>CM038145.1:90508738-91708738 GCA_021437245.1 Aegilops speltoides | reverse complement strand
CTTAAGTATTCTCCTCCACGATCTAATCGTAAGAACTTTATCTTTCGGTCACATTGATTCTCTACCTCACTCTGAAATTCCTTGAACTTTTCAAAAGTCTCAGACTTGTGTTTCATTAAGTAGACATACCCATATCTACTCAAGTCATCAGTGAGAGTGAGAACATAACGATATCCTCCGCGAGCCTCAACGCTCATTGGACCGCACACATTGGTATGTATGATTTCCAACAAGTTGGTTGCTTGCTCCATTGTTCCGAGAACGGAGTCTTGGTCATTTGCCCAAGAGGCATGGTTCGCATGTGTCAAGCGATTCATAATCAAGAGACTCTAAAGTCCATCAGCATGGAGCTTCTTCATGCGCTTGACACCAATGTGACCAAGGCGGCGATGCCACAAGTATGTGGGACTATCGTTATCAACTTTACATCTTTTGGCATCAACACTATGAACATGTGTAATATTACGCTCGAGATTCATTAAGAATAAACCATTGACCATCGAGCATGACCATAAAACATATCTCTCATATAAATCGAACAACCATTATTCTCGACTTAAATGAGTAGCCATCTCGTATCAAGCGAGATCCGGATACAATGTTCATGCTCAAACTTGGCACTAAATAACAATTATTAAGGTTCAAAACTAATCCGTAGGGTAAATGTAGAGGCAGCGTGCTGACGGCGATCACATCGACTCTGGAACCATTCCCGACGCGCATCGTCACCTCGTCCTTCGCCGGTCTCCGTTTATTCCGCAGCTCCTGCTGTGAGTTACAAATATGAGCAACGGCACCGGTATCAAATACCCAGGAGTTACTACGAGTACTGGTAAGGTACACATCAATTACATGTATATCAAATATACCTTTGGTGTTGCCGGCCTTCTTATCCGCTAAGTATTTGGGGCGTTCCGCTTCGAAAGGACCCTTCCCTTGCAATAAAAGCACTCGGCCTCGGGCTTGGGTCCATTCTTTGACTTCTTCCGGCAGCAAGCTTACGGGCGCGGCAACATCTTTGCCGTCCTTCTTGAAGTTCTTCTTACCCTTTCCCTTCTTGAACTTAGTGGTCTTATTGACCATCAACACTTGATGTTCTTTCTTGATTTCAGCCTCTGCTGACTTCACGATTGAGAACACTTCAGAATGGTCTTTCCATCCCGCATGTTGTAGTTCATCACAAAGCTCTTGTAGCTTGGTGGGAGCGATCGGAGGATTCTGTCAATGACCGCCTCATCCGGGAGGTTAATGTTCAATTGGGTCATCTGCTGCGTGCAACCTGACATCTTGAGGATGTGCTCACTTGACGAACTGTTCTCCTCCATCTTACAAGCTGAGAACTTGTCGGAGACATCATATCTCTCGACCGGGCATGAGCTTGGAAAACTAGTTTCAGCTCTTGAACATCTCATATGCTCCGTGATGCTCAAAACGCTTTTGGAGCCCGGTTCTAAGTCAGTAGAGCATGCCGCATTGAACGAGGGAGTAATCATCGGACGAGATTGCCAAGCGTTCATAACGTCTTGGTTCTCTCGGACGGAGCGTCACCTAGCGGTTCGTCTAGGACATATTGCTTCTGTCAGCTATGAGGATGATCCTCGTGTTCGGACCCGATCCGTATAGTTGCTGCCATCATCTTTCAGCTTGGTTTTCTCTAGGAACGCGTTGAAGTTCATGTTGACATTAGCGTTGGCCATTGATCTACAAGATATATTTGCAAAGGTTTTAGACTAAGTTCATGATAATAAAGTTCTAATCAAATTATGAACTCCCACTTAGATTAGACATCCCTCTAGTCATCTAAGTGTTACACGATCCGAGTCGACTAGCCCGAGTCCGATCATCACGTGAGACGGACTAGTCATCGTCGGTGAACATCTTCATGTTGATCGTATCTTCCATACGACTCGTGTTCGACCTTTCGGTCTCCGTGTTCGAGGCCATGTCTCGCACATGCTAGGCTCGTCAAGTTAACCCTAAGTGTTTTCGCTGTAAAACTGTCTTACACCGTTGTATGTGAGCGTAAGAATCCATCACACCCGATCATCACGTGGTGCTTAGAAGCGACGAACCTGTAGCAACGGTGCACGTTAGGGAGAACACTTCTTGAAATTTTGTAAGGATCATCTTATTTACTACCGTCGTCCTAAGTAAACAAGATGCATAAACATAATAAACATCACATGCAATTATATAGTTGTGACATGATATGGCCAATATCATCAAGCTCCATTGATCTCCATCTTCGGGGCTCCATGATCATCTTGTCACCGGCTTGACACCATGATCTCCATCATCATGATCTCCATCATCGTGTCTTCATGAAGTTGTCACGCCAACGATTACTTCTACTTCTATGACTAACGCGTTTAGTAATGAAGTAAAGCAGTTTACATGGCGTTCTTCAATGACACGCAGGTCATACAAAAAATAAAGACAACTCCTATGGCTCCTACCGGTTGTCATACTCATCGACATGCAAGTCGTGAATCCTATTACAAGAACATGATCTCATACATCACAATTCATCATTCATCACAACTTCTGGCCATATCACATCACATGATCAATCGCTGCAAAAACAAGTTAGACGTCCTCTAATTGTTGTTGCATCTTTTACGTGGCAACGATTGGGTTCTAGCAAGAACGTTTTCTTACCTACGAATCACCACAACGTGATTTTTTCAACTTCTATTTACCCTTCATAAGGGCCTTGTTCATCGAATCCGCTCCAACTAAAGTGGGAGAGACAGACACCCGCCAGCCACCTTATGCAACTAGTGCATGTCAGTCGGTGGAACCGGTCTCATGTAAGCGTCACGTAAGGTTGGTCCGGCCGCTTCATCCCACAATACCGTTGAGCAAGAAAAGACTAGTAGAGGCAAGTAAGATGACAAGATCAACGCCCACAACAAATTGTGTTCTACTCGTGCATTAGAGAACTACACATAGACCTAGCTCATGATGCCACTGTTGGGGAACGTTGCAGAAAATTAAAAATTTTCCTACGGCTTCACCAAGATCCATCTATGAGTTCATCTAAGCAACGAGTAACGGGAGAGATTTTGCATCTACATACCACTTGTAGATCGCCTGCGGAAGCTTGCAAGGTGATGATGGAGTCGTACTCGAACGTGATTCAGATCACCGATGTCCAAGTGCTGAATGGACAGCACCTCCGCGTTCAACACACGTGCGGACGACGCGGCGTCTCCTCCGTCTTGATCCAGCAAGGAGGAAGGAGAGGTTGAGGAAGACAACTCCACCGGCAAAGACGACGCAGGCGTGGTGATGGTGGAGAAGCGAGATCTCGGCAGGGCTTCGCCGAGCTCTTACGGAGGAGGAGAAGTGTTGGGAGGGAGGGCTGCGCCTTGGAGATGGGTACAGCAGCCCCTCCTCCCCCTTTATATAGGCCCCAGAGGTGGCTGCCCCGGAGATCCAATCTCCGGGGGGCGGCGCCAAGGGGTGGAGTGCCCCCAAGCCGGTGGGCGCCCCCCCCTAGGGTTTCAACCCTAGGCGCAGGGGTGGGCCTAGGGGCGCACCAGCCCACTATGGGCTGGTTCCTCCCACTTCAGCCCATGGGGCCCTCCGGATAGGTGGCCCCACCGGTGGACCCTCGGGACCCTTCCGTGGTCCGGTGCTTTCACCGAAACCCCAAACTTTCCCGATGGCGAAACACCACTTCCTATATATTATTCTTTACCTCCGGACCCTTCCTAACTCCTCGTGACGTCCGGATCTCATCCGGACTCGAACAACATTCGGTAGTCACATACTTGACTTCCTACTAACCCTAGCGTCACCAAACCTTAAGTGTGTAGACCCTACGGGTTCGGGAGTCACGCAGAACATGACCGAGGCGACTCTCGGGCAATAACCAACAGCGGGTCCGATACCCATGTTGGCTCCCACATGCTCCTCGATGATTTCATCGGTTGAACCACGATGTCGAGATTCGATCAAACCACATATGCAATTCCCTTTGTCAATCGATGCGTTACTTGCCCGAGACTCGATCGTCGGTATCCCAATACCTTGTTCAGTCTCGTTACGGCAAGTCACTTTACTCGCATCGTAATGCATGATCCGTGGCAACACCTTGGTCACCTTGAGCTCATTATGATGATGCATTACCGAGTGGGCCCAGAGATACCTCTCCGTCATACGGAGTGACAAATCCCATCTCTATCCGTGTCAACCCAATGATACTTTCGGAGATACCGTAATGCACCTTTATAGTCACCCGATTCGTTGTGACGTTTGATACACCAAAGGCACTCCTACGGTAACCGGAGTTACACGATCTCATGGTCGAAGGAAGAGATACTTGACATTGGCAAAGCTCTAGCAAGCGAACTACACGATCTTTTATGCTATGCTTAGGATTGGGTCTTGTCCATCACATCATTCTCCTAATGATGTGATCCCGTTATCAACGACATCCAATGTCCATAGTCGAAACCATGACTATCTATTGATCTGTGGGCTAGTCAACTAGAGGCTCACTAGGGACACATTGGGTCTAAGTGTTCACACGTATATTACGATTTCCGGATAATACTGATTATAGCATGAACAAAAGACAATTATCATGAACATTGAAATATAATAATACTTTTATTATTTCCTCTAGGGCATATTTCCAACAAAAACCCCAGAGGGCTCTAAGTCCGGCCCTGTGCCGGACTCCGTACCGGAACCTACAGTGATTCCAAAGTCTGGCAAGAGAGCCCTTCGTAAGAAGGGCAAGACTGCGACGCCGGTGGCCTCCGTCCAACCGGAGTAACCAGTTAACTTGCCGGAGGCGCTTAACGGCGCCTCCATCAACAAGGAGCACCGCACTGTTATGAGTGCAGTGATCGAAAAGTTCACCCCGCCAAAAGCGGGCTGGTGGCTCTATACCAGCCTTCTAACAAAGCTTTGAGGTATGTGATTAAAATAGTACCGCATAGACAGAGTAGCCGACGATGCTCGGTTTGGTGTTCGGAAAGAAAAGCCGGGCGAGGATCTAAAAAGATATACGCAGAGTCTAACATAAGCATGTCAATATGGGAATGCAGGCTGCGCGCTGTGACCTCTGCCACACCGATCATGGAGGTCAATGTATTGAAGCGAGCCTCGGCGGTCCGAGAACGAGCTCGGCCGTGCCAAGAAGCAGCTCGAGGACAAGGAAGGTAAGTAATACCTTATTAAAGTAATACCTTATAGAAAGGATTTGGTTGCAAAAATGACAGAATAACGTGAGTATTGCAGGGCCACTTAGCAGGTGGCGACCTCAAGGAGGTGGTGTCCAAGGCCGAAAAAAGTGCGGCCTTGAGCGCACCGAGCGAGAGAAGCAGGAGGCGCGGTGGCGGAGGTGCGGCAAGAGCTCCAAAGCTTTCGTGGAAAAACACGAGAGTTTGGAGCGTGACTCGAAGACTCGAGAGTCCGAGCTCGCCTTGGCTCTTGAGAGTGCCAAAGCCGCTAAGGCCGAAGCCCAGAAGGCCCTCCAAGAGATTGAGGCGATAAAAAATATCGTGGCGGGTAAGGCATTCTTCATGCAAAGCAAGCATGTAAAAGTGAATTATCTGTTACTTACCCGAATTCGGAGCTCTCCAGGAGCGTTCACAGATCTGCCCCATAGTGTGTCCGATGCTGCCGCGTTCTACCGAGCCGAGGAGGGAGCTCGATCAAAAGGTGTTCGGTCTCAATATCTTTGAGGCGGACTTCCGGCACTGGCGACCAAGCTGAAGCAGCTGGTCGAGCTCCTGGCGTGGCGAACAGCCATGAAGGGCCTCATAGTTCGGTGTGGCCTAAAGAAGCCATGCACAGGAGCTACTTGATGCAGTGCGGCGGTGGTGGGCGCTTATCCATGGATTGAAGTCATCAAGCGTTATTAGCTAGATGGCTTCTTCTCTCTTTTTGGATCTCAATACAATGTTCTCCCCCTCTCTTGTGGATATCTATTCGATGTAAACTCTTTTTGCGGTGTGTTTGTCGAGATCCGATGAATTGTGGGTTTATGATCAAGTTTATCTATGAGAAATATTTGAATCTCCTCTGAATTCTTTTATGTATGATTGAGTTATCTTTGCAAGTCTCTTCGAATTATCAGTTTGGTTTGGCCTACTAGATTGATCTTTCTTGCCATGGGAGAAGTGCTTAGCTTTGGGTTCAATCTTGCGGTGTCCTTACCAAAGGATGTAAAGGGTTGCAAGGCACGTATTGTATTGTTGCCATCGAGGATTAAAAGATGGGGTTTATATCATATTGCATGAGTTTATCCCTCTACATCATGTCATCTTGCTTAATGCGTTACTCTGTTCTTATGAACTTAATACTCTAGATGCATGCAAGAGTCGGTCGATGTGTGGAGTAATAGTAGTAGATGTAGGCAGGAGTCGGTCTACTTGTTGCGGACGTGATGAATATATACATGATCATGCCTAGATAATCTCATAATTATTCGCTTTTCTATCAATTTCTCGACAGTAATTTGTTCACCCACCGTAATACTTATGCTATCTTGAGAGAAGCCTCTAGTGAAACCTATGGCCCCCGGGTCTATCTCTTATCATATTTGCTTCCAATTTACTTTTATTTGCATCTTTACTTTTTGCATCTATATTATAAAATACCAAAAATATATTTATCTTATCATACTATCTCTATTAGATCTCACTTTCGCAAGTGGCCGTGAAGGGATTGACAACCCCTTTATTGCGTAGGTTGTGAGTTCTTTGTTTTTTTGTGTAGGTGCGTGGGACTTTTGAGGAGCCTCCTACTGGATTGATACATTGGTTCTCAAAAGCTGAGGGAAATACTTATGCTACTATTGCTGCATCACCCTTTCCTCTTCAAGGAAAACCAACGCAAGCTCAAGACGTAGCAGTTACCACTTTTACATAAAGCATTGTTGTGTTCACACCATTAGAGTTGCTTTAGCCCAATTCTTAGAGCAAAGCTCCCCCTAGATGTGATATCCCCCCTAAGAGGGATGAACTATCCTTGGGTTTTGTCAATGATGACTTCATGCCGGCGTCGAAGATGTAGATGCTCAATGTTGATGTAGATCATTTGGAGCAATCCATTGGAGTTAGTTGCACTTTCAATACCTACATGGGTTAGTCCCACAAGGAACACACAAGGATATCCATAGACATAGAGTGAAATTCACACACGATGTTGTCCATGAAAGCATTAGGTTACCTTGTCCCTTGTCTTACCAACAAGAGGGTTTGTGGCTCCTTGAACTAGTGCAAGATGTGGAACTTGATTGCACTTGTCCTTGCCAAAAGAATATGAGAGAAGTTTATTGGTGGAGTCACCCTCAGGAATTCTCTAGTTCTTGTTCTTTGAGATCCACATCATCTTGATGGGAATCCTTGGAGTTGTAGTCAGAACTTGACTAGTCTTGGGGAACCCACTTGACCAAGGCCTTAGGAGCTTCTACAAATGCATCAATCTCCTCTTGAAGCTTGTCCTTGCCTTTTAGCTTGTGGTCTTGTGGTGGAAGATTGTCTTGAGCTTGTGTTCCCTTGAAACAAGTGGGATCATACTTCTCTTGTTGAGGAACAAACTTCGTCTTCGGGTATTGATCTTTTTCCCACTCAACTCCATTGTCATTGAACTTGCGTTCAAAACCAACACCTTGATTCTTCCGGTGCCTTCCTTGCTTGCGTACAATTTCCTCAAATTGCTTACTTCCGGCAAGGCTCTTGTAAACACCTTTCTCTATAATTCCCTTCAATAAGTTGTTTTCTTGTTCAATTGCAACTTGGCTAAGAGAATCATTAGTGGAATCAAGAGAACTACTAGAAGCAACAATATTGGATTTAACATGATTATTGTTACTACTAGAAGAAGAATCTTTCTTGCTCTTGTTTCTAGATTTTACTTATGGCATGTAAGTAGATAAGAGTAAACATTTGGCAATGTAAGAAGAACTTTTCTTACGAAGATCATCATTGATTGCTTTTAGGAACCCATGCTCTTGCTCTAGATTGAGCTTTTCAAAGCGTAGCTTTTCATGAGTATTTAAAAGCTCTCGATGGTCCTCCAAGGTAGTTTCATGAGCTAACTCAAGAGTGTTTAGTTCTTTAGTTAGATACTCAATCTCCTTATCATCGTCATTTGCTTTATCTTGATTAGCATGATTAATAGCAATTTCATCATAGTTTTCACTACTAGAGTTGTCAACAAGTAAATCATCATCACCAAGCAAATCATCTTCATCACTATTGAATCAACATACTCGGGGTGTGACACCTTGGGGCCTTTAGCCATGAAGCATCTTCCAATCCCTTAATTTGGTGAATAAAATATGTCATAGGAGTTGGATGACACAAGTGCAAGACCGGCAACACCTTCATCTTGAGTATATTCAGAGTTGGAATGATAGCTTCTCTCGGAGTAGTTGTCAGAGTCGGAGCCGAATACCCATTCACCAACATGAGCTTGATGTCTTCGTCTTGTGTAGCTCTTTGATGACTTGTCCTTCCTTTCCGAATCCTTGCTTCTGCGAGAGGGTCTTCGTTCATAACGATCATCTCTACTCCTTCTTTCTCTTGATGGTGATTCTTATATTTTGCTTCTCCTTTTAAGTGAGTCTTCTATTCTTCTGTATGGAGCCGTACACTCATGAGAGTAGTGTCCGGGTCTTCCACATTTGTAGCAATTGCGATCACGACTAGAAGATCTATTGTCATTGTAGGACCTTGACTTGGAACTTCTTTCTTAGCTTCTACTCTTGTAGAACTTGTTGAAGTCCTTCACCATAGGCTCAATTCTTCATTGAAGACTTGTTACTCGCTTGATGTTGTAGGAGCATCACATGAAGCTTTGTAAGCACCACTAGACTTGTTGTGAAGCTCTTCCTTATCCTTGAGTGACATCTCATGAGCAACAATTCTACCAATGACTTCTGTTGGCTTAAGATCTTTGTAATTGGGCATCATTTGGATCAAAGTGCACACAGTATCATATTTTCCATCCAACGCTCTTAGGATCTTCTTGATGATGAATCTACCGATTATCTCTTCACTTCCTAAGCCGGAAATCTCATTTGTAATGAGAGCAAGCCTAGAGTACATTTCAGCGACACCTTCACCATCCTTCATTTTGAACTTGTCAATTTGACTTTGAAGCACATCCAATTTGGATTCCTTGATGGACTCGGTACCTTCATGCATATCAATCAAAGTATCCCAAATTTCCTTTTCATTCTCAAGATGTCAGGACCCCGACTCTATGCCACACCAATCTAGCATGTAACACCTCATATCACTTTGCGGCCTCACGCACGGTATTCCCATGGGTGTCGCCTTACCAGACCCTGGACCGTTTGCGCCTTTTGGCACACGTATATGATGGTGTCGCTAGCATCCATATGACAAGGAGCCCGGGCTGACATGGCTAGTCGTGAACCCAAAGTGGCACTAACTTAGAGGGACAGGCATACATGACCCAGCAACGAACGTGTCGGTCATCAGCGAGTGAATCCGGGCTGTAGCAACTGGGCTAGCAAGACTCCGGTAAACTGGGCTGTAGCGGGCTAACAGGACTCCGGTAAACACCGCATGACATTTCCCCGAAGGGACAGACACAAGAACGAAGAAGGACACATGCCGGCTAGCCTAAGTGTTACGGAGCAGTAGCAAGCTACGAAGGCTTAGTGGAAGCACTAGGAGACATTTCCGTAAGAGAGGCTACCAGGATAAACAACTAGATAGTCGATCCCACACATACCAAGCATTTCAATAACATACACACAATATGCTCGATATGTGCAAATACAACATGGCATCACAACATGACTCTACAACTCAAGTATTTTATTCAATAGGCTCCGAGGAGCGAGATATTACAAACATGGGTCTCATGACCCAACATTGAAAGCACACAAGTCAAAGCACAAGCGGAAGCTTAACATGTCCGAGTACGACATCTACAAATGAAAAAGGCCGAGAAGCCCGACTATCTACCGAGATCTGCCGAGGGCACAAGATCGTAGCTGAGGTAACAAGCTAAACGTCAAGTCCACACGGAACTACTAGCGAGACTGAATTCTCTCGCAAAAAGATAAATTAAGCAAGCGTAAGTACAAATGTACCCAAAGAAGACTTACATCGTAACTATCTACATATGCATCATTATTAACAAAGGGGTGGTGGGGTTTAACTGTAGCAAGCCAGCTTTGACTCGGTGGCTATCCTGAACTACGACTGCAAGTAACTCTTTTGAGGTGGCACACACGAGTCCACATATTCACCATATCAATACACCACTATGGATCCGCTCCCGTCTCCCTACGAGAACGCCATCCATAGCACTCACGCTTATCTTGCATATTTTAGAGTATCCACTTTCACTTGTCTATGAACTGTACAGACAACCCATAAGTCCTTTACTGCTGCACGGCTATTTGAATAGATAATGTTAACCCTGCACGGGTGTACTTCTTCACACACGCTCTCACCACTTATCGCCGTTTACACGACATGTACTCGGCAACCTTCAAGCAAAAGCCTAGCGAGGGTGTCGGCCCCGACCTGACTAACCACACAAGTCTCTCGTCCAGGTTTATCGCCTATTCGGGTTCCATCCGCAAGGGGATCCGGCCGGGGTGTCGCTCACGGCCCCAAACGATGTGTGCAGGGTTCCCAAGCCCACCTCGACGGGTGGATCTACGTTTGGTACACCGTGCCATGGTGCCTAGTCTGTCCCAAGCCCACCTGTACCGGGTGCCACTGGGTAGACTACTAACACTACCTACAAACACCAGAAACTAGTTGCAACTCCTGGATAGAGATCGTATTGATTAATAAGTCGAGAGGGGTCGAGTTACCGGAACCCAATGTGTGGTAGTAACTGTTCATGGATCACAAACACAGAACTCAGTTCCTGAGGACGGTTTCAATGAGACCCACCATGTACTCCTACATGGCCTCTCATCGCTACCTTTACCAAATCGTGTTCACACACTTAGATCTCAACAGTAGGACATGTTCACCACATTCCAATTCATCCCCAATGAATCAGACCTGACACAACTCTAAGAAATATCAGGCATGACAAACAAGCATGAATGAGTAGGCACATCAGGGCTCAAACAACTCCTATTCATGCTAGTGGGTTTCATCTATTTACTGTGGCAATGACAGGTCATGCAGAGGAAAGGGGTTCAATTACCGCAGGATGTAACAGTTGAATCGTTGTTGTCCTAATGTAGTAAAAGAGAGCATAAGCGAGAGAGTGGGATTTTATCGGAATGAACAAGGGGGTTTTGCTTGCCTGACACTTCTGAAGATAGTATAGTTCTTTATCGGTGTCATCGAACTCTTCGTCGGAACCACATCTATCGAGAGGGAACAAACACCGGCAAACAAGGAAGAACACAATCATTGCAATACATAATATGATGCATGATCATGACATTGCAATATGCTGTGGTTTGAGCTAATGCAACTAGCAATAAAGTTAAATGGAGTTGGTTTGAACCCTAGGTTCAAACTCAAACTCCATATGTTATTATTCAAATGCCTTTATTTGTTTTGCCCAATTCAGCAACTATAAGTTGTTCTAACATGCATGTAACCTGTACAGATGGATAGGTTGGATTTTCTGATCATTTTTCATATATAATTTATCTCATTTGGAGTTATAGATTAATTTCTATGATTTTTAGAAGGTTAGGGCATTTTCTGGAATTTCCTGAATAAGATTAAATCCAGAAAATACTTTATTGCGTCAGCATTGCGTCACTGTGACGTCAGAAGTCAACGGAGACGGTCCAGGTCAAACCTGACCTGTGGGTCCCGTCTATCAGTGACTAACCTAACTAATATAATTTAGTTAGCGTTAAACTAACACTTATCTAGTTTAGTTAGTGGCCTGGGGCCCACACGTGAGTGACCCAGGGGGGTCAAACTGGGGTCAAACCGGGTCAGCGGGGTCAAACCCGCCGGCGTTGAGTCGCCGGTGAGGCCAGACGCGGCGGAGCGCGTCGGAAATCCTCCTCCGGCGACCAAATGGCCTGCGGAAGGCATCTACGGGCTGCTGGTGAACTCGCGCATCGAGTGGTGGCGGCGGTTGGGCCTGGGGTGGCCCGAGTTGTCGCCAGCACCGACCTTGGCGGTCGCCGGAGCTCAGGTGAGCTCGGGGTCGATGCTACGGTGGCCAGGGATGCTCGTGCGGGGCACCTACGTGCTCTACACGGCGCGGGAAGGGAGGTGAGCACGACGGCCAGACCGCTAGGTGGCCGGAGGCTCGTCGGTAGCGGTCACAGGCGGAAGCGTGTGCGGGCGAGCAAGGTGCAGCGGCTATGGCGCACGAGAGCGAGAACAGAGAGGGGGAAAAGGTTCGGTGGCTCACGACGGTTGCAGCAGGCATCGAAGTGGGCTCGGGGAAGATCCGGACGGCGACGGGTCAACGATGGGGATCCGTGGCGACCGACAATGAAGAAGAGGCTGGGGACGGTGTTTTGAGGCATCCGGCATCGAGTGAGTCGACGGGGAGGACAAGGGTGTTGGGACGGAGGCCATGGACACGTCGGTGAGGCGAGGAATGGCCTATGGCCGTGGCTACGGCGAGCGGTGGCGACGGCGGCGCTCGGTGTGTTCAGGAGAGAGCCAGGTAAGGGGATGGGTCAAGGGAGTGAGCGAGGGGATTCCAGGGGGGTGCGTGGCGCCACCCGAAGAAGCCAGGGCAAAGCGGAAGCGAGGTGGCAGGCGTCGCCCGGCTTGTGTCGGCCACGCGCCCATCCTCCAGGCAAGGAGGAAGACGACAGGGGAGGGGGCCACTTGGGCTGGGACGGCCACTTGGGCCGCCAGGTGGCTGCACAGGTGGGGTTCCTCTCTCTCTCTCTCCTTTCTAATGTTTCTGTTTTCTATTTTCTGCAATTGTTTCAGCTTTATTAAAAATGCCAGAGCGTTTTCAAAAATCCTGAAAATAATTGTGGGCTCTTTTTGGAATATTTCCAACAGCCCTCACTTAAGTTCAGAATTATTTCGGCGTTTAAAATATTATATAGCATTTAAATGGCCAAATGCAAATAGAGTACGATTTAATTCAGTGACCTTAGGTGTCCTAGAAAAATGTGAACCAATTTTGGCAGAGGTTCTAAACCAAGACAAAAGTGATGAACATTTTTGAAGGGCATTTCAGGTTTATTGAAAAAGTATTTTAGGTTGAACCTATTTGAATTCCATTTGAACTTAAATAGAATTTAAACATGATGCAACAAGATGCAAACACTAGGCAGTACTAGAAGCTAGGGATGTGACAATTGACCCCCACTAAACGAGAATCTCGTCCCGAGATTCAAGACGGAGGTAAGAAGACGAGGAACACAAGCTAACACGATCTTCACGATCCAACTGTCCTTCTCAAAGATGTTGATTCATTGCATCATCTTGATCTTGACATATTGCTTTGAAAACTCCATTCAACATGACCACGAGAAGGAATGAAAACTCTAGAAGAATCGAACTTCCCGAGGATCGAGCAGCTGACGATCAACTCACGGAATGAGGCATAGAACACCTCTTGAGCTGAGATGTTCAAACACACTTCGGGAGAGATGGAAGAACAGATGACGGGGGTTCAATTTGGTCGGCAACAATTCCACGC
Organism: Aegilops speltoides; assembly: GCA_021437245.1. Classification (NCBI taxonomy): domain Eukaryota; kingdom Viridiplantae; phylum Streptophyta; class Magnoliopsida; order Poales; family Poaceae; genus Aegilops; species Aegilops speltoides. Next base: position 91,695,130 of record CM038145.1, on the reverse strand, counting down.
TTGAGGAGATGGTGAATGGTTTCAAGATAGCGATGAAATAGTTGCCATGATTCCATAACGAGCACCTTGGGGAAGGTGACTCCTAGAATTTCCCCTTAAGTGGCAAAAAGAATTACTTTTGATATATAGATCATTGAAACTCTTTATACCAGCCTGAGGCAATCACAAACGATCGTTTGAAAGAGTTCAAAGGAAAGGCATACTCAGTTTGGAAAGAAAACCAGAGTTATAAGACAATTCAGCAAACGGAAAGCACATTCCAGATGATGCCGAGGATATAACCCAGTGACTGAGCATGCTCTCAAGAGCTTGAGCATTTCCATATTCATCAAGGTTTTACCATTATCCGTGTCAAGGATCCTGGCGACACATCATACTACCATGATGAATAGTGATGGACGATGCAGATGCAAAGGAAGATAACACCTTCTCAGGTTTCACCTTAGCGAGGCCAAGGGAACATAATCTGGATGATAGACCGAGAGACATTTAGCACGCCGCTTCTAATGTTCTCCTTGATGTACTAGCGTATCACATTGATGGATATGGTTTGATATCTAGAACATCAAGTAAAAGGTCGGACTTCGGAAACACAAAAATCCATATGGAACAACTACTGGAGTAAACCCTACGAAATCCTTATGGGGAGGTGGCCAACTTCCTCAATCAAGATACTACAGTAATAGGTCTTCCGGCTGGGTGTGTTGGCCACGCCATCCACTTTACCGGGTTACAGAGAGACCAATATTATAGTCCTTGGGAATCGTTCAACCATCATATCAGCCTGAGATTTAGATCTGGTTGGTGTCAAAATATTCCAAACTCATCAAGTCTAGAAAGCAAAATTAAAGTTTGCAACACAAATCGACGAGAAGACGTTGCGAGATTCTCGGGGAATGAACTACGATAGCAAGCTCCAAAATACACACATGTGAACATGCTGTCTCAACAAGCATGACCACGTAGTAGTCTTATAATAAAACACTACCGAGTTCAGATGGGGAATTCATCATCGAGGATATCGAAGTCCTTACATAAGTCTGGATTAGCTTTTATGAAGGAACTCCTTCTCCTTGAGCAAATCAACCAGTGGCTTTGTGTGCTACGGAATACATAGGAGTGGAGGTAATTAATCTACCAAACCAGAGTATACTTTGCACATGTATGACTGACAAGGGATGATTCCGAATTAAGCAAACACAATCTTTCTCGGATCCACGGCAACAACTTACACTAAGTGCACGTGAATTAGAGGAAGTCACTCCTTTCATCCGAACATATGCTTTATGAACGGAACACGAAAGCATTGCTAAAAAAGTTTCCAACACTAGCTTAGTGTCCAACGGAATCATGGAGAAGATAAGGATGTTGTCGATGGGCTCAACAACAACTCATCCAGGATTCCATATAATGGAATTCCACAATTATGTGAACAAGGTGATAGCATTGGTCAGACCAAAAGATATAATGGTGTATGCTCGAGGAAACAACCACGAGTAAGACAACATTACGAACATCGTTGGTTCTAAATTGATTTGATGATAGCCCATACTCAAATCAAGGTTTTGATAAGACAACAGATCCAACAACTGATCACGAGGGTCAGTCGATGAAAATATCATCTTTCTTCACGCACATACACAAGAGGTATCCCTTAGAATGAACTAAGTCGGACAAGTTTTTATCTTCCAACTCTCCAAGTTGTTGTTTAGCTTAACCAACTAGCTCAGGGGTACCCAACACAGACTCTTGGAGAAGAGGTGGTTACAAGAAACCAACTTGATCACGAGCTCAACATAACAGTCAGGGAACAACCTGGTGATACTTCCAGGAAGATATCCGGAAAATCACGAACCATCGATATGTTACTAAGCTCGGGAACAGTCTCATTGTTTAGGGCAAGACAATATGACCAAAAGAGCGAGGGATTGACATAATTCATACTCATCGATCGAAGAGTGCATCAGAAAAATGGACTAGGTAGCACAATCTATCTTAGAGTGATGATTCCAGAACCAACACGCTAAGAATGAAATTATTGTCCTTCAACTACCAAGCAACAAGGTTGCTAGGAGTATTGATTTCACACATCACGATTCACTTGTCGGCATTCCGGTTACAATAACACGGAACCGAGGAATGAATAAAGATGGCGAGAAGTATCACTACGTGAAGAATCCATAAGAGAAGGTGCAATCCTCATGGCATTCCTAACATAAAGTGGGTAATACTTCAGGGTAGAACAGAACAAAATCTGGGTTGGCATTTTGATATGTGAGGTACAACTACTATGACCCAATCCTGGATATGGATGAGGTCCTGGAGTTTGTTTCTCCTAGTCATTCCGATTAGAATGGCTTAACGGACCACAGAATAATAGGCATCGATGAACACGAGTGCACGATTACTCTTGACTACCAACTGATAGACAAGGGCCGGAGAACAACTAAAGAGGGATAACTCAAAGGAACATATGATTTTTTGAGTTGTGGATGCATAGATTAGTATGTCGAGCAAAGCTCAACATATTTCTTCCGGATAACCCATGCAGAGAGCTAGAACTGGCAGAGTCACAATATAGAATCGAGAACTCGTCAAGAGCACTATGGTTGTGACCTTTCGGTTCAAAGAACTTCTGCCGTAAGCAGTTCATGGTATTTGGAAGAAGGAAATACCACGGATCTCGAGGACTATCGCAAAGGTTACTAATATCCTGAAGGAGCTAGCAAACACTACCAACATGAAGTAAGTAGAGTGAATCTCGGGTTCAAGAACCCAGGAATAGAATGCCTACTAACTAAGTGGCATCACGGGATGCTTTCAAGAATGATGGCCAGAATCATCACACCGGGACACAAAACATGGCTATATCACTAGGTAATACTCTAAGACACCTAGGGCCATAATAATAATTCCAACATGTATGCCAAGGCAATGTAGTACCTCAACTTACTGATTAGTGTGGTTAATCTGGCCCAAAGGGACATCGGGAACAAGAGGAAGGGATTTGCAAATGCATCAGACTATTTAGAAACCTAGGATGACTCGGACAACATAACGTCTGTAAATGCTCAAAAAGAATTAAGACATCCAGTGAAGGGTGGCATAACCACTCGATCGTCATAATATCAAGGTTCTGAGATCAACTATGAATACACGGATTTAGTAGGAATTGAACTGAGGCTTAAAACGAACAATCCTATAAGTCTACGGATTAGTAACACGTGATCCTGATAGAAAGATGAGAAGCCTAGTTCTTAATCCCCGTAGAAGAGAAGAGGTTGACTCAGATCAGAAGGGCATAAGGTAAAGGAGTAAAAAGAGCCTTACGTTCTGTTCCACAATCAATTCCCTTACATAACTAAAGAATTTCTAGACTCAACTTCGACCAGTTTGGCTTGGTAATCCTACATGCAGTTGGGCTTTGATACCAAAGCTGTTAGGACCCCGACTCTATGCCACACCGATCTAACATGTAACACCTCATATCACTTTGCGTCCTCACGCATGGTATTCCCACGGGTGTCGCCTTACCCGGCCCGGGACCGTTTGCGCCTTTTGTCACATGTATATGATGGTGTCGCTAGCATCCATATGACAAGGAGCGGGCTGACATGGCTAGTCGTGCACCCCAAGTGGCACTAACTTACACGGACAGGCATACATGACCCAGCAACGAACGTGTCGGTCATCAGCGAGTGAATCCGGGCTGTAGCAACTGGGCTAGCAGGACTCCGATAAACCGGGCTGTAGCGGGCTAACAGGACTCCGGTAAACACCGCGTGACATTTCCCCGAAGGGGCAGACACAGGAACGAAGAAGGACACATGCCGGCCAGCCTAAGTGTTCCGGAGCAGTAGCAAGCTACCAAGGCTCAGTGGAAGCACTAGGAGACATTTCCCGGTAAGAGAGGCTACCAAGGATAAACAACTAGATAGTCAGATCCCACACATACCAAGCATTTCAATAACATACACACAATATGCTCGATATGTGCAAATACAACATGGCATCACAACATGACTCTACAACTCAAGTATTTTATTCAATAGGCTCCGAGGAGCAAGATATTACAAACATGGGTCTCATGACCCAACATTCAGAGCACACAAGTCAAAGCACAAGCGGAAGCTTAACATGTCTGAGTACAGACATCTACAAATGAAAAAGGCCGAGAAGCCCGACTATCTACTGATCTGCCGAGGGCACAAGATCGTAGCTGAGGTAACAAGCTAAATGTCGAAGTCCACGCGGAACTACTAGCGAGACTGAAGTCTCTCTGCAAAAACATAAATTAAGCAAATGTGAGTACGAATGTACCCAGCAAGACTTACATCAGAACTATCTACATATGCGTCATTATCAACAAAGGGGTGTTGGGGTTTAACTGCAGCAAGCCAGCTTTGATTCGGTGTCTATCCTGAACTACGACTGCAAGTAACTCTTTTGAGGTGGTGCACACTGATAACCCACAAGTGTAGGCGATCGCAACAGCTTTCGAGGGTAGACTATTCAACCCAAATTTATTGATTCGACACAAGGGGAGCCAAAGAATATTCTTAAGTATTAGCAGTTGAGTTGTCAATTCAACCACACCTGGATAACTTAGTATCTGCAACAAAGTATTTAGAAGAAAAGTAATACTCCCTCTGTCCGGCAATACTTGTCATCAAAATGAATAAAAGAGGATGTATCTAGATGTATTTTAGTTCTATATACATCTCTTTTTGTCCATTTGGATGACAAGTATTTTCGGACGGAGGGAGTATGATAGTAATGGTAACAGTGGCAAAAGTAAAGATAGCAGTTCTGTAGTAGTTGTAATAGTAGCAACGGGAAAGTAAATAAGCGAAGCACAAGATGTGAAAAACTCGTAGGCATTGGATCAGTGATGGATAATTATGTCGGATGCGATTCCTCATGTAATAGCTATAACATAGGGTGACACAGAACTAGCTCCAGTTCATCAATGTAATGTAGGCATGTATTCTGAATATAGCCATACGTGCTTATGGAAAAAACTTGCATGACATCTTTTGTCCTACCCTCCCGTGGCAGCGGGGTCCTAGTGGAAACTAAGGGATATTAAGGCCTCCTTTTAATAGAGAACCGGAACAAAGCATTAACACATAGTGAATACATGAACTCCTCAAACTATGGTCATCACTGATTATTGTCACTTCGGGGTTGCCGGATCATAAAACATAATAGGTGACTATAGACTTGCAAGATAGGATCAAGAACTCACATATATTCATGAAAACATAATAGGTTCAGATCTGAAATCATGGCACTCGGGCCCTAGTGACAAGCATTAAGCATAGCTAAGTCATAGCAACATCAATCTCAGAACATAGTGGATACTAGGGATCAAACCCTAACAAAACTAACTTGATTACATGGTAAATCTCATCCAACCCATCACCGCCCAAAGAAGCCTCACGATGGAATTACTCACGCACGATGGTGAGCATCATGAAATTGGTGATGGAGGATGGTTGATGATGACGACGGCGATGAATCCCCCTTGTCGGTGTCAAAACCGGCGGATCTCGGGTAGGGGGTCCCGAACTGTGCGTCTAGGCGGATGGTAACAGGAGACAAGGGACACGATGTTTTTACCCAGGTTCGGGCCCTCTCGATGGAGGTAAAACTCTACTCCTACTTGATTAATATTGATGATATGGGTAGTACAAGAGTAGATCTACCACGAGATCAAAGAGGCTAAACCCTAGAAACTAGCCTATGGTATGATTGTTGTCCGTCCTACGGACTAAAACCCTCCGGTTTATATAGACACCGGAGAGGGCTAGGGTTACACAGAGTCGGTTACAATGGTAGGCGATCTACATATCCGTATCGCCAAGCTTGCCTTCCACACCAAGGAAAGTCCCATCCGTACACGGGACGGAGTCTTCAATCTTGTATCTTCATAGTCTAGGAGTCCGGCCAACGGTGATAGTCCAGCCATCCAGACACCCCCTAATCCAGGACTCCCTCAGTAGCCCCTGAACCAGGCTTCAATGACGATGAGTCCAGCGCGCATATTGTCTTCGGCATTGCAAGGCGGGTTCCTCCTCCGAATACTTCATAGAAGATTTGGAACAGAAGGATAGTGTCCGGCTCTGCAAAATAAGTTCCACATACCACCGTAGAGAGAATAACATTTACACAAACTCAATCTGCTGACGTATTCCATGGTGTGACATCACACCACGACCAGCCTTTATTCAATCGCTTTTCTTGCTCCACCTCGGTAGCTTAGCGCGGCAGCTTCCTTGGCACGCCTTGTCAAAGCAGTAGATCGTGTCCCTTATTCCGGATTCTCATCAATACGGGCGGGTAGCCCAACCGCGCCATTGATTACGATGCTTGGGGGATAAGCGGGTTTTAGCAGGCTGGTGGGGATGCATAGTTTCGTCCGTCCATATAAGGGGATAAGGATCCACCTTTTTACCTACGCCTTCTTCCTCCTTTGCTTATCCATTTCCGCGTACTCGAGCTGCAGCGCCCAAGTCCGCACATCTCGCCTCAACCTTCCCCAGCCATGTCCGGAGCGGGAGGCAAGTGGATGGTCTCCTCCGTCACGGAGGGGCACATCAAAAAGTTGAGGAAAGCCGGATACCTGCACAACGACATTGCGCACCGGCTTCCAGACGAGGGGCAGCTCGTCCCCACCCCCAGGCCCCATGAGAGGGTGGTGTTCCTTCCCCATTTCCTCCGCGGACTGGGCTTCCCACTCCACCCATTTGTACGGGGGCTCATGTTCTACTACGGCATGGATTTCCACGACCTGGCCCCGAATTTCATCCTCAACATCTCAACGTTTATCGTTGTGTGCGAGGCCTTCCTCCGCATCAAACCCCACTTCGGTTTATGGCTAAAGACCTTCAATGTCAAGCCGAAGGTAGTGGGCGGCCAGCAGGTGGAGTGCAGAGGCGCCATGGTGGGCAAGATGCCCAACGTCATATGGCTCGAGGGCGCCTTCTTGGAAACCATCAAAGGGTGACAATCGGGGTGGTTCCACATCACCGAGCCGCGTGACCCTGAATGGGCAGCGGCCCCCAAATTCAGATCTGGCATCCCCACACGGCTCACCTCCTGGAAAGAGAAGGGCCTGACATGGGGTGATTTGGAAGAGCTGACCGGACTCCAAACTTGCATCCAAAACCTTGTGAACAAGAAGATCAAGCTCGTCAATGCAGTCCAGGTCATGCTCATCCGCCGGATCCTCCCGTACAACAACGGGCTTTCAACTTGTGGAGTTTGATCCGCACAAGACTGACCTTGAGCAGGCTCTTCGACACTACGTACGAAGACGCCCGGAAGGTGCTATTCAAGGGTGCTGAGGCTCCCGCATTAGCTACCAAAGATCGTGGATTCAGCTCGCAGCGTCAAGCCGGCGAGGTAAGCTATTTTACCCTTTACGGGACACTTGTTTTTAATAGTTTGACTCTATGCGGGATCTAAACTCCCTTACCTTTGACAGGCCTGGAAGAAGAAATCCGGGCAGGTTAACTGTCCGCCCCTTGCCGAAGATTCAGCGGACGCCCAATTAACTGGTTAGCTGGTTCCGCACCTTACGTGGTGCCGGAGAAGAAGGCCAAGAAGAAGGCCACGGGAACTCGAAGGAGTTCCCGGCGCCAGGTGTTGTCGGACTCATCGTCCGATGACTCCGAGGCAGACTCCTCCCGCGAAGACGGGGAGGAGGAAAAAGAGGCTTCTCCCCCAACGGGGGGAGAGAAGAAAAGGAAGGCCTCCCCCACTGGGGAGGCTGGAGGGTCCAAGAAGGGAAGGACCCTTCCTCCGGACTTTTCCACCAACGCCGACGACGGCGAAGAGGATTGGCCCTCGAGGGCCAAGCCCCTGGCGAGATCGTAAGTGTCCGGATTCCAGAATAACCCATGATTTTTCCTTTGTCGCGTAGTGTCTTCTAACGCCGAATACAACCATGTAGTCCGCCCAAGGACGAGCTCCCCGCTTCGTCGAGCGGCTCCCTGGATTCATCGGATGTGAATAGCACTTCACTTCCGACCGCCTCCTCCCCTCGTGACGCAGACGATGCCGCGATGGAGTCCCAAAAGGGGCCCAACCAGGAGGAGGTGGTCCTCGAGGCGCCGCAAGGCGACCTCCCGGACTCCGGGCGCAAAGAGGGCAAAACCCCAGAGGGCTCTAAGTCCGCCCGTGCGGACTCCATACCGAAACCTCAAAGGATTCCGAAATTCGGCAAGAGAGCCCTTCGTAAGAAGGGCAAGACTGCGACGCCGGTGGCCTCCGTCCAACTGGAGTAACCAGTTAACTTGCCGGAGGCACTTAACGGCGCCTCCATCAACGAGGAGCACCGCACTGTTATGAGTGCAGTGATCCAGAAAGTTCAGTCCGCCAAAAGCGGGCTGACTGAAGCCTGTACCAGCCTTCTAACAGGCTTTGAGGTATGTGATTAAAATAGTACCGCATAGACAGTAGCCCCTGATGCTCAGTTTGGTGTTCGGAAAGAAAAGCCGAACTGAGGATCTAAAAAGATATACGCAGGAGTCTAACATAAGCATGTCAATATGGGAATGCAAAGGCTGCTGCCGACCTCTGCCGACCGATCATGGAGGTCAATGTATTGAAGCAGAGCCTCGAGCGGTCCGAGAACGAGCTTGGCCGTGCCAAGAAGCAGCTCGAGGACAAGGAAGGTAAGTAATACCTTATTAAAGTAATACCTTATAGAAAGGATTTGGTTGCAAAAAATGACAGGAATAACATGAGTATTGCAGGGGCCACGAACGAGGTGGCGACCCTGAAGGAGGTGGTGTCCAAGGCCGAAAAAAGTGCGGCCGCGGAGCGCACCGAGCGAGAGAAGCAGGAGGCGCGGGTGGCGGAGGTGCGGCAAGAGCTCCAGGCTTTCATGGAAAAACACGAGAGTTTGGAGCGTGACTCGAAGACTCGAGAGTCCGAGCTCGCCTTGGCTCTTGAGAGTGCCAAAGCCGCTAAGGCCGAAGCCCAGAAGGCCCTCCAGGAGATTGAGGCGATAAAAAAGATCGTGGCGGGTAAGACATTCTTCATGCAAAGCAAGCATGTAAAAGTGAATTATCTGTTACTTACCCGAATTCGGAGCTCTCCAGGAGCGTTCACAGATCTGCCCCGTAGTGTGTCCGATGCTGCCGCGTTCTACCGAGCCGAGGAGGGGAGCTCGACTGAAAAGGTGTTCTGGTCTCAATATGCTGAGGCCGGACTTCCGGTGCCCCTGAGCGACCAACTTAAGCAGCTGGTCGAGCTCCACAAGGTGGCCGAACAGGCCATGAAGGGCCTCATAGTTCGGCTGTGGCCTAAAGAAGCCATGCCTGGGAGCTACTTCGGTCTGGTGCGGTGGCTGGTGGACGCCTATCCATGGATTGAAGTCATCAAGCATTCCGTCTGCGTTGAAGGTGCCCGTCGGGCCCTTGCCCGCGCTAAAGTGCACTGGGGCAAGATGGACGCCGAGAAGCTTGTGACGGACGCGCCACCGCCGGGCAAGGAGTATCGCACGCCTGAGATGTACTATAAGGGTGTCCTGAAGGGTGCCCGCCTTATAGCGGGTGAGTGCTCCAAAGATGTAATTCTTGAGTAGACTCGCATTTGTTATCCTGTACGCTGAAAACTTTCTTCATATGCGCTAAGCAACGCTTGTTAATTTAAAATATTACCTTCTGTGCGACCGTTTATCAAATTTGAGAGATGGCATGTCGTTGGCTTCAGCCCCCATGCCACGAGTGAATGGGTGTTCGGGATAAACTTGAGGGCTCTTGTTCCCATTCTTGGGTCCTTCGAGGGAGGCGCTCAACACAACGAACAAGGCAACCGGACTATAATGCTTGAACACTCCCACTTAGCCATAGAATTCTATAATTTTAAATTTCGTCGAAGCCCCTAGTGTTCGAAGACGAATTGGGCGCTATCCACGCTGGGCGGACAAAGCCGACTCCTCGCTCTAAGCGGCATAAGTCTTTAGGGACTCGAAAACCTCTCGAACAATGATCGCTCTCGCCCTATCATGACGGTCGGTTTTAGCTTTCTCCATCGAGGTGCTCAACCCAGCTCAACCGGGCACAATTGAGTGGTTCTCCCAGCGCTACCTTAGCCGATATAACGGAACATAAGGTACCAAAACATGGGAGCCGCAAAACCCAACTATTGACCCAAGACATGATTCGAGCCGATGCATATAATGCTATAAGTTCGGGGTGCCGCACTTGTTAAAGTGTTCGGACTTATCACACCATATTTTGGGGTACTTAAGCCCCTGGTGTATTTGGTCGTACCAAAGCGTATGGATGCAACATGTCATATGTGAACATATATAGATAGAAAAAGGAATGCAATAATAGGCAAAAAGCGATGCATTGTTCATTCAAAAAATACTGCAATGAAAGCAGAACGATACAAATAGTGCGATAAGCAAGGGATGGGACTATTTAACATGTCCCCCTCCAGGGGTAGGCTGCGGGATGGTATGTAAAACAGGTATACTGCTCGTAATAGAGACCACCTGGACACTCGACGTAGCTTTTCTGCTCCCCTGGCTGTTGCATCGTGAGTTCGCAATTCTTCTGTCGGACAGGGCTTCTGGAAAACGGAGTCCTGAGAATAAGAAAAAAAAAGAATGACACAATTGGGAGCCCCTAGTGCGGTTGAGCTGCTCTCCAGGCATGCCGTGGTCGTGCCCCTACCCCTATGCCCATGGTATCTCCAAAGCGTAGTTATGTACGCGTGGTACTGGTCTCGCGATTTTGTGAGGGCTGGGTTGGGGCCGCATTGCTACGCGTGCTCGGGGCGTGCCAGGCGGTCTTGTTTTAGGTTACTCCGGGCGTGCTTGACGGTGTCCGAACGTTTAGTAGTCGGACTCGAGAGTTGCCTTAAGAGGCTGCTTTGTACTTCCGCCGTGAGGGCCGCCGTATGCTCCTCCGTTTGGAGAGAGCGTTCAGTGTTTCCATTGACCGTGATTACTCCTCGGGGGCCTGGCATTTTGAGCTTGAGGTATGCGTAGTGTGGCACCGCATTGAACTTTGCAAATGCGGTTCGTCCGAGCAGTGCGTGATAGCCGCTGCGGAACGAGACTATGTCGAAGATTAATTCCTCACTTTGGAAGTTATCCGGGGATCCGAAGACCACTTCGAGTGTAATCGAGCTGTCATAGCTGGCCTCTACACCGTATGACGCCTTTGAAGGTCATTTTGTAGGTTTGATCCTTGAGGGTCTATGCCCATTTTATGACCGTATCCTGGTAAAGCAGGTTCAGGATGCTGCCGCCGTCCATCAGGACTCTAGTGAGGTGAAATCCGTCAATGATTGGGTCAAGAACCAATGCGGCGAATCCACCGTGGCGGATGCTAGTGGGGTGGTCCCTTCGATCAAAAGTGATTGGGCAAGAGGACCATGGGTTGAACTTTGGGGCGACTGGCTCCATCGCGTATACGTCCCTCAGTGCACACTTCCGCTCCCTTTTGGGTATGTGGGTTGCGTATATCATGTTCACCGTCCGCACTTGTGGGGGAAAGCCCTTCCATCCTCTATTGTTCGGCGGCCGGGGCTCCTCCTCGTCATCGCTATGCAGCCCCTTGTCGTTGTTTTTGGCGTTTATCTTGCCTGCCTGCTTGAACACCCAACAATCCCTGTAGGTGTGGTTGGCTGGTTTTTCGGGGGTGCCATGTATCTGGCACGAGCGATCGAGTATTCTGTCCAAATTGGATGGGCCCTGAGTATTTCTTTTGAATGGCTTTTTTCGCTGACCGGGTTTAGAGCCTCTGAATCCGGCATTGACTGTCGTATCTTCAGTATTATCGCCGTTAATGCAGCGCTTGTGCTTATTGCGACGCGACCTGCCGTTGCTGTCCTTGGTATCCGAACTACCAGGGTTTTTGGTCAGGTTGTTACTGCGAGCTAGCCAGCTGTCCTCTCCTGCGCAGAAGCGGGTCATAAGTGATGTGAGGTCTGCCATGGATTTCGGCTTTTCCTGTCCTAGGTGCCGGGCAAGCCACTCGTCGCGGATGTTATGATTGAAGGCTGCAAGGGCCTCTGCATCCGGACAGTCGACGATTTGATTTTTCTTGGTTAAGAACCGTGTCCAGAATTGTCTGGCCGATTCATCTGACTACTGAGTTATGTGGCTTAGGTCATCTGCGTCTAGTGGTCGCACATATGTGCCCTAGAAGTTATCAAGGAATGCGGCTTCCAGGTCTTCCCAACAACCAATTGATTCTGCTGGCAAGCTGTTGAGCCAATGCCGAGCTGGTCCTTTAAACTTGAGTGGGAGGTATTTGATGGCGTGTAGATCACCACCGCGGGCCATGTGGATGTGAAGGAGATATTCCTCGATCCAAACCGCAGGATCTGTTATGCCGTCGTATGATTCAATGTTTACGGGTTTGAAACCCTCGAGGATTTGATGATCCATTACTTCGTTTGTGAAGCATAGTGGGTGTGCGGCGCCTCTGTATTGGGCTATGTCACGACGCAGCTCAAATGAGCGTTGTCTCATCAGTTCGCCCGGCGGAATTGCTGTATCCGGCGTGATTCGTTGTCATCACGCATCGTGGGCGCCCACGATCCGTGAGATCGATCTTATTTGTCTTGCCTTGTCCTCCAATATGTCTCGCAAGTCCGGCGATTCCCCGTGGCTTTATACTTTTCGGCGGCGCTGGTGCGGCTTTAGCGGAGGGCCTAGAGGCCTCTTCGTCATGACCACGAGGTGGCTATCGGCGCGTCATCTTGCGCCGTGATGTAGGTTTGGGTGCTTCCTCCTCTAATTGGGGTAGCAGCCTGCGTTTTGGGTAGCTCTTGTAGGGGCGATCGAGTTTGTACTCTTCGGCTACAAGGACTTCGGTCCATCTGTCAGCTAGCAAGTCTTGGTCAACTCTAAGCTGCTGCTGCTTTTTCCTGAGGCTGCTTGCCGTGGCCATAAGCCTGCGCTTGAAACGCTCTTGTTCGACGGGATCCTCGGGCACGACAAATTCATCGTCGTCGAGGCTTTCTTCATCTTCGGAGGGAGGCATATAATTATCGTCCTCTACCTCTCTGTCTGCCTCTCTATCATGAGGGCTGGCTTCTCCCTCCTCCTGTGTTGAATCCTCGCTTTGGAGGGGTTGTCTTCGCACCGCCAGGGTGTTATTATCTCCCGTGCCGGAATCACCATTTTTGCTGTGGCGGGATTTAGGGCGGCGCCGCTGACGCCGGCGCTTGGGCTGTTTCTAGGAGGGGTCATCCTCCGCTGTTCCATTGCCATTCCCATCCTTTGGGATGTCCACCATGTATATGTCGTATGACGAGGTGGCCTTCTAGTGCCCTGTAGGTGCTGGTTCTTGGTTGTCTCCTGCATCGTCGTCCATACCGTCGATGTCTTCGGAGTCGAAGTCGATCATGTCGGTTAAATCATCGATAGTGGCTACAAAGTGGGTGGTGGGTGGGCATTGAATTTCTTCGTCGTCCGCGTCCCAACCTTCCTGAACATAGTCCGGCCAGGGCTCTCCTGATAAAGAGAGAGACTTTAGTGAATTCAGGATGTCGCCAAAGGGCGAGTGCAGAAAGATGTCCGCGGCAGTGAACTCCATAACCGGCGCCCAATCGGATTTGATTGGCAGGGGCGCGGGAGGTTCGGAGTCCGGAGAGGAGTCCGGCACCTCAGAGTCACGGGCTTTGCGAAGAACAGGGATGGTGTTCAGCTCAATCGCCATAGAAATCGTAGCCCCGAGGCGGTGTCCACCGCCGCCCTCGACCGCGGTTGGCTCGAGCTAGGGTCGGAGCGACGCCGGTGCGGCCTCCGTGTCTTGTCCGCCGACGAGCTAGATCATACCCATTGAGACAAAGGCGCGCTTGGCTGTGGCTCGAATCCGTCGAAGATCAAGTCTCCGCGATGTCACCCGTAGTTCAAACTCCCAAATCGACTCGATGGCGGGCGTAGCTTTCGATCTGCTCCGGATGGCCGAGTGAATTGGCCCGCAGTGCAAAGCTGCCGAATACGAAGATCTGTCCGGGGAGAAAAGTCTCACCATGGACCGCATCGCTGTTGATGATCGAAGGAGCCATCGGGCCTAAAGGTGATGACACAAAGGAACTCTCAATGAAAGCACCAATGTCGGTGTCAAAACCGGCGGATCTCGGGTAGGGGGTCCCGAACTGTGCGTCTAGGCGGATGGTAACAGGAGACAAGGGACACGATCTTTTACCTGTGTTCGGGCCCTCTCGATGGAGGTAAAACCCTACTCTGCTTGATTAATATTGATGATATGGGTAGTACAAGAGTAGATCTACCACGAGATCAAAGAGGCTAAACCCTAGAAGCTAGCCTATGGTATGATTGTTGTCCGCCCCACGGACTAAAACCCTCGGTTTATATAGACACCGGAGAGGGCTAGGATTACACAGTCGATTACAATGGTAGGAGATCTACATATCCAGACGCCAAGCTTGCCTTCCACGCCAAGGAAAGTCCCATCCGGACACGGACGGAGTCTTCAATCTTGTATCTTCATAGTCTAGGAGTCCGACCAACGGTGATAGTCCGGCCATCCGGACACCCCCTAATCCAGGACTCCCTCACCCCTCTCTGGAGCCCCAAACGGACTCCAGATCAGTCCTCCCGAGAGAGATTAGGGCTTGGCGGCGGCTCCATATCGTAAAACGCGATGAAACTTTCTCCCTGATTTTTTCTCCACGAAACGGAATATATGGAGTTGGAGTTGAGGTCGGTGGAGCATCAGGGGGCCCACGAGATAGGGGGGCGCACCCAGGGGGAGGGCGCCCCCCACCCTCGTGGACAAGGTGTGGGCCCCCTGGCCTTGATTCTTTCGCCAGTATTTTTTATATTTTCAAAAGTTATCTCCGTGGATTTTCAGGTCATTCCGGGAACTTTTGTTTTCTGCACAATAAACAACACCATGGTAGTTCTGCTGAAAACAGCATCAGTCCGGGTTAGTTTCATTCAAATCATGCAAGTTAGAGTCCAAAACAAGGGCAAAAGTGTTTGGAAAAGTAGATACGTTGGAGACGTATCAACTCCCCCAAGCTTAAACCTTTGCTTGTCCTCAAGCAATTTAGTTGATAAACTGAAAGTGATAAAGAAAAACTTTTACAAACACTATTTGCTCTTGTTGTTGTAAATATGTAAAGCCAGCATTCAAGTTTTCAGCAAAGATTATGAACTAACCATACTCACAATAACACTTAGGTCTCACAATTACTCATATCAATGGCATAATCAGCTAGCAAGCAATAATAATAAAACTCGGATGACAACACTTTCCCAAAACAATCATAATATAATATAACAAGATGGTATCTCGCTAGCCCTTTCCGAGACCGCAAAACATAAATGCAGAGCACCTTTAAAGACCAAGGACTGACTAAACATTGTAATTCATGGTAAAAGAGATCCAGTCAAGTAATACCCAATATAAACTAATAGTAATGAACACAAATGACAGTGTGCTCTCCAGCGGGTGCTTTTTAATAAGAAGGTGATGACTCAACATAAAAGTAAATAGATAGGCCCTTTGCAGAGGGAAGTAGGGATTTGTAGAGGTGCCAGAGCTCGATTTTAAAATAGAGATGAATAACATTCTGAGCGGCATACTTTTACTGTCAATGCAACAACTATGAGATGGCGATATCTTCCATACTACATACATTATAGGCGGTTCCCAAACAGAATAGTAAAAGTTTATACTCCCCACCACCAACAAGCATCAATCCATGGCTTGCTCGAAACAACGAGTGCCTCCAACTAACAACAACCCTGGGGGAGTTTTGTTTAATTATATTAATTTGCTTTGATGTTTTTGATCATGGGACTAGGCATCCCAGTTACCGCCATTTTCTCATGAATGAGGAGCGGAGTCCACTCCTCTTGAGAATAATCCACCTAGCATGGAAGATACAGACAACCCTAGTTGAAACATGAGCTGCTCAAGCATACAAAACAGAATTTCATTTGAAGGTTCACATGCAAATTTACTTGGAACGGCAGGTAGATACCGCAGATAGGAAGGTATGGTGGACTCATATTTAAAAAACTTTGGGGTTTATGGAGTTTGGATGCACAAGCAGTATTCCCGCTTAGTACAGGTGAAGGCTAGCAAAAGACTGGGAAGCAACCAACTGAGAGAGCGACAACAGTCATGAACATGCATTAAAATTAATTTACACCGAGTACAAGCATGAGTAGGATATAATCTACCATGAACATAAATAATGTGAAGGCTATGTTGATTTGTTTTCAACTACATGCGTGAACATGTACCAAGTCGAGTCACTCAATTCATTTAAAGGAGGATACCATCCCATCATACAACATCATAATCATTTTCATAGCATGTTGGCATGCAAGGTAAACCATTATAACTCATAGCTAATTAAGCATGGCACAAGCAACTATAATCTCTAAATGTCATTGCAAATATGTTTACTTCATAATAAGCTGAATCAGGAATGATGAACTCATCATATTTACAAAAACAAGAGAGGTCGAGTTCATACCAGCTTTTCTCATCTCAATCAGTCTATCATATATCGTCATTATTGCCTTTCACTTGCACGACCGAACGATGTGTATAATAATAATGCACATGCATTGGACTAAGCTGGAATCTACAAGCATTCAACTCAAGAGAGAAGACAAAATAATATGGGCTCCAAGTTAAATAAACAATCATGCATATGAGAGCCACTAAGCCATTTTCATTATGGTCTTCTACTCTTGACCCCCAAAGGAAAGAAAAGAAAATAAAACTATTTACACGGGAAAGCTCCCAACAAGTAAAAGAAGAACGAGAAATCTTTTTGGGTTTTCATTTTAATTTCTACTACAGGCATGGAAATTAAACTAACTATTTTTTTGGTTTTTCTTAAGGTTTATCAAACACACAAGAAGAAGGCTAGAAAGAGAAAATTAAAATAGCATGGATAATACAATGAAAGAGTATGAGCACCAAAGACTAGAATAGTGTGTGAACATGAATGTAAAGTCGGTGAGAAATACGTACTCCCCCAAGCTTAGGCTTTTGGCCTAAGTTGGTCTATTGCCAAGGATAGCCTGGCTGATATCCGTAGTTATAACTGGGGTCGTACTGAGATGCAGCAGCAATTGCATCCTGAGCCGCAGCATGTTGGCGAGCCGCCTCCGCTCTCCCATCATGTTCAAATTACCTCCCTGGTAACAACATATCTTCGTTTTGCCTGGTAATCAAAAAGGAAAGGAGCAGGGAGAGTAACATGGATAGAGCTACATCTGTCAAAGATTAGTCGATACTGGAGGAAATGTTCATTCCTCAAAAGAAAATGATGTTTGACCATCGCGTCATAATCTAAATAAGCAGGAAGCAACTCCATATCCCCCTCTCGTGGGGCTATACCAAGATAATTAGCAACACGCGTCGCATAAATCCCTCCAAATAAATCTCCAGACATACCATTATTATGCAACCTACGTGCAACTATTGCCCCCAAGTTGTAATCTTTATTACCTAACACAGCACTCTTGAGGACACAAAGATCAGGGACATACATGTGACATGTCTCATCTTTACCGTTAATGCATCTACCAATGAAGAGAGCAAAATAATGTATAGCAGGAAAATGAATGCTCCCTATGGTAGCTTGTGCTATATTCCTAGATTCTCCCACAGTAATAATAGCTAGAAAGTCTTTATATTCAGATTTGTGGGGGTCATTAACGTTGCCCCACTGCGGGAGTTTGCAAGCAGTTGTAAAATCTTCTAAGTCCATGGTGTAAGATTTATCATAAATATCAAACAGGACACTCTGAGAATTACGTGAAGATTTATATTTAAACCTTCTTACGAATGAATCAGTCAATTGATAGTACCGAGGACACTTATCTTGTAAGAAGTCCTCAAGATCGGCATTACGCACATATGCGTCAAATTCATCCTTGATGCCTGCATTGACCATAAACTCGTCTGATGGCCACTCACAAGCTCGTACTTCGGCATCCCTTGGTGGTTCCTCGTCTTGCTCATGCATAGCACGCCTGGGTCCTTTCTTTGTTGAGGAACCACCTTGATACATTCTCCTAGACATATTTCTTTTTCTGAAAAAATTCTGAAATTTTTAGTAACTTCAAAATAAAAGTGAATAAAATTAAACAAGATTGGTAGCAACTACTCCTACAAGTGCCGAGAGCCTATATCATGCATTAGAATTACTTGGGACCTCATAAATTTGACATGCAAGCTCAAGAACAGGGTCACCTATGCAACAAAAATTTGCAATGAATAAAGCACTAGAACAAAAACTAATTGGACCAATGGAGGAGTCACATACCAAGCAACAATCTCCCAAAGCAGTTTTGTGAATGGAGCTTTGAGCAAGGAGATCGAAAATTGCAGCAAAATAAGCTAGAACTCGTGCTTGAGATGGATGGGGATTTTTTTGGGAAGAAGATGGAGTGTGTGGGTGCAGGAATAAGTGGAGGGGGGCCATCATGGGCCCACGAGACAGGGGGCGTGCCCAGGGGGTGTGGGCGCGCCCTCCACCCTCATGGCCAGGTGCTTGCCCCCCTGCAGTGTTTTTAGTGCCTAAAATCCTCAAATATTCCATAAAAGATCATACTAAATTTGCAGGGCATTTGGAGCACTTTTATTTTTGGGACATTTTTTTATTGCACGGATAATTCAGAAAACAGACAGATAATACTATTTTTGCTTTATTTATTCTAAATAACAGAAAGTAAAAAGAGAGTACAGAAGGTTGTGCCTTCTAGTTTCGTCCATCTCATGATCATCAAAATGAATCCACTAACAAGGTTGATCAAGTCTTGTTAACAAACTCATTCCGAATAACACGGAACCGGAGAAATTTCGAATAACACTAAGTTACCTCAACGGGGATATGAACATCCCCAACAATAAGAATATCATACTTTTTCCTGATAGTAGGAAGAGGAAATCCAAAACCTCCAATAATAATAGTTGGAACTTTTCCAATAGGATTGATGCTATGAACTTGAGTTTGTTTCCTTGGAAAGTGTACCGTATGCTCATTACCATTAACATGAAAAGTGACATTGCCTTTGTTGCAATCAATAACAGCCCCTGCAGTATTCAAAAAGGGTCTACCAAGGATAATCGACATACTATCGTCCTCGGGAATATCAAGAATAACAAAGTCCGTTAAGAAAGTGACATTTGCAACCACAACAGGCACATCCTCACAAATACTGACAGGTATAGCAGTTGATTTATCAGCCATTTGCAAAGATATTTAAGTAGGTGTCAACTTATTCAATTCAAGTCTATGATATAAAGAGAGAGGCATAACACTAACACCGGCTCCAAGATCACATAAAGCAGTTTTAACATAATTTCTTTTAATGGAGCATGGTATAGTTGGTACCCCTGGGTCTGCAAGTTTCTTTGGTATTCCACCCTTAAAAGTGTAATTAGCAAGCATGGTGGAAATTTCAGCTTCCGGTATCTTTCTTTTATTTGTAATGATATCCTGCATATATTTAGCATAAGGATTTAATTTAAGCATAGCAGTTAAGCGCATACGTAAGAAGATAGGTCTAATCATTTCAGCAAAATGCTCAAAATCCTCATCGTCCTTTGTTTTGGATGGTTTAGGAGGAAAGGGCATGGGTTTCTGAACCCATGGTTCTCTTTTTCTACCGTGCTTCCTAGCAACAAAGTCTCTTTTATCATAATGTTGATTCTTTGATTGTGGGTTATCAAGAGCAACAGCAGGTTCAACCTCTACTTCATTATTATTGCTAGGTTGAGCATCAACATGAACATTATCATTAACATTATCACTAGGTTCATCTTCATCACCTGATTGTGTTTCAGCATCAGAAATAGAAATATCATTGGGATTCTTAGGTGTGTCTACATCAGGTTCACTAGAAGCATGCAAAGTCCTATCGTTTTTCTTTTTTCTTCTTTTTGGAAGAACTAGGTGCCTCTAAATTATTTCTCTGAGAATCCTGCTCGATTCTCTTAGGGTGGCCTTCAGGATACAAAGATTCCTGAGTCATTCTACCCGTTCTAGTAGCCACTCTAACAACAAAGTCATGTTTATTATTTAATTCATCGAGCAAATCACTTTGAGCTTTAAGTACTTGCTCAGCTTGAGTGGTAACCATAAAAGCATATTTGCTAATGAGTTTAAGTTCACCTTTAACTCTAGCCATATAATCACTCAAGCGTCCTATCTCGAAAACATTATTCTTTAATTCTCTACCAACATAAGCATTAAAACTTTCTTGTCTAGCCATAAAGTCATCAAATTCATCTAAGCATGGGCTATGAAATTTAGTAGAGGGCATTTCAACTTTATCATATCTATAGAGAGAATTTACCTTTACTACCTGTGTCGGGTTATCAAGACAATGTGTTTCTTCAACAGGCGGTATATTAAGACCATGTATTTCTTCAATAGGTGGTAAATTCTTAACATCTTAAGCTTTAATACCTTTTTCTTTCATTGATTTCTTTGCCTCTTGCATATCTTCAGGACTGAGAAATAGAACACCTCTCTTCTTCGGGGTTGGTTTATGAATAGGCTCAGGAGTTGGCTCAATTGGCCCAGGAATTGCCTCAGGAATTGGCTCAGGAAGAGTCCAATTATTTTCATTAGTCAACATATTATTCAATAGTAATTCAGCTTGGTCGACCGTTCTTTCCCTGAAAACAGAACCAGCACAACTATCCAAGTAGTCCTTGGAAGCATCGGTTAGTCCATTGTAAAAGATATCAAGTATTTCATTTTTCTTAAGAGGATGATCAGGCAAAGCATTAAGTAATTGGAGAAGCTTCCACCAAGCTTGTGGGAGACTCTCTTCTTTGATTTGCACAAAATTTTATATTTCCTGCAAGGCAGCTTGTTTCTTATGAGCAGGGAAATATTTAGCAGAGAAGTAATAAATCATATCCCGGGGACTACGCACACAACCAGGATCAAGAGAATTAAAGCAAGTCTTAGCATCACCCTTTAATGAGAACGGAAATATCTTAAGGATATAAAAATAACGAGACTTCTCATCATTAGTAAACAGGGTGGCTATATCATTTAACTTGGTAAGATGTGCCACAACGGTTTCAGATTTAAGGCCATAAAAAGGATCAGATTCAACCAAAGTAATTATTTCAGGATCAACAGAGAATTCATAATCCTTATCAGTAACACAGATAGGTGAAGTAGCAAAAGCGGGGTCAGGTTTCATTCTAGCATATCTCATCTGGTCTCCTCCCTAAGCTTCTAGGGTCCCTTCTGGTCCAAAAAAATTAATCCAAAGATTTTTTTTCCATTTGGAATTTGTTTGATATTGGTTTTCTGGAAAGCCAAAACAAGCAAAAAAACAGCAACTCGCTGATACATCTCCAACGTATCTATAATATATGAAGCATTCATGCTATTTTATTATCTGTTTTGAATGATTACGAGTTTTATTATACACTTTTATATTACTTTTGGGACTAACCTATTAACCGGAGGCCCAGCCCATATTGCTATTTTATTGCCTATTTTAGTGTTTCGAAGAAAGGGAATATCAAACGGAGTCCAAACGGAATGAAACCTTTGGAAATGTTATTTTTGGAATAGAAGCAATCCCGGGAACTTGGAGTGCAAGCCAGGGAAGCGTCAAGGAGGCCACGAGATAGGGGGCGCGCCCTCCACCCTCGTGGGCCCCTCGAGGCTCCCCCGACCGACTTCTTTCGCCTATATATTCCCATATACCCTAAAACCATCGAGAACAAGATAGATCGGGAGTTCTGCTGCCGCAAGCCTCTGTAGCCACCAAAAACCTCTCTGGAGCCTGCTCAAGACACCTGCGGAGGGGGATCCTCACCGTGGCCATCTTCATCATCCCGCGCTCTCCATGACGAGAAGGGAGTAGTTCACCCTCGGCCGAGGGTATGTACCAAGAGCTATGTGTTTGATCTCTCTCTCTCTCTCGTGTTCTCTCTATGGCACAATCTTGATGTATCGCGAGCTTTGCTATTATAGTTGGATCTTATGAGGTTTCTCCCCCTCTACTCTCTTGTGATGAATTGAGTTTTCCTCTTGAAGTTATCTTATCGGATTGAGTCTTTGATTTGAGAATACTTGATGTATGTCTTGCCGTGTTTATCTGTGGTGACAATGGGATATCACGTGCCACTTGATGTATGTTTTGGTGATCAACTTGCGGGTTCCGCCCTTGAACTTTGCGTAGGGGTTGGCACACGTTTTTGTATTGACTCTCCGGTAGAAACTTTGGGGCACTCTTTGAAGTACTTTGTGTTGGTTGAATAAATGAATCTGAGATTGTCTGATGCATATCGTATAATCATGCCCATGGATACTTGAGGTGACAACGGAGTATCTAGGTGACATTAGGGTTTTGGTTGATTTGTGTCTTAAGGTGTTATTTTAGTATGAACTCTATGATAGATTGAACGGAGAGAATAGCTTCATGTTATTTTACTACATACTCTTGAATAGATAGAACAGAAAGGATAACTTTGAGGTGGTTTCGTACCCCTACCATAATCTCTTCGTTTGTTCTCCGCTATTAGTGGCTTTGGAGTGACTCTTTGTTGCATGTTGAGGGATAGTTATATGATCCAATTATGTTATTATTGTTGAGAGAACTTGCACTAGTGAAAGTATGAATCCTATGCCTTGTTTCCTATCATTGCAATACCGTTTATGCTCACTTTTATCATTAGTTACCTTGCTGTTTTTATATTTTCAGATTACAAAAACCTATATCTACTATCCATATTGCACTTGTATCACCATCTCTTTTCGCCAAACTAGTGCACCTATACAATTTACCATTGTATTGGGTGTGTTGGGGACACAAGAGACTCTTTGTTATTTGGTTGCAGGGTTGTTTGAGAGAGACCATTGAGGGAGTCCTGGACTAGGGGGTGTCCGGATAGCCGGACTATCATCATCGGTCGGACTCCAAGACTACGAAGATACAAGATTGAAGACTTCGTCCCGTGTCCGGATGGGACTTTCCTTGGCGTGGAAGGCAAGCTTGGCAATACGGATATGTAGATCTCCTACCATTGTAACCGACTCTGTGTAACCCTAGCCCCCTCCGTGTCTATATAAACCGGAGAGTTTTAGTCCATAGCACGAACAATCACAACAACAATCATACCATAGGCTAGCTTCTAGGGTTTAGCCTCCTTGATCTCATGGTAGATCCACTATTGTACTACCCATATCATCAATATTAATCAAGCAGGAGTAGGGTTTTACCTCCATCGAGAGGGCCCGAACTCGGGTAAAAACATCGTGTCCCTTGTCTCCTGTTACCATCCGCCTAGACGCACGCTGGGACCCCTACCCAAGATCCGCCGGTTTGACACCGACATTGGTGCTTTCGTTGAGAGTTCCTCTGCGCCACAATCGGAAGGATGCCTCTTCTCGTCTTTAAAGACGGCACCATTGCCAAAGGAGCTTTGGCCGCCGGCCAAACTATCCGGCTAGGTGGTTTTCTTATGACCGCCTGTTCGGCCGCCGCTTCGACGATGACCTCTCGGGTCATCAAAAGTGATCATCGCGTCAGCTCGGAATTCACCGAGCAGCTGGATCCGATTGAGCTCTCTTCTGTAAACGAGCTCTTGGATCGCATCGCCGCCCTAGGGGTCTCTACAGACTACGATCAGATTGGGCTTAAAACCGATCTGAGAGAGATTAACTCCCCCCAGGTTACCCACCACATTGCGGTGGTGTAGGAACAACGCGGCGACTCTTCTTCTATGCTAAAGACCAGTTATGTCCGGATTCCGGATCCCTCCATGCCGGATTTCCGCGGAGAGACGGACGTCAACCAAGTACTGAACCTAAAGTCAGGCAGCGGACCGGATTCGTTGGACGACATCCAGCAATCCAAACTTCCAAATTCGGAAACTTTTCGGCCCTTGAGCCTCAAGTTGGGTAGGGTTCCGGACTCAACTCCACCCACCCACCCAAACATCTGCGATCTATCTCAAATCCGGCAAGAGCCCATCAAACAAAGACATCATTATCGGGCCGATTCCTCCTGGTTATGGACAGGATAAAGGACTGTCATGAGGAAAGCACAATTTCAATTTTCTGCAACAATTGCACGGACAAGGGATTCTTGAACACCGTAAGTCGTCAGAAATTACACGCTTCACGACCGGCATCCATAGTACGAAGTATCTTGTGCGATGGAGAGTGTCCGAAAACCAAACTAAGTTTTGGGACAATCCGCTCAACACAACCCTAGTCTCAAACAAAAGGGTGCATCATGCTCGAGCACCCGGACAAAACCAAAAAGCAAAAACCCCATAAAGGGCACGGAACCGTACTGGAGGGATGGCTCAGCGGTTCCTGTAAAATTCATAGTACAGAGGACGCCACTCCAACACATAGCCTTCGAGCATGTTGGATACTGCGGCAAGTGCCCAAAAGTGGCGAAGAGCTTCTAGCCCCGGAGAACCACCCCAATGGTACCAGTATGGTACTAACAGTCTTCAAGACCTTCGCATCAAATAATATGCGGAAACGAACAATCCGTAGCCTCGCCGAAGTCTACCAAGTAGCAACAACAAATCCATGGAGCGACACAGCTATCACCTTCAACGACAGCAACGAACCTAAATTCCGAACAGCCCGAGCACCAGCCGCATTGGTCCTCAGTCCAATAGTGGACGGCTTTCGTCTTACCAAGGTACTCATGGATGGCGGCAGCGGATTAAACCTCATCTACGAGGAAACCCTTCAAAAATGGAAATAGATCGAGCCGCATTGAGCGAAGCAGCACAACCTTTAGAGGAATAATCCCTAGCCGGAAGCACGCTGCAGGAAAAATCACACTTGATGTGGTGTTCGGCTCGCGGACAATTACAGGTCTGAGGAGGTCACGTTCCAAGTGGCCCCGTTCAGCAGCGGATATCACGCTTTATTAGGGCGAGAGGCATTCACAATTTCTAAAGCCATACCCCATTACGGGTACATGAAGCTTAAAATGCTCGGGCCCAACGGAACCATCACTCTTGCCAGTGATCCGGACATAGCACTCCGCGCCGAAAACAAGACAGCCGCACTAGCCTTAGAGGAACTATCCGAAGCCCTAGCGGCAGAGGAGCTCACTGCGCTGCGCTCTACGGTGAACAGGGATGATGTGATACTCGATAAAAGATCCAAGTCCACCTCTTTTAAACCAGCGGACAAAATAGTCAAATTCCAGGTCCATCCAACGGACCCCACAAAGACGGCCTCCATTGGGGCACAGTTAAACCCTGATGTAGACGCCGCACTACGAGAATTCCTTCGGGAGAATTGGGACATCTTCGCCGGCACCCTTCGATATGCCAGAATCCCACGCAGATCGGCAGAACATAGCCTAAACATCCTAAAGGATTCAAGCCACCAAACAGTTCTTCGCGATTTTCCAACCCAAAAGACAGCAATGGGGAGGAGCTAGCCAAACTATTGGAAGCCGGATTCATCAGAGACATCAAACATCCGGACTGGCTAGCAAACCTAGCAATGGTACCAAAAAAGGACAAATCCTGGCGCCTGTGTGTCGACTTTAAAGACCTTAACAAGGCTTGTCCAAAGGATCTTTTCCCCCTTCCCCGCATCGATCAAATCATTGATGCTACCGTAGGACACGATTCATTGTGCTTCCTCGACGCATACTCCGGCTACCATCAAATCAAGATGGCGGAGGTAGACCAAGCCGCAACGACATTCATTACTCCATACGGGCCATTCTGCTTCAACACAATGCCCTTCGGACTCAAAAACGCCGGCGCAACATATCAGCGCATGATTCGTACATGTCCGCTACCCAGATCGGCAAAACAAAGGAGGCATACGTAGACGACGTGGTCGTCAAGACCAAACACGTCGAAACTCTAGTAGATGACTTGAGGCTCACGTTCGACAACCTCCGAGCATATGACATTAAGCTCAACCCGAAAAATGCGTTTTCGGCATCACCAGTAAAGCTCACGGGCTTCATTGTATCCGTAGAGGAATTGAAGCAAACCCAGCCAAGATCCGAGCTCACACACCGGATATCCCAAAAGACCTCAAACAAATACAAAAATTGACCGAATGCGTGGTGGCTCTAAGCCGCTTCATCTCCGCTTGGGAGAAAAGGCATTGCCCTCTATCGCCTCCTCAGCGCATCAACACTTTGAATGGACGGATGTCGCCACGGCCGACTCAAGAAATAAAGGCCATATTGGCAACTAATCCGGTCTCGCCGCGCCCAATTTGGGCGAACCAATGTTGTTATATATCGCGCAACACATCAAGTTGTAAGCGCGGTACTGTCGTCGAACGAGAAATGTAGGGCATAAATTCCCTCTTCAAAACCAGTTGTACTACGTATCCACTGTCTTAACTCCATGCAAGTCCCGCTACCCGCATTATCAAAAGATAGCATACGCGGTGTTCATGGCATCCCGGGAGCTACGACACTACTTTCAAGAGTGTTTGATAACAGTGGCCTCCGAAGTACCCCTCAACGACATCATAAACAACCGCGACGCGACGGGCAGGATTGCAAAATGGGCCATCGAGCTCTTACCATTCGACATAACCTACAAACCACGGCGAGCTATAAAGTCGCAAGTCTTGGCTGACTTCATCGCTGAATGGACTGAAGCCGAACTCCCTAAAGAGTACGGCACATACTCCAATTGGATCATGCATTTCGACGGCTCTAAAATGTTGGCCGGCTTGGGGGATGGCATTGTTTTGACGTCCCCAACTGGAGACACAGTCCAATACGTACTTCAAATAATGTACACAGACTCCAACAACGCAGACGAATATGAGGCCCTTCTGCACGGTCTTCGGATGGCAATCTCCATGGGCATTCAATGCCTCGAGGTTCGCGGGGATTCAAACCTTGCAATATCACAAGTAAATGGAGACTTTTACGCCAAAGATCCGAAAATGGCAGCCTACCGTAACGCCTTCTTAAAAATGTCAGCTCGGTTCGAAGGACTCGAATTCCACCATGTAGCCCGGGATAATAACCAGGCGGCCGACGTGTTGGCGCGCATCGGTGCAAAGCGCGACGCCATCCCTCCAAACATCTTCCTGGAGCGGCTCTTCAAGCCGTCCGTAGTATGGGAAGAGGAGTCCGGAAACAACAATCCGGAACCAACCGCACCGCCCAACACCGAACACTCTGACACAACCGGTGGCTCAGCCAATGACATAACACCTTCAGCCCACGAAATAATGGCAGTCATTGGCCCGTGGACGGAACCATTCCTAGCATACTTAATTAGGCAGGAACTTCCCAAAGACCAAAACGAGGCCTGCTGCATAGTACGGTGATCTAAAGCCTACAAGGTCCATGAGGGAGAACTTTATAAGAAAAGCACAACCGGAGTCCTTCAAAGGTGCATCTCCGAAGAGGAAGGGCGAAATCTTCTAGATGAAATTCACGCCGGACTAGGCGGACACCACCCTGCAGCCCGGCCCTTGTAGGCAAGGCCTTCCGTACAGGATTTTATTGGGCGACGGCCCGGGCAGATGCTCAGGATTTAGTCCAACGATGCGTCGGCTGTCAGCTCTTTGCTAATCAGAGCCACATGCCACCCACCGCCTCAAAACTATACCCATCACCGCCGCTTATGTCCTGGGGCTTGACATGGTTGGACCCCTTAAATGGGGAACCCACAAGCAAAAATACCTATTCGTCATGGTGGACAAATTCACCAAATGGATAGAGGCCAAGCCGTTAAAATGGTCAATCCGACCTGTGATAGACTTCATATCCGGGGTAGTACACGTTACGATGTCCCCATAGCATCATCACCGATAACAGCACGAACTTCACGGCCGACGAGGTTAAACTCGTGCAAAAATATGGGCATTAAGCTCGACTACGCTCGCCTATCACCCTCAAACCAACGGTCAAGTTGAATGAGCAAATGGTCTAATCATGAGCGCATCAAACCCAGATTAGTGTGGTCCTTACGGAATCTAACACGACCGGTAGAGGAGCTCGACTCCGTACTGGGGGCTATGGACCACGCCAAACCGTACTACTGGATTCACACCATTCTTCATGGTGTACGGCGCAGAGGCAGTTTTGCCCTGCAATATAATTCATGACTCACCTCGAGTGCGCATGTACGAAGAAAGAGAAGCCGAGTTGGATCGGCAGGACAGCTTGGATGCATTGGAGGAGGAGCGCGACGTGGCAAAAGCTCGTTCCGCATTCTATCAGCAGCAGGCTCGAAGATATCAAAGCAGAGAAGTACGGGCTAAAACTTACAATGTTGGCGAACTAGTTCTACGCCTGCCGGACAAGAAAAAGGACAAACTCAAGCCCAAATGGGAAGGTCCCTTCATCATCGACCAAGTCCTGACCAAGGAGCATACCGTCTGCAAACGACGGACAACCGACTCGAGCCGAACCCATGGAACGCAGCCCGCCTCCGAAGATTCTACACCTAGCGCCGGACTCAGAGTTCGTCTCCTTCCTCCATCCACATTTTATACTTCAGTTGTCTTTTGATTCTCTCTTTTCTCCCCACCTTTTCATAAAAGCCTTTGAGGGCTGATCCACGCATTGTTCGCACACACTTGACGTGCCACTCGCACTCATTATACCTGGGGGCTTCGTTAACAGAAGCTTATTTATACGGGCTTCATGCCCAACACATGTGTCAAACTTCCGCATGTACCTTTTATTCACCATTATATGTATCGATATGACTTCAGTTTTGGCCAAGCTGGGTTGCCTGGCTCCTGTGCTTACCCCTACGTTCCCGATTGTTCGGCTAGGAGGTAAAGGGAGCACCTCTGCGATTGTTACTGCCGGGTCAGCCGGATGTGTACCTCAGACTGGGTGAAGCCGAAAGCGGTCGGTGACTTGAAAGATGATTTCTTATTTATTCATTTATCTGCCCCCAGATGCTTTTCTGCTCTTTTCGCAGCCCAGACATGCACTTTAGGGCATGCCTCCCAGGGAAAGGAACCCCTAACGGAACTATTCTCCCTGGAAGATGTTTCTTACTAACCATGTAATATAACATAACTAGTTGGGCACTTGTCTGATAAAGCACTAATGACCCCTACGCCTGGTCTCCATGCATGCCCCGGTTTTTCATAACCGTGAGGGTATTCGGACACACTCCAGACTCTAGGGTCCCGAGGTTGAAGCAAAAAGGTCCGCAAAGACAAACGATCTACAATCCGGCTAGAAGGCATTATACATGTCATTTCAAAAATAATACATCGTCACATTGACTGATTGTACTCCTCTTCAATCCCATCTAACAGGTTGTCTAATTTACAGTCCCGTTGGGAATACTTAGCGGCCAATTCTACTTGGCCGTACACCAAGCTCACAGGGATCTCCTTCCCATCAGGACCCACAGGTCCGACCTCGGCCATGTGGTTCAGATCCGCCTTCTTGTACCGCGTCTTCACCATGGCCCAGGCCTCCCTGGCGCCTTGACGACAGGACGATATCTTCCATAGACGGAAGCGCTGCCGTGCTCCCTGAAGCTTCTCCGCAAGCCCTCCAAGACCCTCGGGTAGGGAGACGGACGGCCATAAGGCCTGGGCAACGCCGCTCATCGCATGCCGAACACGTTCGTGCAGTTGCAGCAGCTCGGGAAGTTGATCACCCGTTGAACCGGGCATTTCCTCCGCAGGGCGACCTATGAGCACACCTACAGACACATTTTTTGTCAATTCGACTTCCTCGCTGAACTCTTCTTTTAAAAGAGTTTGTTCAAGCACTTACTATAGATGCCGCAACGAAGCGCTGATTCTCCTTCACGGAGCCAGACAGCTGGGTCCGAACACCTTTTAGCTCTTCTTCAAGCTGGGTGTGAGCATCTTGGAGGTTGTTCCTCTCCTGCTGCACCTTCATAAGCACCCTCTCGCCGCCTTCACCGGGCGCAGAGTCGTTGCTTGTCCGGATCCATCCGCAACATCTCGCAATATTATTGTCGACTTATACGCACGCCGCACACCGCTTATCTTTTGAAATAATGTGTTACGGAGGGGTCTCGTGTCTCCTCTGTGGCGGCTAGTGCGGCCTCAAGTTGGGCCTTGCACTCTTGTAGCTCCCGGGTCAATTGGGTATTCTTCTCCGTAAGATCCTCATATCAAATGATCCTTAAATCAGTTATTTTAACTGCTTAAGTCTCGGGAACTCTTGGCGTATACAACTATTAAAATCCCTTACCCGTATGTCTTCCACATACCGCCCGTGGCTCGCTAAACCATCTTGAGCGACACGGAGGCGCGCCTCCGCGTTAAAGGCATTCAACGCCTCGGGAGAAACACGCGTCACGAAGAACTGTCGGCGGCGCTTTGTGATTCATGGCGCTCTCCACCTCAGACCTGGTGGCGGACAGCCTGTCGGCATCCTCCGTTGGAGGAGCATCCGGCTCGCGCCTTGTGCTCGCCTTCCCCCTCGGACCAGGCGTTGGGGCCTGGCTAGTGGAGGCTTGGTTGGCAACCTCTCCGGGCACAGTCCGGCGAGCGCTCTTTCTCCTAGAAGATTCATGAGCATTAACATATTTCATAGGAGTCTTTTCCTTAACAACGGTGGCGTGACATACCTTTGCGGCGACGTTTCAATTTGTACCGCGCCCCTCTTCCGCCTGCTGGGCCGAACTGACCCTGGTTGGTCAGCCACCGCAGGATCAACCTCCCGCGCTGAAGGCACCTCCTGCGAGACGCCGTTGGTATACGGTGGTCAGAAATAAGCACGGACGAAAAAATGGTGTCAGGGCTTCGGTCGTAGTTACCTGGGAAGCCGAAGATAAACCGGGATAGTCAGCCGTAATGGCGACTAGATCATTGTCCATGCTAAGCTGGTGGAACACCCCATCAATCAGCTCCACCTTTATGTCCGGATCCTCTTCGGAGGCCAGATCAAGGGATCTTCCCGGATCCTCGGGTTGTGGAGCCGGACTGTGTATGTCCTCCACATCCCAGCGCAATTCCTGCGTCGAAAATCATAAAGTAAGGCGCTTAACTTTGAAAGCACGGATTGTATGAGCAAGCGTCCGCTTACCCAGCTCTGAGGGTTATTCATGGAGAATCCATTCAATGGGCTCATTTGGAGGAAGTCCTCCTTCTCCCCCTTGTACAGGCCGGACAGAATCTTCACCAGATCTGCGGCCGATCCCGGCCCCTTGCAGCCATGACGGGTGGCATCATTCTCCCCGTTGAAATCCCACATGGGGTGGCCCCTATATTGGAGCGGCTGCACCCTCGCATAATGCACGTGGCCATGACTCCAATCATGGTCAATCCGGAATGGGCCAGCAACCTTATCCGCCCATCAAATAATGGACGCTCTGTCTTCCTCCCCGTTGAGGGCTCATGGCGCCAACTCAGCGTTTCTTGAGGAGCCTTGCTGAACTCGGGAGGCCGATCCGAATGGGTCCGCAAAGGAGCATCTTCCACATAAAACCATTCCGAGGGCCGCCTTTGGACGCCTTTTTGGGTTCCGGATAGATATCCGGTCCTGGCGATGCGCCATATTTCGGCTCTACCCACTTGATATATCGACCCCTTGTGAGAACGGGGTACGAGGCAAAACAATCTCTTCCACAGCGCGAAATGGGGCTCGATGCCCAAGCACAGCTCACAAAGAGCTACGAAACCCGTAATGTGCAGAATGGCGGCGGGCGTGAGGTGATGAAGCTGGAGTCCGTAGAACTCCAGAAGCCCCCGGAGAAATGGATGTATGGGAAATCCTAGCCCCCTTATTAGATAAGGGACGAGGCACACCTGCTCTCCTTTGGAGGGACTAGGGGTGGTCTCCGCTTGCTTTCCACCTTTGTAGGTGGCCAGCCTGGCTCGAACCGGGACCATAAAGGCCGGAGGAAGGTATCCCTCCGCTTGAGCGCCACCACTCATTGTCGGGATCGAACATCTCCCCCAATCTCCTGGCTGAGGGCTGGGAACGCGAGAGGAGGAGCCGCGTCGACGGTCCATGATGGAATGGATCTTTGTCAGAAGCGTTCCGATGAGTATTCGTGGGAGGAGGATGGTGTGATTTGGATCTGGATTCTTGCCTCTCTTATAGGCAGCTTATTTGCGCGGCTAGGGGGTAAAAGGTAAAAATACCCTGGCCTTTCGCGTTCGTGCGACACATGGAAGAGGGCCATTATTGGGCGTGGAAGCCAAGGAGCGCAACATTTATAAGGAAGCCGAACACTATTCGGCAAGCACATGGAATTTGGAGGAGAACCCGCCTTGCAACGCCAAAGACAATATACGCGTCGGACTCATCGTCATTGAAGCCTGGCTCGGGGGCTACTGAGGGAGTCCTGGACTAGGGGGTGTCTGGATAGCCGGACTATCATCATCGGCCGGACTCCAAGACTATGAAGATACAAGATTGAAGACTTCGTCCCGTGTCCAGATGGGACTTTCCTTGGAGTGGAAGGAAAGCTTGGCAATACGGATATGTAGATCTCCTACCATTGTAACCGACTCTGTGTAACCCTAGCCCCCTCCGGTGTCTATATAAACCAGAGGGTTTTAGTCCATAGCACGAACAATCACAACAACAATCATACCATAGGCTAGCTTCTAGGGTTTAGCCTCCTTGATCTCGTGGTAGATCCACTCTTGTACTACCCATATCATCAATATTAATCAAGCGAGAGTAGGGTTTTACCTCCATCGAGAGGGCCCAACAGGTAAAAACATCGTGTCCCTTGTCTCCTGTTACCATCCGCCTAGACGCACAGTTCGGGACCCCTTACCCGAGATCCGCCGGTTTTAACACCGACAACCATCTTCATCCTACGCCTCCTACGGATTGATAAACCTTAGGTCATCCACTTGAGGAAAATTTGCTACTGTCCTACAAACCTCCGCACATGGAGGCCCAACAACGTCTACAAGAAGAAGGTTGTGTAGTAGACATCAAGCTCTTTTCTGGCGCCGTTGCCGGGGAGGTGAGAGCTTGAAGGTATATCTTTAGATCTTGCAACCGAATCTTTTTGTTTCTTGTTTTATCACTAGTTTAGTTTATAAAAGAAAACTACCAAAAAATGGAATTGAGTTTGTCTCATACGCTTCATCTTTTTAATATCTTTCGTGAGTATGATGAAAAGGAAAATTGTGCTCAGGTGCTAGAAGAAGAATGCATTAAGATGCTTGGTACTAAATCTTTGAAGGATGAGCATGATTGCAATGTTGTTAGTATGAACTCTTTGAATATCCATAGTACTAATGATGATTGCACTAGTTATGATGAAAATGTCTCCTATAAGCATGTTGGTTTTGTGGAGTGAATCGGGTTTGCAAGTACGCACCAAATAGGTAAGATAGATATTGCAAGAGGCATAAGCATTTCGAAATTAAATGGTTGCAAGAAAGGCTAAATGTGAGTGCTGAAAATTTAAATTTCCTTAGCCGTACTTGTGAACTTATTCGGTAGCTACTGCAGCCCCTGCTTCTTCGGGCGGAACCCCAGGCTGAGGACTTACTCGGAATGCAGGAAATCCGTGCAGCGGAAGATCCTGAATTTGAGGTTGCAATGAACGTGGTCATTTACATCTCCGATGCAAACTGTTTCATGATCGAATCGTGTCCAAAAATTGTGATGATATGATTTCCCTTGCACATCATAATGAATTTAGTTTGCTTTTGGGTTATGAAGAAATGAAACGTTTAATTAAGGACCTTCCAGAATTTGCCCATGAGAAATTCCTTGATATTGATCTAGAGTAGATTTATTTGTATTGTGCGGTGAATTCCATTGAAAATCCTTATATTACCAATCAAAGAAAAGGAAGCAAATAGAAGATGAAGAGAATACTAATGAAAGGGAAGAGACTTCCCAATATCCTCCTATTATTTCTTATGATGAATCAGGTAACGAGGAGGAGCTTTCTATTCAACCAATCTTATCAATAAGGAGCTCAAATAAGAAGGTTGAACCCACACATAATATGAAGAAGAAAAAGAAAAGAAGGAGCAACAAAGGTAAAAAGGTATCCCTCCCAAATGATGTTGCTCCTACTACTCATTGTGATGATGATAATTGCTATACTATTGGTGCTATCCATACTATTAATGATGAGAGTGATTATGCTTATGATATGAAAAGGCCCAAGCTTGGGGAAGCTATGTTTGATGAGGATGAAATATTTGAGAATATATTTGATGCAATTAATGTTTGTCCCAAGCTTGGGGATGCTATGTTTAATGAAGATGATATTTTTAGCCTCCCAAGTTTTGATATGCAAAGTTGTTATGATGATATCCCAAGTTTTGAGAGAGACCATCTTCATCCTACGCCTTCTACGGATTGATAAACCTTAGGTCATCCACTTCAGGGAAATTTGCTACTGTCCTACAAACCTCTGCACTTGGAGGCCCAACAACGTCTACAAGAAGAAGGTTGTGTAGTAGACATCACTCGCACTGGGCACTAGGTTAATAAGTTAGTCCAGAAAATGATATAAACTAGCATATAAATGCATATAAGACATCCAAGATTGATAATATAATAGCATGGAATAATAAAAATTATAGATAGGTTGGAGTCGTATCAGCCCCCTTTTGGGGAACCGACATGCGAGATCGACCTATCCTTTTTGTCTTTCCTTTTCTTTCTTTCTGTGCCCTTTCTTCTTATTTCCCTTCCTTGACCTTACGGTCAACCATTACATCTTTTGCCCTTGATATCAATGAAAATCATGCCAACACTTTAACGGATCTTTAAATGGAACAATTGTTGAACTTGCATACATAAACATGTTTGAGTTGGTTTGAATCCAAGAACAGGGGAGAGCAAACGCCCACCCCGCACACGGTGGCGAGGACCATTTGGATTCCACTCTTTTTATTTAATAGATCTGAACAAGGGGAATGTGCAAAATGAGGGACACATGTGCTCGTTCCAGGTTGAACCTGGATCCCGTGGCTACTCCTCCTGATGGCATGGCCTGGCCATGCCTCGTCTTCACTTGGGCTAGCTATGGTGGTGCTGGTGTCGACGGATCTGGGCTTCCCCTACCCCAATCTGGCTCGTAGTAGTTGGAGGCGGCTCGGGTGTGTCCAACCACGTTGGCATTGGTGGTGTCGTAGGTGGTGGAGAGTTCGGTGATGCTTGGTGCCAACTTCTGTTCAATGACCGGTGCAACTCTCCTTCCTGTGGCGGTGGTTTAGTCCTACGACTTGATTTCCACACCTTTGTATTATGATCTGGTGGCTTCGGGGTTGTTCAGTCATAGGTCGGGGAGAAATCCATGCTCGGCTGTCGATGCTGACAGTGGTGCCACCAAGGCGCTGCCAGGGGTCTTTCTCCATGCCCTCTTCAAGCACCGAAGGAAATCTTAGGTCCAATTAATCAGATTGGAAGGCGGCGGCATGACGACGTCGTCCCATCATGGAGGTGTTGTCTTGGTTGCTCACAGCATGCTCAGGGTTGAATTTGGAGATGTTGGGCCTCATGTTTGCTTTGGGTTGCTTCTAAGGCATGCGCATCTGGGGCACAATGTGCATTCGTGAGACAAAGTGGAGCACACCCGCTGGATCAAGCATCATCCAAGTGATCAGACACTGAGTATCGGCCAATGGGCCAGGGACGCATCCACAACATCAGGTAGTTGACCTAGCACGCTACGCACAACGCATAGAGACTCTGGTGGGTACGCACGCCGCCCATAACATCCTTCTGTCGCATGTTCCGATGTTCATGGCAATCTCTATTCCCTAACCCCCGACGTGAGTCGCAGGCTTGCAGCCTCGCAGGTCGCGACACTCTCATGCCACGAACTCATTCACTCTCCAGCCTTGAGGAGACTAGGTGGTGGACGCACACGCCCACTGACGTATATTTGTTGGGGAACGTAGTAATTTCAAAAAAAATTCCTACGCACACGCAAGATCATGGTGATGGCATAGCAACGGGAGGGGAGAGTGTTCGTCCACGTACCCTCGTAGACCGTAAGCGGAAGCGTTAGCACAACGCGGTTGATGTAGTCGTGCGTCTTCACGATCCGACCGATCCAAGCACCGAACGTCACGGAGCCTCCGAGTTCAGACACGTTCAGCTCGATGGCGATCTCCGCCTCCGATCCAGCAAAGGCTCGAGATGAGTTCCGTCGGCCGCGATGGCGTGGTGACGATGATGATGTTCTACGGCGCGCAGGCTTCGCCTAAACTCCGCGACGATATGACCGAGGTGGAATATGGTGGAAGGGGCACCGCACACGGCTAAGGAACGATCCGTAGATCAACTTGTGTGTCTATGGGGTGCCCTCACCCCGTATATAAAGGAGGGAGGGAGGAGGGGCCGGCCTAAGGGAGGCGCCCTAGGAGGGGGAAACCTACTCCAGTGGGTTTCCTCCTTTCCTAATCCAAGAAGGAGGGGAAGGAAGGAGTAGGAGAGGGGAAGGCAAGGGCCCCCTTCCTTGTCCTATTCGGACTCAAGGGAGGCGCGCCACTTGCCCCGCCGCCCCTCTCTTTCTCCAATAGGGCCCAGCAAGGCCCATTACTTCTCGGGGGGGTTCCGGTAACCCTCCGGTACTCCGGTTTTCTTCGAAAACTCCCGGAACCTTTCCGGTGTCCGAATATAGTCATCCAATATATCAATCTTTATGTCTTGACCGTTCCGAGACTCCTCGTCATGTCCGTGATCACATCCGGGACTCCGAACAAACTTCGGTACATCAAAACTTATAAACTCATAATAAAACTGTCATCGAAACGTTAAGCGTGTGGACCCTACGGGATCGAGAACTATGTAGACATGACCTAAAACCATTCTCGGTCAATAACCAATAGCGGGACCTGGATGCCCATATTGGTTCCTACATATTCTACGAAGATCTTTATCGGTCAAACCGC
Source organism: Aegilops speltoides (assembly GCA_021437245.1). Lineage (NCBI taxonomy): Eukaryota > Viridiplantae > Streptophyta > Magnoliopsida > Poales > Poaceae > Aegilops > Aegilops speltoides. The sequence continues at coordinate 91,658,311 of CM038145.1, read as the reverse complement.
ATAACAACATACTTTGTTCCCTTTGTCATCGGTATGTTACTTGCGAGATTTGATCGTCGGTATCCAATACCTAGTTCAATCTCGTTACCGCAAGTCTCTTTACTCGTTCCATAATCGTCATCTCATAACTAACTCATTAGTTACATGCTTGCAAGGCTTAGGTGATGAGTATTACCGAGAGGGCCCAGAGATACCTCTCCGACAATCGGAGTGACAAATCCTAATCTCGAATTATGCCAACCCAACATGTACCTTCGGAAACACCAGAGAGCACCTTTATAATCACCCGATTCGTTGTGACGTTTGGTAGCACACAAAGTGTTCTTCCGTAAACGGAGTTGCACAATCTCATAGTTGTAGGAACTTTGTATAAGTCATGAAGAAAGCAATAGCAGTATACTAAGCGATCAAGTGCTAGGCTAATGAATGGGTCATGTCAATCACATCATTCTCCTAATGATGTGATCCCATTAATCAAATGACAACACATGTCTATGGTCGGAAACATAACCATCTTTTATTAATGAGCTAGTCAAGTAGAGGCATACTAGTGACTATGTGTTTGTCTATGTATTCACACATGTATTATGTTTCCGGTTAATACAATTCTAGCATGAATAATAAACATTTATCATGATATGAGGAAATAAATAATAAATTTATTATTGCCTCTAGGGCATATTTCCTTCAGATCTCCCACTTGCACTAGAGTCAATAATCTAGATTACATAGTAATGATTCTAACACCCATGGAGTCTTGGTGCTGATCATGTTTTGCTCGTGAGAGAGGCTTAGTCAATGGGTGCGCAACATTCAGATCCGTATGTATCTTGCAAATCTCTATGTCTCCCACTTGGACTTGGTCCCGAATGGAATTGAAGCATCTCTTGATGTGCTTGGTCCTCTTGTGAAATCTGGATTCCTTTGCCAAGGCAATTGCACCAAGATTGTCACGAGAAGATCTTCATTGGTCCCGATGCACTAGGTATGACACCTAGATCGGAAATGAACTCCTTCATCCGACTCCTTCATTCGCTGCTTGAAGCAGCTATGTACTCCGCTTCACATGTAGATCCCGCCACGGCGCTTTGTTTAGAACTGCACCAACTTACAGCTCCACCATTTAATAAAAACATGTATCCGGTTTGCGATTTAGAATCGTCCGGATCGATGTCAAAGCTTGCATCGGCGTAACCATTTACGACTAGCTCTTTGTCACCTCCATATCGAGAAACATATCCTTAGTCCTTTTCGGTATTTCAGATGTTCTTGACCGCTGTCCATGATCCACTCTGGATTACTTTGGTACCTTCCTGCCAAACTTATTGCTAAGCATACATCAGTCTGTACACGACATTGCATACATGATAGAGCCTATGGCTGAAGCATAGGAACATTTTCATTTTCTCTATCTTCTGCTGTGGTCGGGCATTGAGTTTGACTCAACTTCACACCTTGTAGCACAGCAAGAATCCTTTCTTTGCCTCGATCCATTTTGAACTTTTTCAAAATTTTGTCAAGGTATGTGTTTTGTGAAAGTCCTATTAAGCGTCTTGATCTATCTCTATAGATCTTGATGCCCAATATGTAAGCAGCTTCACCGAGGTCTTTCATTGGAAAACTTTTATTCAAGTATCCCTTTATGCTATCCAGAAATTCTATACCATTTTCAATTAATAATATGTCATCAACATATAAAACTAGAAATGCTACAGAGCTACCACTCACTTTCTTGTAAATACAGGCTTCTCCAAAAGTCTGTATAAAACCATATGCTTTGATCACACTATCAAAATGTTTATTCCAACTCCGAGATGCTTGCACCAGTCCATAAATGGAACGCTGGAGCTTGCACACTTTGTCAGCACCTTTTGGATCAACAAAACCTTCCGCTGCATCATATACAACTCTTCTTCTAGAAATCCATTCAAGAATGCAGTCTTGACATCCATTTGCCAAATTTCATAATCATGAAATGCAGCAATAGCCAACATGATTCGGACAGACTTAAGCATTGCTACGGGTGAGAAAGTCTCATCGTGGTCAACCCCTTGAACTTGTCGAAAACCTTTCGCAACAAGTCGAGCTTTATAGACAGTAACATTACCATCAGCGTCAATCTTCTTCTTAAAGATCCATTTAATCTCAATGGCTTGTCGATCATCAGGCAAGTCAACCAAAGTCCATACTTTGTTTTCATACATGGATCCCATCTCAGATTTCATGGCCTCTAGCCATTTTGCGGAATCTGGGCTCATCATCGCTTCCTCATAGTTCGTAGGTTCATCATGGTCAAGTAACATGACTTCGAACAGGATTACCGTACCACTCACAGTGCGGATCTTACTCTGTAGACCTATGAGGTTCAGCGAAACTTGATCTAAAGTTTCATGATCAATATCATTAGCTTCCTCACTAATTGGTGTAGTCGCCACAGAACCGGTTCTCATGATGAACTACCTTCCAATAAGGGAGTAGATACGATTATCTCATCAAGTTCTACTTTCCTCCCACTCACTTCTTTCGAGAGAAACTCCTTCTCTAGAAAGGATCCATTCTTAACAACGAATGTCTTGCCTTCGGATCTGTGATAGAAGGTGTACCCAACAGATCTCTTTTGGGTATCCTATGAAGACACATTTCTCCGATTTGGGTTCGAGCTTATCGGTTGAAGTTTCTTCACATAAGCATCGCAGCCCCAAACTTTAAGAAACGACAACTTTGGTTTCTTGCCAAACCACAGTTCATAAGGCGTCGTCTCAACGGATTTAGATGGTGCCCCATTTAACGTGAATGCGGCCGTCTCTAAAGCATAACCCCAAAACGATAGCGGTAAATCGGTAAGAGACATCATAGATTGCACCATATCAAGTAAAGTACGATTACGACGTTCAGACACACCATTTCGTTGTGGTGTTCCGGGTGGCGTGAGTTGCGAAACTATTCCGCATTGTTTCAAATGTAAACCAAACTCGTAACTCAAATATTCTCCTCCACGATCAGATCGTAGAAACTTTATTTTCTTGTTACGATGATTTTCCACTTCACTCCGAAATTCTTTGAACTTTTCAAATGTTTCAGACTTGTGCTTCATTAAGTAGATATACCCATATCTGCTCAAATCATCTGTGAAGGTGAGAAAATAACGATATCCGCCACGAGCCTCAACATTCATCGGACCACATACATCTGTATGTATGATTTCCAACAAATCTGTTGCTCTCTCCATAGTTCCGGAGAACGGTGTTTTAGTCATCTTGCCCATGAGGCACGGTTCGCAAGTACCAAGTGATTCATAATCAAGTGATTCCAGAAGTCCATCAGTATGGAGTTTCTTCATGCGTTTTACACCGATATGACCTAAACGGCAGTGCCACAAATAAGTTGCACTATCATTATCAACTCTGCATCTTTTGGCTTCAACATTATGAATATGTGTATCACTACTATCGAGATTCAATAAAAATAGACCACTCTTCAAGGGTGCATGACCATAAAAGATATTACTCATATAAATAGAACAACCATTATTCTCTGATTTAAATGAATAACCGTCTCGCATTAAACAAGATCCAGATATAATGTTCATGCTCAACGCTGGCACCAAATAACAATTATTCAGGTCTAAAACTAATCCCGAAGGTAGATGTAGAGGTAGCGTGCCGACCGCGATCACATGGACTTTGGAACCGTTTCCCACGCGCATCGTCACCTCGTCCTTGGCCAGTGCTCGCTTATTCCGTAGTCACTGCTTGAGTTGCAAATATTAGCAATGAACCAATATCAAATACCAGTGCTACTACGAGCTCTAGTTAGGTACACATCAATGACATGTATATCACATATACCTTTGCTCACTTTGCCATCCTTCTTATCCGAAAAATACTTGGGGCAGTTCGCTTCTAGTGTCGATCGCTTGCGGAGAAGCACTCGATTTCAGGCTTAGGTCCAGACTTGGGTTTCGCTCTTGAGCAGCAACTTGCTTGCCGTTCTTCTTGAAGTTCCCCTTCTTCTTCCCTTTGCCCTTCTTCTTCAAACTAGTGGTCTTGTTGACCATCAACACTTGATGCTCCTTCTTGATTTCTACCTCCGCGGCTTTCAGCATTGCGAAGAGCTCGGGAATAGTCTTGTTCATCCCTTGCATATTATAGTTCATCACGAAGCTCTTGTAGCTTGGTGGCAATGATTGGAGAATTCTGTCAATGACACTATCATCAGGAAGATTAACTCCCAGTTGAATCAAGTGATTATTATACCCAGACATTCTGAGTATGTGTTCACTGACAGAACTATTCTCCTCCATCTTGCAGCTATAGAACTTATTGGAGACTTCATATCTCTCAATCCGGGCATTTGCTTGAAATATTAACTTCAACTCCTGGAACATCTCATATGCTCCATGACGTTCAAAACGTCATTGAAGACCCGGTTCCAAGCCGTAAAGCATGGCACACTGAACTATAGAGTAGTCATCAGCTTTGCTCTGCCAGACGTTCTTAACGTTGTCGGTTGCATCAAGAAGAGCTCGGCACCCAGCGGTGCTTCGGGGCGTAACTCTTCTGCATGCAGCAATGAGGATAATCCTCAAATTACGGACCCGATCCGTGTAATTGCTACCATCATCTTTCAACTTTGCTTTCTCAAGGAACGCATTAAAATTCAACGGAACAACAAAGACGAGCCATCTATCTACAAACAAACATAGACAAGCAAGATACTATCAGGTATTAAGTTCATGATAAATTTAAGTTCAATTAATCATATTACATAAGAACTCCCACTTAGACAGACATCTCTCTAGTCATCTAAGTGATCACGTGATCCAAATCAACTAAACCATAACCGATCATCACGTGAGATGGAGTAGTTTTCAATGGTGAACATCACTATGTTGATCATATCTACTATATGATTCACGCTCGACCTTTCGGTCTCTGTGTTCCGAGGCCATATCTGCATATGCTAGGCTCGTCAAGTTTAACCTGAGTATTCTGCGTGTGCAAAACTGGCTTGCACCCGTTGTAGATGGACGTAGAGCTTATCACACCCGATCATCACATGGTGTCTCGGCACGACGAACTTTGGCAATGGTGCATACTCAGGGAGAACACTTCTTGATAATTTTAGTGAGAGATCATCTTAAAATGCTACCGTCAATCAAAGCAAGATAAGATGCATAAAGGATAAACATCACATGCAATCAATATAAGTGATATGATATGGCCATCATCATCTTGTGCTTGTGATCTCCATCTTCGAAGCACCGTCATGATCACCATCGTCACCGGCGCGACACCTTGATCTCCATCGTAGCATCGTTGTCGTTCGCCATCTATTGCTTCTCGACTATCGCTACCGCTTAGTGATAAAGTAAAGCAATTACAGTATGCGTTGCATTTCATACAATAAGCGACAACCATATGGCTCCTGCCATTGCCGATAACCGGTTACAAAACATGATCATCTCATACAATAAAATATAGCATCACGTCTTGACCATATCACATCACAACATGCCCTGCAAAAACAAGTTAGACGTCCTCTACTTTGTTGTTGCAAATTTTACGTGGCTGCTACGGGCTTAGCAAGAACCGTTCTTACCTAAGCATCAAAAACCACAACGATAGTTCGTCAAGTTGGTGCTGTTTTAACCTTCGCAAGGACCGGGCGTAGCCACACTCGATTCAGCTAAAGTGAGAGAGACAGACACCCGCCAGCCACCTTTAAGCATGAGTGCTCGTAACGGTGAAACCAGTCTTACATAAGCGTACGTGTAATGTCGGTCCGGGCCGCTTCATCTCACAATACCGCTGAACCAAAGTATGACATGCTGGTAGGCAGTATGACTTATATCGTCCACAACTCACTTGTGTTCTACTCGTGCATATAACATCAACGCATAAAACCTAGGCTCGGATGCCATCATTGGGGAACGTAGTAATTTCAAAAATTCCTACGCACACGCAAGATCATGGTGATGGCATAACAACGAGAGGGAGAGTGTTCGTCCACGCACCCTCGTGAGACCGTAAGCGAAGCGTTAACTGCAACGCGGTTGATGTAGTCGTGCGTCTTCACGATCCGACCGATCCAAGCACCGAACGTCACGGAGCCTCCGAGTTCAGCACACGTTCAGCTCGATGGCGATCTCCGCCCTCCGATCCAGCAAAGGCTCCGGAGATGAGTTCCGTCAACCTGACGGCATGGTGACGATGATGATGTTCTACGGCGCAGCAGGCTTCGCCTAAACTCCGCGACGATATGACCGAGGTGGAATATGGTGGAAGGGGGCACCGCACACGGCTAAGGAACGATTCGTAGATCAACTTGTGTGTCTATGGGTGAAGGAAATATGCTCTAGAGGCAATAATAAAGTTATTATTTATTTCCTCATATCATGATAAATGTTTATTATTCATGCTAGAATTGTATTAACCGGAAACATGATACATGTGTGAACACATAGACAAACATATAGTCACTAGTATGCCTCTATTTGACTAGCTCATTAATCAAAGATGGTTATGTTTCCTAACCAAAGACATGTGTTGTCATTTGATTAATGAGATCACATCATTAGGAGAATGATGTGATTGACATGACCCATCCCGTTAGCTTAGCACTTGATCGTTTAGTATTACGCTATTGCTTCCTTCATGACTTATACATGTTCTGTAACTATGAGAATTGTGTAACTCCCATTTACGGAAGAACACTTTGGGTACTACCAAGCGTCTGAACGTAATCTGGGTGATTATAAAGGAGTACTACGGTGTTTAGAAGGTACATGTTGAGTTAGCATAATTCAAGATTAGGTTTTGTCACTCCGATTGTGGGAGAGGTATCTCTGGGCCCTCTCGGTAATACTCATCACCTAAGCCTTGCAAGCATGTAACTAATGAGTTAGTTATGAGATGATGTATTACGGAGCGAGTAAAGAGACTTGCAGGGAACAAGATTGAACTAGGTATTGGATACCGCGATCAAATCTCGGACAAGTAACATACCGATGACAAAGGGAACAACGTATCTTTGTTATGCGGTTTGACCGATAAAGATCTTCGTAGAATATGTAGGAACCAATATGGGCATCCGGTCCCGCTATTGGTTATTGACCGAAGACATGTCTCGGTCATGTCTACATCATTCTCGAACCGTAGAATCCGCACGCTTAAGGTTTCGATGATGGTTATATTATGAGTTTATGTATTTTGATGTACGAAGTTTGTTGAGTCCGGATATGATCACGGACATGACGAGGAGTCTCTAAATGGTCGAGACATAAAGATTGATATATTGGACGGATATATTTGGACACCGGAAAGGTTAGGAAGAGTTTGGAGCTCCGGAGGTTCTGGAACCCCGGGAGGTATATGGGCCTTATTGGGCCCATGTAGGAGGAAGGAGAAGGAGCAAGGGAGGCGCCCCAAGCCCAATCAAATTGGGGAGGGGCCGCCTTCCTTTCTCCTTCCCCTCTTCCTATTCCTACTACTAGTACTACTTCCTAATACTAGTACTCCTTCCTTCCCTCCAAATAAGATAAGGAAGAGAGGAAACCTACTTGGAGTAGGTTTCCCCCTCCTATGGCGCCCCTTGGGCCGCCACCTCCTCCCTCCCTCCTTTATATCACGGGGTAGGGGCACCCTAGAACACACAAGTTGATCATTGATCATTCCTTAGCCGTGTCGGTGCCCCCTCCACGATATTACACCTCACCATATTGTAACGGTGCTTAGGCGAAGCCTGCGGCAGAGAACATCAAGATAGTCACCACGCCGTCGTCTTGACGGAACTCCCCTCGAGCCTCTCTTGGATTGGAAATCGAGGTGCGTCATCGAGCTGTACGTGTGTCAAGAACTCGGAGGTGCCGGAGTAACGGTGCTTGGATCGGTTGAACCGGGAAGACGTACGACTACTTCCACTACGCTGTGTCAACGCTTCCGCTTCGGTCTACAAGGGTACGTAGACAACACTCTCCCCTCGTTGCTATGTCATCACCATGATCTTGCGTGTGCGTAGGAAATTTTTTGAAATTACTACGTTCCCCAACAATGGGGTGCCCCCCGCTCCCGTATATAAAGGAGGGAGGGAGGAGGGGGCCGGCCTAAGGGGAGGCGCGCCCTAGGAGGGGGAAACCTACTCCAAGTAGGTTTCCCTCCTCCTTTTCCTAATCCAAGAAGGAGGGGGAAGGAAGGAGTAGGAGAGGGGGAGGCAGGCCCGCCCCTTCCTTGTCCTATTCGGACTCAAGGGAGGCGCGCCACTTGCCCCTGCCAGCCCTCTCTTTCTCCAATAGGGCCCATCAAGGCCCATTACTTCCCGGGGGGTTCGGTAACCCTCCGTTACTCGGTTTTCTCCAAAACTCCGGAACCTTTCCGGTGTCCGAATATAGTCGTCCAATATATCAATCTTTATGTCTCGACCATTCCGAGACTCCTCGTCATGTCCGTGATCACATCCGGACTCAAACAAACTTTGGTACATTAAAACTTATGAACTCATAATAAAACTGTCATCGAAACGTTAAGCGTCAGGGACCCTACGGGTTCAAGAACTATGTAGACATGACCTAAAACCATTCTCGTCAATAACCAATAGCGGGACCTGGATGCCCATATTGGTTCCTACATATTCTACGAAGATCTTTATCGGTCAAACCGCATAACAACATACTTTGTTCCTTTGTCATCGGTATGTTACTTGCCTGAGATTTGATCGTCGGTATCCAATACCTAGTTCAATCTCGTTACTGCAAGTCTCTTTACTTGTTCTCAGAATACGCCATCTCATAACTAACTCATTAGTTACATGCTTGCTAGGCTTAGGTGATGAGTATTACCGAGAGGGCCCAGAGATACCTCTCCGACAATCGGAGTGACAAATCCTAATCTCGAATTATGCCAACCCAACACGCATCTTCGAAACACCAGAGCACCTTTATAATCACCCGCATTCGTTGTGCTTTGGTAGCACACAAAGTGTTCTTCCGTAAACGGAGTCGCACAATCTCATAGTTGTAGGAACTTTGTATAAGTCATGAAGAAAGCAATAGCAGATACTAAACGATCAAGTGCTAGGCTAATGTAATGGGTCATGTCAATCACATCATTCTCCTAATGATGTGATCCCATTAATCAAATGACAACACATGTCTATGGTCGAAACATAATCATCTTTGATTAATGAGCTAGTCAAGTAGAGGCATACTAGTGACTATGTGTTTGTCTATGTATTCACATATGTATTATGTTTCCGGTTAATACAATTGTAGCATGAATAATAAACATTTATCATGATATGAGGAAATAAATAATAACTTTATTATTGCCTCTAGGGCATATTTCCTTCAATATTGCTATCTCATCAAGCGCCTCATGTGAGATGTCAGTCCATGTCCTGACACGTCATTACCACCCGATCAGCCTACTCGGACATCGATCCAAGGTATACCATATACCAATATACCATTTCATATCCCTCACATGTATATTGCTAATTAAGTAATTTACCTTCTCATACATATGCATAGCTTGCACTATTTATCCTTTGATTGATGCTTTAAAAAATCAACATTGGGTTTTATCATGTCGTCAAGAAAGTATGCATAGAGGGAAAAAAAAGTATGCATAGAGAAAAAAATATAAATAAACAATGTGTGGATGGCTTGATATGATCGCAGAGAGGAGCTATTAACAAATATGTACCGAGGAAAAAATGTTGGATGAGATTGAAGATCGACCCCATCATAAGTGAATTTCCATCCAGGAATTTCAGAAGAAAATTTGAAGATATTAATGTTTAAATTATGATAAATATTGGTTTGCACCTATTTGCTGTTTATCAGTAACATTATACGGAGTATAATATATACGTATACAAACTATTTTAGGCCTCAGAATTTCAGGACTGGCCCGGGTGGAGGCCCACGGCTTGGCCGATGGCGAGGCAGTTGCTGGCGAGCTTGGCGAGCTCGGAGTCGTACTTGGACATGAGCCGCGGGAGCTCCTCGCGGTCCTCGAAGCCCTGGTCGCACGTGTCTACGTCGGTGCGGCAGGTGTCGAGCATGGTGCCGGTGGTGTCCTTGTCGGTGGCGGCTATGGCCTTCGCTGCGTGGTCGAGACTGTAGGGGATGTCGTCATACGAGTCGGCGCAGTCGCGGAGCGGGCCCACCGCTAGCTTCGGCGTCTTGGGGTCGGCGATGAGCGCTTCCGCCGCCTTCTTGGCCTCCGCCGCCTTGACGCGCACCGCGGCCATGGCCATCTCCAGCACGCCGGGCCCGTCCAGCTTCTTCCCTGCGGGCGGGGGCTGCTTGCCGATGGCAGCGAGGCACACGTCTGGGTAGTCCGTTTTGGCGCACAGGGCCTTCACGATGTCGCCGCCGGGGGCGACCGCCGTGGCCTTCGGCGACGTCGGCTTCGATTGCGGCGGCGTCGGCTTGGCCGACGAAGGGAGAGGGCCGACCTTGCCCCCCGCACCGGGCTTGCGCGGCACGCAGATGCCGCCGGCCGGCGGTGCCGCCGCTGCGAAGAGGAGGAGGATGACGAGGCAGGCGACGAGCGGTGGCCTCATGGCGTGCACGCGTGCGGAAGGAAGGAAGGGATTGAAATGGAGGTTAGAATTAGGTAGGCGCGGGTTAATAGAGAGGCGGACGATTAATTGGTGTGGTTATTTGTTGGTCTCTAAATTTGTTCGAACGCGGAGGGAAAGGAGGGGATTGGCTGGCTGCGTTTCCCCGGAAAAAATGGGGCCAATGATAGCCAGTGGCAAGCAACCGCCATTTTTGGGGTGGAGCATAATCACGTGGTGGCTGACAATTTTTTTTGGCATTTTCGTGTCTTCTTTTAACACGGCATTTCCGTGTCTTTGATATGGATGGGAAAATAACAGGAAATGTTTCTATAATGATGATGAGGCACATTAGGTCGGGCATCTCCTTCAGTTTATGCGCGGCTAACGGGGAGAGCGCTGAGGTCATCTGCCAATTATGTGAGCCTGGAGCATGGGCCGTCGGTTTACGCGAGGCCAGAGACTACGCATGGGCTGTGGCGATGGTACGCATCACATCTATGAATTTTCTTTAAAAGAAAGGGTGCTTGGATACGTTTTAGTCACATGACTTTAAGAGGGTGCTTGATATGTTTTAGTCCCATAAAGCTTATGCGAGGTTAACAGAAATAGCGTTGAGCCCATCTATCGATTGTGTGAGCATGGGCATGGGTCCATGCAGTTGGTGGTTATCTAGCATCAAGTTAGTGCTAGATACATCCATTTAACGGACAAGCTTGGGACAAGTTTTTCAGACGGAGTGAGTATCATTTTCTCTCCAATTGACACTGCCTTTTTGGCCATTGTTGGTGCCCGGTGCACACTGATGCCACCGCCTCCGTCCCTCCAAACTCCTCATGTGGCTTGTCCTAGTCCTATCGCAGCTTCCCAGCCAGGATCGCACTTGCTTCCACACGTGTCACCCCCATCATCCCTTTTAACCCGCTTCACCTAAGCAGAAGAGAGGCCCAAGCCTGTCGAGACACCACACACCGAACCACCGGATGTTGCAAGGTCTACTATTGTTGATCATGCAAAGGACAAGTGACCTTGTGAGGAAGGCCACATCGAGTTGCCACCCAAAGAGTCGAGTGATGAGCGGGATGTGCTCCATGCTCAAGGAACGTGAGAGGAGCTCGACATGGGACTGAAGCGCCTCTTCCTCTATCACCTATTCGTTGTGGGTGATCCACCGACCCATATTGCTCCATGAGTGCCCTATGTTGGCGTGTGGTCGGAGTCCCCGATGAAAACCTACCATTGATCCTCTTATTGCGACGCACATGTACCGGGCGCTCGTGCGGGCCCCTGACAGTCGGCCTTGGGCGGACTAGGCTGATGGGCTTATGGCCAAGGCCGCGGAAACGAGAAATGGCTATCAGACCACCCTGTGTAGTTGGCGTCGGGCTGGGCCATGGATGTCGACTGCGTGCATGCCAAGCCCACAAGAGTTGGCTCAGGCGATACATTGTGTTTGTTTCATGATAGACCGGGTGTGCTTGTATCAGCTTGACATTAATATGTTGACCTTTATAAAGAAACAAGCACATTACCAGTTTGAAGTTATACCAGAAAAATGTGGTTCCGCATAATGCATTTCTATGAATGTGAGCTTCAAAATGTTGTTTCAACTAACGCGGCGGATAGTGCGGCGCATGCCGCGCCCGTGTTGTAGCCCGTAGTTGTCTTAGGTGCTGCTTAAATAGTGTATTGGGCAATTTATTTGAGATAGGCAACTTTATATAACTGAAGTTACACAAAAGCAGAGCCAATATTCAACGTACTTTTTTTTTCTGTCCTACTACTCCCTCTGTTTTAAAATAATTAAAGTTTCAGGATTATCATGAGTGAAAATTTTAAACTTTGACCAAGTCTGCAAAAACATCCACAAAGATCTACTCACCCCGTCCCATAATGTAAGATGTTTTTTGACACTACACTAGTGTAGTGTCAAAAAACGTCTTAAATTATGGGACGGAGGGAGTACATTATTAAATATACATAACATGAAAATATATTTCATAATGGATCTAATAAAATAGTTTTGGCTTTGTAGATGTGGACATATTTTTATATAGACTTTTTTGCAGGGGATTTTGTTACAGGCTTGGTCAAGCTTAATAAAATTCGACTTAGGAAAATCCTAGAATTTCAATTATTTTGAAATGGAGAAGGTAATTGGATGAATTCAGTAGTTTAAATCATCTCTTTCTGCATGATCATATTTGCGGTCTTGAAAAAATCTCCATGAGTGTGAAGCTACACTGCCTGGCTTTGACGTCAGATCTGGTTTGGCAAAAACTAACCGAAAATATGTTCACTTAGTGCTGGACTGGTAAATCACTGGTTGGAGGTCACTTTCGCAATTTTCAAGATTTGCCAATATAATACTCCATATTTATCAGATTTCACCTAAAAGCATGTTACCTGTTTACTATTTATGTGGCATTTACCCTTTTTTTAAAATGCCATGAACAAAAAAACAAATATTTTTCTTATAAAAAGCCAGAGAACACATAAAACGTATAATCACCATGATATGATTTTTTTTTAAATGACAGGCTACTTTATAAAAATGCCATGCTAATTTTTAAATAATTGTTACGATTAAAAAAAGTGTAATGTGTTCTAATTGTTTTTGTATGAATTCTGCGATGGATATGTTTCACTGTGAAAAGGGCCATGTTTTGGAGAACACTTTTTTTCTTTATTTTCGCCAAGGACCAGAAACAAAATGCCATGTTGTAAAGTTTTTTTTCTTTATTTGGTCCATTGTACAAAAACTGAGAAAAAATGGCACGTCGGTGATTTTTCTTTTAAAATTTTCATGCCAATGAAACTAAAATTGCCATCCCCTTAATAATAAAACTGTCATCCTCTTGATAATAAAAAATGCCATGACAACAATAATAAGAATGCCATGCTCTCAATAATAAAACTGCCAACATGTTAACAATAAAACTCACATCCTCCTAATAAAAAAAATATTAATAATAAAAATGCCATGTTCTTAGTCATAAAACCGTCATCCTCTTGACAATAAAAAATTCCATGTTACTAATAATGAAAATGTCATGCTCTTAATAATAAAACTGTCATCCTCTTAATAATAAAAATACCATGTTACTAATTATTAAAAGACCATGCTCTTAATAAATTTTTTGCCATGGCCATGGGGGCATTACAAAAGACCTAGAAATTGACATGCTACATATAATAAGAATGCACATGTCAAGTTCAGAAAAAATCCCCTCTAAAAAAGGATTTTGTTCAATTAATAATGGAAAAGATTTTGGATTATTGGATTGTTTTTTCAAACTAAAAATTAAATTTAAAAAGGAATTTAACTTCAAAAATTACATAAAAAAGCTTTAATTACATGTGTGCACAAAACCTGCTTCAGCCCCCCAGTGCGTACATTTTTTGGAAGAAAAATAAGCGATCGTTCGCCAGGAAACATTTCACTCCAGCTGATGTATACCTTGCTTTCCAACGTATGCGGCTGCTTGAAATTGATGTTTTGTAAAGCAGCAAACTCAAGTGAATCATGTAAAAAAACTCAAGTGAACCAAGTAATGTTAGGCTAATAATTTTTGCAAACACTTGGTGTACTCTCCCCGCAAAAAAAAAACAACAACACTTGGTGTACTGCTCCTCGAAAATCAAAACACAATCGGTTAGCAAATTTAAGCTTCGGATATGAAAGTGGAACCTCTGTATGTTTCCGGCAAGAACTCGTATATCCAGTCTGAATCTTAACACCGACTGACAAAAGAAGCATGGCTGACACTAATTTCAGAAATCGCCATTGCTCTGCGGAAAGAACACAACATCAAACACTTGAGGCATCTAATCTAAGTTGCCAAAAAAGCATAAGATTTTAGCTAACTGTCAGAATTTGAGACACAAACACTCCACATTTACAGAGAAGCTCACAAAATAGAGTTGAACTATATACGGACGTTCCTGAAGGTGTGAACAAAATTTCCCAAAATAATGAGAATATTTTGGTGCTGCCCAGGCTCGAACTGGGGACCTTTAGTGTGTAAGACTAACGTGATGACCGACTACACCACAGCACCATCTTGACAAATTCTTAACCCGCGTGATTAACACAGAAGACTAAACATTGTTTAGGCCAACCATTCCATCGTCGTGCAACCGCATGTTTCAGTACGAGAGAGAAAGAGTCTCCTCCCACTCCACTCCCATTGGAATGCAAACACGTACACATGCCGTACGTGTCATACTAATTACCCTAATGTGCACGTGTACAAGTGTACAGAAATTGACAATCTTTGTCAAGATTGGTGCTAACAGCGTGCAGGTGGGAGGCTGGCGAGATTTGTTCCGGGCTCCATTCACCAAATGTCCAAATCCCATCCCTAAGGCGTGAACCAATGTTTGATTACCACCCTCTGCGGATGCTGGTCACTTTTTGATGGATGGCAAAGCCACAACGGCTCATAATGGTTGCCGTGCGGGATTGCGCCCGCTTCCGTGGCATCTGAACCTGAACAACGGCTGCGGACAGCTAAACCCCGGGGAAGGAAACACTCCTGCCTTTGGAGGCTGTCCCGCCAGTAGCCTCACACAAGAGCGTTGGGCTTTGACATTGCCAGCAGAGAAGGTTCTTCTTCTCTTTGGCCAGCGCCGGAACGACAGAGCTTCTGTGCGACGTGGAAGGACGTCTGAACCGGCGGCGGTGATCAGGGTTCGGGGTTCCCCCTGTTTCGGTTCCAACCCCCCTCTCTCCAAACTATCTCCTACGTTCTTC
Organism: Aegilops speltoides; assembly: GCA_021437245.1. Taxonomy (NCBI): domain Eukaryota; kingdom Viridiplantae; phylum Streptophyta; class Magnoliopsida; order Poales; family Poaceae; genus Aegilops; species Aegilops speltoides. The sequence continues at coordinate 91,642,992 of CM038145.1, read as the reverse complement.
CTAATGATAACAAGATTATAACAGCATCAATTGCAGTGCATAGTCCCAATGCTCATATGTGTGAAAAAGGGTCAACATTTTCAAAAACAAAACCAAAACAATTTTTCGTCTTCTCCAACACGCATACAAATGAGCGTCATCTTGTATTAGAGAGAAAGGGTCAAGATGACGCCAGATACAAACAAAGGCCAAAGGGCCATAATAAACAGACAACGAAAGCCCTCGAGGCTACCTTTAACAAAGAAAACTCAGAGAAAGGAAATAAAAACAGCCAACAGCGGATCCCTGATGGTGATGCATCAAATTACTTCTCTCAGCTAGCTATTGTCAACATTATGGCTTCAGAGAAAATGGCATTAGAAGTCAAGGTATGCATCACTCATCAGTTCCAACTTCCAAAGACGAATATCATAAAGCCCTTCTTTCAAGTTAAGAACACACAGAACAATTTATACCATCTCTGAAGAGTTTATCTGTATTCGATGTCAGAGTGACCAAGCCAAACAGCATCAAAATGGTGGCAATGAAACAAAAAAACTGGGTCCAGAGTTGGCTCTGATCGTCAGAGAGAGGTTTGCTATACAATAGTCTACTTGATCACCTCGAAAAATAGAACTTCAGGCTGGAGCTTGCAGTCCTTGAAACGTTCTAGCAAATGCTCCCAACTATCTTCTCTCTGCATGCAGGAAGTTCACATCAACAAATCAGCAAGTTAAGAATAAAAAGGCTACAAGAAAGAATACAGGGCCTTGATCAACACCCAGGAGTCACGAGTAACTTACCTCGACAGTCTCGAAGCCATATATGACCCACTTGTCCTCGTCGCGAGCAAAGCAGACGTAGCGGTCATCAGCATAGCAGATCTGCAAGAGTTTGGATTGCAAGCTAGCATAAGATGGATGCTAAATTGCACTGCGTTTGCAAGGAGTGACTATGCTTGCATATGTAAGCAGGCAAATTAAGTAACCAGAGCATTAAACCAACCTTGCAATAGGCCTGCACTAATACTCAAAGCAACAGAAGAGTAAACAGAGAGAGAGGTAGGAAGTGTGCATATAAAAGGTTACTCCAGCAGATGTTCTGCAACCACTCCATGTGATTTGATGAGGCCATTTCCTATTCGCTATAAAGGGAAGGAAAATAATGCAAAACATACTTGTGAGAGCAGCAGACTTTAAAAGGTCTAACCAGTTTACCTATATATGATACTTCTTCAACCGTTCAATCAATGGAACGTTTATAAAAAGAACTCAGCGACATAAGGATCACACAGGCTATTGATTCTTGCTGAAATTCTTCTGCCGAGTCTTCTAAATATCTTGATATAAGTGAAGTAGGCAGGAAAAAATATGCCACAGATAGGACCATTCAAAAACTTGCAAATATCTCTCCAACTCCAAGTACGAACCAACTCAGATATGATGTATCATAGTTTAAACCTTCTACCACTTCTTTAGAAATAGCAGCAAAATGCCTTGTCAATGTAACCTAGGCAATTTGAACCAGGTGACAACGCCATTTAACCATGATCCGTTTTGTTCCACAAAATAAGAACCTTGCTTCAGTTTTAGAACAATACCAACTTGGCCTCCGGTAGCAGTCAAGGAACAGTAAATAATTAGCAACACAACTTATAAAAGGTCATGAACGTCAACCAATACAAATAGCTCATTGCTTTTTCTCATTTCAGGATTACCTTAACATGAGAATTAAATTTTATAAAAGTATTTGTTCAGCTCCATTGACAATTCAATTTAGGAAAATAGAATAGTTTGCTGTGCACGTACCATGGAGGTGACAGCATACATAGCTGCAGGATGAGCACTTCTGCAAAAGAACTCAGTGTCAAGGGGAGACGTGATGCCAGCCAGAACTTCAGATAGTGCGTCCTGGCTTTCACTGCCACCCAGCCAGTTCAAAACTGCCGACATGATGAATATTTGTTGGTGTAAACTACTGCAAGCTATGATGTATGAATAAAATAAAAGCCAACTTATAATTTGAGACAAGTAGCGTTACCTATTGTAAAGAAGTGTGGTGTGTTTGAAAGAAAGAGATCAATATTCTGCAGACTTCCACAATGGTCGCATTTGTTGTCCTCGCGAAACTGTTCATCCAATAGGACCGGAAGCTCTGCAAAGGACTTGATCTGTACAAGGACAATTAAAACCTCTAGTCAATATTTCCTACTTTCTAGAATACTCTTGCATCAATATCCACCTATACAATGTTGGCTAGGCAGATAACTATTGCATACAGCATACCTTTGCTGTTTGAGGTGAACCGGCATCAAGTTTATGGAAAAGTGTGGTATACAGGTATTCACCGGAAGACTTCCCACAGCTACAGCTGATTTGAGCATCGAATTTGATCCCAAAAAGATAATGTGTTGGGCATATGCAATCTCCGCACGTGATTCGGTTCACTACATGTCTCTCGGTCTCCTTGTTTTCTCTAAAACGCGAACAAGTTTCTGACATATGCAATTCAATGAGAATTGTGGCCACAATCTCAGAAGCAAAAGTTTTCCCAACCTGCGGAATATATTCACCAGGAATTCAGGATTAGTAATTGCATGCATGATCATATAGGACAGACTCAGAATACAGTTTTTTTAGGTCAATACTTTACACACAACGTAAAAGAAACACAACAGCGATGGAAAACACAACAGATCTTACAATAACAACATACTCCCTCCCTAAAGAAATATAAGAGCGTTTAGATCACTACTTTAGTGATCTATAAATGCTCTTATATTTCTTTACGGAGGGAGTACCTAAATTCGCCCATTCTAGTGCATATACTTGGTATAAATATTCAGCATGCATAAATATACAGTAAATAATAATAAAAAACAATTAATTCTGGTATGAACAAGGACTGTTTCCCTCTGTGGAGTGTAAGATACCACATCTATGTTTTGTTCAAAACAGTTGCAGACCTCCAAAATGACCACAAAGTAAGAAATGAACACATGCAAATAAAATAAATTGAAGGTAGCATCAGCACCGAACTGGATTACATACTCTGCTTTCACGTTGTAATCTAATTTCAATTAATTTTTGTTTAAACGGTCTTGCAAATATATGCAATGGTGATTAAGGTCTAACCTTTTCATAAAAAGTGCTGCAATCTACAACTCTGCAGAGAAGAGTCTTCATGTAAGTCAGTACAACATCGCTTAAGTGATGGTCGTTTTTCTCCCAAGAAGAGAAGATTTCATAAAATTGCTGTGCAATGCAGGGATTTTCAACTGACGGGATCCATACAAGTGGCCCCATCAGAAGTTTATCTCTGAAATGCCTCAGATTGCACAATGACTGCACACATACAAAGGAAATTATAGGCTGGTTTTTCAGATTGCCCAATGACAGGAAGACATACATAGGAAATTATAGGCTGGTTGTTAAAATCACATGACCAGATGCGAGTGTCTCTTACCTGTATGATTACACTCAAGATAGACAATTCTTTATCAGCATTGTTCTTGTTGGAAACAGTAAGGCTTTGTTGAGAACTGGAGGTGCTTGCCATTTCCTTGACAGATTGGCCAGAAATTCCTGTATTATGAAATTGTAAGAAGTATTAGTGACATAACAGAGCATATTTTATAATGTAAAACTGAGAGCATGCAACAACGTATTTGTTAATTCAAAAAAGTATTTTCCAAGAGGTTAGACTGAATGGAAGTTTTCCTTTGGAACTGAGTGCAAAGTGGCCTATAGGAAAAGAGAACATCCTAAGGATTCAAATCCTACATACCAGATAACTTCTAATAGAATATTACGCTGTAAAAAACCTCTAATATAGTAGTACTCAAAAATTCCTAAGGATGGAAATCCTAATAAACTACATAGAAATTCCTCTGAATCAAGGAGGCATAAAACAAGCAGACTAGGCAATGCCAGGTTTAGATCGTTGACGTATAACTTAATTATTTGCTATGACAGCAGAAGAACAAAAAGCTCCTAGAACAGTCAATGTGACATGAGTTAACACAAATTCATTGGGCAGCAGGAATTTTACCGCATATAATATCAATATTGGCATCAGCAAATCCAATACGCCTAGTACCAGGATGATTTAGATAAAAAGGAATCCGTTTCTTCAATTCTATCTGCAAAGATGGTTATCAGTTAGCACACAATATGGGCAGTTGAGCCAACAAATGGGCATATATAACTATAAAAACTAATTGCTGCAGATGTTAACAGACCCATTGGTATGATCTCGCAAGGGGAAGAATGATTTCACGATAGTCCACAACAGTAACTTGAAGAAACTTTAGCCACAATTTCTTTATTCCAGAACGGCACTCCTGAAACTGGAATCAACAAGCAAGCCAATCATTAGTGTGATAAACATCACTATCAGCAGAACAGTGAACTAAGGAAGAATGCTAAATTGAAACCATGCCATATGTAGAAGATGCTAGACCTCAGTGCTAAGTGTATCTTTAGGCAACATCCTCAGCTTCTCCCTGATGCTCCCAAGGATCTCAGATCCTTCTCTGCATTTCCTTTGTCGCATTTCAGCGAAGGGCTCTGCCTGTATTCCAACAGATGGTGAAAGCAGCAAGGATTCAAACATATCCTGCACCCTTGGTAAAAGGAAGGTGTCAGGCTGGCGGCTGAGAGTTATCCCAACCAACGAGTGATCATCCTGTGATGTATTCTCATAATATTCTGGATCTGTAAGTGACTGCAGCTTCCCCCAGAGCTCATCTCGGTGCTTGCTGCACGTGTGTTGCCAGAGCGAACTAGTGTCCGAGAACTTCTTGCCATCACAACGGGAATTGAGGCAAATCCAGAAACTCCATGACTCCTGATTCTTGAGAAAGCGCGTTGCATCAGATATGGTCTTTGCTGCCGACTTGTCGATTCCGTCATAGTGCGCCTGCAGCGTGTCAACCGTCACTGATACGACGCGTTGGCCCTGCAATGCATTCTTCATAGAGGACCAGTATAGTGCAGCCACAACTATGATCTGCTTGAGCAAGACACGGAGCTGCTTCTTGACATAAGATACTCTGGCATCAGAATCTGCCCCAAGAGCAGCCATGGGAGGTATGTCATCCCACTTGGGGTCATTCGGCGTCTCGATGCGAAGTGCCCGGCGGCACTCTCTCTCCGCAGCATCAAAGTTGTCCAGGACGAACAAGAGCTTGGCGTGGAACAAGGCAACCATGAGCGAGTGGTCGAAGTTTTCTGCCGCTTGAGACACGGTGGTGAGCGCGCGGCGCAGAAGCTGCTTCTTGTCCATTGCCGGATCGAGGGCACGGACTGGTGCCAAGTCGATGTACGCGCGGAGTAGCTGGGCGCGCGGCGAGTAGGGGTAGGTCTCGGCGAGAAGCTTTGCACGGTCTCGCGCTTCATCGGCGGCAGGCGCGCCGAGATTGATGGCGTCCAGCAACTTGGCGGCCTCCAATGGCAGAATCCTGTGGTTGATTCTTTCTGCGAAGCGCTCCATCGAGATGCTGGCGCTCTTCACGGCGTCGCGCCTTCTCTCCTTCATGCTTGAGTCCCCGCTCATGTCGTACACCACGTTGTACAGCGCCGGGTCGGCTTGGTCGTCGTTCGCGACCGTGTCGAGCATGCGGAGAAACTCCTTCTACGCGTCCTCGAAGCGACGGCAGTCGGCGAGCGCGTCGGCGTGGTCGGCGTTGGTGACGACGCAGCCGGGGGCGAGCAGCGCAGCGGCGGAGAAGGCGTCGAGGGTGGCGTGGCGGTGGTACTTCTCCAGCGCGGACGCGTTCTCGTCGTCGTCTTCGTCGTCGCTGTGGCCGCCCCTGTCGTTCCGTGCGACGAGGGTGGCGTGGCGGTGGATCAAACCGGCGAGGTTGAGAGCGACCGCGGAGCCCGGGTGCACGGCGGCGAGCACTACGGCGCGGGCCACCGCAGCCTCGTGCTGGCCGTCGTAGTGGAGGTTTAGAACCTCCCGGGCCTCGTTGCGGATGGACGCGGCTTCGTGGTTCGCCATCGCCGGGGTGCTCGGAGAAGTTGCCCGGCTGGCGTGGAAACCCGGGGAGATGCGCGCGAGGTGTTCGCGGAATTGCCGCAGAGCGCGAGCGGGAGCGGGAGGGGGAGCGTGGCGGTGGGCTTGAGGCCTAGGGTTTGGGTGGAGGAGGCGAGTTGCGGGCGGAAACGGGAGGGGAGGTGGAATGTGGGAGCGACGAGGCGGCGGTTTTGAGTTGGTGAAGCGTGCACGGGGAGGAGGAGGAGGAGGTATTTATATTCAGCGTCGGGAAGAAGACGGGTGGTGGACTTGACCGATCAGGAACAGGAAGACCATCCAAGCGGGAGTCGCTGCGGCCAACTTTTTTTTTTTTTCTGAAACAGGGAAAGGCCGAAGGACCTGGATGCTCCGTTTATATACGAAAAATTGTTTTCGTCCCCTGTGCTCAGCTGCACCTGATATGTTAGTCATTCATTCACAGGTGGATTCGTGTCCTTAGGCTGTATTATATCCAGTATTCATCCCGTACCCCATATAGAAAGGTTGTGGGCCATCGTCTCATTTACTGCGTATTCAACGTCACCTATCAGACGGAACAGTCCGCCCCGCACGGTCCTGCTTTTTTTCAGGGCCGTCCTGTTCCATCTTCACACAACCCCACACGTCCTTTTCTTCCTCCCTCGCAATGCCAAACCATGCTCTTCTCCCCATGATCCAGTGCCCTTATGCGGCCATGAGCTTGTGAGTTGTGGCCAACGTAGCCTGTAGGGGAGACAAGTTTGGATACAGGTTCTACAAGAGCTACATATGCAACGTAAGCTAGATCTGAGTTTTGTCTAAATAAATTCTCACGATCTTGGCCCCATGCATTTTTTGACTTGATTCTCTATTGTTTTCATTTGCATTATATTCCTTCAAGTTCCAGGATGAGTGCATCAATGGGCTCACCCGAACTCAGATCGCCCAAGGTCAAGAGCTCGCCGATGTCCAAAGAAGGGAATCGGCATGCACACCGCGCATACGCTAACCAGCCGCTCGTCCATCCCGCGCCAGTCGATCAGGTCGGCCTGCCAGTTTCAGAAAAAAGCCGTCGCCATTATAATAACGGCGACAAATCTTTTTCTCACCATTCTTGTCTTGTGTCTCATCGTCAATTTACTTTGGGCCCGCCAAGAGTGGTAGGATCTGCACTTCTTTCTTGTGTGAGTTGTAGGGAAGGAAAAATTTAAAGTACATGCATCCTGGCTGTACCCTGTTTCGGCCATGTGTAATGGATTCAACTGTAATCCTATTTTGAGTAATATAAATATTCAGTGCAATCTAATTCCCCCTTGTCAACGTAATCTGATTATTTTGGTGATGTTATCCTTCTCGTCTAGTTTGCAGTTTACTCATCATTTTTTCATGTGTGCTTTATAAAGATTTGAGTACTCTTTTCCAACTTCTATTTGTTCATAACCCTGCTCATTTCTACAATAGCTTCCCCTGATAGATGCTCTCTTTTAACTCATTCTGTAGTCGCCACCTCCCGCGACCATATAACTTGCTCCTCGCTCTTGCTGCCCATATACTTTGTAACCTTGCAATTCAACATGCAAATCTTTCTTTCCTTACCAAAGGAGCTGAAGCTCCCAACTTCGTCGTCGGAAACCGGTACTCCTGCCATTTATCATAGTTTCACCAGCCAAACAACCTCAACCATGCATCTTCCAAAGCCAACTGCACAAAACCTCAAAACTAACCACACTAATAGGTTCAATACATAGAAGCATCTATAAGAACACCACAGGTTTAAAACAAGAAACACCAAAACTCCTAGGACCCTAAACAAGGGAAGCTAGTTTTTTACATGTACCAGGGCATCCAAGTCCTGGAATGGCAGGTGCCAATCCACACTTTTTAGTCATAGAAGACATCCACCACAATGACCAGCATTTCTTCAAACATGACTATGTTTTCATATGGCCAATGCAGCATACCCTAACTCCATTACCATCAAACCGCACAACAAGAAAACATTTGCATTGTTTAAATAGAGACCTGACGCCCCCCATCAACAAGTTTCATGAAAATGCTGCGATTTCAATATTCGACGAGTACTTTAGGTCTGACATTACAAATTCAAATCCGGTGTCCCGGTTACAGTACCCACATTTGGGTTTACAAATTCACAGGTGGCAAACCAAAAGTGAAAAACTACAACGACAGCACACACACAGCAGGGTCAAAGGATAGGTCCACCCTGCAACTATTCTGAACCACGCTTCATTCCCTCAGTCCACAATTTCGAAGTACAGGAAAGTTGGCATGTCAGCCTAGTCCCCCCTCACAATCATGATCTCATATGCGAGACTTCTTCGCAAGTGATCAAATAATATTTGCGCACACAAACGAGATCACACATTACTGCAACATATGCCCATCACAAGATACTACTCCCTCCATTCCTAAATATTTGTCTTTCTAGAGATTTCAACAAGTGACTACATACGAAGCAAAATGAGTGAATCTACACTCTAAAATATGTCTATATACATCCGTATGTTGTAACCATTTGAAATATCTAAAAAGACTAATATTTAGGAATGGAGGGAGTACATCAGTGATTAAATGAGATGTCTGATTCCCTTACCCACTGAGTCAAGACCTCCGGTAAAGCCCATTGATCTCACAGATGTAGTGTACAATGCAAACACCACTCTCCTCCATGCCAACAAGCCATTAGTCCAACTACATTCCCAAAAATTACTCTTTTTGCTTCATGAAGTGTACCAGAAACATAAACTGCAATTCATTTTTTTTACAAAATCATTATGTCAATGTGAGGCATCCAAAAGGAATCACCACCTGTTAAATCTCATAGTTACCTTATTTAGCCACTCAATCTTGTAACCCATTAGCTTGGAGTACATCATCCTACGGATGAAATCCTAGTCAACTTCATTATTTGGTTTGCAAAGTTCTTCCTGTAGTTCATACACCTAAATCAACTGTTATTCAGAGACATAGCCACCATAAATCAACTGTTGATGAGAGAGGTACTTACCACAAAAAGTGGATCAAAAATCCCCCTCCATCTTGCTAGCCAGCCACGGTACATCTTCATTTCTTTCACACCCAACATTCGATGGATGCCCCGCCAGCCAGTCACTGTAATCTCACCCCTAGGCCCTAGCTCATCCTTCAGGTCCTGACCAGTTGTTCTCCTACATCAACTTGGTCCGACGAAAAGGACAGGGCGTTTTGGTGTTCGGGATTATCTGCACCTGAAAACTGAGCCGCTGCTAGGTTCGTTGGGATGTGGGAAAGGTTGTCAATTGCGTCAGGGCTTGAGCTGGGGAAAATAAAGATACGCTCTAATATACGGCTTGGCACAGTGGCTAGAGGTGGGCCATTTTCGTAGCTGGCCGCCTCGGTCCATTAGGGGTTGGGTTATGAGCCGTGGGCTCAGGACGTCGCCCAAATAGTCTGCGGCGGCTCATATTCAGGAGAAGGGGTTTGACTAGTAGCGAGAACGATTTCTCAAAAAAAAAAAAACTAGTAGCGAGAATGAGAACTGGGCGAGGTACCTCGTGGGAATGGCGTTTGCTGTGGCTGCGACCCCTTGCGGCGGAGCGGCAATGGAAGACGACCTGCTGGAGTTCCTACTGGATCTAGTTAATTGGTGAGTTTTTCCACACCATTGCTCGTCTCATGATCTGCTTCCGTGGATTCCCGGTGTCCCCGTCGTAATCGCTCACTCCGGCGTGGGTTTCAGGTCCCCGCTTAGGGAAGGGTTCACGTGTTGGGGAACGTAGTAATTTCAAAAAACTTCCTACGCACACGCAAGATCATGGTGATGCATAGCAACGAGAGGGGAGAGTGTTGTCCACGTACCCTCGTAGACCGTAAGCGGAAGCGTTATGACAACGCGGTTGATGTAGTCGTACGTCTTCACGATCCAACCGATCCAAGCACCGAACATACGGTACCTCCGTGTTACGCACGTTCAGCTCGATGGCGATCCCGGACTCGATCCAAATAGGTGTCAGGGATGAGTTCCGTCAGCACGGCGGCGTGGTGACGGTGATGATGTTCTATTGACGCAGGGCTTCACCTAAGCACTGCTACGATATGACCGAGGTGGAATATGGTGGAGGGGGGCACCGCACACGGCTAAGGAACGATCACGAAGATCAACTTGTGTCTCTATGGGGTGCCCACTGCCCCCGTATATAAAGGAGTGGAGGAGGGGGAGGGCCGGCCCTCTCTATGGCGCGCCCTAGGGGAGTCCTACTCCCACCGAGAGTAGGATTCCCCCTTTCCTAGTAGAACTAGGAGCCCTTCCATGTAGTAGGAGTAGGAGAGAAGGAAAGGGAAGAGAGAAGGGAAGGAAGGAGGGGGTGCGGCCCCTCCCCTTAGTCCAATTCGGACTAGGCCTTGGGGGGGCGCGCAGCCTGCCCTAGGCAGCCTGAGGGAGTCCTGGACTAGGGGGTGTCCGGATAGCCAAACTATCATCATTGGCCGGACTCCAAGACTATGAAGATACAAGATTGAAGACTTTGTCCCGTGTCCGGATGGGACTTTCCTTGGCGTGGAAGGCAAGCTTGGCAATACGGATATGTAGATCTCCTACCATTGTAACCAACTCGTAACCTAGCCCTCTCCGGTGTCTATATAAACCGGAGGGTTTTAGTCCATAGGACGAACAACAATCATACCATAGGCTAGCTTCTAGGGTTTAGCCTCCTTGATCTCGTGGTAGATCTACTCTTGTACTACCCATATCATCAATATCAATCAAGAAGGAGTAGGGTTTTACCTCCATCGAGAGGGCCCGAACCTGGGTAAAAACATAGTGTCCCTTGTCTCCTGTTACCATCCGCCTAGACGCACAGTTCAGGACCCCCTACCCGAGATCCACCAGTTTTGACACCGACATTGGTGCTTTCATTGAGATTTCCTCTGTGTCGTCGCCCATAGGCCCGATGGCTCCTTCGATCATCAACAACGACGCGGTCCAGGGTGAGACTTTTCTCCCCGGACAGATCTTCGTATTCGGCGGCTTCGCACTGCGGGCCAATTCACTTGGCCATCTGGAGCAGATCGAAAGCTACGCCCCTAGCCATCAGGTAAGATTTGGAAGTTTGAACTTCACGGCCGACATCCGCGGAGACTTGATCTTCGAAGGATTCGAGCCACAGCTGAGCGCGCCGCACTGTCATGATGGGTATGATCTAGCTCTGCTGCCGGACGGTGCCCTGAAGGCCGCACAAGAGTCCGCTCCGACCCTTAACTCGGAGCCGACTGCGCCGATCTAGGATGGGTGGCTAGACACCGCCTCGGGGGCTGCTACATCTATGGCGATGGAGCCGAATACCGACCCTGTCCCTTGTGAAGCTCGTGACTCCGAGGTGCCGGACTCCTCGCCAGACTCCGAACCTCCCGCGCCCCTACCAATCGAATCGGATTGGGCGCCGATCATGGAGTTCACTGCTACGGACATCTTTCAGCACTCGCCTTTTGGCGACATCCTGAATTCGCTAAAGTGTCTCTCTTTGTCAGGAGAGCCTTGGCCGGATTATGGCCAGAATGGTTGGGATGCGGACGACGAAGAAATTCAAAGCCCACCCACCACCCACTTTGTAGCCACTGTCGACGACCTAACCGACATGCTAGACTTCGACTCCGAAGACATCGACGGTATGGACGACGATGCCGGAGACGACCAAGAATCAGCGCCCACAGGGCACTGGAAAGCCACCTCAACTCACGATGTATACATGGTGGATACACCAAAAGGAAGCGATAACGAGGAACAACGGGACGCGGCGAAGGATAATTCCCCCGAAAAACAGCCAAAATGGCGACGCAAGTGCCGCCCGAAGTCCCGCCTCAATAACAACATCACCCATACAGACCCAGCCGTAGAGCAGGGCGAACCAGTGGACGACGAACATGCCACCAAGCAACCGTCCGAACAGGATGAATTGGACGAGCAACCCATCCCCGGCGAAAACAACAGTCCAGACGATCTCACGCCGGACACATCACCGGAGCATAAGAACCTTCACAAAAGGCTCGTCGCCACTGCAAGAAGTTTGAAGAAGCAGAAGCGGAAGCTCAAAACAGCGGAAGACGTACTCAGAATGAGATGGAGCAAAGTACTCAAGACCGCAGACAAATACGGCGATAGTCACCAAGCAAAAAGTTACCTGAAGCGCAAGCTTTTCCCAAATTTGACGAGGAGGCCATAGAGCCCCCACAGTCAAGAAGCAAAGAGGCCGCTTGGTCGGATAGACGACCGCATGACAAGCAAAGAGCGGCAAGCGGCGCCGCACACAAGCCGGCACACGACCCACATAAAGATCCTCGCAAAAAGGATGGCCCAGTCAGGTCCATCTATGGGCCAAGAAAGAAGGCTCCAGGGAGCAACACAACACGTCGAGTGTTCGAAAATAACGGTACACCTAAATACAGGGGCGCCGCACACCCCCTATGTTTCACCGATGAGGTACTGGATCATGAATTTCCGGCGGGATTCAAGCCCGTACACATAGAGGCATCTGACGGAACAACAGACCCAGATGCGGATTGAGGATTATATCCTACACATACATATGGCTAGAGGAGATGATCTCCATGCCATAAAATACCTACCCTCAAGCTCAAAGGGCCAGCTCGGTATTGGCTCAAAAGCCTCCTAGAAAATACCATTGGAAGTTGGGAAGAGCTTGAGGGCGCGCGTTCGAGCAAATTTTGGGGACTTATGTCCGCCCTCGACGCAGAGCGATTTAAGTAACATAACTCAACAGCCGGAGAGTCAGCCATAAATTCTGGAACAGGTTCCTCACCAAAAGAACCAAATAGTTGATGTCCGGACGCCAAGCCTTAGCAGCCTTCAAACATAACGTCCCGAGGGCGAATGGCTCGCCGACACCTCGGCCAGGAAAAGCCAAGGACAATGGCCGCACTAACAAGCCTCATGACCCGCTTTTGCGGGAGAAGATAGCTGGTGGCAAATGCAGCACCAGCGACCCGAGTACATCCGAGGTCAGGGATGGAAATGGGAAACCACGACGCAGAAAAGACCAGCGTCGGACTAAGGAAAATGGCCCAAAAAACACGGCGATCAACGCCGGGTTCAAAAGCTCTCGGTCGAACAACAAAACACTGCCTCTTAAGGACAACAATGACGAGCTATTTAACCTAAACAAAATCTTGGACAGGATATGTCAAATCCACAGTACCCCCGGGAAGCCTACAAACCATACCCACAGAGATTGTTGGGTCTTCAAGCAGTCCGGCCGACTTAACGCCGAACACAAGGGGCTCGACACAGCAAGCTAGGACGATGACGAACCCCACAAGCAGAGCGCCGGAAAACAAAAGAACTTCCCACAAGAAGTCAAAACAGTGAATTCACTTCAAGTGATAACAAGGAAAAATAGGGTGGCACCTACTAAAGTACGCGCCACACGGTCCACCCCAGCGGAGTCCCGAAACTAGATGTCAAAACCAATTACTTTCGACCATCATTATTACTCCAGAAGTATTCGAAACGCAGGATGGACTGCTTTGATATTGGATCCTATAATCGACGACAAGTCCTAATGGATGGCGGCAGTGATATAAACCTGCTATACCAGGACACCATCCGCAGAATGGGGATAGACCCTACCAAAATTCGCCATAGCAACACTTCCTTTAAAGGAGTGACGCCAAGCCCTTATGCCAATTGTACGGGCTCCTTACTACTAGAAGTTGTGTTCGGTTCATCCGACAACTTTCATCGCGAAAAGCTAATCTTCCATATCGCCCCATTTAAAAGTAGCCATCAAGCACTATTGGGACGCGAAGCTTTCGCCCGCTTTAACGCAATACCGCATTACGTGTCTCTTACACTTAAAATGCCCGCTCCACGCGGCATCATCTCATTAAGGGGTAATTTCGAGTGTTCCTCAACCACGGAAGAACGTGATACTGCCTTGACAGCCACACACTAATTCGGCCTTGCTGATCAAAGCCCCTAAAACAGGTCATTCAGACCCCGGACACGGTTAGGCGAGTCCGGTATAAATAAACAAGGGGCTTCCTAGCCGCGTACCCCTTTACAAGGGGCTGCACGAACAAAGAATGAAAGCCAATAAAGCTTAATTTTATTCATTTTTTAAATCATACTCTTTTTTATATACATTTTTCGCACGATCTTTTTTCAAACTAAGTTCTTCTCTTTTACAGATGAACAACGTGCTACACCGTCCGAGATACTGACCTGACGAAGACACGGGCGCAGACGTGCAGCAGGGACCCGTTGCAAGGATTCTTTTCAGATTAAGACCCTGCGTAAACCTTTTTTACTGTCTCTTGTTGATACACATCCCCCGGTTTCTAACTGAGGAGGAGGCTGGCATTTTGGCATTGGCCGCGTCAGAAGATTTCGCGCGTACTTGGACACTAGGGGCTTAGGGCATCGTTCTGCCCGTTTTCATAAAGACCGAATACCTTAGGGAGTGTTCGGCGTCTCGAGTTAGGCCTTATATGCATCAGCTCCGAATCATGTCTTTGGTCAAATGTTGGGTTTGCCCGGCTCCTGTGTTTTGTGGCCTTACGTTCCATTTTATCGGCTAACGTGGCACCAGGAGAACTACTACGATTGTGCCCCGGTTCGGCCTGGCGAGCACCTCGATGAAAAGCGGCTGATCATCATGATACAACGAGACGGTCAACCACTCGATCGACTACCGGAATGTCTAGAATTCCTCGCTTTGACGAAGGACTGTTTCCCGGTCAGGCACACACGCGCCCCGAATTCGGAGAGCGCGGTGCCCCTAGGGGCTATATCGTAGCCCCACCTTCGAACTCCTATGGCTAAGTGAAAGTGATAAAGCATTATAGTCCGGTTGCCTAGTTTGCTACGCTACCACCTCCTTCACAGGACCAAGGCGTTGGATTAAGTGTGCAAGCTGCGCTTTTTGCAAACACCCCGCACCATGTGCGTGGGGGCTTTGAGTCAAGATGCCATCTTTCGGGTTATATATACATATATATTAACGGCCGCTGAAGAGATATTTCAATACTTGAGCGCACAAGTATAAAAAGCCCTTATATTATAAATATAGTTTTACAAATCATACATGTCATTTGAACATAACGTTTTTCGAGCACTGCGACTCTATTAAACGAGCGCCCTGCAGGACTTCCTCAAAATAGTGCTCGGTGGGTAATCGGCTTTTGTCCGAATCCCGGGATGCAACGTCGGTGTCATCCATCTCTGCCAAGTATGTTTTGACACGGGCGAGAGCCATCCGTGCACCCTCTATGCATGCCGACCGCTTCATCGCCTTGATATGCGGCACCGCATCAAGGAATTGCTGCACTAAGCCAAAATAACTCTTCGGCTTGGGCCTTTCCGGCCACTGATGAGCCACGACATCCTTCATGGCAAGTCCGGACAACCTATTCAGCTCAGCCCACTCAGCCAACCGATCGGTTAACGGAAGTGGACGCTCCGGACTATGGAATTGAGACCAAAAAAGCTCTTCCATTTCGTGATCCTTTTGGCTTCGGACGTGCACGACTGCGTCCGCCGCACTCGCCGCCAAATTCAGATAAGCATCCTCCGCACCCCACAACTGGCCCAACTGAGCATACTTCGGATCCGTGAACTTCCTACACAGCAGAAAGGGCTTTCCAGCCGCAATGTCTCCGGCCTAACGCAGCTCCTCCTTTATAGCCCTCATCGCAGAGCGGGCATCCTTGTCTTCGGCGGTGGCCTTCTTCAGGTCCTCTTGCCCCGCTCGGCGTTCTCTTTCAAGAACCTCATAGCGGTCGGTAGCATCCTTCAGCTTCACGGCCATTCCGGCCATCTCCTTCCTGCTTCGGCAGTGAGCAGCCTTTTCGGCTTTTAGCTCTTCGACTGCCTTCGAGGCAGCCGCATCACTCTTTCTGGCTTGCTCCTTGGCTCGAGCAAGCTCTGCACGAAGGTCCTCCATAGCAGCGGCACCATTTGCATTAAGCATACATGTAGTAAGGCATGGGCGTCAAGCTCCCTTACCAGGTGTTCGTGGAGAGGCCACATACCTTGTGACTCATCAAGTTGCTTATTGACCAGTGTGATGTCCGCATCCGCAATGTCCAGTTGCCGCTTTAGTTCGGCAACTCTATCAGTCCGGCTGGCCACCGAACGCTCCGCCCCCTGAATAGGAACGGCGACATCTTAACACTGAGATTATGATCCTCGGCACGCCGTCGCCGACAACGTCATCGAGTCTCGAGGCTACTATCTATCTGAGCGCACTCTATGTGCAAAACTATCAAAAGGTATGTCATTTTACATACCTCAAACCCCGTCAGTAAACTTCTGACGGCCTCATGCAACCCGCTCTCAGCGGATGAAATCCTTTCAATCACCGTACTCATTAATGTACGGTGATCTTGAATAAACGCCCTCTCGGCGGATCCTTGGCTCCTCGGCCGTACACCAGTTGGTGCCGAACTCTCCGGCCCCGCTGGATTCGAGGAGACCCTCCACGATGACACCTCAGGGTCGTCCGCCCCGCCTGACGGTGCGGCAGATGGAGGCGTCTCGCTCTCCATCATCTCCGGACGAAGATCCCCCGAAGATGAGCTCTGCTGAGAAGGGTTGAGATCCGAACTACAAGGTAAGAACTTCGGTTATCCTCAGAAATAAATACAGGGATGTCCCTTATTACAAAACTCCCCTTTTTCTACTTACGGCTCGCTGGAGGGCTGATTCCCTTGGGGAAATAGTGCGGCCGGGGCTTCTCCTGGCGCAGGCCCTCCGGTGAAAATTTCTTCCCCCGCTTTGAGGCCTTGGCCTCCGGATCTTCGGAAGAGGCCCTCTTCTCCCCTGGAGGGAGGGATTCTCGATCCCCCCTTTCTTGAGAGCCTCCTTAGCAGAGGCGGTAGTTTTCCTGTTTTCCCCTTCGCCCTCTTCTGAAGGCGCAACCTCCAGCATCTTGACTAACACGGGATCCAGCGTGGTCTCAGGGAGGGGGGCCGGACACCGTATCAGTTTTGCTTTTGCTATCCACTCCTGTTCAAGGGATAGATGGTTAAAAGGCAAATCAATGATAAATGTACGGATAGCATGTCCGGGCACAGATGTAACGCCCCGGATTCGATGCGCCAGGTGTCTGCCAGTTATTCGCCGTCGTTGCCATGTCATTTGCTTGCGTGTTGCATTTTATCATGTCATCATGTGCATCTCATTTTGCATACGTGTTCGTCTCTTGCATCCGAGCTTTTCCCCCGTTGTCCGTTTTGCAATCCGGCACTCCTATGTCCTCCGGCGTCCCCTTTTTTCTCTCGTTGTGAGCGGGTATTAAACATTCTCGGAATGGAACGAGGTTTGCCAAGCGGCCTTGGTATAGCACCTGTAGACCGCCTGTCAAGTTTCGTGCCATTTGGAGGTCGTTTGGTACTCAACAGTTAACAAGATAACAAGTAAAGCCCTCTTTTGTTGCAGCCCAACACCCCTTCCAAAGTGGCCCAAAACCCATCTAACTCCCCTCCATGCTCTTGGTCGTTCGATCACGATCGCGTGGCCGAAAACCGTGCTCCATTTGGACTCTCCTAGCTCCCTCTACCTATAAATAGGTCCTCCCCCTCCATTTTCGCGGATGTTTTTCCCCCTGAAACCCTAGATCTCCTCTCCTCTCCATGCCGGACACGTCCGCCTGGCGGACGCGTCCGCCGCCGCCTTTCCTGTCGAGCCGCCAGCGTGTCCTCCGCCGCCCGCCCTTGAGCCCATCGCGGGCCCTTGCGAATTGCGCCGCCGTTGCCCGGCCAGCTGCCGCCGCCGCCGATCCACGCCCGCCGCCGTGCCGCCTCCCGCCGGCGATCGCCAGCGTCCCCTTTGCCGGCCAGCGCCGCCGCCCGCTCCGTCCAGCGCCACCGCGCGTCGCCTCCAGCGCCCGGCCCGCCCCAGCTCCGCCGCCCGCCCAGCGCCCTTCGCCGCCCCAGCGCGTCCGCTACCCTCCGCCCGCGGCGCCGTCCAGCTTCGCCGCCGCCTTGCCGCGCCCCCATTGTCCGGTCTTGCTCCGGCCAGATCCGGTGGCCAGAGGGCCGGATCCGCTTTCGCCGCGCCTCCCCGGCCCTCTCCCCGTCCTCCTCCGGCCTCATCCTCGCCTCCGGCCGCTCTCCGGTGAGTTCCTCCGGCGAGATCCGTCCTGCATCGATTTCCGTGCGAATCCGAGGTTGCCCCCGTTTTCACCGTCCCAGATTTCATTCATTTTCATGCCATGTTCGACGCATCATATCTCTGCATTCGTAGCTCCGTTTTGTGCGTATAATATGTCAAATTGTTCGTCTCAACGAGTACTTCATTTCATTACATCGCATCATGTTCATTGGAGTTCATATTGATGCCCGAAATGCTGTTGGAAGAGTGCATGTTGATGTTAATCTGCTGAAACTGTTATAACATGCTCATTTGTCATTTTTGCCATGTTTGATGTGTGCATCCTATGAGGTTGATGTCTACATGTGTTTTGATCTATGCTATGCCATATTTCCAGAGGTGCAATCCATGTATTTTTGTGATTTATATGCTGAGTGCATCAAGCTTGTTAAGTAGGGTACTTGCTGTTGCTATTTTCCTGACAGATTCTGTTATATTTTGTTGCTATGTTAACATGCTTCTACAAGTCATTTCGTGCATTATTCTGGAGATGTTCACTAAGGATGTTTTGTTATACATGTTATGCTCTATCCATTCATGCCCTTGGTTGCAATTATAGCCTACTGTAGCTTGTTGTAATCTTGCTCCAAAGATGCTAAATAATGTTGCTGTCAACCTGTTAACATTAAGTTCAGTTTTGGCCATGTGTTTTATATAGTGATCCATGCACCCTATGAACTTGGTATTGCCATGTATAGCTTCACAAACATGTCTTCTTACTGTTGGTTGCCTTTCCATGCCATGTATTGCTCTGTGGTGAGTGGTTCAAGCTCACCAACATGCCTACGTATTGTTGTTCCCGCCATATATGAATCTGTAATATAACTTGCCATGTTTACATGGGTGCCATCATATCTTCTGATCCTTTTTGGCTAATGGTCAGTAAGGGACTCTTGTTCTATGCATTTAGTAGTATCATGCCATGTCTTTTTTTGCCATGATATGTTCCTGTAACATGTTGTTTGATAGCTCTAAGCATTGCAACCTGATGTTATTTCTGCAAAGTCTGAAACTGTTATTATTTGCAATCTTCCCATGTCCTTTTGAGCAGGTTCTAGTGATTTCTGGAGATAGCTCAGTGTTCATGTTTTGTTATGCTTTACCTGTACTTCATGCCCATGCCTTTTGTTATTTCGTTGGGATGCTGTAGCATATTGTTTTGATGCTTGCAAGATGCCTAGTTGCTGTTTTGGACAGATTGTTGTTACGACTTGTATAGAGAGTATGTGTTGCACCGTTGCTCCGTTTTGAGTGTGCTCTATATGAAACTTGCTTGATTTTGCATGTAGTTTCATATTATCAAGTTGCATCCTTGTTTTGAGGTGTTTGCTTGATGTTTCTATGCATTTTGCATCAATGCCATGTTTAACTTGTTTTGCTCATATCTTCTAGGCCGTAGCTCCAAATCTAATGAACTTTATATGGAACTTGACTAGAATTTCATGTAGATCATCTTGGTGCTCTTTAACTTGCTATTTAACAACTTGAACAAAAGGTTTATTCAGATCTGGACCAATTTCGAAATATTCATATGAGGACTTACCGGAATTGTTATATGTTGTTCTCGGCCTCATTTAAACTTGCCTTTGTGTGTTACTCTTGTATGCACCGTCTCTTGCCATGAGTAGCTTCATGTAGCTTTGTCATGCACCATGCTTGTTGTGCATCATGTCTTGTTCATGTGTGGTGTGTTTACCATGTTGTGTGCTTCTTCTCGATAGTTCCCGTTTCGTTGCGATCGTGAGGATTCGTTCGTCTACGCTTGGTTCGTCTTCGTGGCTTCATCTTCTTCATAGACTTGTTTTTCTACCTTGCGGGATTTCAGGCAAGATGACCGCTACCCTGGATCTCACTACTATCATTGCTATGCTAGTTGCTTCGTTCTATCGCTATGCTGCGCTTCCTATCACTTGTTCTTCAAGCCTCCCAAATTGCCATGAACCTCTAACCTTTGACACCCTTCCTAGCAAACCATTGATTGGCTATGTTACCACTTTGCTCAGCCCCTCTTATAGCGTTGCTAGTTGCAGGTGAAGTTGAAGATTGCTCCATGGTGGACAGGGTTTATGTTGGGATATCACAATATCTCTTATATTATTAATGCATCTATATATTTGGTAAAGGGTGGAAGGCTCGGCCTTATGCCTGGTGTTTTGTTCCACTCTTGCCGCCCTAGTTTCCGTCATACCGGTGTTATGTTCCCGGATTTTGCGTTCCTAACGCGGTCGGGTGATTTATGGGACCCCCTTGACAGTTCGCTTTGAATAAAACTCCTCCAGCAAGGCCCAACATTGGTTTTACCATTTGCCTCACCACCACCTATATTTCCCTTGGGAGTAATTAACCCAAGGGTCATCTTTATTTTAGCCCCCCCGGGCCAATGCTTGTCTAAGTGTTGGTCCAAACTAGAGCCACTTGCAGCGCCACCTCGGGGAAACTTGAGGGCTGGTTCTAGTTATGCGTCTTGCTCATCCGGTCGTGGCACGAGGCGAGATCTGTGCGGCTACTATCAGAATGTCGGCACGCTGGGAGGTCTTGCTGGTCTTGTTTTACCATTGTCGAAATGTCTTGTAAACCGGGATTCCGAGACTGATCGGGTGTTCCTGGGAGAAGGAATATCCTTCGTTGATCGCGAGAGCTTATCATGGGCTAAGTTGGGACACCCTGCAGGTATAAACTTTTGAGAGCCGTGGCGCGGTTATGTGGCAGATGGGAATTTGTTAATGTCGGTTGTAGATAACTTGACACGATCCGAATTAAAACGCATTAACGGCGTGTGTAGCCGTGATGGTCTCTTCTCGTGGTCCGGAAGTGAACACGGTTTCGGGTTATGTTTGACGTAAGTAGGTGTTCAGGATCACCTCTTCATCATTGCTAGTTTCACGACCGTTCCTTTGTTTCTCTTCTCGCTCTCATTTGCGTATGTTAGCCACCATATCTTGCTTAGTCGCTGCTGCAACCTCACCAGTTTACCCCTTCCTTTCCCATTAAGCTTTGCTAGTCTTGATACCCATGGTAATGGGATTGCTGAGTCCTCGTGGCTCCTGATTACTACAACAACGATTGCGGTACAGGTTATCACGATGATCATGGCCTTGCGCGATGTTTGCTTGTTTTGGAGTTTTTCTTCTTCGCTTCTTGATCGGGGATAGGTTCGGTCGGCAGCTGGGCTAGCTAGAGGTGGATGTCGTTTGAGTTTCATTTGTGTTTCATCCGTAGTCGGATGTTGATTTTATGTATGATGTTGTATTCATGTGGCATTGTATGCCCTTTTGTATGTATCCCCATCTATTATGTAATGTTGATGTAATGATATCCACCTTGCAAAAGCGTTTCAATATCTGGGTCTATCCTTGGTGGGACCTTGAGTTCCTTTTGGATAGGGTCGCATATTAGGCGTGTTCAAGTTGGTATCGAGCCTCGACCGACCTTAGGAGCCCCCTTGATTGATCGTGTAGTTTGGCCGTTGTTGAATCTAGAAGAAAACTGATTTCTGAGTCTAGTTATATCGGAGAGTAGGAATTCTTTTTTACTCCTCAGCCCCTTCGTCGCTCTGGTGAGGAATCGTGACATAGGTGTTTTGAATTACTTCTCTTCCCTTTCAAATTTTCTTTAGGTTCACGCAGTTGGTTTTTCGGTAGTTGTTCCTCAGCTCTTTTTTATCCGGTGCATTCCTCGTCAAGTCGACTCGAGTCTCTTCATCCTTGAGTTCAATCCTCAGTTGTTTTTTTCCACCTGCCCTCCCTTCTTCTTCTCGAAACCGGAGTCCGCAATCGAGTATCCTTCCTACTCGTGCGAAGTCTTTGCTTTCTTTCCTCAATGATTTCAACCGGTGTTTTCTCTTCAAGATATTCATCGGTTCCCCCTTCCAAGTTGCCTTTGTTTTCCCGCCCTCCCACCCTCTTCTTCCCGGAGTCTGACTCTCTCTTGACCATCTATTTCATTTGTGCGGAGCCTCTTCAGTCTTTTGTCAATTATTTCAACCGGTGAATTCTCTTTTGTTTGACATTCTTCATCTCTTTTCTGGTGGACTCAATTCAAGTTTTTCGGGTTGATCATATTCTTTTTCCTCGGCTCAAGTGTTTTTCCTTGCTCATTCGCCTCTCGCCAGTTTATCCTTCCGGAGTGTTCAAGACATCTCAGGAGATTCGTCTGTGTTCGAATTAATTCGAGGTTGTCACCTCATTCAAATATTTCAATCATTCCGGTGCATCATCTACCTCTTCAACAATCCTTCCCAACGGTGTTTTTCTCTTAGTGGGACCTAACCCACAGGTCTTTTCCCAGGATCTTACCTGACTCTTCTAATTCCCCCGGAGTTATTCTCAAATTCTTTTCAAGTGTGACGTAAGAATGGATTCCATGAGTCACATGCCTTTTCCAAGATCGATTTCAAATCATTTCATTGTTGGCTCAACATCTTCGCTTTTCATTCTTTCAGAGTATCTCAATAATTTTGGTGGTGTTTCTCGTCATCATTTGAAGACCGAAGAAGAGTTTTTCCTCTAAATCTTGCCCGTTCTCCCGAAGATTCGTGGTTCAAGCTTCATGCTATCCTCTCGAATTATTCCATTTGTCAGATATTCTTTCTTACCCATCTGGAGTATTTCAGGAGTTGATTTTTTTTGTTTCACCGGAGGCCATCATTCCAGTTATCGTTCTCTGATTACCCCGGTGCTTCGTTCAAGTGTTCTTTAATCAGCTCATGATCTCTTTGTTCTTTTGCATCTAAATCCCCTCGGGCATATTTGTTCTTCTAATTCTTCCCGGTGATTCATTCTCTTTTCAGCAGTCATTTTCGAATTCTTACGGTGGTTCGTTCAAGATTCTTTTTCCTTCGTTATCATATTAATTCATTCATTCTTTCAAATCCTACCGGGGGTTCATGAATACCTTCTCAAGTTTGTGATATGTCACTTCTCAATCCTTTTCAAGAAGAATAAGTAGTATGCAAAATCCATTGCTTGTCATCAATTTAATTTGATGAAGGATAAGCATACAATAAATCTTATTCTTATTTCATCCAAGTGAGTAATCCCGTCCTTCGGAGTTTGTTCTTGATGAATAAATTCTAGTTCCAATTGTTTTCATCTACTCTTTCCCGGAGTTCAAACTTCCTCGGTCATTTCGTCGGAACTCCATCTAAATCACTGCAAGGCTTTAATCTTATTCTTTTCATCCTTCAATCCTATCTCATTGTCCCTTTGTTTACTGGAGTTCTTCATGGTGGTTCATCACGATTTAATTCACTCCTCAAGTGTTCATAGAATTCTTATCGAAGGAGCTCAAGTATCTTTCCTTCTTGCTTTTCGAAGTGCAATTAATTCTCCATATTCTTTTGAAGTGGAGTTTTGCATTTCTTCGTTCTTCTCAGCTATTTAATCTTTTCTGCTCGTGGTCGGTTATCACCTCATAATTTTGAGATGTTTTCCATAAGTCCACAACAAGCTTATTCTTTTCGTTGTTGATTTTCTCAACAACTCCATTTAAACCTTCCTTCTAAAGATTCTTTCAACTTCATTCGTGGCACAAGTTGTCATTTTCTTCTCCGTTCTTTTCATTCAACTCTTTCAATTCTTTCCAGAGGTTTTGTGTCATGTCTTCATCAAGTATCATTCCATCCTCTCAAGCTCGTGTTCTATTCCCCCATGTTTCAGCCGAAGTGCTGCCTAAATCCTTTCAGACTTATTCGTTTCTTTTCTCATTCTAACCACTCCGGTTAGAACGAGTGATTTCATAGCCTATCTAATTCCATGAGTTTTTGATTCTCGTCATTCTCGTTGTTCCTCTCTTTTTCTCGAGTGCTCTCGATTCTTTGCTTCTTCTCTTGAGTTCTTGTTTCACCTCATCTTTTCCCTTTCGTCTCGGTCCTAAGATCTCGGGACGAGATCTCTTGTTAGTGGAGGAGTGTTGTAACGCCCCGGATTCGATGCGCCAGGTGTCTGCCAGTTATTCGCCATCGTTGCCATGTCATTTGCTTGCGTGTTGCATTTTATCATGTCATCATGTGCATCTCATTTTGCATACGTGTTCGTCTCTTGCATCCGAGCTTTTCCCCCGTTGTCCGTTTTGCAATCCGGCACTCCTATGTCCTCCGGTGTCCCCTTTTTTTCTCTCGTTGTGAGCGGGTATTAAACATTCTCGGAATGGAACGAGGTTTGCCAAGAGGCCTTGGTATAGCACCGGTAGACCGCCTGTCAAGTTTCGTGCCATTTGGAGGTCGTTTGGTACTCCAACGGTTAACCGGGTAACCGTAAAGCCCTCTTTTGTTGCAGCGCAACACCCCTTCCAAAGTGGCCCAAAACCCATCTAACTCCCCTCCATGCTCTCGGTCGTTCGATCATGACCGCGTGGCCGAAAACCGTGCTCCATTTGGACTCTCCTAGCTCCCTCTACCTATAAATAGGTCCTCCCCCTCCATTTTCGTGGATGTTTTTCCGCCGAAACCCTAGATCTCCTCCCTCTCCGCGCCGGACACATCCGCCCTGGCCGGACGCGTCCGCCGCCGCGCTTCATGTCCAGTCCGCGCGTGTCCTCCGCCGCCACCGTCCGCCGCCCGGCCCATGAGCCATCCAGCGAGCCTTGCGAACCCTCGCCCGCCCGTCGCCCGGCTTTGCTGCCGCCGCCGCCGATCCGCGCCCGCCGCCATACCGCCTCCGCCCGGCGATGCGCGTCCCGCCCCGGCCGTAGCCGTCGCCGCTCCGTCCGGCGCCCGGCCCCGCCGCCACAGCTCTGCCGCCAGCCAACGCCCGCTTACCACCCAAGCGCCCGCTCCCTCCACCGCGCGCCGTCCAAGCTTCGCCGCCGCCGCTGCGCGCGCCCTCGCCGCCGTCCGGTCTCGCTCCGGCCAGATCCGGTGGCCAGAGGGTCGGATCCGCCTCCGCCGCGCCTCCCCGGCCCTCTCCCCGTCCTCCTCCGGCCTCATCCTCGCCTCGAGCCACTCTCCGGCGAGATCCGTCCTGCATCGATTTCCGTGCGAATCCGAGGTTGCCCCCGTTTTCACCAAGTCCCACATTTCTGTCATTTTCATGCCATGTTCGATGCATCATATCTCTGCATCCGTAGCTCCGTTTTGTATGTATAATATGTCAAATTGTTCGTCTCAACGAGTACTTCATTTCATTACATTGCATCATGTTCATTTGAGTTCATCTTGATGCCAGAAATGCTGTTGGAAGAGTGCATGTTGATGTTAATCTGCTGAAACTGTTATAACATGCTCATTTGTCATTTTTGCCATGTTTGATGTGTGCATCCTATGAGGTTGATGTCTACATATGTTTTGATCTATGCTATGCCATATTTCCAGAGGTGCAATCCATGTATTTTTGTGTTTTATGTGCCGAGTGCATCAAGCTTGTTAAGTAGGGTACTTGCTGTTGCTGTTTTCCTGACAGATTCTGTTATATTTTATTGCTATGTTAACATGCTTCTACAAGTCATTTCGTGCATTATTCTGGAGATGTTCACTAAGGATGTTTTGTTATACATGTTATACTCTATCCATTCATGCCCTTGGTTGCAATTATAGCCTGTTGTAGCTTGTTGTAATCTTGCTCCAAAGTTGCTAAATAATGTTGCTGTCAACCTGTTAACATTAAGTTCATTGGCCATGTGTTTTTATAGTGATCCATGCACCCTATGAACTTGGTATTGCCATGTATAGCTTCACAAACATGTCTTCTTACTGTTGGTTGCCTTTCCATGCCATGTATTGCTCTGTGATGAGTGGTTCAAGCTCACCAACATGCCTACGTATTGTTGTTCCTGCCATATATGAATCTGTAATATAACTTGCCATGTTTACATGGGTGCCATCATATCTTCTGATCCTTTTTGGCTAATGGTCAGTAAGGGACTCTTGTTCTATGCATTTAGTAGTATCATGCCATGTCTTTTTTTGCCATGATATGTTCCTGTAACATGTTGTTTGATAGCTCTAAACATTGCAACCTGATGTTATTTCTGCAAAGTTTGAAACTGTTATTATTTGCAATCTTCCCATGTCCTTTTGAGCAGGTTCTAGTGATTTCTGGAGATAGCTCAGTGTTCGTGTTTTGTTATGCTTTACCTATACTTCATGCCCATGCCTTTTGTTATTTCGTTGGGATGTTGTAGCATATTGTTTTGATGCTTGCAAGATGCCTAGTTGCTGTTTTGGACAGATTGTTGTTGTGACTTGTATAGAGAGTATGTGTTGCACCGTTGCTCCGTTTTGAGTGTGCTCTATATGAAACTTGCTTGATTTTGCATGTAGTTTCATATTATCATGTTGCATCCTTGTTTTGAGGTGTTTGCTTGATGTTTGTATGCATTTTGCATCAATGCCATGTTTAACTTGTTTTGCTCATATCTTCTAGGCCGTAGCTCCAAATCTAATGAACTTTATATGGAACTTGACTAGAATTTCGTGTAGATCATCTTGGTGCTCTTTAACTTGCTGTTTAACAACTTGAACATAAGGTTTATTCAGATCTGGACCAATTTCGAAATATTCATATGAGGACTTACCGGAATTGTTATATGTTGTTCCCGGCCTCATTTAAACTTGCCTTTGTGTGTTACTCTTGTATGCATCGTCTCTTGCCCTGAGTAGCTTCATGTAGCTTTGTCATGCACCATGCTTGTTGTGCATCATATCTTGTTCATGTGTGATGTGTTTACCATGTTGTGTGCTTCTTCTCGATAGTTCCCGTTTCGTTGCGATCGTGAGGATTCGTTCGTCTACGCTTGGTTCGTCTTCGTCGCTTCATCTTCTTCATGGACTCGTTCTACTTCCTTGCGGGATTTCAGGCAAGATGACCGCTACCCTGGATCTCACTACTATCATTGCTATGCTAGTTGCTTCGTTCGATCGCTATGTTGCGCTTCCTATCACTTGTTCTTCAAGCCTCCCAAATTGCCATGAACCTCTAACCTTTGACACCCTTCCTAGCAAACCATTGATTGGCTATGTTACCGCTTTGCTCAGCCCCTCTTATAGCGTTGCTAGTTGCAGGTGAAGTTGAAGATTGCTC
Organism: Aegilops speltoides; assembly: GCA_021437245.1. Classification (NCBI taxonomy): domain Eukaryota; kingdom Viridiplantae; phylum Streptophyta; class Magnoliopsida; order Poales; family Poaceae; genus Aegilops; species Aegilops speltoides. The sequence continues at coordinate 91,615,833 of CM038145.1, read as the reverse complement.
CATGGTGGACAGGGTTATGTTGGGATATCACAATATCTCTTATATTATTAATGCATCTATATATTTGGTAAAGGGTGGAAGACTCGGCCTTATGCCTGGTGTTTTGTTCCACTCTTGCCGTCCTAGTTTCCGTCATACCGGTGTTATGTTCTCGGATTTTGCGTTCCTAACGCGGTCGGGTGATTTATGGGACCCCCTTGACAGTTCGCTTTGAATAAAACTCCTCTAGCAAGGCCCAACATTGGTTTTACCATTTGCCTCACCACCACCTATATTTCCCTTGGGAGTAATTAACCCAAGGGTCATCTTTATTTTAGCCCCCCCAGGCCAATGCTTGTCTAAGTGTTGGTCCAAACTAGAAACCACTTGCGGCGCCACCTCGGGAAACTTGAGGATGGTTCTAGTTATGCGTCTTCGCTCATCCGGTCGTGGCACGAGGCGAGATCTGTGCGGCTACTATCGGGATGTCGGCACGCCGGGAGGTCTTCTGCTGGTCTTGTTTTACCATTGTCGAAATGTCTTATAAACCGGGATTCCGAGACTGATCGGGTCTTCCTGGGAGAAGGAATATCCTTCGTTGATCGCGAGAGATTATCATGGGCTAAGTTGGGACACCCTGCGAGGTATAAACTTTTCGAGAGCCGTGGCAGCGGTTATGTGGAAAATGGGAATTTGTTAATGTCGGTTGTAGATAACTTGACACCTGATCCGAATTAAAACGCATCAACCGCGTGTGTAGCCGTGATGGTCTCTTCTCGGCGGAGTCCGGGAAGTGAACACGGTTTCTGGGTTATGTTTGATGTAAGTAGGTGTTCAGGATCACCTCTTGATCATTGCTAGTTTCACGAACGTTCCTTTGTTTCTCTTCTCGCTCTCATTTGCGTATGTTAGCCACCATATCTTGCTTAGTCGCTGCTGCAACCTCACCAGTTTACCCCTTCCTTTCCCATTAAGCTTTGCTAGTCTTGATACCCATGGTAATGGGATTGCTGAGTCCTCGTGGCTCACAGATTACTACAACAACATTGCAGTACAGGTTATCGATGATCATGGCCTTGCGCGATGTTTGCTTGTTTTGGAGTTTTTCTTCTGCTGCTTCTTCGATCAGGGGATAGGTTCCAGGTCGGCAGCCTGGGCTAGCAGGGTGGATGTCGTTTGAGTTTCTGTTTGTGTTTCATCCGTAGTCGGATGTTGATCTTATGTATGATGTTGTATTCATGTGGCATTGTATGCCCTTTTGTATGTATCCCCATCTATTATGTAATGTTGATGTAATGATATCCACCTTGCAAAAGCATTTCAATATGCGGGTCTATCCTTGGTGGGACCTTCGAGTTCCTTTTGGATAGGGTCGCATATTGGGCGTGACAACAGAAACCACTTACTTGAGTATCCGGGCGATTGCAACTCAGACCTGCGTCCTCGGTCAAGACCGGACACATCTCTTGTGATCCGAAGAACAGTTTATACATCTCCACAGGCATCGCGCCCATGAAGTGGTGGAGAGCTCGCGGTCCCTCCGGATTGAATTCCCACAGGCAGAGAGGGCGACGTTTGCAGGGCAGAAGGCGCCGAATCAGCATAACCTGCGTCACTACGACCAGATTGATCTCCCTCTTTTGGAGGTCTCGAATCCGGCCCTGCAATATTGGTACGTCCTTGGACGGCCCCCAGTCGAGCCCTTTGCTGACCCATGACGCCAGCCGTTGTGGAGGCCCGGCGAAAGCGGGTGGCGGCACCTGCCTCGCCTCAGGAGCGGTGATATAGAACCACTCCTGTTGCCACAAGCCGAGCTCCTCTTGGAAAGAGCCCTCGGACCATGGAGCATCGGCCCTCTTACTTATAACTGCCCCTCCGCACTCTGCCTGTCGCCCCTCGATCATCTTCGGCTCCACGTTGAAGGTCTTGAGCCACAAACCAAAGTGAGGGGTAGTGCGGAGGAAGGCTTCGCAGATGACAATGAACGATGAGATGTGGAGGATGGACTCCGGAGCCAAGTCATGGAATTCCAGCCCATAATAAAACATGAGCCCCCTCACGAAGGGGTCCATCGAGAAGCCTAAACCCCGACGGAAGTGAGACACGAACACGACGCTCTCACCAGGCTCGAGAGTGGGAATGACTTGCCCCTGGGCGGGCAGCCTATGCGAAATCTCGCAGGTTAGATACCTGGCGTCTCTCAGCTTCAAAGACGTCCTCTTCGTGACGGAGGAGGGCATCCACCGCCCACAGTAGGTCGGAGCGGACATTGTCGGCGGTTGAAGCGCCGAATCTGGAGCCTTGGGTGTTGGAACTTCAGGGGCGGATTCAATTGAGGATCGAAGGAAAGGACAGGCCTTGGTCTCATTATAAAGGGAGAATACCAAGAGCCATCCCGTGACCGTTTGGAACTCACCTTCGATGGAGGGGCATGGCAGCGCGCGGTTGGGTTACCCGTCCGTATTGATGAGAATCCGGAATAAGGGGACACGATCTACGCTTGACAAGGCGTGCCAAGAAACCGCTTCGCTAAACGCTACCGAGGTGGAATAATAAAAGCGATTCGAGTAAAGGCTTGGCCTGGTGTGACGTCACGCCACGAAATCGTCGTGATTGAACTTGTGTAAATATTATTCTCTCTACGGAGGTATGTGGAATTTATTTTACAGAGCCGGACACTATCCTAGTGTTCACAATCTTCTATGAATTATTTGGAGGAGGAACCCGCCTTGCAATGCCGAAGACAATATGCGCGCCGGACTCGTCGTCATTGAAGCCTGGTTCAGGGGCTACCGAGGGAGTCCTGGACTAGGGGGTGTCCAGATAGCTGAACTATCATCATTGGCTGGACTCCAAGACTATGAAGATATAAGATTGAAGACTTTGTCCCGTGTCCGGATGGGACTTTCCTTGACGTGGAAGGCAAGCTTGGCAATACGGATATGTAGATCTCCTACCATTGTAACCGACTCTGTGTAACCCTAGCCCTCTCCGGTGTCTATATAAACCAGAGGGTTTTAGTCCATAGGACGAACAACAATCATACCATAGGCTAGCTTCTAGGGTTTAGCCTCCTTGATCTCGTGGTAGATCTACTCTTGTACTACCCATATCATCAATATCAATCAAGCAGAGTAGGGTTTTACCTCCATCGAGAGGGCCCGAACCTGGGTAAAACATCGTGTCCCTTGTCTCCTGTTACCATCCGCCTAGACGCACAGTTCGGGACCCCCTACCCGAGATCCGCCGGTTTTGACACTGACACAGCCCCTCTCTCTTTCCCGTATGGCCCAATAAGGCCCAATACTTCTCCCGGCGAATTCCCATAACTCTCCGGTACTCCGAAAAATACCCGAATCACTCGGAACCTTTGCGAAGTCCGAATATAGTCGTCCAATATATCGATCTTTACATCTCGACCATTTCGAGACTCCTCGTCATGTCCCCGATCTCATCCGGGACTCCAAACTCCTTCGGTACATCAAAACTCATAAACTCATAATAAAACTGTCATCGAAACGTTAAGCGTGCGGACCATACGGGTTCGAGAACTATGTAGACATGACCGAGAACAGTTTCCGGTTAATAACCAATAGTGGAACCTGGATGTTCATATTGGTTCCTACATATTCTATGAAGATCTTTAGCGGTCAAACCGCATAACAACATACATTGTTCCCTTTGTCATCGGTATGTTACTTGCCCGAGATTCGATCGTCGGTATCCAATACCTAGTTCAATCTTGTTACCAGCAAGTCTCTTTACTCGTTCCGTAATACATCATCCCGTAACTAACTCATTAGTTACAATGCTTGCAAGGCTTAAGTGATGTGTATTACCGAGAGGGCCCAGAGATACCTCTCCGACAATCGGAGTGACAAATCCTAATCTCGAAATATGCCAACTCAACATGTACCTTCGAAGACACCTGTAGAGCTCCTTTATAATCACCCGATTCGTTGTGGCGTTTGGTAGCACACAAAGTGTTCCTTGATGGCAGGAGTTGCATAATCTCATAGTCATAGGAACATGTATAAGTCATGAAGAAAGCAATAGCAACATACTAAACGATCAAGTGCTAAGCTAACGGAATGGGTCAAGTCAATCACATCATTCTCCTAATGATGTGATCCCGTTAATCAAATGACACCTCATGTCTATGGTTAGGAAACTTAACCATCTTTGATTAATGAGCTAGTCAAGTAGAGGCATACTAGTGACACTATGTTTGTCTATGTATTCACACATGTATTATGTTTCCTGTTAATACAATTCTAGCATGAATAATAAACATTTATCATGATATAAGGAAATAAATAATAACTTTATTATTGCCTCTAGGGCATATTTCCTTCAGTCTCCCACTTGCACTAGAGTCAATAATCTAGTTCACATCGCCATGTGATTTAACACCAATATTCACATCTGTATGTGATTAATACCCATAGTTCACATCGTCATGTGATCAATACCCCAAGGGTTTACTAGAGTCAATAATCTAGTCCACATCGCTATGTGATTAACACCCAAAGAGTACTAAGGTATGATCATGTTTTGCTCGTGAGAGAAGTTTAGTCAACGGGTCTGTCACATTCAGAGCCGTATGTATTTTGCAAATATTCTATGTCTATAATGCTCTGCACGGAGCTACTCTAGCTAATTGCTCCCACTTTCAATATGTATCCAGATTAAAACTTAGAGTCATATGGATCAGTGCCAAAACTTTTATCAACGTAAGCCTTTACAACGAACCTTTTGTCACCTCCATAATCGAGAAACATATCCTTATTCTACTAAGGATAATGTTTGACCGCTGTCCAGTGATCTACTCCTGTATCACTATTGTACTCCTGATGAGGACATGACTACCTTGGATAAGACCAAAAATATTGCATACATTCATATTTGTCAGGTGATTTCTAGTGCAAACTATTCAATAATATATTTATGTTATCCAGAACAAAAATACTTCACATACTTTTGTGTTTTGTCTAATTGCAGGTGTATGGGACATTTGTACAATCCACATATGAAGATAAGGGAAAAGGAGAAGTTTAGGTGCTGTTCAAAAAGTCTTCTCACGTCACTTTTGGGCCAAGAGAAGATAGAGTCCAAGTCTCTCACGTTCTGGATTCAAATTCGGACTGCACAGACATACCTGACTCAAAACGCCAACAACTTTTTCATACGGACTCCTAATTGGGTGATTCTTTTTTTGTTGGAAAGTAGATTTCATGCTCTTTCCAGCACAATTGGAATCACCTTAAAATCCGTCCGGAGCGTTGAGTTATGGACGAAACAATCTGACGCTGCACCAGAATCCGAGTCAAACTACAAGTCCAAAGGTGTTACATCACCTCCACTTGGGCCCATTGGCCTTGTACGACCTACGGTTAGTTTTAGGCTGCCTTGGGACGTCCTCCCACCTCCTTGGCCGCCACCTCTTGCTCCTATATAAGTAGATCCATCTAGTAGCTTTTCCCTTGGGATTTGTTTAGTTAAAGTTAGCCATTGCAACCGTGTACTTCGTTTGTGTCCAACGACCAGACCAAGACCGCTTACGGATCCCCACCTTTATCAATACTTCATACATACTACGCAATATTCAGATTGCTTTTATCATATTCTTGCTTGTTCTTGATTGCTTGCAGGAATAGACCTTCGTGGTCGGTTGATTGTGCTCGGCGTGGTCAATAACCTCTCGAGTTGGTTTAGCGATTGCTAAGGCGCAGCGTCGTGCACGTTTGTAGTCGGATCGTCAAAGTCGTCTTCACCAAATCGATAGTTATCATCTCATCGAAGATCGAGACACCTCGCCTCTATCAAGTGGTATCAGTTTTTAGGTTGCTCGGTGAGATTTTACAGTTTTTCATAGTTTAGATCGCATCATCATTCATACCTATAGTCCATGAAAAAGCCACAAAAAGTTAGATCTGTTCATCCTTTATCCAAGCCGATCGAGCCTTTGCAATTTTCTATTCGTTGCTTGCATAGTTGAATTATCGGTTGCATCGTCGTGTCGGTTGCTGGTCTTAGTATCTAGTTCCTTTAGAGTTTGAGTTCTGTTCACATTAGTCACGCCATCGCTGCATCATTATCCCTTCCGCTGTCCACCATCCCATCTATTAATTTCCACCACGTGCTCTGCGCTGTTCATTGTCATAATCATAGTTGAGGTCATTCACATCTTCGCTTTGATCCAATCTGCATCTTATCTAGTTTGTCTTGGAAAGAGGAGAAAAAAGAGAGAAAAAAGGAAAAAAAGAAAAGAGAGAGAAAAAAAGAAAAAAAGAGTGAGAAAAAAGAAGAAAAAAAAACGGATCTATCTAGAATCAATCTCGTACCTGAATTCGGATTGGAATCTGTTTTGCGCACTGTTTAGTAAAACAGGTGTATCTTCCTCGTACGAAGTCCGTTTTGGCCCCGTGAGTACTCAAATTGAAGCTAGCAACGAGCCGCATCTAAATAGTTTTAGAAGCTAGTTTATTATTTGACACCTCAAAATCGGCTTCTAAATAGGTCTTTTTGCCCTCTGAAGTTCGTGAACACAGCTTGTTCCAATTTTTCAGGCCAGTTTTAGAATTCTTTGAATCCTCATATCAACTCATAATTGAGTGATTCTGTTTGCATTGGAAAGATTGAGTTAGTGGCATTCTTTGAAAGAATTTATCAGAAAATTGGCTCAAACTTTTCAAGAGGAAAGTTGGAGAGAGTGTTGTTGTATGTCCTGCTTGGTAGTTGTTTTTCATCATTATCTTCACTACCGTTGTGATCTTCACTTCTATCTTGCTGTCAAGAGCTACTTAGTATCCTTCATTGATGCTAGTTGTGCTACGTCGTGACCCCATTAGTGTTCTAGGCTCGCGTCTCTAGTCCGGTCTAGCCTAGGACCAGCACAAGATACCGTCGTTGGCGTTTATTCAACATTGCATCTTTGAATTGATTATTGCTAATCTTTTGCTACCATATATAGCCAACCCAGCTCCACATATTGCTACACCGTGTATCGTCGCGCCCCTAGCAATCGTTTTACTCAATATTCGGAGTTACTTGACACGCTGGTTGCCGATCACCGCTTTGCTGCATGGTAAGAACTTGTAAGACATTGATATTTTCTTTCTTTGTGAGCGTTTTACCACCACATCCTAGTAGTTATAGGAACATTATTTTTGGATTTTGTTTCTTGTTCTACTAATCATGACAGGATCGAGTCAATTCATGGGCTTTGTCGATCGCGGAGACATGCCACCACCTATGCAAATACCACAACCGTCACGAGAGGTGCACAAACATCCAAATGCACATGATCAGGTTCATGTTTCTATACCACCATTTAATGGCCGTTTTAGACCTGCTTTATATATTGAATGGGAGTTAGACATAAATAATATATTTGCTTCCCGTAATTTTGATGAACGTAAAAAAGTTATGGTTGCGGTTGGTTCTTTCACTGATTATGCTCTATTTTGGTGGAGTGAATATTGTCGGTTACACCCTGATTATGTACCTAATACTTGGGATGATTTAAAACATGTCATGAGAGATAGATTCGTCGATGTTTATTATACTCGTGGCATGATTAAAAAACTGGAACATTTAAAACAAGGTAGTGACACCGTAACAAAATATTATGATGATTTACAAACTACCTTGTTGCCCTCATTTTTAGAAGAAAGTGAAGAAGATTTTATGGATAGATTTTGGGGAGGATTAAACCATAATATTCAGGAGATACTAATTCATGAAGAGTGTTATCCTATGGACCATTTGTTTCGTCTTGCTTGCAAAGCTGAGCAGAAATAAAACGACGTGTTGCCCACAAGGAGAACAAGCGCCGGTGCACATTCCAACTGTTGATACAGATGTTTATTCAACTACTAGGCGTACTATGACAACCACATCCGTTGTTGCGAGGACTACATCATCTCCACCATGTGACACATCACCATCGAGAGTGCACTGCATCATCTGAGTTGACTATAAGAGGTAATGACAAAGGTACAGATTTTCCACTTTTACATGAGAATGATGCATGCCTAGTTAACTTGAATACATCATGTGTTGAGCTACCCACTACTTCGATCACACCACCTATTTTAGAGGATTATGTTGATAATTTGACTTTGCCATGTGATCAAACAACTGAAATACCAACAATTTTGAGAGCATCCATTGAATTAACTGTTGATGCAAAAGAATCAATGTTTAATCATTTTGATATGACCTCTAATCTTGGTGATGATTCTGTGTCGAATGACTCATTGCATGTTTGCTTATCTAAGCATGTTGTAGCATGTAAATTCGATTCAAATAAGGTTTATTCACCAATGTTGGGATGGTTTAATGATGAACATTGTCAATCTTTTAAAATAAATAAGAGCTTCACTTATATGTGCAAACTGAGTTGCAATATTTTCATGCCTTCTAGTTCTTGTGCTAATTTGTTGGCTTTAGATTTTATGAACTATGCAAGTTACTCATCTATTCATGTGTCATATATGCAAAAATCAAGGGAAGAAAAAATGGATGACGTATACATATAGAACATGTACACCTTGTCTCTTTTGTTAGCCACATTTCAGATTAAGCAACGCCGAGGACGGCTTTGTTTTCAAGAAGGGGAGGATGATGAGGACATTACTACCTTGGATAAGACCAAAAATATTGCATACATTCATATTTTTCAGGTGATTTCTAGTGCAAACTATTCAATAATATATTTATTTTATCCAGAACAAAAATACTTCACATACTTTTGTGTTTTGTCTAATTGCAGGTGTATGGGACATTTGTACAATCCACATATGAAGATAAGGGAAAAGGAGAAGTTTAGGTGCTGTTCAAAAAGTCTTCTCACGTCACTTTTGGGCCAAGAGAAGATAGAGTCCAAGTCTCTCACGTTCTGGATTCAAATTCGGACTGCACAGACATACCTGACTCAAAACGCCAACAACTTTTTCATACGGACTCCGAATTGGGTGATTCTTTTTTTGTTGGAAAGTAGATTTCATGATCTTTCCAGCACAATTGGACTCACCTTAAAATCCGTCCGGAGCGTTGAGTTATGGACGAAACAATCTGACGCTGCACCAGAATCCGAGTCAAACTACAAGTCCAAAGGTGTTACATCACCTCCACTTGGGCCCATTGGCCTTGTATGACCTAGGGTTAGTTTTAGGCTGCCTTGGGACGTCCTCCCACCTCCTTGGCCTCCACCCCTTGCTCCTATATAAGTAGATCCATCTAGTAGCTTTTCCCTTGGGATTTGTTTAGTTAAAAGTTAGCCACTGCAACCGTGTGCCGTTTGTGTCCAACGACCAGACCAAGACCGCTTACGGATCCCCATCTTTATCAATACTTCATACATACTCGCAATATTCAGATTGCTTTTATCATATTCTTGCTTGTTCTTCGATTGCTTGCAGGAATAGACCTTCGTGGTCAGGTTGATTGTGCTCCGGCGTGGTCAATAACCTCTCAGAGTTGGTTTAGCGATTGCTAAGGCGCAACGTCGTTCACGTTTGTAGTCGGATCGTCAAAGTCGTCTCCACCAAATCGATAGTTATCATCTCATCGAAAGATCGGGACACCCTCGCCTCTATCAACTCCCTTGCCAAACTCAGTGGTAGGGTATGCAATAGATCTAGTACACAGCATGGCATACTTTATAGAACCTATGGCCAAGGCATAGGGAATGACTTTCATTCTCTTTCTATCTTCTGCCGTGGTCGGGCTTTGAGTCTTACTCAATTTCACACCTTGTAATACAGGCAGGAACTCTTCCTTTGACTGTTCCATTTTGAACTACTTCAAAATCTTGTCAAGGTATGTATTTTGAAAAACCTATCAAGCGTCTTGATATATCTCTATAGATCTTGATGCTCAATATGTAAGCAGCTTCACCGAGGTCTTTCTTTGAAAAACTCCTTTCAAACACTCCTTTATGCTTTGCAGAATAATTCTACATTATTTCCGATCAACAATATGTCATTCACATATACTTATCAGAAATGTTGTAGTGCTCCCACTCACTTTCTTGTAAATACAGGCTTCTCCAAAAGTCTGTACAAAACCAAATGCTTTGATCACACTATCAAAGCGTTTATTCCAACTCCGAGAGGCTTGCACCAGTCCATAAATGGATCACTGGAGCTTGCACACTTTGTTAGCACCCTTTGGATCGACAAAACCTTCTGGCTGCATCATATACAACTCTTTTTCCAAAAACCCGTTCAGGAATGCAGTTTTGACATCCATCTGCCATATTTCATAATCATAAAATGTGGCAATCGCTAACATGATTCAGACAGACTTAAGCATCGCTACTGGTGAGAAGGTTTCATCGTAGTCAACCCCTTGAACATGTCGAAAACCTTTTGCAACAAGTCGAGCTCTGTAAACAGTAACATTACCGTCAGCGTCAGTCTTCTTCTTGAAGATCCATTTATTCTCTATTGCTTGCCGACCATCGGGCAAGTCAACCAAAGTCCACACTTTGTTCTCATACATGGATCCTATCTCAGATTTCATAGCCTCCAGCCATTTCGCGGAATCTGGGCTCATCATCGTTTCCTCATAGTTCGTAGGTTCATCATGGTCTAGTAACATGACTTCCAGAACAGGATTACCGTACCACTCTGGTGCGGACCGTACTCTGGAAGACCTACGAGGTTCTATAATAACTTGATCTGAAGTTTCATGATCATCGTCATTAGCTTCCTCACTAATTGGTGTAGGAATCACTGGAACTGATTTCAGCGATGAACTATTTTCCAATTCAGCAGAAGGTACAATTACCTTATCAAGTTCTACTTTCCTCCCACTCACTTCTTTCGAGAGAAACTCCTTCTCTAGAAAGGATCCATTCTTAGCAACGAATGTTTTGCCTTCGGATCTGTGATAGAAGGAGTACCCAACAGTTTTCTTTGGGTATTCTATGAAGACGCACTTCTCCGATTTGGGTTTGAGCTTATCAGATTGAAAACCTTTTTCATATAAGCATCGCAACTCCAAACTTTAAGAAACGATAGCTTAGGTTTACTGCTAAACCATAGTTCATACGGTGTCGTCTCAACGGATTTAGATGGTGCCCTATTAAACGTGAATGCAGCTGTCTCTAATGCATAACCCCAAAACGATAGTGGTAAACTGATAAGATACATCATAGATCGTACCATATCTAGTAAAGTACGATTACGATGTTCGGACACACCATTACATTGTGGTGTTCCAGGTGGCGTGAGCTGTGAAACTATTCCACATTGTTTTATATGAAGGCTAAACTCATAACTCAAATATTCTCCTCCACGATCAGATCGTAGAAACTTTATTTTCTTGTTATGATGATTCTCCACTTTACTCTGAAATTCTTTGAACTTTTCAACTATTTCGGACTTTATGTTTCATTAAGTAGATATACGCATATCTGCTCAAATCATCTGTGAAGGTTAGAAAATAACGTTACTTGCCACGAGCCTTCATACTCATTGGTCTGCATACATCGGTATGTATTATTTCCAACAAGTCGATAGCTTCGTTCCATTGTTCAAGAACGGAGTTTTAGTCATCTTGCCCAAAAGGCACGGTTCGCAAGTATCAAATGATTCATAACCAAGTGATTCGAAAATCCATCTTTATGGAGTTTCTTCATGCGCTTTACACCGATATGACCCAAACAGCGATGCCACAAATAAGTTGCACTATCATTATTAACTTTGCATCTTTTGGCATCAATATTATGAATATGTGTATCACTACGATCGAGATCCAACAAACTATTTTCATTGGGTGTATGACCATTGAAGGTTTTATTCATGTAAGCGAACAACAATTATTCTCTGATTTTAAATGAATAACCGTATTGCAATAAACATGATCAAATCATATTCATGCTCAACAGCAAACGCCAAATAACATTTATTTAGGTTTAACACTAATCCCAAAAGTATAGGGAGTGTGCGATGATGATCATATCAATCTTGGAACTACTTCCAACACTCATCGTCACTTCCCTTCAACTAGTCTATGTTTATTCGTAACTCTGTTTGAGTTACTAATCTTAGCAACCGAACAAGTATCAAATACTCGGGGCTACTATAAACACTAGTAAGGCACACATCAAACACCTGTATATCAAATATACCCTTGTTCACTTTGCCATCCTTCTTATCCACCAAATATTTAGGGCATTTCCGCTTCCAGTGACCATTTCTTTTGCAATGTAAGCACTCAGTTTCAGGCTTTGGTCCAGCTTTGGTCTTCTTCACGTGAGTGACAACTTGTTTTCCATTCTACTTGAAGTTTCCCTTTCTTTCACTTTGCCCTTTTCTTGAAAGTAGTGGTCTTGTCAATCATCAACACTTGATGCTCTTTCTTGATTTCTACCTTCGTCGATTTCAACATCGCGAAGAGCTCGAGAATCATTTTCGTCATCCTTTGCATACTATAGTTCATCACGAAGTTCTACTAACTTGGTGATGGTGACTAGAGAACTCTGTCGATCACTATCTTATCTCGGAAGATTAACTCCCACTTGATTCAGCGATTGTAGTACCCGACAATCGAGCACTTGCTCACTAGTTGAGCGATTCTCCTCCATCTTTTAGCTATAGAACTTGTTGGAGACTTCATATCTCTCAACTCGGGTATTTGCTTGAAATATTAACTTCAATTCCTAGAACATCTCATATGGTCCATGATGTTCAAAACATCACTGAAGTCCCGATTCTAAGCCGTTAAGCATGGTGCACTAAACTATCAAGTAGTCATCATATTGAGCTAGCCAAACGTTAATAACGTCTGCATCTGCTCCTGCAATAGGTTTGTCACCTAGCGGTGCATCAAGGACATAATTCTTTTGCGCAGCAATGAGGATAAACCTCAGATCACGGATCCAATCCGCATCATTGCTACTAACATTTTTCAACACAGTTTTCTCTAGGAACATATCAAAATAAACATACGAAAGCAACAACGCGAGCTATTGATCTACAACATAATTTGCAAAATACTACCAGGACAAAGTTCATGATAAATTTAAGTTCAATTAATCATATTACTTAAGAACTCCCACTTAGACAGACATCTCTCTAGTCATCTACGTGATCACGTGATCCAAATCAACTAAACCATAACCGATCATCATGTGAGATGGAGTAGTTTTCAATGGTGAACATCACTATGTTGATCATATCTACTATATGATTCATGCTCGACCTTTCGGTCTCTGTGTTCCGAGGCCATATCTGCATATGTTAGGCTCGTCAATTTTAACTTGAGTATTCCGTGTGTGCAAAACTGGCTTGCACCCGTTGTAGATGGACGTAGAGCTTATCACACCCGATCATCACGTGGTGTCTGGGCACGACGAACTTTGGCAACGGTGCATACTCAGGGAGAACACTTCTTGATAATTTAGTGAGAGATCATCTTAAAATGCTACCGTCAATCAAAGCAAGATAAGATGCATAAAGGATAAACATCACATGCAATCAATATAAGTATGATATGGCCATCATCATCTTGTGCTTGTGATCTCCATCGAAGCACCGTCATGATCACCATCGTCACCGGCGCGACACCTTGATCTCCATCGTAGCATCGTTGTCGTCTCGCCAACTATTGCTTCTACGACTATCGCTACTGCTTAGTGATAAAGTAAAGCATTACAGGGCGATTGCATTGCATACTGATGGCGACAACCATATGGCTCTGCCGATTGCCGATAACTTCGGTTACAAAACATGATCATCTCATACAAGAAAATATAGCATCACGTCTTGACCATATCACATCACAACATGCCCTGCAAAAACAAGTTAGACGTCCTCTACTTTGTTGTTGCAAGTTTTACGTGGCTGCTACGGGCTGAGCAAGAACCGTTCTTACCTACGCATCAAAACCACAACGATAGTTTGTCAAGTTGGTGATGTTTTAACCTTCGCAAGGACCGGGCGTAGCCACACTCGGTTCAACTAAAGTTGGAGAAACTGACACCCGCCAGCCACCTGTGTTTAAAGCACGTCGGTAGAACCAGTCTCGCGTAAGCGTACGCATAATGTCGGTCCGAGCTGCTTCATCCAACAATACCGCCAAACCAAAGTATGACATGCTGGTAAGCAGTATGACTTATATCGCCCACAACTCACTTGTGTTCTACTCGTGCATATAACATCAACACATAAAACCTAGCTCGGATGCCACTGTTGGGGAACATAGTAATTTCAAAAAAAATCCTACGCACACGCAAGATCATGGTGATGCATAGCAACGAGAGGGGAGAGTGTTGTCCACGTACCCTCGTGACCGTGGCGAGGCGTTATGACAACGCGGTTGATGTATTCGTACGTCTTCACGATTCGACCGATCCAAGCACCGAACGTACGGCACCTCCGTGTTCTGCACACGTTCACCTCGATGACGATCCCCGAACTCCGATCCAGCAGGGTGTCGGGGATGAGTTCCATCAGCACGACGGCGTGGTGACGGTAATGATATTCTATCGACGCAGGGCTTCGCCTAAGCACCGCTAAGATATGACCGAGGTGGAATATGGTGGAGGGGGGCACCGCACTGTCACACCCTAGCTAGTTCTTGCATTAGAGTGTTGCATCATGTCTATTTTTTCAATGAAACACGAAATGGGAATGATGAACCCCACCCCTCTGAAACAAACTAGGGTTTACTAAAAATATTTTCGATGAACACGAAATGCCCTTCTAAAATGTCCATCATTTTTGTCTTGGTTCAGAACCTCTGCCAAAAGTGATGCACAATTTCCTAGGTCATCCCAAGGTCTTTGAATTAAATCATAATTATTTGAATTTGGGCATTTAAAATTTATAAAATATTTCAAATGTCCAAATATTTCCAATCTAAAATGTTTCATGTTGGAAATATTCCAACAATGGACCAGGAGTAGTTTGGTGAATTTTAGAACCTTTTAGGTATTTTAAATAATTCAACAAAGTTGCAGAAGAATAAAATAAAGAAAACAGGGAGGAAACTTACATGGCGCCACCACCGGCCCACCAGCCAGCCCACCTGGCCGGCCCAGCCCGGCCACCGCGCCAGCGAGCTGCTTGGCTTGCCAGGCAGGCAGCCAAGGTGCTCGGCGGCAGCACCGCAGCTCGCCACGCAGCTGCACGCCGCTCTGCTTCGCCCTCTCGCCGCCCCGCTGCCTTGGACGAGCTCCACGTCGCGCCCCGGACCTCCTGGACATCTCCATTCGCCCCCAGCTCGTCTCCCTCGCGCCCCCACGCCATGGCCGACGCCACCGTCGCCGCACCGCCGCCGTAGCCGCGCTCTCCGTCGTCTCCACGCCGCGCCACCGTGTCCAGAAGCTCCGCCGCCCTCTACTCCTTCGAGCTAGCCGAGCCCCGAGCGCTCGCGTGCCCCGAAGCCGCCGCACCAACCTCGCCCGAAGCGCCACCGCCGGAGATCCCCTTCGCCGTCGCCGCCGCATCAGTTCGTCCCCGACCACGCCGTCCGTCCCGTCGAGACCGCTGTGAGCTGGGCTACCTTCCCCTCCCTCTCTCTCTCGCTCCCATGCACCACAGCGAGCACACGGCTCACCAAGCCGCCGCGCGTCGCGGACCTCGTCGCCGGCGTGCTCCCGCCACCCTCCGGCCACCTCACCGTGTCCATCGCACTCACCACGTCGCGTTGGAGCTAACCGTGCACTTCCCGCACCTCACCGCACACCCCAGACCGAGTTCGCTCTCACCCGAACTCCGGTGGCCGCCAAAGTCGCCGTCGGCGCCAACTCCGCCACCCGACCCCAACGGACTCCACCAAGAGCCGCGGCTCGTCCTCAGCTTCACTCCGATGGCCTCCGCGACCCATTTGGTGGCCGGAACGGCCAAAACCACTTCCGCCACCGCGTCGGGCTCGCCGGCGGCTAAACGCCGGCGGGGTTTGACCCTGACTTTGACCACGGGTGGGCCCAGGTTGACCCCCCTGGGTCTATGACATGTGGGCCCCCTCTGCTAACTAAATCAACTTAGTTAAAACTTAATTTAATTAGTTTAATTACCCACTGACATGCGGGACCCACTGGTCAGTTTGACCTGACCAGCCCGTTGACCACTGACGTCATCATGACATAGTGCTGGCGCAGTAATTTAATTACTGGAATTATTTTTACACAGGAAATTCCAGAAAATGTTTCAAACTTCAAAAATTCATAGAAATTAATCTGTAACTCCAAATGAAACAAATTATATATGAAAAATGATCAGAAAAATCCAACCTATCCATCTGTACTGGTTTCATGCATGTTTAAGCAAGCTAACCTACTGTTTATGGCAGAACAAGTTAAAGCACCCTAAATGGTCATATATGAGTTTGGAAATTGCATCTTTGGTTCAAAATGCTTCAAACCCATCTGGTCTTAGTTGCATTAGCCCAGCACACTCATATATGCCATGTCTCATGCATGCATCATATTGTTGCATATTGTTTGGTAATGCTTGTGTATCGGTGTTCCTGCGGCGAGTTACGCCCCGAGGAGTACCGTGATAACCCCGACGAAGAGCAATACCGTGCACCGACCCGTCGAACAAGCAACCAACCATTTGATCATACCGATAAAATCCCATGTTCTTGCTCCTGCTCTCGTTTCGCATTAAGACAACACGATTCAAAGCTGCTGTGTCTTTGCGGTAGTTGAACCCATTTCCTCTGCATGACCTGTCATTGCCACAGTAACTAGATGAAACCCACTAGCATGTGTAGGAGTTGATTGAGCCATATGATTGTGTTGATCCTACCTTGCTATGCTTGCTATGCTTAGAGTCGTGTCAGGTCTGGTTCATCTGGGTGATGGCTAGAGTGAAATGATCGAGTCGGTGTGAGAATAAGGTGTTGAACACGATTTGGTAAAGGTATCGATGAGAGGCCATGTAGGAGTACATGGTGGGTTGTTTCATTGAGGCCGTCCTTAAGCACTGAGATCTGTATGTGTGATTTAAGATTCAGCTACTACCATGCATTAGGCCCAAACCAATGGACCCTCTCGGCTTCTTATTCACCCTAGTCTTACGTCCGGGAGTTGCAAGTAGTTTACGGTGTTTGTAGCCTCTTGGAGGCCGTGGACAGCGCTGACCGTAGGGGTGGGCTGTGATCTGTAGGTGCGTGGCGGGTGTACGGGATGCCCGTTTGGTATCTCGGGAACCTGTTCACATCGTTTGGGGCTGTGAGCGAAACTTGGCGGAACTCCTCATAGATGGAACCCAAATAGGCGATAAACACGGACTAGAGACTTAGGTTTCTAGGTAGGTCATGGCCGACACCCACGTTGGGCTTCCGCTTGAAGGTTGCCGAGTACATGTCGTAAACGGCGATAAGTGGTGAGCGTGTATGAAGAAGTACACCCTGCAGGTTAACATCATCTATTCGAATAGCGCGTCCATGATAAGGACTACTTGGTTGCCTATACGGTTCATAGACAAGTAAATGGATACTACTAAAAGCCTCAAGATAGCGTGAGTGCCGAGGATGGCCCTTCCGTAGGAGGACGGAGGTGGATCCTCGGTGGTGTATTGAAGTGATGAGTAGTGGACTCGAGTCATAAAACTATTTCAAGTTGGTGTCTCGTGGGATAGCTTAGCCACGAGTCAAAGCTGGCTTGTCTGCAATAACCCCACCAACCCTTCTTGATAATGTGCATGTATGTAGGGTCGATGTAAGTCTTCTTTGAGTACCTTTGTACTCATGTTGCTTTAATTTACATTTTTGAGAAGATGCCACAAACCCTTCCGACGGGTTCTTCGTGAGCGTTGACATCGATGAGTAGACTAAGGCCCGTGGTGATCTGAGCAAGTGAAGGACCATGTAGTATAGCTAGGCTTACCCAAGCCTCTTTTATTTTACTAGTTATGCGTACTCGGACAAAACACTTCATTGTTGGCTTGTATGCTTGTATGACTTGAATGTGGGTCGTGAGACCCGTGCTTGTGTGTATGATATGTACGGCTCTCTGAGCCTTTAAATAAAATACTTGTGTCGTAGAGTCATGTTGTGATGCCTTGTTGTATTTGCACATATCGAGCATATTGTGTGTATGATTGAAATGCTTGGTATGTGTGGGATCGACTATCTAGTTGTTTATCTTTAGTAGCCTCTCTTACGGAAATGTCTCCTAGTGTCTCCACCGAGCCATGGTAGCTTGCTACTGCTCCGAACACTTAGGCTGGCGGCATGTGTCCTTCTTCGTTCTGTGTCATCCCTTGGGAAATGTCACGCATTGAGTACTGGAGTCTGTTAGCCCGCTACTGCCGGTTTACGAGTCTGCTAGCCCAGTGCTACAGCCCGAACTTATTTGCTGATGACCGACACATTCGATCTTTGGTCATGGATGCTGTCCTGTAAGTCTGTGCCACTTTGGGTTTACGACTAGCCATGTCGGCCGGGCTCCTTTTCATATGGATGCTAGCGACACTATCATATCGTGTGCCAAAAGGCATAAGCGGTCCCGGCTAAGGTAAGGCGACACCCGTTGGGATACCGTGCGTGAGGCCGCAAAGTGATATGATGTGTTCTGAGCTAGATCGATGTGACATTGAGTCGGGTCCCGACAGCGTTGGCATCGAGCGGACTGCTGTAGGTTCTCCAAGCCAAACTGGTCGATGTTGAGTCTAGAAATGCTTTAGTTATATGTAGGGGAATTGATTGTGGGATGGTACGTAAGGCTCTTTTTACTCCTTTACCTCATGGCATTCTGATCTGAGTCAGTCCATTCTTCCACCGGGGGTTTAAGGATTAGGATCTTCTCTCTCTATTAGGTTCACGTGTTACTAATCAGTAGTACCTTATAGGTTGTTGGTTACAAGCTTGGTTCAGTTTTTACTGTCCTGTTATGTTACTAAGTTGGACCTAGAACCTTGATATGATATTGTTGAGTGGCTATGCAATTCTTTGTAAAATGTCTCAAATCCTTTTGAGCATTTACAGTCGTTATGCTGTCCAAATTCTGCTAGAAATTCTAATGTCTTTGCATTGTGGTTATGCTTCCAGATGGCCACTCGTGACCAAAATCAAGTGGTTCGTCTGACCAGATGCATTGGTGTGACCGGTCATACAGCCATGCTAGTTCGGGTTATGATCGAAGCGGGATATCGTTGGTATCCCGAATACCGATCGAAGAGCGATGTCGAGATTTTAATCAAAGCGGTATCTACGCCTGTCAGGATATTTCCCTCTTATCCTGGTTCCACCGAGGCCCTTCACTGCTCTTATGGGCTTTGTTGACACACGAACACGTCACGTGTACCCTCGACGCCGGGGGTGATGCACCGCAGCTCACGTCGAAGGAGACCCGACCGACAATAGCGATCGCCAAGGCGATCGGCGGGCGCTTTGCAGACCGAAACCCAGCGCGCCGGGAGGGACCCGTCGAGGATTGCGGCGACTATGGGCTGCCCTAGGTCGATCGCTCGCCCTAGAGCCTCGAGATTCGCAGCTCTCAAACACGAAGAACAGCGAAGAGCGAGAGAGAAAACGATGGAGAGATAAAAAGTAGACAGGAAAAAGTAGTATATTGATTTGTTCGATTGTGTGTTGTTCAATCGGCCGTCACCCCCAACATATATAAGAGGCGGCTGGACTTCCCGTACAAGTAAAGGATTCATCTAGGCTTTCCTTACAAGAAAAATTACATCAATTCGCGTCCTAGAGTCCTAGTTCTATTCCAACTCGGATTCATCTGAATCTGGCCCAACTTCTGTCTTCCTCCTTGTGCAGGCCGCCGAGCCTCCATATGACCTCCGATCAAGGCGGCCCAAATACCAAACTTGTGCGCCTCGGCGATCTGAACAACTCTCATGTTGATCACTTTTTCAAATAAGGCCATCTTGAACACTTTTCGAGGTCATCTTTACCTTCGGTCGGACTCGGTCTTGCGGTAGACTGAATCATCCGAGTCTTGTAATGAATTTGCAGGCCATATACTATCTCTGATGGCGATGACTCTAAAAGCAAAGTTTACCGTCTTGACGATCGCACAACTTCTGTATTGAACATTCCTTCATCCGAGATCATCTTGATAAACTTTTGGGCACATGTTCAGTTTCACTCGGTTTGAGCTCATCCACTCGGATATTAGAGTCTTTCACTTTCGGATGGTCATTGGACTTTTCACTCGGATGACTATATTTTCACTCGGAAGACAATCTTTTACTCGATCGGTAGGCTTTCACTCGACCTTTTACTCGATCGGTAGGTTTTCACTCGACCTTGGACTCGATCGGTAGGTTTTCACTCGACCGGTGACTCGATCGGTAAGTTTCCACTCGACCGGTGACTCGATCGGTAGGTTTCCACTCGACCTTGGACTCGATCGGTAGGTTTTCACTCGACCGGTGACTCGATCGGTAGGTTTCCACTCGACCTTGGACTCGATCGGTAGGTTTTCACTCGACCGGTGGCTCGATCGGTAGGTTTCCACTCGACCTTGGACTCGATCGGTAGGTTTTCACTCGACCGGTGACTCGATCGGTAGGTTTTCACTCGACCGGTGAGTTTTCACTCGACCAAAAACATAGCCTGATCTTGATTTGCCTCTCCAGGTTGCATCGACCTCGGATTGAGACGAATTTTATATGAAAATCGATCGGCTCGACGAGGCGAAACTTTTTCATGTTGAAGGTTTTTCGATTCAAGGACTTCTTGAAGGCCGAATTGCTCACGCATTGCATCAGACACTCATCAACATGTGTCGGTGTCAAGCGTAATATTTAGGTCTCGGCCTGTCCGCACCGTATTGACTATAACTTTTGCATATGAACTCGGATTGAGATGATTTATATATCAAAATCGATTGCCTCGGCGAGACGAAGACAATTCCTTTAGAATACTCCCTCATCCGAGGTCGTCTTGAAGGCAAGATTGGCGAAAACCACTCGGAATGTTTGAATTTTGTCACTTTCGGGTACAACTTGACCACCGATATAAGGTCGAATGGCAATAAATTAAACATCAAAGTTATTCCACTCATTGACCTGAAACTTTGCATGCTGAAAACTCTTTCACTTGAGGCCATCTTACTTGCCTTTTGTACCTTGCCAAAATCCGATGTCGACACATGCCCCCTGTTTTTCGGCAAAGCTTGCATGCGAAAAATAATATGCACGGTGTTTGTTCTAAGGGCGATGTCAACACTCCATCGGCCATTTATTTTCTCAGGCGATAATTATGTATCGGCCATGTTTGTGCTAAGGGCGATAATCGTATATCGGCCATTGTCTACTCAGGGCTTCACGCCACACACTCGGGTGGTACTTCTTCAAATATTTTCCGTTGAGAGCTCGAGGTAACAATGCCCTTGTATTGATTCGACCAAATATGAATTTCAGGAACAACCCTTGTAATCCTAAAGGACCTTCCCAACTTGGAGACCACTTCCCGAATTTTCTATCTCTTGAACCAATCGGCAGAATCACTTTCCAAACAAGATCACCAACTTGAAAATTCTTCAACTTGACTTTCTTATTGTAGCTCTTGCAACCCTCAACTTGTCTCTTTCTATGGACTCCAAAGCAACCAAACGTTTATCGGCAACCTCATCAATATTGTCCATCATCAAGTTATAAAAGTCTACTGCCGATAAATCATTTTGTTTGGCTATTCTCAAAGCATTCAAATTTATCTCCACTGGTAAAACAGCCTCTTGGCCATATACTAGCTCATATGGAGTTACCTTCGTAGCACCATGCCTTGAAATTCTATGTGCCCATAAAGCTTGAGACAACAGCTCATGCCATCTCCTCGGATTATCCTCAATCTTCTTCTTGATGAGCTTGATTAAAATTTTATTGCTAGACTCGGCTTGTCCATTAGCTTGGGCATAATACGGAGAGGAATTGAGCAACTTTATATTATAAGATTCGGCAAACTCTCTGACTTGGTGTGACATAAAAGATGAACCTTGATCTGTAGTTAATGTTTGAGGAATACGAATCTATGAATAATGTGCTCGTTATGAATTGAATTACCTCCGTATGTGTCATGTTCTTGAGAGGTCTGCTTGCACCATTTAGTGAAATAATCGATTTGCCACCAACACGAATCGATGCCCCTTTGAGGAAGATGGATGAATTTGCCCAATAAAATCTAAACCCCATCCTCTGAAAGGCCACGGCTTGATAATAGGATGCAACATAGCAGCAGGAGCCAATTGAATATCACCAAATTTTTGACAAGCTTCGCACCCTTTATAATATCTGAAGCAATCATTAATCATGGTCGGCCAATAAAACCCAGCACGTCGTAATAACCATTTCATCTTAGGAGCCGACTGGTGAGTACCACAAATGCCCTCATGTACCTCTCCCATAGCAACTCTTGCTTGGTCCTCATCCAAGCATTTTAAAAGAACATCATCAACTGTTCGGCGATAAAGGTCATCATCCCTTATAGTATATTTAAAAGCCATCGCCCGAACAGCCACATCCACCCTTTCACTCGGATTGCGCAGGTAAGCAACAATGGGCTTCCTCCAGTCAGAATTGTCATCTGCACTAGATTTTTTGTTAATGACCGAATCAGTGGGTTCAAGTTCGGTCTCTCCCATATTGGCAAGACAAGACATCGGTCTTTGAGAGATATGAAACATGCCATGATCAACATGATATCCAGATGCTTGTTGCGCCAACTCATTTGCTTTCCAGTTGTCATGTCTAGATATATGTGCAATGCTAAAACAATCCAAAGTAGAAATCATATCAGACATTTATCAAGATAAACATTAAGTGATTCGTCTAAACAACGAAAGACTTTGGATATTTGCTGCACCACTAGTAACGAATCACCGTAAGCCTCAACATGTGTAACACCTATAGCAAGTAACATCTCTAGACCGAATAACAATGCTTCATATTCGACGATTGTTTGTGCAAAAATATTCTAAGCGGCATGAGGCTTCAAAAACAGCACCATGAGGAGATATATAAACAATACCAACACCTTGGCCATTGCCACAAACTGAACCATCAAAGTACAATCTCCATGGTACTAATGAAACAAGGTTCATATCAACATCATGCTTGTCATTAATCCGATGTTCAACAATGAAATTAGCAACAATTTGGCCTTTCATGGATTTTAGAGATTCATAAGCCAAATCATACTCAATCAAAGCATAAGCCCACTTGCCAATTCTACCACTAAGAATTGGCCTATGCAACATGTACTTAATGACATCGGTTTGACAAGCTACTACACAAGCACTCGGCACTAGGTAATGTCTCAACTTTGTGCAAGCGTAATATAAGCATAAACATAGTTTTTCAATAAACGTATACCTTGTCTCGGCGTCCAATAAGCGGCGGCTCAAATAAGTGATGGTATGCTCTTTTCCTTCGGTCTCTTGAGTTAGAACAGCACCAATAACTCCTTCCTCTGCTGCAATGTAAAGTCTGAAGGGTTCCCTATGTTTGGGTGCTCTCATCACCGGAGGAGTGCACAAATAATTCTTGATCATATCAAATGCTTCTTGCTGTCTTGCCCCCCAAGTGAAATCAGCATCATTCTTTAACTGAAGGATGGGAGTAAATGCATCAATTTTCCCTGATAGATTAGCTATGAACCTTCTCAAATAATTGACCTTGCCAAGGAACTTTTGCATATCTCTCTTGCATGTTGGAGCCTCCACTTTCTGTATAGCCTCTATCTTTTTGGGATCAATTTCTATGCCATCTTCATGAATAATGAAACCCAAAAACTTGCCAGCTGACACACCGAAAGCACACTTCAAAGGATTCATCTTCAGTCCATACTTTTTCATTCTTTCAAAAGCTAAACGCAAATCGGCCAAGTGAGATTCAAAAGCATCCGATTTGACAACAATATCATCAATATAAACTTCAAGTATGACACCAAGTAAATCATGAAAAATCAAATTCATAGCCCTTTGATATGTGGCCCACATTTTTAATCCGAATGTCATCACTTGTCCACTCGAATAAACCAAGGAAACCAGGACATCGGAAAGCTGTTTTGTACATGTCCTCTTGACCATAAAAATTTGATTGTATCGGCATTACCATCTAGAAAGCTAATAACCTTATGTCCGTAGCATCATTAATAAGCATATCGGCTATTGGCATGGGATACTCATCTTTGGGTGTAGCCCTATTCACATCTCTGAAATCAATGCACACCCTCAACTTGCGGATCCCTTCTTCTCCTTTGGGACAATGTTGAAATCCACTCGGCATACCCGCATGGTCGAATGAATTTAGCTTCAAGCGATCGACCGATCTCTTCCTTGATCCGGTCATATGTTTTCGGATTAAACTTTACGCCGATTGTTTATAAGGTCTAAAACCGGCCTTTATAGGCAACCGATGCTCCACTAGCTCTCGGCTCAACCACGGCATCTCATGATATTCCCATGCAAAGCAACAAACATATTCTTTCAATAGCTCGATTAATTTAGCTTTACAATCGGCTTTCAGATTTTTGTTTATAAATGTCGGTCGATCGACTAATCCGTCTCAATATTTACCTCTTCTAATGGATCGGCCGATGTAAAACCTTGTCCAAGTTTATCCATGTCATCCAACTCCTCAATAGACTCATACATATCGTTCTCATTGGACCGATATTTTGCAAAACGTTTTGTAACCACTCGAATTAGAATCCATTTAAACATATCATACCTTGGAGCCGATTGCATTCAGTCGGCTTTAAAGACACGGGCACAAAACCATTCTTAGTCGCACTGAGAAAATCAAACTCTGACAAATCACGTCCCGTCAAGCAAGTAGCATTGGGATGTTGCCAATCCACCGATGCATCGGCCAAAGCAACACAGGCCGAGTTATCCGCATGAATGACTTCCACTTCATCATTAACCCATCAATCAAAAACTGGTGCATAGTGGATGGCACGCACGGTTTGCATGAACCCAATCACGGCCTAGTATGGCGTTGTAGTTACCTTGCACCTCGGCGACAAAGAATCAAAGGCCAAAGTTTTGCTTCCGACTGTAAGCTCCACATACATTACACCTTTGGCTTCAGTTTTCTCTTTGCCTTCAAACCCGTTGAGCACCATATTGGTCTTGATTAATTCTTCATCATGCAAACCCAATTTCTTGAAGACCGAATAAGGCATAAGATTTACCACAGCACCACCATCAACAAGCATTCGACTAAGTGGCGATCCATTGATATGACCTCACGAGATACAACGGTTTCAAATGTGTTCTTGGTTCTTTTGGCTTCTCGAATATTGCGTTTTAGGGCCAAAATCCAGCTGAGCCACCTCCCTTCCTCATCTACAAGACGAAACTCAGCGGTAAGTAATACACCATATTGATATCCATACCTTCATGAACCGGTGTAGACTCATAGTCCAACATATCAGCCTCTTCTTCAAGTGGATCGACCGATTCTGAAATCTGGTCGAGTGAAGGAGAGGCAAGAAGTGCCACAGACGATGTAATAGCTGTCACATCGTCCTCTTTGGGTGGTGTAGGCATTTCTGTGATAGATGTAGAAGCTGATGTATCTAGTATTTGTTTTGGCCTCCACACTTGTTTTGCTGGAACCATGGGCCGAGTGTCATTGAACAACTTATCCCTTTGCTTCTCGGCCTCCTGCTCCGCCATCTCTTGACTCCTTAACCTCTGTAGTTTCCTCTTACGTGTCTTCGTTAGCCAGAGGACACCACTTTGGTCGAGTGTATTTAGCATCTCTCACCTTTACTTGGCTGGTGCTTGCTTCATGATCATTAGCCGAGTGCTTTGTACGATAGAAAGTGTCGGCTCGGTCAGTGGTTATGCACAATCGGCTGCAGTATGGGGAATGTTTTGGTGCCCAAGATAAGTGAGTCGACATCCATTTTCTCCTTGCCTTTGCCCGACTCAACTGCTGCAACACTTGGCGACTTAACACGCCATTCCTTTCGATTTTCGGATGCATGAAATTTCCACTCGGCGCACCTTTTTACTTGGATGGACTCCACTCGGATTGATGTCGATCGGATGGTATCCACTCGGATGGAACTTCGATCGGATGGAATCTACCCATCCACATTTTTCACTCGGATAACTTCCACAGGTGCATTCTTACACTAGGATAGTTTCCACTCGGTCGCATATTTTGACCAGCCGATGATAGTCACCAATGTTGAGTCGGCCATTATATGAGTAATCAAGTCGATCCCACAGATTGCCTCGCTTTTAAAAATCGCCCTTGGTCCACTCGGTTTTGTATACCGATTGAACATATCAACCGATGGTGACCTTGGTCGTTTAGGATGAGTCGGTCGATTGAAACTAGAACCGGCCGATCGGCTAGCATACTTGGATAGCAACATATCAAAAGTTGGCTTGATCCGCTTATGCTGCACTTTAACTTCATTCTTCTTCCACTTGCCAACCACGGACTCTTGGGCTTGACAAATTTAACATGAGCATTTTCTTGCACTTGCGGTTGCCCCAGTGTAGGATTCTTGATGGTGATTTTGATCACTTCCTTGCCATCGGGTTGCTTATCAAGCACAACCTGTCTCCCCAAGACCTTGTTGTCCTCCTTGTCTTTCCTGGGCTCACCAACAATGACATTAGCTTTATTAGCGGATTCGGCTACCTCCGGCCGAATGAGTAACTTCTTCCCTTCTAAGTCCATGGTGTTCATTGGAAAGGGTTGTTTATCAACTTGCATCTCAGAAAAGTTCAATCGTCCGTCATTAATGGCCGATTGTATCTGTCGTCGAAAAACATTGCAATCATTAGTAGCATGAGAAAAAGAATTATGATACTTGCAATAAGCACGCCGTTTCAGCTCTTCAAACGGCGGTAAAGTATGAGATATTCTAATAATCTTAGCCTGCAGTAAAGCATCAAATATTTTATCACACTTAGCAATGTTAAAAGTAAACTTCATCTCTTCATCACGATTCTTATGAATCGGTTTGAGATCATTGTAAGTAAAGGGTTTGGCCTTAGATGGCCAAACAAATTCAATAACAAAACATCACCCTCATCGTCCGAGTGATCACTATCATATTCCACCATATTCATCTTTGGACGATCGGCTTTGTATCTATGCACTTCTTTGAGATCTTTGCTTGGCTTTCTGAGCCAAAGCCCTTTGTAAGACTTGATTAATATTTAAGAACTCATAGCCTTCTAGCTTTTCTCTAATGGGAGTTTTCAAACCACTCAGCACTAGGTCTCGCTAAGTCTCTCGGTTATCACCAAACTAAAACACGGTTTTTCGTTTCTCAAATCTCTTGATGTAATCGGAGACCGATTCATCATGCTTCGCTTAACCGATGTTAGATGTGACAACTTGAGTTCATTGTCGCCGCTATAAAAGTGATCATGAAATTTCTGCTCTAGCTGCGACCAAACTCGAATGGAACCATGTGGTAAAGAAGAAAACCACGAAAATGCGGTACCAGTTAATGACAAAGGAAATAAACGCACTTTCAACTCATTCAGTGATCCTGCCTCACCCAATTGTGCTAAGTATTGACTAACATGCTCCCATGTGGTTTTCGTGCCCTCTCCATTGAACTTAACAATATCGGGAATTTTATATCCTGGAGGGCACTGGATAGCATCAAAGTACTCGGGGTACGGCTTTTGGTAAATCCGATTCCGAGGTAACTCAACTCCAAAATTCTCTCGAAGCATCTTAGCCATCTCCTCTCTAAGATTAGCTAGACCATCGTCCATAGTGGACGATGGAGCTTGTGGCAGTGGCATAGGAGGAGTAGGGTTACTAGCTGTAGGTAAGAATTGTGGCATGTATGTCGACCCATAATTTGCTAGTGGTCGAGTGGTTGTAGCTGTAGGTAGGGTTTGGTTCGGCGTCACCACCGAACCTGGCATGTTCATAATAGGACTAATGGGTGCAGCCACAATCTGATTTGTTTGGGTAGGATAATAAGTCATCGGCACGGGAGGCGCCGATGAGATAGGTAAAGCCAGATTAGGGTTTTGCACACTAGCAGCTACACCATCATTACCACTAGTCGATTGATATGTATTCTTACGAGCATTAGTATTTTCAATGAAAGTTTGATAGACTAGATTGTTACCATCAGCAATCGACTTTCAATCTCAGCCCACCGCTCGGAGAAAAGGTAGTACTTACAGAGGGTTTAACCTGCTTGGCTTGCAAAGGAGGAACTTGATTTCTTCAATCGGAGTGATGTTGCCTTGGCGATCCTTCTTGAACTTTGCAAGGAAATCCTGCAAGTCCTTCTCCTCGCGCCTTCTTGTACTCCTCATAGACTTGGCGATGATCGGCCGATATCTCATCAAGGCGGGCTTAATGATGTTATCGGCGTCTACCTCGATGGCTTGGGAAGATCGGACATGGTGGATGATGATGATTGATCTTGATCCCCAAATCGTCGCCAAAAGTGTGTTGACACACGAAGTCACGTGTACCCTCGGCGCGGGGTGATGCACCGCAGCTCACGTCGAAGGAGACCCGACCGACAACAGCGATCGCAAGGCGATCGGGCGCTTTTGAGACCGAAACCCAGCGCGACCGGGAGGGACCCGTCGGGATTGCGGCGGCTATGGGCTGCCCTAGGTCGATTCGCTCGCCCCTAGAGCCTCGAGATTCGCAGCTCTCAAACACGAAGAACAGCGAAGAGCGAGAGAAAAAACGATGGAGAGATAAAAGTAGACAGGAAAAAGTAGTATATTGATTTGTTCGATTGTGTGTTGTTCAATCGGCCGTCACCCCCAACATATATAAGAGGCGGCTGGACTTCCGCACAAGTAAAGGATTCATCTAGGCTTTCCTTACAAGAAAAATTACATCAATTCGCGTCCTAGAGTCCTAGTTCTATTCCAACTCGGATTCAGTCTGAATCTGGCCCAACTTCTGTCTTCCTCCTTGTGCAGGCCGCCGAGCCTCCATATGACCTCCGATCAAGACGGCCCAAATACCAAACTTGTGCGCCTCGACGATACGAACAACTCTCATGTTGATCACTTTTTCAAATAAGGCCATCTTGAACACTTTTCGAGGTCATCTTTACCTTCCATCGGACTCGGTCTTGCGGTAGACTGAATCATCCGAGTCTTGTAATGAATTTGCAGGCCATATACTATCTCTGATGACGATGACTCTAAAAGCAAAGTTTACCGTCTTGACGATACGCACAACTTCTGTATTGAACATTCCTTCATCCGAGATCATCTTGATAAACTTTTGGGCACATGTTCAGTTTCACTCGGATTTGAGCTCATCCACTCGGATATTAGAGTCTTTCACTCGGATGGTCGACTGGACTTTTTCACTCGGATGACTATATTTTCACTCGGAAGACAATCTTTTACTCGATCGGTAGGCTTTCACTCGACCTTTTACTCGATCGGTAGGTTTTCACTCGACCTTGGACTCGATCGGTAGGTTTTCACTCGACCGGTGACTCGATCGGTAAGTTTCCACTCGACCGGTGACTCGATCGGTAGGTTTCCACTCGACCTTGGACTCGATCGGTAGGTTTTCACTCGACCGGTGACTCGATCGGTAGGTTTCCACTCGACCTTGGACTCGATCGGTAGGTTTTCACTCGACCGGTGGCTCGATCGGTAGGTTTCCACTCGACCTTGGACTCGATCGGTAGGTTTTCACTCGACCGGTGACTCGATCGGTAGGTTTTCACTCGACCGTGAGTTTTCACTCGACCAAAAACATAGCCTGATCTTGATTTGCCTCTCCAGGTTGCATACGACCTCGGATTGAGACGAATTTTATATGAAAATCGATCGGCTCGACGAGACGAAACTTTTTCATGTTGAAGGTTTTTCGATTCAAGGACTTCTTGAAGGCCGAATTGCTCACGCATTGCATCAGACACTCATCAACATGTGTCTGGTGTCAAGCGTAATATTTAGGTCTCTGGCCTGTCCAGACCGTATTGACTATAACTTTTGCATATGAACTCGGATTGAGATGATTTATATATCAAAATCGATTGCCTCGACGAGACGAAGACAATTCCTTTAGAATACTCCCTCATCCGAGGTCGTCTTGAAGGCAAGATTGGCCGAAAACCACTCGGAATGTTTGAATTTTGTCACTCGGAGTACAACTTCGGCCACCGATATAAGGTCGAATGGCAATAAATTAAACATCAAAGTTATTCCACTCATTGACCTGAAACTTTGCATGCTGAAAACTCTTTCACTTGAGGCCATCTTACTTGCCTTTTGTACCTTGCCAAAATCCGATGTCAACAGGCTTGGTGTTACTATTGACATGGCGGTGCAAGATGCTGCTTATTCTATGATGACCATCATGCGAGTCAGGACTGGCCTGCTTCGCAACACCGACATCCGATATATGCCGGGTTCACTTCCTGGAGCGTTTGGTTATCTCCGGGCTATCTATGCTGATTCCAGTCAGGAGGACTCACTAACCCGCACCACTGCCGAGTTGCTCGAGGACAAGGACCGAGAGAGTCGGGCCTTGAGGATGGAGCTCTTCAACGCCCGTGCTGATCATTGGGCCACTTTGACTCGTTTTGCACCGGTTGTGCAAGCTGGATATATGGATATGAGAGACCTGTATCCTGTTAGATCTGCTCTGCCGGACATGATGGATTGGCGTGATGTGGGGGGCATCACCCCACCTCGTGGTCCTCGCAGGCCACCGTTTGTTGGTCCAAGACCTCACCCATGCCCTTATGGTCCACAGGCTCCCCAGGACCGTCTGTTTCCGGACGATCACGTTGAACTCCCAGGCTACGGAGGAGACTTCTATGAGAACTACTACGGAGACGTCTGAGTTAGTAGTAGTCTCACTACTATTGTAATGGTTGTATTTCCACCGTCCTGCGTGACTCGTGGAATACGACTTAGTGTGTACCAATTCCGGAGGTGTAAGAAAAATAATGTATAGGAGCTTGGTATTGCCTCCGACGAGATGTAATCTTCCTTTCACCGTAGTAGTACTTTGTTTGGTCTTGTACTAAACCTTGTATGGTGTGTATGACAATGGAATAAAGAAGCAGTTTCTGTATCTACCATGTCATACGGATGATCATCTTGCATTCCAAGTTATCCATTACATTCTACATTTCTATGTCGAATCTTGCCATCTGGACTAAATCCTTGTCTTGTTTTCCTAGGATGGTTAACACCATAACAACCCTGCTCCGCCAGAGCAGGCGAAGGCAGCAGTCGGAGAAGCAAACCTGCCTCACCCTCCTTCTCGGCGAAGTTATCTTTGGCCGAGAGAAACAAACGGAGACCAATCGTTTGTTGGGCGCATCGAATGTAACACAGCACATCATCGGAGAAATAACTTGGTGTCGCTCGGTGATTTCATCAAGTTACACCCACCTACCTTCCACCACTCCGTCGAGCCTCTCGACGCTGATGGCCGGCCAGCAAAGCATTACTCACAAGCTGCGTTCCGACTTTGGTAGCCGAGGTGACAAGGTCACCTTTGCTGCATATCATCTTGAAGGCCCCGCCATCTCTCGTGGGAGAATTATATGGCTATCGCCCGATTGGCCATGTCACTACTTGGGCAGAATTCAGCGAGGCTTTCCGTGAACATCACATTCGGAGGGTCTCATGGATCGTAAACGTGAGGAGTTCTGCAGTTTCACCCAAGGCCGTCTCTTCGTGGGCGCCTCTGCAGAGAGTTTGGTAACCTCGCACGCTATGCAATCAAGAGGTCTCCATCGACGCCAAGAAACAGGCAAGGTTCCGCAAGGGACTTAGCCCGAACCGCCGAGATCTCCGCTTGCATGAGTGCACCTCTTTCGAAGCTTGTTAACAAAGCCATCAGCGCTGAAACCGGTCGACCGATTTGAAGCAACACGCAAGCATGGCCGTGATATGGGTTCCTCATCCGGTCTTTGGACCACGAAGCGCCGTGTGTGGGTGCCTAATCTTGCCTCGCCACCAGATTCACACCGAGGCCATCCTTTCAGCGCCTCGCCCGCTTCAAAGTATGCACCAGCTAAGCCCTATGGTGGGCCAACCAACAATGCTCCTCTCACGCCAACCCGTGGCGTGCTTCAAATGTGGGAGTCGAGGCCACTACATGCGCGATTGTCCTCAGACCAACCCCAACCAGCCTGCAAAAGCTGTTGGCGGTGGCAAGCCAGCGGAAAGGTGTTCTATGCCAAGCCGCCACCACCGCGTGGCCATGTTAATTGTGTCTCACCAAGAGGCCCAAGAGGATCCCAACGTCGTGCTCGATGCGCTTCTTGTTAATTGCCACCGGCATCCGTTCTTTTCGATCATCGAGCATCTCATTCATTCATATCCGAAAACTATGCCCGTTTGCATAACACTTGCATTCGTGACATGCCTTCCACCATGGAAATTTCTACTCCGGGTTCTAGATGGCAAACCTCTAGAGTAAGCCATGGAAATGAAATTCAGGTCGACAGACTTGTTTTCCTTGCATCGTTGATAGCTCTCAAATCTTCGGATATAAATATCATCTTGGGTATGGACCGGATGTCAGCCCATCATGCCAAGATTGATTGTTTCTCTAGGACTGCTCAACTTACGCACCCTCGGGAAAGATAGTCAATGTCTTGACCCGAATATCCAAGCGCCAACTATATTCTCTTAATGCCACCCATTGCGGACCTCGAAGGCGTTCGGTAGTCCGTGACTTCCGGATGTCTTTCAGAAGAATTGCCGTGTCCCACCGATGAGATGTTGAATTCGTGATAGACCTCATTCCAGAACTGTCCCAATTTCTAGAAGACCCTATAAGATGGCACCCTAGAACTAGCGAACTTAAGAAACAACTCGATGAGTCCTTGAAAAGGGTTTCATCCGTCCTAGTTCATCTCCTTGGGCTTGCCCGTCCTCTTCGTCAAGAAGAAAGATGGTACGGATCGGATGGTTGTAGATTATCGACCCGTCAACTTGGTCACAATTAAGAACAAGTATCCGCTCCCGGGATCAACGATCCGTATGATCAGCTCGCAGGATCCTCGGTCTTCTCTAAGATGGATTTGAGGTTAGGCTACCATCAAATCAAAATCCAAACGGGACATTCCCAAAACGGCCTTTGTTACTCGTTACGCCAATACGAGTACACCGTCATGTCCTTCGGTTTAACCAATGCTCCAGCCACCTTCTCCGGTTAATGAACTCAATCTTCATGGAGTATTTGGATAAATTAAATCGTGGTTTACCTCGATGATATACTCATCTACTCTAAGAACGAGGAAGAACATGCCAACATCTAAGGCTAGTGTTGATGAAACTTGAGAGCATCGCCTTTATGCCAAGTTTTCTAAATGCGAATTTTGGCTGCCGAAGTGACCTATCTAGGACATGTAATTTCGGTAAAGGTATAGCTGTCAACCCCGAGCGAGTTCAAGCCGTCCTAATTGGACTCCACCGAATCGGTCAAGCAAGTTCGAGTTTCCTTGGCTTAGCGAGCTATTGTCGCCGCTTTGTCGAGAACTTCTCCAAAGTTGCTAAACCTCTAACCGAACTCCTCAAGAAGGATAAAAGTTCGAGTGGACTCCACAATGTGAGCACAGTTTCGAGAACTGAAAAGGCGTTTAACTTCGCTCCCGTATTGGTACCACCAGATTTTTCTAAGGACTTTGTTATCTATTATGACGCCTCGCGACAAGGACTAGGCTGTATTCTCATGCAAGATCGACACGTAATTGCTTATGCTTCACGGCAATTGCACCCACATGAGGAAAACTACCCAACTCATGATCTAGAGCTTGCAAATGTAGTCCATGCACTCAAAACTCAGCGACATTACCTTCTTGGTAATCGTTATAAATCTACACCGATCACCAAAGTCTGAAGTACATATTCACCCAACCAGATTTGAATCTCAGGCAAAGACGTTGGGTTGAGTTGATCACAGATTTCGACTTAGGGATAACTTATACCCCAGGAAAAGCCAATGTCATGGCTGATGCGCTAAGTCGTAAATCTTATTGCAACAACCTAATGTTGCAACAAAGTCAACCACTTCTCCACGAGGAATTTCGGAAGCTTAACCTTCACATTGTTCCTCGAGGGTTCCTTTCCACCTTGGTGGCGAAACCTTCCCTTACGGATCAGATCATCAAAGCCCAAAAGGTAGATCCGGGAATCTCCCGCATCAAAAGAAACATCAAAAAAGGAGTTGCGGATTGTTTCTCCGTTGATGATCAAGGAGTCGTATACTTCGGAAACCGCCTAGTGGTTCCTAAGGTACGAAACCTGCGGCGATTGATCCTTAAAGAAGCTCATGAATCTCCTCTCACCATTCATCCCGTAGCACTAAAATGTATCGGGATCTCGCCGGAGGTTCGGTGGACTAGGATGAAGAGAGACATTGCTCAATTTGTTGCTAATCTGCGACGCTCGTCGTCGCGTAAAAGCGAGCATCAACGGCCTGCTAGCATCCTTCAACCCTTAGCTATTCCTCGAATGGAAATGGGATAAAATCAAGATGGATTTCATCACCGGTTTTCCTGGACCAAGAAAGGAATAATGCTATCTTTGTCGTTATCGACCGCCTCTCCAAAGTAGCCCATTTCTTACATGCTCGAGAGTATAACCGCTAGTCAGCTAGCAGACTTGTACATCTCCCGAATAGTGTATCTTCATGGTGTTCCATTGGAAATTAACTCGGATCGAGGAAGTCTCTTCACCTCTCGATTTTGGGAAAGTTTCCAAAACGCTATGGGAACCCATCTTTCCTTTAGCAATCTTTTCACCCTCAATCAAGTGGTCAAGTAGAACGCGTCAACCAAATCCTAGAAGACATGCTTCGAGCTTCGGTTATCTCATTCGGAATGGATTGGGAGAAATGCCTTCCATTTGCCGAATTTGCTTATAACAACAGCTATCAATCTAGCTTGGGCAAAGCACCTTTTGAAGTTCTCTATGGACGAAGGTGTCGAACACCTCTTAACTGGTCAGAAACCGGGGAAAGACAATTCTTTGGCCCGGATATGATCCAGGAAGCAGAAGAGCAAGTTCGCATCGTTCGTGAAAAGTTGAAAATAGCCCAATCTCGTCAAAAGAGTCAATATGACCGAAAACATAAGGCTATGACTTACGAGGTTGACGAGAAGGCTTATCTTCGGTTACTCCTTTGAAGGAACCCATCGCCCGATATCAAAGGCAAATTGGCTCCTCGCTACATTGGACCCTTTCGCATTCTTTCCAAACGAGGAGAAGTTGCCTACCAATTGGAACTACCTCCGCACCTCTCCAAAGTCCACGATGTCTTCCACGTTTCTCAACTCAGGCGTTGCTTCTCGGATCCTATCCGTGGAGTGGACCACAAACGCTTGATCTTCAAGATAATCTCACATATCGAGAATACCCGTTCAGATCCTCGATCAAGCCGAGCGTACCACTCGACGGCATAATATCAAGTTTCTCAAGGTTCAATGGTCGCACCATTCGAGAAGGAAGCTACTTGGGAAAGGGAGGATCGTCTTCGACTTGAGTACCCGCCTTCTTTCGGAGGAACCCAAATCTCGGGGCGAGATTCTTTTGAGTGGGGTGAGTTGTCACACCTAGCTAGTTCTTGCATTAGAGTGTTGCATCATGTCTATTTTTTCAATGAAACCTGAAAATGGGAATGACAGAACCCCCACCCCTCTGAAACAAACTAGGGTTTACTAAAAATATTTTCGATGAACCTGAAATGCCCTTCTAAAATGTCCATCATTTTGTCTTGGTTCGTAACCTCTGCCAAAAGTGATGCACAATTTCCTAGGTCATCCCAAGGTCTTTGAATTAAATCATAATTATTTGAATTTGGGCATTTAAAATTTATAAAATATTTCAAATGTCCAAATATTTCCAATCTAAAATGTTTCATGTTGGAAATATTCCAACAATGGACCAGAGTAGTTTGGTGAATTTTAGAACCTTTTAGGTATTTTAAATAATTCAACAAAGTTGCGTAAGAATAAAATAAAGAAAACAGGAGGAAACTTACCCGCGCCACCACCGCCCACCAGCCAGCCCACCGCCGGCCCAGCCACGCCACCGCGCCCAATGAGCTGCTTGGCTTGCCAGCAGGCAGCCAAGGTGCTCGGCGGCAGCACCAAGAGCTTCGCCACGCAGCTGCACGCCGCTCTGCTTCGCCCTCTCGCCGCCCCGCTGCCTTGGACGAGCTCCACGTCGCGCCCCGGACCTCCTGGACATCTCCATTCGCCCCCAGCTCGTCTCCCTCGCGCCCCCACGCCATGGCCGACGCCACCGTCGCCGCACCGCCGCCGTAGCCGCGCTCTCCGTCGTCTCCACGCCGCGCCACCGTGTCCAGAAGCTCCGCCGCCCTCTACTCCTTCGAGCTAGCCGAGCCCCGAGCGCTCGCGTGCCCCGAAGCCGCCGCACCAACCTCGCCCGAAGCGCCACCGCCGGAGATCCCCTTCGCCGTCGCCGCCGCATCAGTTCGTCCCCGACCACGCCGTCCGTCCCGTCGAGACCGCTGTGAGCTGGGCTACCTTCCCCTCCCTCTCTCTCTCGCTCCCGTGCACCACAGCGAGCACACGAAGCTCACCCGCACGCGCCGTCGCGGACCTCGTCGCCGACGTGCTCCCGGCCACCCTCCGTCCACCTCACCGTGTCCATCGCACTCACCACGTCGCGTTGGAGCTAACCGTGCACTTCCCGCACCTCACCGCACACCCCAGACCGAGTTCGCTCTCACCCGAACTCCGGTGGCCGCCAAAGTCGCCGCCGGCGCCAACTCCGGCCACCCCGACCCCAACGGACTCCACCAAGAGCCGCGGCTCGTCCTCAGCTTCACTCCGATGGCCTCCGCGACCCATTTGGTGGCCGGAACGGCCAAAACCACTTCCGCCACCGCGTCGGGCTCGCCGGCGGCTAAACGCCGGCGGGGTTTGACTCTGACTTTGACCACGGGTGGGCCCAGGTTGACCCCCCTGGGTCTATGACATGTGGGCCCCCTCTGCTAACTAAATCAACTTAGTTAAAACTTAATTTAATTAGTTTAATTACCCACTGACATGCGGGACCCACTGGTCAGTTTGACCTGACCAGCCCGTTGACCACTGACGTCATCATGACATAGTGCTGACGCAGTAATTTAATTACTGGAATTATTTTTACACAGGAAATTCCAGAAAATGTTTCAAACTTCAAAAATTCATAGAAATTAATCAGAACTCCAAATGAAACAAATTATATATGAAAATGATCAGAAAAATCCAACCTATCCATCTGTACTGGTTTCATGCATGTTTAAGCAAGCTAACCTACTGTTTATGGCAGAACAAGTTAAAGCACCCTAAATGGTCATATATGAGTTTGGAAATTGCATCTTTGGTTCAAAATGCTTCAAACCCATCTGGTCTTAGTTGCATTAGCCCAACACACTCATATATGCCATGTCTCATGCATGCATCATATTGTTGCATATTGTTTGGTAATGCTTGTGTATCGGTGTTCCTCATGCGGTTTACGCCCCGAGGAGTACCGTGATAACCCCGACGAAGAGCAATACCTGCACCGACCCGTCGAACAAGCAACCAACCATTTGATCATACCGATAAAATCCCATGTTCTTGCTCCTGCTCTCATCGCATTAAGACAACACGATTCAAACTGCATGTCTTGCGGTAGTTGAACCCATTTCCTCTGCATGACTGTCATTGCCACAAGAATTAGATGAAACCCACTAGCATGTGTAGGAGTTGATTGAGCCATATGATTGTGTTGATCCTACCTTGCTATGCTTGCTATGCTTAGAGTCGTGTCAGGTCTGGTTCATTTGGGTGATGGCTAGAGTGAAATGATCGAGTCGGTGTGAGAGTAAGGTGTTGAACACGATTTGGTAAAGGTATCGATGAGAGGCCATGTAGGAGTACATGGTGGGTTGTTTCATTGAGGCCGTCCTTAAGCACTGAGATCTGTATGTGTGATTTAAGATTCAGCTACTACCATGCATTGGGCCCAAACCAATGGAACCTCTCGCTTCTTATTCACCCTAGTCTTCCGTCCGGGAGTTGCAAGTAGTTTCGTGTTTGTAGCCTCATCGGAGGCCGTGGACAAGACTCGACCGTAGGGGTGGGCTGTGATCGGTAGGTACGTGGCGGGTGTACCGGATGCCCGTTTGGTATCTCGGGAACCCTGTTCACATCGCTTGGGGCTGTGAGCGAAACTTGGCCGAACTCCTCATAGATGGAACCCAAATAGGCGATAAACCCGACTAGAGACTTAGGTGTCTAGGTAGGTCGTTGCCGACACCCACGCTGGGCTTCCGCTTGAAGGTTGCCGAGTACATGTCGTGTAAACGGCGATAAGTGGTGAGCGTGTATGAAGAAGTACACCCTGCAGGTTAACATCATCTATTCGAATAGCGCGTCCATGTAAAGGACTACTTGGTTGCCTATACGGTTCATAGACAAGTAAATGGATACTACTAAAAGCCTCAAGATAAGCGTGAGTGCCGAGGATGGCCCTTCCGTAGGAGGACGGAGGTGGATCCTCGGTGGTGTATTGAAGTGATGAGTAGTGGACTCGAAAAGCAAAAACTATTTCAAGTTGGTGTCTCGTGGGATAGCTTAGCCACGAGTCAAAGCTGGCTTGCTGCAATAACCCCACCAACCCTTCTTGATAATGTGCATGTATGTAGGGTCTGATGTAAGTCTTGCTGAGTACCTTTGTACTCATGTTGCTTTAATTTACATTTTTCAGAAGATGCCACAAACCCTTCCGACGAGTTCTTCGTAGACATTGACATCGATGAGTAGACTAAGGCCCAGGTGGTGATCCTGAGCAAGTGAAGGACCATGTAGTATAGCTAGGCTTACCCAAGCCTCTTTTATTTTACTAGTTGTCTGTACTCAGACAAAACACTTCCGCTGTTGGCTTGTATGCTTGTATGACTTGAATGTGGGTCGTGAGACCCGTACTTGTGTGTATGATATGTACGGCTCTCTGAGCCTTTAAATAAAGTACTTGTGTCGTAGAGTCATGTTGTGATGCCTTGTTGTATTTGCACATATCGAGCATATTGTGTGTATGATTGAAATGCTTGGTATGTGTGGGATCTGACTATCTAGTTGTTTATCTTTAGTAGCCTCTCTTACGGAAATGTCTCCTAGTGTCTCCATCGAGCCATGGTAGCTTGTCGCTGCTCCTAACACTTAGGCTGGCGGCATGTGTCCTTCTTCGTTCTGTGTACTGTCCTTCGGGAAATGTCACGCATTGAGTACCGGAGTCCTGTTAGCCCGCTACAGCCCGGTTTATCGGAGTCTGCTAGCCCAAAGGCTACAGCCCGAACTTATTTGTGATGACCGACACGCTCGATCTTTGGGTCATGGATGCTCGTCCTGTAAGTCTGTGCCACTTTGGGTTTACGACTAGCCATGTCAGCCGGGCTCCTTTTCATATGGATGCTAGCGACACTATCATATACGTGTGCCAAAAGGCTTAAACGGTCCCGGCTAAGGTAAGGCGACACCCGTTGGGATACCGTGCGTGAGGCCGCAAAGTGATATGATGTGTTACAGGCTAGATCGATGTGACATTGAGTCGGGGTCCTGACACGCACACGCCTAAGGAACGATCACGAAGATCAACTTGTGTCTCCATGGGGTGCCCCCTGCCCATGTATATAAAGGAGTGGAGGAGGGGGAGGTCCGGCCCTCTCTATGGCGCGCCCTAGGGGAGTCCTACTCCCATCGGGAGTAGGATTCCCCCTTTCCTAGTAGAGCTAGGAGCCCTTCCATGTAGTAGGAGTAGGAGAGAAGGAAAGGGAAGAGAGAAGGGAAGGAAGGAGGGGGTGCGGCCCCTCCCCTTAGTCCAATTCGGACTAGGCCTTGGGGGGGGGCGCGTGCAGCCTGCCCTAGGCAGCCCCTCTCTCTTTCCCGTATGGCCCAATAAGGCCCAATACTTCTCCCGGCGAATTCCCGTAACTCTCTGGTACTCCGAAAAATACCCGAATCACTCGGAACCTTTCCGAAGTCCGAATATAGTCGTCCAATATATCGATCTTTATGTATCGACCATTTCGAGACACCTCGTCATGTACTCAATCTCATCCGGGACTCCGAACTCATTCGGTACATCAAAACTCATAAACTCATAATAAAACTGTCATCGAAACGTTAAGCGTGCGGACCCTACGGGTTCGAGAACTATGTAGACATGACCGAGAACTGTTTCCGGTCAATAACCAATAGTGGAACCTGGATGTTCATATTGGTTCCTACATATTCTACGAAGATCTTTATCGGTCAAACCGCATAACAACATACGTTGTTCCCTTTATCATCGGTATGTTACTTGCCCGAGATTCGATCGTCGGTATCCAATACCTAGTTCAATATCGTTACCAGCAAGTCTCTTTACTCGTTCCCTAATACATCATCCCATAACTAACTCATTAGTTACAATGCTTGCAAGGCTTAAGTGATGTGTATTACCGAGAGGGCCCAGAGATACCTCTCCGACAATCGGAGTGACAAATCCTAATCTCGAAATACGCCAACTCAACATGTACCTTCGAAGACACCTGTAGAGCTCCTTTATAATCACCCAGTTACGTTATGACGTTTGGTAGCACACAAAGTGTTCCTTCGGTAAACGGGAGTTGCATAATCTCATAGTCATAGGAACATGTATAAGTCATGAAGAAAGCAATAGCAACATACTAAATGATCAAGTTCTAAGCTAACGGAATGGGTCAAGTCAATCACATCATTCTCCTAATGATGTGATCCCGTTAATCAAATGACACCTCATGTCTATGGTTAGGAAACTTAACCATCTTTGATTAATGAGCTAGTCAAGTAGAGGCATACTAGTGACACTATGTTTGTCTATGTATTCACACATGTATTATGTTTCCGGTTAATACAATTCTAGCATGAATAATAAACATTTATCATGATATAAGGAAATAAATAATAACTTTATTATTGCCTCTAGGGCATATTTCCTTCATCATGGACAGCTTGGAGCACCCTAATCCGGTGCCAATTGTGTTGCTGCCGCCGCGTGAGGAAGCGCCGGCCTTGCCTGCGGATTCCAATTGCAGATCCAGGCTCCGGCCGTGCACAGCCAATAGGTAGGTGCATCCCAGGATGGTCTGGAGGCGAGCTTCGCCGGAGGAAGAATTCTTTCCCGACTGGGTCCACACAATCCAACGGGAAGGTGAATCCCTAAGCGCACGACAAAGAGGTAATGCGAGCCGATTTTTTTAGATTTCAGTTGTCTGTGCCCAACTGCTCATCCTTTTGCTATGCTCCTAAAATCTTCAGTTTTAGTTTGGATAATCCATTTTACGATTTATCCCACCTGTTGGGCTCGTGTGCTAGTCTGTTTAGGGAATCAGGATGGTGTATTGGTAGGTGCTTTATTAGATTTTGGAGGACTCTGAAAAGTTGGAAGTATCTTCTGGGTAATTGTGTCCGCGTTTGGGTAGTGCACCACCCGACCAGATGCCGCGTGCCTCACATATAAGTGCGCTTGAACAATCTATCCGCAAATTTTCCAAAGAACCTACTAAGAATGTGGTGAAAGCAGAGCTTGGTTTGAGTTTTTTACTCTTTGAGTGAGACGGATGACTTCTACAACTTGTACTCTCCGGAGGTGACTTTGGCATACCGTATGGGAAGAGCTGGCTGAACACCCAACGGACCAAGTTGATGTAGGAGATTGTGTGCGGCTGTTTGGTGAGCTTTACTTTTATTCTGAATTTTTCTTTACAATGGCAGTGGTTTAGTGCCAGGTGGGAGAAACGTATGTTACATTATCTGGATGTTGTTGTGCAGGGGAAGCCAGAGGCGGAGAACCGCCGGTCAGGGGCTGAAGGATGAGCTAGGGCCTAGGGGTGTGATTACAGTGACTGGCTGGTGGGGCATCCATCGAATGTTGGGTGTGAAAGAAATGAAGATGTACTGTGGCTGGCTAGCAAGATGGAGGGGGATTTTTTATCCGCTTTTTGTGGTAAGTACCTCTCTCATCAACAGTTGATTTATGGTGGCTATGTCTCTGAATAACAGTTGATTTAGGTGTATGAACTGCAGGAAGAACTTCGCAAACCAGATAATGAAGTTGACTAGGATTTCATCCGTAAGATGATGTACTCCAAGCTAATGGGTTACAAGATTGAGTGGCTAAAGAAGGTAACTATGAGATTTAATAGGTGGTGATTCCTTTTGGATGCCTCACATTGACATAATGATTTTGTAAAAAATGAATTACAGTTTATGTTTCTAGTACACTTCATGAAGCAAAAAGAGCAAATTTTTGGGAATGTAGTTGGACTAATGGCCTGTTGGCATGGAGGAGAGTGGTGTTTGCATTGTACACTACATCTGTGAGATCAATGGGCTTTACCCGAGGTATTGACTCAGTAGGGTAAGGGAATCAGACATCTCATTTAATCACTGATATACTCCCTCCATTCCTAAATATTTGTCTTTTTAAAGATTTCAAATGGTTAAAATATACGGATGTATATAGACATATTTTAGAGTGTAGATTCACTCATTTTGCTTCGTATGTAGTCACTTGTTGAAATCTCTAGAAAGACAAATACTTAGGAACAGAGGGAGTAGTATCTTGTGATGGGCATATGTTGCAGTAATGTGTGATCTCGTTTGTGTGCGCAAATATTATTTGATCACTTGCAAAGAAGTCTCGCATATGAGATCATGATTGTGAGGGGGGACTAGGCTGACATGCCAACTTTCCTGTACTTCGAAATTGTGGACTGAGGGAATGAAGCGTGGTTCAGAATAGTTGCATGGGTGGACCTATCCTTTGACCCTGCTGTGCGTGTGTTGTCGTTGTAGTTTGTCACTTTTGGTTTGCCACCTGTGAATCTGTGAACCCAAATGTGGGTACCGTAACCGGGACAACGGATTTGAATTTGTAATGTCGGACCTAAAGTACTCGTCGAATATTGAAATCGCAGCATTTTCATGAAACTTGTTGCTGGGGGGCGTCAGCTCTCTGTTTAAACAATGCAAATATTTTCTTGCTGTGCGGTTTGATGGTAATGGAGTCAGGGTATGCTGCATTGGCCATATGAAAACATAGTCATGTTTGAAGAAATGCTGGTCATGGTGGTCATTGTGGTGGATGTCTTCTATGGCTGAAAAGTGTGGATTGGCACCTGCCATTCCAGGACTTGGATGCCCTCGTACATGTAAAAAAACTAGCTTCCCTTGTTTAGGGTCCTGGGAGTTTTGGTGTTTCTTGTTTGAAACCTTTGGTGTTCTTATAGATGCTTCTATATATTGAACCCGTTGGTGTGGTTAGTTTTGAGGTTTTGTGCAGTTGGCTTTGGAAGATGCATGGTTGAGGTTGTTTGGCTGGTGAAACTATGATAAATGGCAGGAGTACCGGTTTCCGACGACGAAGTTGGGAGCTTCAGCTCCTTTGGTAAGGAAAGAAAGATTTGCATGTTGAATTGCAAGGTTACAAAGTATATGGGCAGCAAGAGCAAGGAGCAAGTTATATGGTCGCGGGAGGTGGCGACTACAGAATGAGTTAAAAGAGAGCATCTATCAGGGGAAGCTATTGTAGAAATGAGTAGGGTTATGAACAAATGGAAGTTGGAAAAGAGTACTCAAATCTTTATAAAGCACACATGAAAAAATGATGAGTAAACTGCAAACTGGACGAGAAGGATAACATCACCAAAATAATCAGATTACGTTGACAAGGGGGAATTAGATTACACTGAATATTTATATTACTCAAAATAGGATTACAGTTGAATCCATTACACATGGCCAAAACAGGGTACAGCCAGGATGCATGTACTTTAAATTTTTCCTTCCCTACAACTCACACAAGAAAGAAGTGCAGATCCTACCACTACTGAGCGGGCCCAAAGTAAATTGACGACGAGACACAAGACAAGAATGGTGAGAAAAAGATTTGTCGCCGTTATTATAATGGCGACGGCTTTTTTCTGAAACTGGCAGGCCGACCTGATCGACTGGCGCGGGATGGACGAGCGGCTGGTTAGCAGAAGGCAGAAGCTGTGCATGCTGATTCCCTTGCTGGACATCGGCGAGCTCTTGACCTGGGGCGATCTGAGTTCGGGTGAGCCCATTGATGCACTCATCCTGGAACTTGAAGGAATATAATGCAAATGAAAACAATAGAGAATCAAGTCAAAAAATGCATGGGGCCAGGATCGTGAGAATTTATTTAGACAAAAATCAGATCTAGCTTATGTTGCATATGTAGCTCTTGTAGAACCTGTATCCAGACTTGTCTCCCCTACAGGCTACGTTGGCCACAACTCACAAGCTCATGGCCGCAGAAGGGCACTGGATCATGGGGAGAAGAGCATGGTTTGGCATTGCGAGGGAGGAAGAAAAGGACATGTGGGGTCGTGTGAAGATGGAACAGGACGGCCCTGAAAAAAAGCAGGACCGTGCGGGGCGGACTGTTCCGTCCGGTAGGTGACGTTGAGTACGCAGTAAATGAGACGATGGCCCACAGCCTTTCTATATCGGGTACGGGGTGAATACTGGATGTAATACAGCCTAAGGACACGAATCCACCTGTGAATGAATGACTAAGATATCAGGTGCAACTGAGCACAGGCTCAGAAACGAATTTTCGGGACGAAAACCCTTTTTCGTATATCTCTACTCCTAATGGAGCAGTTGGTAGTCTCGCTTCCAGGTTTTTTTTCGTCCCACCACTTTCGTCCGGTTTTTTTTCGTAGATTAACCATTGTAGATTTTTTTCGATGCTGGTTTCTTATTCACCGGTTTATTTACCCCTCAGCTCTTTCCTTGCAAATCAGCACTTTCCAAATGTGCACGTAATCACGGATCTAAATTTACTAACTTATCCAAATCAACCGATACCTTCCATTATTG
The DNA here is from genome assembly GCA_021437245.1 of Aegilops speltoides. Lineage (NCBI taxonomy): Eukaryota > Viridiplantae > Streptophyta > Magnoliopsida > Poales > Poaceae > Aegilops > Aegilops speltoides. The sequence goes on along the minus strand of CM038145.1, from coordinate 91,571,049 downwards.
CAAATTTCTTTAGGAAACAAATAATAGATTTTAAGGAAACAAATAATAGATTTTAAGGAAACAAATAAAAGATTTTAAAGACGCATCATACTTTACTAACAATCCCTAAAAATTAAATCTAAATTAATTAACCTTACCTTAAATCACTCAATCACTTTAATTAGAAAACATTTTCTTTCCTAACTACACCCCGCTTAGTGTGCACATATCTCTACTCCTAATGGAGCAGTTGGTAGTCTCGCTTCCAGGTTTTTTTTATGTCCCACCTTCCATTGTTTTTTTGGTACCTGCTCCCACCTCACACTAAGCCGCCACGAACCGAAAAAACCTCGTACCGAGGCCCCCACCCGCCCCCACGCACTCCAGGGCCTAACCTCGTACCGAGGCTCCCAGTTTCGTCAGTTTTTTCGTTTGGTTTATTTTCGTCTCATCTCTCACCACCCCTCCCACCTTAATTTTTTCTTCTTCCCACTTAAAACCGAATCACGTCCGATTCTCTTCATTTATTCGTGCTTGCTTTGGCAGGTGTCGATTCAATTCAATCATGTAAATATTTTGGCAAGTTCTGATTCAGTAAATCGAGAGCAATCAGCGTAGCCGGATTCGGTAATTGGTAATTGAAATCGTAGGCAAGAGATATCCTCGTCCATAAGTGCGAACTTCCTTTTTTTTTACAATATGAGTCCCACCTTCCTAGCGCCAAAGTGTAATATATGGAAACAAACTCAATGAATTATAGCAGTAATTAACCCGATTATTACATACCAAACATCGTCATTAATTCGCTTCCTTTCCTTCCCTTCGTCCCTCAATCCCACGCTCATGGCGCTATAGTGGCGGAGTCGCCGATGGCGACGAGGACAGCCCGTGGCAGCCCCAAGAACTAACACGACCCAACATATGGGTGAGTTCTCGTGATCTCCATCCTACTCCTCACTTCCTTCAAATTCTCGACCCTACCGCCTCGATCCCGTTCACGCCTCGATCCGAAGGCCGATGCAGCTCGCCGATTGACAATGCAGGTTCGGATCATTCCTTTTAGCGCCCACTCTTGAAGAATCGGCAGATGCCATGCGATCGATCCCGCCGAGATCACGGGATGCTTGCACAGGGCTCGCCAAGATTGCTATTCTGAACTTTTTTGTGAACAAATGAAGAGTGGGACAGGATCCGCACTTGTGCTAATATACTTGTGTAGTTGCGGGTTTTGTTTTAAAAATCCAATTGTTGTTTATCTTTTGTCGCTGAAAAATGATTACTAATTATGACATTGATTTTATTTCTTCTGGATGTTGTATATTCTTGGATTGAAGGGACTCCCTAACAAGGTGAAAGGTCAGGTTACATCTGCATGTCGTTCTATACTTGTTTACCTGATTACTTGATGCATAATTTCACATTGGTAAAGTAAAAATATTTAGCCTGGTTTAGATGATGCAATCAGACGAAGAATGACGAGGGGCTTGTACAAATTTCTTGGGAGAAGACAACCCAAATTTTGGCATTGGTCGTAATCTGGTAGTTCTTTAGGTGAGTGACACATTCATTTGGAGAAGCACGAGCTGGAATCAGACACCTATTTTTTTAATGTTTGCTGCTTATTATAACTTTTTTCTAATTGAACAAGAGTTTTATGTAATAACCTTAGAGAATAGAGAGCCATGCAAACATATATATGACCTTTTTAACTTGTCAAAGAGAATACGCAGATTAACTTTTCATGAGTAGTAGTCTTCTTTTGTTAACTAAAACTATTTAGTTCTCATGTACGTGGGTAATTTTAGAACTTGGAAGTTGATCCAAACAAAGGAAACAATTAACCTGTACATCCCGTACCTAATAAGATGGATATGTATGAGAATATTAAATATACTATTAACGGTACATGTAAAAAACTAGCTTCCCTTGTTTAGGGTCCTAGGAGTTTTGGTGTTTCTTGTTTGAAACCTGTGGTGTTCTTATAGATGCTTCTATGTATTGAACCTATTAGTGTGGTTAGTTTTGAGGTTTTGTGCAGTTGGCTTTGGAAGATGCATGGTTGAGGTTGTTTGGCTGGTGAAACTATGATAAATGGCAGGAGTACCGGTTTCCGACGACGAAGTTGGGAGCTTCAGCTCCTTTGGTAAGGAAAGAAAGATTTGCATGTTGAATTGCAAGGTTACAAAGTATATGGGCAGCAAGAGCGAAGAGCAAGTTATATGGTCATGGAGGTGGCGACTACGAATGAGTTAAAAGAGAGCATCTATCGGGGAAGCTATTGTAGAAATGAGCAGGGTTATGAACAAATAGAAGTTGGAAAAGAGTACTCAAATCTTTATAAAGCACACATGAAAAAATGATGAGTAAACTGCAAACTAGACGAGAAGGATAACATCACCAAAATAATCAGATTACGTTGACAAGGGGGAATTAGATTGCACTGAATATTTATATTACTCAAAATAGGATTACAGTTGAATCCATTACACATGGCCGAAACAGGGTACAGCCAGGATGCATGTACTTTAAATTTTTCCTTCCCTACAACTCACACAAGAAAGAAGTGCAGATCCTACCACTACTGAGCGGGCCCAAAGTAAATTGACGATGAGACACAAGACAAGAATGGTGAGAAAAAGATTTGTCGCCGTTATTATAATGGCGACGGCTTTTTTCTGAAACTGGCAGGCCGACCTGATCGACTGGCGCGGGATGGACGAGCGGCTGGTTAGCAGAAGGCAGAAGCTGTGCATGCTGATTCCCTTGCTGGACATCGGCGAGCTCTTGACCTGGGGCGATCTGAGTTCGGGTGAGCCCATTGATGCACTCATCCTGGAACTTGAAGGAATATAATGCAAATGAAAACAATAGAGAATCAAGTCAAAAAATGCATGGGGCCAAGATCGTGAGAATTTATTTAGACAAAACTCAGATCTAGCTTACGTTGCATATGTAGCTCTTGTAGAACCTGTATCCAAACTTGTCTCCCCTACAGGCTACGTTGGCCACAACTCACAAGCTCATGGCCGCATAAGGGCACTGGATCATGGGGAGAAGAGCATGGTTTGGCATTGCGAGGGAGGAAGAAAAGGACGTGTGGGGTTGTGTGAAGATGGAACAGGACGGCCCTGAAAAAAAGCAGGACCGTGCGGGGCGGACTGTTCCGTCTGATAGGTGACGTTGAGTACGCAGTAAATGAGACGATGGCCCACAACCTTTCTATATGGGGTACGGGGTGAATACTGGATATAATACAGCCTAAGGACACGAATCCACCTGTGAATGAATGATTAACATATCAGGTGCAGCTGAGCACAGGGGACGAAAACAATTTTTCGTATATAAACGGAGCATCCAGGTCCTTCGGCCTTTCCCTGTTTCAGAAAAAAAAAAAAGTTGGCCGCAGCGACTCCCGCTTGGATGGTCTTCCTGTTCCTGATCGGTCAAGTCCACCACCCGTCTTCTTCCCGACGCTGAATATAAATACCTCCTCCTCCTCCTCCCCGTGCACGCTTCACCAACTCAAAACCGCCGCCTCGTCGCTCCCACATTCCACCTCCCCTCCCGTTTCCGCCCGCAACTCGCCTCCTCCACCCAAACCCTAGGCCTCAAGCCCACCGCCACGCTCCCCCTCCCGCTCCCGCTCGCGCTCTGCGGCAATTCCGCGAACACCTCGCGCGCATCTCCCCGGGTTTCCACGCCAGCCGGGCAACTTCTCCGAGCACCCCGGCGATGGCGAACCACGAGGCCGCGTCCATCCGCAACGAGGCCCGGGAGGTTCTAAACCTCCACTACGACGGCCAGCACGAGGCTGCGGTGGCCCGCGCCGTAGTGCTCGCCGCCGTGCACCCGGGCTCCGCGGTCGCTCTCAACCTCGCCGGTTTGATCCACCGCCACGCCACCCTCGTCGCACGGAACGACAGGGGCGGCCACAGCGACGACGAAGACGACGACGAGAACGCGTCCGCGCTGGAGAAGTACCACCGCCACGCCACCCTCGACGCCTTCTCCGCCGCTGCGCTGCTCGCCCCCGGCTGCGTCGTCACCAACGCCGACCACGCCGACGCGCTCGCCGACTGCCGTCGCTTCGAGGACGCGCAGAAGGAGTTTCTCCGCATGCTCGACACGGTCGCGAACGACGACCAAGCCGACCCGGCGCTGTACAACGTGGTGTACGACATGAGCGGGGACTCAAGCATGAAGGAGAGAAGGCGCGATGCCGTGAAGAGCGCCAGCATCTCGATGGAGCGCTTCGCGGAAAGAATCAACCACAGGATTCTGCCATTGGAGGCCGCCAAGTTGCTGGACGCCAGCAATCTCGGCGGGCCTGCCGCCGATGAAGCGCGAGACCGTGCAAAGCTTCTCGCCGAGACCTACCCCTACTCGCCGCGCGCCCAGCTACTCCGCGCGTACATCGACTTGGCACCAGTCCGTGCCCTCGATCCGGCAATGGACAAGAAGCAGCTTCTGCGCCGCGCGCTCACCACCGTGTCTCAAGCGGCAGAAAACTTCGACCACTCGCTCATGGTTGCCTTGTTCCACGCCAAGCTCTTGTTCGTCCTGGATAACTTTGATGCTGCGGAGAGAGAGTGCCGCCGGGCACTTCGCATCGAGACGCCGAATGACCCCAAGTGGGATGACATACCTCCCATGGCTGCTCTTGGGGCAGATTCTGATGCCAGAGTATCTTATGTCAAGAAGCAGCTCCGTGTCTTGCTCAAGCAGATCATAGTTGTGGCTGCACTATACTGGTCCTCTATGAAGAATGCACTGCAGGGCCAACGCGTCGTGTCAGTGACGGTTGACACGCTGCAGGCGCACTATGATGGAATCGACAAGTCGGCAGCAAAGACCATATCTGATGCAACGCGCTTTCTCAAGAATCAGGAGTCATGGAGTTTCTGGATTTGCCTCAATTCCCGTTGTGATGGCAAGAAGTTCTCGGACACTAGTTCGCTCTGGCAACACACGTGCAGCAAGCACCGAGATGAGCTCTGGGGGAAGCTGCAGTCACTTACAGATCCAGAATATTATGAGAATACATCACAGGATGATCACTCGTTGGTTGGGATAACTCTCAGCCGCCAGTCTGACACCTTCCTTTTACCAAGGGTGCAGGATATGTTTGAATCCTTGCTGCTTTCACCATCTGTTGGAATACAGGCAGAGCCCTTCGCTGAAATGCGACAAAGGAAATGCAGAGAAGGATCTGAGATCCTTGGGAGCATCAGGGAGAAGCTGAGGATGTTGCCTAAAGATACACTTAGCACTGAGGTCTAGCATCTTCTACATATGGCATGGTTTCAATTTAGCATTCTTCCTTAGTTCACTGTTCTGCTGATAGTGATGTTTATCACACTAATGATTGGCTTGCTTGTTGATTCCAGTTTCAGGAGTGCCGTTCTGGAATAAAGAAATTGTGGCTAAAGTTTCTTCAAGTTACTGTTGTGGACTATCGTGAAATCATTCTTCCCCTTGCGAGATTATACCAATGGGTCTGTTAACATCTGCAGCGATTAGTTTTTATAGTTATATATGCCCATTTGTTGGCTCAACTGCCCATATTGTGTGCTAACTGATAACCATCTTTGCAGATAGAATTGAAGAAACGGATTCCTTTTTATCTAAATCATCCTGGTACTAGGCGTATTGGATTTGCTGATGCCAATATTGATATTATATGCGGTAAAATTCCTGCTGCCCAATGAATTTGTGTTAACTCATGTCACATTGACTGTTCTAGGAGCTTTTTGTTCTTCTGCTGTCATAGCAAATAATTAAGTTATACGTCAACGATCTAAACCTGGCATTGCCTAGTCTGCTTGTTTTATGCCTCCTTGATTCAGAGGAATTTCTATGTAGTTTATTAGGATTTCCATCCTTAGGAATTTTTGAGTAGTACTATATTAGAGGTTTTTTACAGTGTAATATTCTATTAGAAGTTATCTGGTATGTAGGATTTGAATCCTTAGGATGTTCTCTTTTCCTATAGGCCACTTTGCACTCAGTTCCATAGGAAAACTTCCATTCAGTCTAACCTCTTGGAAAATACTTTTTTGAATTAACAAATACGTTGTTGCATGCTCTCAGTTTTACAATATAAAATATGCTCTGTTATGTCACTAATACTTCTTACAATTTCATAATACAGGAATTTCTGGCCAATCTGTCAAGGAAATGGCAAGCACCTCAAGTTCTCAACAAAGCCTTACTGTTTCCAACAAGAACAATGCTGATAAAGAATTGTCTATCTTGAGTGTAATCATACAAGTAAGAGACACTCGCATCTGGTCATGTGATCTTTTAACAACCAGCCTATAATTTCCTATGTATGTCTTCCTGTCATTGGGCAATCTGAAAAACCAGCCTATAATTTCCTTTGTATGTGTGCAGTCATTGTGCAATCTGAGGCATTTCAGAGATAAACTTCTGATGGGGCCACTTGTATGGATCCCGTCAGTTGAAAATCCCTGCATTGCACAGCAATTTTATGAAATCTTCTCTTCTTGGGAGAAAAACGACCACCACTTAAGCGATGTTGTACTGACTTACATGAAGACTCTTCTCTGCAGAGTTGTAGATTGCAGCACTTTTTATGAAAAGGTTAGACCTTAATCACCATTGCATATATTTACAAGACCGTTTAAACAAAAATTAATTGAAATTAGATTACAACGTGAAAGCAGAGTATGTAATCCAGTTCGGTGCTGATGCTACCTTCAATTTATTTTATTTGCATGTGTTCATTTCTTACTTTGTGGTCATTTTGGAGGTCTGCAACTGTTTTGAACAAAACATAGATGTGGTATCTTACACTCCACAGAGGGAAACAGTCCTAGTTCATACCAGAATTAATTGTTTATTATTATTATTTACTGTATATTTATGCATACTGAATATTTATACCAAGTATATGCACTAGAATGGGCGAATTTAGGTACTCCCTCCGTAAAGAAATATAAGAGCATTTATAGATCACTAAAGTAGTGATCTAAACGCTCTTATATTTCTTTAGGGAGGGAGTATGTTGTTATTGTAAGCTCTGTTGTGTTTTCCATCGCTGTTGAAGTATTGACCTAAAAAAACTGTATTCTGAGTCTGTCCTATATGATCATGCATGCAATTAGTAATCCTGAATTCCTGGTGAATATATTCCGCAGGTTGGGAAAACTTTTGCTTCTGAGATTGTGGCCACAATTCTCATTGAATTGCATATGTCAGAAACTTGTTCGCGTTTTAGACAAAACAAGGAGACCGAGAGACATGTAGTGAACCGAATCACGTGCGGAGATTGCATATGCCCAACACATTATCTTTTTGGGATCAAATTCGATGCTCAAATCAGCTGTAGCTGTGGGAAGTCTTCCGGTGAATACCTGTATACCACACTTTTCCATAAACTTGATGCCGGTTCACCTCAAACAGCAAAGGTATGCTGTATGCAACAGTTATCTGCCTAGCCAACATTGTATAGGTGGATATTGGCGCAAGAGTATTCTAGAAAGTAGGAAATATTGACTAGAGGTTTTAATTGTCCTTGTACAGATCAAGTCCTTTGCAGAGCTTCCGGTCCTATTGGATGAACAGTTTCGCGAGGACAACAAATGCGACCATTGTGGAAGTCTGCAGAATATTGATCTCTTTCTTTCAAACACACCACACTTCTTTACAATAGGTAACGCTACTTGTCTCAAATTATAAGTTGGCTTTTATTTTATTCATACATCATAGCTTGCAGTAGTTTACACCAACAAATATTCATCATGTCGGCAGTTTTGAACTGGCTGGGTGGCAGTGAAAGCCAGGACGCACTATCTGAAGTTCTGGCTGGCATCACGTCTCCCCTTGACACTGAGTTCTTTTGCAGAAGTGCTCATCCTGCAGCTATGTATGCTGTCACCTCCATGGTACGTGCACAGCAAACTATTCTATTTTCCTAAATTGAATTGTCAATGGAGCTGAATTATCATTTAATTCTCATGTTAAGGTAATCCTGAAATGAGAAAAAGCAATGAGCTATTTGTATTGGTTGACGTTCATGACCTTTTATAAGTTGTGTTGCTAATTATTTACTGTTCCTTGACTGCTACCGGAGGCCAAGTTGGTATTGTTCTAAGACTGAAGCAAGGTTCTTATTTTGTGGAACAAAACGGATCATGGTTAAATGGCGTTGTCACCTGGTTCAAATTGCCTAGGTTACATTGACAAGGCATTTTGCTGCTATTTCTAAAGAAGTGGATAGAAGGTTTAAACTATCTGAGTTGGTTCGTACTTGGAGTTGGAGAGATATTTGCAAGTTTTTGAATGGTCCTATCTGTGGCATATTTTTTCCTGCCTACTTCACTTATATCAAGATATTTAGAAGACTCGGCAGAAGAATTTCAGCAAGAATCAATAGCTTGTGTGATCCTTATGTCGCTGAGTTCTTTTTATAAACGTTCCATTGATTGAACGGTTGAAGAAGTATCATATGTAGGTAAACTGGTTAGACCTTTTAAAGTCTGCTGCTCTCACAAGTATATTTTGCATTATTTTCCTTCCCTTTATAGCGAAATAGGAAATGGCCTCATCAAATCACATGGAATGGTTGCAGAACATCTGCTGGAGTAACCTTTTATATGCACACTTCCTATCTCTCTGTCTCTGTTTACTCTTCTGTTGCTTTGAGTATTAGTGCAGGCCTATTGCAAGGTTGGATTAATGCTCTGGTTACTTAATTTGCCTGCTTACATATGCAAGCATAGTCACTCCTTGCAAACGCAGTGCAATTTAGCATCCATCTTATGCTAGCTTGCAATCCAAACTCTTGCAGATCTGCTATGCTGATGACCGCTACGTCTGCTTTGCTCGCGACGAGGACAAGTGGGTCATATATGGCTTCGAGACTATCGAGGTAAGTTACTCGTGACTCCTGGGTGTTGATCAAGGCCTGTATTCTTTCTTGTAGCCATTTTATTCTTAACTTGCTGATTTGTTGATGTGAACTTCCTGCATGCAGAGAGAAGATAGTTGGGAGCATTTGCTAGAACGTTTCAAGGACTGCAAGCTCCAGCCTGAAGTTCTATTTTTCGAGGTCATCAAGTAGACTGTTGTTTAGCTCCTTTGCAGAATGCAAACCTCTGTCTGACGATTAGAGCCCAACTCTGGACCCAGTTTTTTTTTTGGTTTCATTCCACCATTTTGATGCTGTTTGGCTTGGTCAATCTGACATCGAATACAGATAAATTCTTCACGGATGGTATGAATGATGCTGTTCTGTGTGTTTTTAACTCGAAAGAAGGGTTTTATGATATCTGTCTTTGGAAGTTGGAACTTATGAATGATGCATGTCTTGACTTCTAATGTCGCATTTAACGGCACCATGCCTTTTTCTCTTAAGCCATAATGTTGACAATAGCTAGCTGAGAGAAGTAATTTGATGCATCGCCATCAGGGATCCGCTGTTGGCTGTTTTTATTTCCTTTCTCTGAGTTTTCTTTGTTAAAGGTAGCCTCTAGGGCTTTCGTTCTCTGTTTATTATGGCCCTTGGCCTTTGTTTGTATCTGGCGTCATCTTGACCTTTTCTCTCTAATACAAGATGATGCTCATTTGGATGTGTGTTTGAGAAGAAGAAAATTTGTTTTGGTTTTGTTTTTGAAAATGTTGACCCTTTTTCACACATATGAACATTGGGACTACGCACTGCAATTGGGACGTGGAGTAACTAGTCCCGAGCACAAATGCGCTCGATATCTGCAGCGTCGGTCAGTGCTTCGGGATCTGGACCATTTCTTTATTCGCGTGGTCGTGGGCGGCCAGAAATTGGGCACTGTTTGGAAATACGTACGCTACAGCGGTAGGTGGTGGGCCACGGAGATGGAATAGAATGGCTAGTTTTAACGCGAAGGTGAACGGCGGCGAGGTGAGCCGTGGATCAGAATCGCCGCTCCCCGTCTGATCCGTTCGCTTTCCGTCTGAGAGGAATTGAATGCAGGGGCGAGAGTCTTCTTCCCCGAGGGTCATTTGGTAGCTGATGAGGAGTGCGGGATAGAGGTCTGGACCGCCGGCGGCGAGGCACCATGGAGTTTCTGATGCAACCGATCGGCTGGTACGTTGATCTTTTGGTTTTGGACGGGCGCATCTCCATTTGTACATTTGTAGAGGGCCGGCTTGGTTGACCGAGAGGATCCCTTTCTCCCATGAATCAGATCCGCTCTGCTTGAGGAGGTGGGGGAGAGTTTGGTCCCCGCCCCTGTGCGTGCGAAAGGCCAAGTTGTGGCAGGGCCGACGGCGCCGCGGCAGACAGCGGTGAAGTGCAGATCTTCGCGGCGGAGGACGTGGCAGCAGAGGGAAGGGAGAGGTCACCGCCGACATCGGAGCTGTCAACAGATAGGATGGATCCTCAGGCGCCTGGATGGAACCAGAGGTTAGTGAACAAACAACTTTACCCCATCGAACGTGCATCGATTTCTGAATAAAATAGTTGGCATGACTGAAGAAATAGTACAGTTAGAGCCGGTAGGATTCATTTGCAGTCTGCTTGCTCAATTCAGAGAGGTCATGCTAGGAGTGCCTTACTGCAGTAACTAGCAGCAAGGCCAGCCACTGAGTAAACTGGAAAGCTGTACTAACTTTCAGCAAGATCATGCGATTATCTTAGTATGCTTCTGCTGTTGTACTGGGGTAAGAAATACAGTCTGTCAAAGTATGGATGTGGGCTAAAATGGAACCCGGTCGACAGATCGTTCCCTAGAAAATCCGTTGAATATGTGAATCTAGAAGTACTGCTGCTTGTAGAGATTGAATCTTTGAATATATGAATCTAGAAGTACCGCTGATTGTAAAGATTGAATCTTGGAATCTATGAACCTAGGAATATATGAACTGAAAGACTGAATCTATGAATTTGCAAAACATAATGCAGCAGACGCAATGTAAATGTAGGTACACACGCCGCACCTAGAAGGCCAGCGATAGCTGGTCCGGCAAGAACGATCGCCATTCCATGGAGCGAGGTGTTCGGCACGGTCCAGCGGTTCCCTACTCCGTGGATCTAGAGCGTGCTGCGTATTCAGTAGTATTTTCCTTGCTTATTTCCAATATGCACAATGCTCATCCTCTCAAACTATGTGTAAATCCGACTAAGTTTGCTTATTTCCTTCTTGCTTACCGTGTTAAATGGCAAAAGCACATTGGGGCCTCCTCACGGTGCATATTCAGTAGTATTTTCCTTCTTGCTTATTTCAATGTGCTTTTGACATTTAACACGGTAATGCATTTCAGGATAGGAAGAAGATTATCGGAAGCTTGAAGGGGAAGAGTAAGAAGCTCACTCTCAGTGATCATGTATGCCTTGTAAGTGATGTCTATATATGTAATATATTTTAGTGTTTAAATAGGATCGTACTGTGTTAATTCTACACTCTAACCTATACAAACATTCTTCCAGTGCACACAAACTTTGGATGGTTTTATGCTTCCAAGCAATTAATCATCAACTGAATTAACATGTCTTTTTTCCTCAAATTTGTTGTTTGTCTTCTATCCATTGTTGATAACATAAAACTTGTTACTGAGGTTAGCCAGCACCAATCGTTTGCTTGAACTAGCTGTTATGCTGCCATTACAAGTAATCTGAAGAGACATTGCTTATAGCTTACTTTCAATATTTGTAGGTTGTAATTTATAATTGAAAAGCTAGCAAAGCAGTTAAATGAACTCACATTTGACAAGGTAAAAGGAATTCCAAGCTTCTGATGTGCTTATTTTTAATTGTTAGTTATATTCACATGAGACTATTTATGATGGAGCTCCTTGCTGGAACAGAACAGGAGACACACATCGCTGCAGATATTTCACGCACATGGCTCACGTTATCTGACTCCAAGTGATTTGATTTATCTGAATTACAACGTGCCTTCCCTTATTTCAAAGGCAATTTACATATTCTATTAACTCTTAAGTACTTTGAAGAAAAATAGCCCCCCAGAAAATTGCTTTTTTTGTTTCAGGATAACGTTTATTCTGAAAATAGCCCCCCACTCAAGAGATCTACATTTATTCTGGCAGTAGTGTAATATATATTATTTAAGTGTGACCATTTGTCAAAGAACACCTAATCGCGACATTACTACGCTCCCATTAGTCACATAACACCCCTGATCCCAACATTTCTATGCTCCCACAGTCCCTAATCCCAACAATAATGTAGGTGTTCTTTTTTCCTTCGCAGACTCTAACTGAGACTTGCATTGAAAATGTTGGAGAGTTAGTTCGCACAAACTTTGGCGAAGATTTATTATATGAAGTAATCTCCTTTGTCCATGGTCTAATCTCCTTCGTCCATTGTCTACGCTTCTACCTGTACCTCTATAGCCAGTATCTCGGGATAATATTCATTCATGTATGACATTTCTTCGAGAAAGGAACTACCTGTGATAAATATGCTTATACTTTCTTGACCTTCTGATAAACTTTTGGTTTAACCTCTGTTTTCCTGATTGTTATTCGACAATGTGGAAACATTCTTATAAGTTGATGGAACCTTTTATCTGGGATGTTCCTTAGGCCCATGCGTAGCATTAATGTTATTCACTTTTTTATAATGATGAATTAACCTCCTGTAAAAGAAAGCGGCACTCCAGTCTACACACAAATGTACCTACTGTTTTCTTAGTCTGACTCTTGATACAAATGAGTAATGAACTGTTGAAGGGCCTCATGGTTGAACACATTTCCTCTTAGTAAGAGGTAGTGCTGATATGCTTACTGAGACTATGCATCTCCTTACTGAGACTATGCATCTCCATTTTCCAAGGTTTCTATTGGTGCATAAGGTAATGTTTTGGGTAGCTTCACTGACAGGATCCATGTACTTCAGGACTGGTGAATTCCCATGTCTTTGCAAATTTTGTTTTCACTTTTTCATGATTTAAAATTTAATTTGGTTTAGAAAGCATGGCTGAAATGCAGGCTATTAACACTAGAGGGTCGTGGTCTACGTAAAGGACTACTAGGATGGCGAGCCCATGATGGCGCTGATGATCAGCTGATCAAGCAGGTGATGATGAAGGCGTGGGTCTACTCAGTGGGGGCAGCGGAGGGCGCGGACAGTAATAACAGTTGGGGGCAGCGGAGAGTTGTCTGTAATGCATTTCCCAAGCCATCAGGCTGTATCTTTGGATTTCTTCTTTCATGTACTATAAATACAAATGTATGAGTAGATCTGAACTTATAATTTCTCTGTAACACATGTCTAAGCTTCATAGAAATGCTCACGTACATAACAGAGACCAAACAAGCCAACTGAATGAGCGGTGGCAAACAGGCACCGCACAGTCTCAGGATGGCGCTGAACCCATTACATTCAGAGATGCTGGGAAGCTGCACTTCAATTGGCGTCAGATTTAGGAATGGGCAAGGTCTACTTGGAAACTGATGCTCTGTTGTTGAAGGAAGCGCTAGATGATACTGGCATTCATCTCTCATGCCTTGGTGTTGTGGCGGACTGCTTAAAAGCTTTTATCATGTGTAATTTCATTGAGTGGCAAGATTGTGCACTGCTCTAGAATATGTAATCAGGCAGCGCAGACCCTTGCGACAAAGGGCTCGCTGATGGCCTGGGTGCCGTCCTGACCCATGTGGATTCGCTTTTGGCTTCACACACTGTTTAATGCAACACCCCAACCACTGTCATAAAAGGAACAGCTGAATATTACTTCACAGATAACCATGATTACATACAGTGACCTGACGAAATAGCAGTGAGGATGACGCAAAACAGGTCATTGCTGCTTGGTACAGGGCATGACGGCTTACACAGGTCCGTGCAACAAACTGGAATTAGATAATTAAGCACTAGACGACTCTCCCTAGTGCAGGACCGTTGTACACGGTACGAACTTCTGCGCTGCAGGAAGATTAAGAACAACATAGCGATGAAAAGGATCACGTTGGTGCCGGCAAGCAGCACCGAGTTGGCTGCCCGTGGAGCAGCAGTGAGGTGCCGCGCAAGGGGGCGCGGCTGCTGAAGCTGTGGTTGGGCACGTACATGCCCCGCCCGGCTGCCGTCCAAGAGATTGTGTTCGCGCCTGGATCTCTGGTGAAGGGAAGCGGATGTGTGCACGGCTAGAGGCTGGCGCAGTACCTATGGCTGGGACAAGCCATGGCAACTCAGCCCCGGCAGGTACTTGTAGAAGCGTACCTCGGCTCGGTAGTGAAGGTGACCACCTTGTCGCCGCAGGCGGGGCAAGGAATCAGTGGCAGTTCATCGTCGGGCTGCAACGACGAAGAGGAGGTAGTTATCGTCTCCGGATCTGGTTCTTACCGGCGAGATTGAAGAAATATAAGTGTAAGGATTGGGAGGGGAACGAGACTTCCGACGAAGGGATGGATCCGTTGGCTGGAGTGCGCAATGAATGAGCCGGTCGGTTGACCGCCGTTTGTGGCGTAACCTCTGAGCCGTGGCCCACGACGGGCGCACCGTGAGCTGCCTCGCGGAGGGATGACGGATGTCGCATTAAAGGGGTAGGTGAGTGGGCCATGGGAGGCGCATATACAACTCCAAATACAGATGAATATACATTGGATGGTGCGAATCTCAGCGGGAGCTGATGGCTAAGATATAGAGCTCATCTGAGCTCGAGCTCAGAATAGCATTTTCGCTGCAATTGATGCTATTATAATCTTGTTAGCGTTAGAAGTTGAACATTGGAGATAGTTTCGGGAGAGGGGGTGGGATACCATTGTCCTCTTTTTTTTCCTTTTTCTTTTTTTGCATCCATACCACCGGTCCTCTTAACCATCCCAGCTTAATGTCATACCCCGTAATACACTTCTATTTTATACGTATATACTTGAGCGCTGGCATGTACAGCACGTAAGTACTAATACACAAAGGATCATCAGACAGTACAGTAATTCTAGTTAATCACACGCACAGCCGCACCTAAATCCGGGAAGGATCCATCACCTTCTGTCCTGCACCACCACTCAGAATCGGACCGAAGCAGAAAAATTCTCGGAGGGGGCAGCTGTAGTGCAGGTATCAGATCCAAGAACGAAACCTTACTGATTTTGTTACAACTAGCGACAGTCACGTTCGTTCTACCTCAGCAAGAACAGGCAACGATGTAACTGATAGTAGGTCTATACAGCAGATAGAGAAAGAAAAGAAAATGAGATGTACAAGTTGAGTTCCGCTGGGTGGCTCAGACTAGAACGAACAAATGGGTTTCTCTGTGTCTAATTCCTAAGTGTGTGTTGTATTCAGTCAAAGATGTAACAACAACTCTGTACAACGTCTTCAGATCATTGCGTCTGGTTGGTGCATCTTCTATCTGCAAGACAAGAGATGGGGATATGCTGTATGACTCCGAGCACAAGCGGCAGCAAGCCAACTGGGCGCTCGATCGCCCACTGCTCTGCTCCCGCTTCTATCTGCAAGATAAGATGGCGATGCTCTGCGTAAGTGTCATTTGTAAGCAGTATCAGGTCTGTTGGGATGTTGAACTGCCACCTTGACAGTTGAATCATAAACATTTGTTTGCATGTCGATTTGATGTTCATGTCTTATCATCTTGATGATCCTGCTTAGAGTTCCAGTTTTACATGTCCTACTGTTAAAACAGTTGTATAAACTACGAAGCTTTCGAGACACAACACTTGGCAGTGAAACTCTAATACGGAAGTCCGATAGTTTTGAACACTCGTATGTTCTTCATGAAATAATGGGCTAATGGAACGAATTAGAACTTACGTTGCTTGAAGTTGGAAGTGAGGATCGAAAATGAAGAGTTCCCTCTGTTCATCTGTTGGATTTCTCAACCACCGACAGAACATCCATGCTGCCCCAGCGACGGATGAGACAGACAGGATCGCCAGGAAGCCGAAATGAGAGACGTCATTTGCAATTATAGCCATCGCAAGCATGACTAACTCTGCAAGGCTTGCAATTGAAACCTCCATTCCTCCAATAAGGTTTGCTTTTGAAGCAGGAACTCCTGTTTGGATGATCTGTGTCCCCACAACATCATAAGACATGTGCCCCAACCGAGATAATGCCTGAAAATTAACAGGAAACCGCCACAATGTTTAGTCTATTGTATTCGTCAAATTCTTAATCGAAGGCTAATTTGTAGCTAAGGTCTTGTTCTCACAATGGAAGCAAGGAAGATGAGCAGAGGTGTTCTCTGTGAGATGGGTCCAGCCCAATACACTGTGAGAGCAATTGACAAGAGTGAGGCTTGAAATATCAATCCAGCTGCTCCCGCCTGGTATTTATAACATAACAGTTTGCACCAAAGAAAATTGAGGTAAGTTCGCGTCAATTGTGACAAATAGTGTAGACATGGGGGAAAAAGTATAGATCCAACCTTTAGAATTCCAACTCTTTTCACCAGGCTTGAGGAGATGAATGTTGCAACAAGACCCATAACAGAACAGAATCCACTGAAAGCACCGACGATAGATGGACTAATACCTGTTAAACAGCCATTACTAATTTGTAGACATTTCTCTGAAATTGATAAATTTGAGCTGGGAAAGTGAAATATACCCCGATGCATCAACAATGCAGTCATTATTGCGCCAGGAGCAAGGGCTACGTTGAAATTTAGAAACACGGTAGCTACACTTGCAGGTAGAACTGTCTGCTGCTTATACTCATTCCAGCCATGCTTGATAGAACTTAAGCCATTTTGAACTGAATGAGAGAAAATATCAGGCCATCCACATAATAACTGAACTTAAATAACTAATTTGATCTAAGTTCCTCATTGGGACAATCCACTGTGAGATTAGGCATTATGATGTGTTGCTACGTTTGGTGTTGGGTTTTCCTTTAAATGGATGAAAAAAACACTTTGTGCCTGGACTCTAGGATATTACTTGATTTTCTGCTTAATGGTAACATGCGCAAAGCTTTTGAACATTCTCTAAGAAAAACTTCCTCACCTATCTTGCGGACATCCAATAGATCAGCACAAATAGATTCGTCACTGGGGGTTCTCGAGGAATCAAGCGCATGACAAGAGACGCTGTTAATTAATTGACCCAACATAACCTAAAAAGACCATACAGCATCTTGTGAGTATGCTAATGTATGCTAAATCTGGTGATTCAAGATTCAGCTTAAAGATATATGCGGTATACCAGAATGGGAAAACTGCATATCATTAGAGCAGAGGAAACCTTCAAACAGGTTACTATGTCGTATTTGGTGAGCAGAAGGCCAAAAACTGAAGCACCAACGGTCTGCGACATCCAAAACGGTTATGCATGTTATGCAACTATAATTTCCACTCAAAATAGATTGCATGCTGTGATTGAAGTACAGAAGAATAAGATAACAAGATCCACCAAACAGATAATCTTGTCATCTCCCGAAGTCTTCATAAATTTAAAAAGATGCAAGCTCTATATCGTTAGGACTTAGGAGTATCTCACCTCACAAAGAAGATCAAGTCGATTAAGCATGGCATTAGCTTGAGCTAATGCAACAGGCCTGTTCGTTCCTGCTAACTTCATAGAGAAAGAAGAACAGTGAGGCAGACAGTTGGTCAAAACCAACAAGAAAACAAGCTATTTGTAATTCATAAGTGTTTCCTACAATGACAAGTTTTCCGTTGCTAAATCGCTAACAAGTGCTATTTTAGGAGTGGAATGCATTTTATTGAAAAAAAAGGAAGAATCTGCAAAACAAAATGTGGATTAGCAACCATACCAGCACAACCCAGTCCCTCTCCATGGAAACTCCTAGTGCCAATCCTGCAAGCCTTTCAATAGCTCCGGCTATCACTAGCACAATGAACCAAGGCCTGAGAAGCAAAGCTGATGTAGAAGTACGGCCCGCGTTCTTGAGAGCATATATGACCATTGCAGCTGATATTAACTGAGTGGCCACCTGCATAGTCGGGTTGAGAAGAAAACTGGCATAAACTATTTTGCATTGTGCATAAAATTATAATCTAGAGCAATCTATTTTCTTTGCCCATAATATAAGAAAGCAGAGAAAATAAAGCAAGTACCTGGACAGCATTCAATCCTGTGTACATGGGTATTCGCGGGAAATGATCCATAAGTTTGCCAACTATTGGAGCCCCGAGAAATACTGAGAGCTGGAAATCATAAAATAATTTAGATTGTTGATTCTACTAACATCTCTTGAATTTAGCACAACGATGGGTACCTTTCCGAAGAAACCAACAATAGCCACAGGCAATAGGCTTGGATGAAGAATTGCCAGGGCAGCAGGCCAAGCAAAATTCCAGAGTTGTTCCACAAGGTTACCAAACAAGTAGCTAGCATAGAGAGCTGCATAGATGATGTTGAAGGGGTATTAAGTTCCATGGTAGATGGATTGCCGGGAGGCTTGCCCATCAATTATTTTAATTTCTTTTGTAAAAAGATTAAAAAATCACTAGGGGTAGGTATGCCCTGCTTGTCACATGCGAGTTGAAAACTGAAAACATTAATCAGCTGCAAATTATGAAATATTACAATAGCAGATACTTTGGTTAATGAGCCCATATTCCTCAAAAGGAACAACATTATTAACTATTAACTGCATAGCTTAGTGTGTAAAGTGTAAACAGTGTATAAAGATAATCCAACTATGTTGCCATGAAAATGGCTTTACCATATAGTCCAGCAGGGTGAGCTGGAGTGGCGGCCAATGTTTGTTGCTCTCCTTCAGATAAGACCTGAATTATGAACAGACTGTCAGAAGACGACAAAACAAAACTATTTGACGAAGACCATGGTGGAGGAAAGAAAAATCCGTACCGGCAGCTCCTCAAAATCGGCATGGTGCTGAGTACTATCATGTGGTGGAAAAGGACTAGAATCTAGAACATCTCCTAGGATATTGACAACTGGAATAGAGCAGCCTGGCGGTAATGATGGATGATCATCGAAATCCTCCTCTTCCTTATTTACATTGCTAACCTCAACCTCAACATTTGCTATGTAACACCTTTGAACAAAATTGTTTGACCTGGAAAAATACTAACATGACTTGAAAGTTGAAACATTGTAACTCAAGAACAAAAGCAACATCAACCCACTAACTTGGCATACATCAACCTACTAACGTTTTGCTAATTCAATTGTGGATGATCTAAAATACTACAACGTAGGAATCAGCACGCATGCTCAAGAGAAAACATACTGACAAGAAAATATTCATCATATTAACTAATGTACACTCTTCCTTACAAACTCAGTCGTCATTTAATAAACAATAGACCCACAAGTGAAGTGCCAACGCCACCTGCATTTGCTAGGTCCTATACCAAGCTAAGCTACCGGAGAAGCCTAAATCTGCCCTGACTTGAACTTATCTCTAGACCATCCATGAGGCCGTAACAAACCAATAATCCAAAGCAAGAAACGCCTGCGTCCCTTCGATCCTTCCCCGGCTAAAACTTTTCATGCTAAACATCCAATATCTCGCGTGCAATTAGCGCCAAGCATCCAGAGCATCTCAAACAAACGCAAAGCAGACAGCAAGCAGTCACCTGAGAGCGCTGACGCAGGGGGAGGCGGGCCTCAGGCGCAGCCTCGGCAGGCCGGGGAGACATCCGCGGAGGAGCGGCGTCTGCGGCGATGAGGCGAGAAGGGCGGCAGCGGTAACCATCCCCATGGCTCCTCTGCGGCGGCGGCGGCGGCAGCGCGACTACTCATGCATGCAGCCTCTCAAGGACCGGGCGCCGGCGGCGGGTTTGGGCCCGGCGGGAGCTTCTGGAAGCGTGCCGTACCACTGGCTACCTTATCCTGATGAGGTTGAGGTGGAAGAAGGGGCGGAGGAGGAGGGAGAAGAAGAAGAGAGAGAAGGGAGCGCCAAGTTGCCAACTGAGGCAGCGAGGAAGAGAGGGAGAGAGCGGAAAGAGGATATGGGAGGGGATAAACGGAGGCCTAACAGCCGTCCGATTTTTAATCGAACGAGTGAGGATTTTTCGGTTGCCTCTGATTTTTGTTTTCAAAAATGAGGTTGTTTGTGACCGGGAAGGCAGCCGCATGTCACGATTTTGAGACGCCAAATTTCTTGTCCTCGTTCCCTTGTTTGTGACCGGGAAGTTGTTTGTGACTGTGCTTGAAATGTGACTTTCGAGGAAGCATCGATTTGAGGACTTTTTTCTATTCCTTTGTTTTTTAGAGTAAAAGAATTTATTCCATAATGATATAGAGTTATAAAATAAATTGTGGGAAACTTTACTTTTACAAGAAACTTTCAGTCTATTCTCTTCAATCATGCAGTACAAAGAACAGATGTAATACAAATTACAACTATGTACATGGACCACCTAGCGACGACTACAAGCACTAAAGCGAGCCGAAGGCGCGCCGCCGTCATCGCCCCCTCCGCCACTGGAGCCGAAAAAACCTTGTTGTAATAGACAGTCGGGAAGTCACCAGAGCAGCAAACCTCGCTGGAGAATAAAGTCATAAATCAAAAGGATCAAACCTGTAAACACTCAAACGAAGACGGGCGAAAACCGGATCTAAACAGATCCATCGAAGACCAGCACCGACCAAATATGCGAGATCCGAAGAAGATAAACCTCCACACGTCCTCCGACGATGCTAGACTCACCATCGGGCGGGGATAGAACGTGGGAAATATTATTCCTACTAAGTGACATCGCCACCGCCACACAGCCCCAACCAAAGACGCTAAATCTAACGAGAACGAGAACGGGGTCCCTCCCGCCGGGGCGGGGGGGGGGGGGGCGGGGCGGGGGGGGTTCCTCTGTACCTTCATGGCTCGGAGGCCATCGGAGATGGGGCGGACCATTTGCAGGAAACTTGAGAGCTTTGTATTCAACTAATGCATTCATGTTGCTGTCAGTCAATAGGTTGCTGATCATGAAGCTTGAGTGAGCTCGAAGATTGGCCGATCTGCAAATGTGTTGAATTTCGGAAAAAAAAACTGGGAAAATGGCTCTTCTGTTTCATCTAGAAGAAGCGATGACAACCGGGATCGAACGAGCGGAGTTGTGGCATGCTTGTCGAGCCATGGTTGTTGCATCATTGCAGAATAAAAGGAACGAAGAGAAGGTTCCTCCTGCCTTAAGAAAAGTTAGGGTTCCTCTATCTTTCGCCGGCGTTGCCGTCCGTCCGTCTCGTCTCCGGTGGCCTTAGGGCCATGGGGCGCGTGGTGGATCCTGGTCTTTGCCGGAGGAAGGGCTCCATTTTTTATGTTTCTTTCAGTTTTGTTAGGTTTTGCGTCATGTTCAGGAATGTGAGACGCGCGACGGCTTCTGAAGATGGAATAAGTTCTCTCCGCCTAGCCCCTTCCCTGGTAGTGCGTCTAGCATCGACAGTGGACGTGTGGATGTATGTGTCCGGTGGATCTACTTAGATTTGGTCATTGTTCGTTTATGTTCGTGTGTCTTTCGGTCGTATCCTTCCGATTTAATCTACTCTTCATAGGCGACGGTTTATGTTCTAGTGTGTTGGTCCTATGGGGCTAGCACAACGACTTCCCGACTGTCTATTACTATAAGGTTTGCTCGGCTCTAGCAAGGGAGGGGCAATGATGGCGGCGTGCCTTCGGCTGTGCCGGTAGTCGTCGCTAAGTGGTCCACGAATCTGGATGTAATTTTTATTATTTTTATTTTTTGTTGTACTGCCATGATCGAGCATAAATAGTACTCCCTCCGTCCGGAATTACTTGTCATCAAAATGGATGTATCAAAACTAAAATACATCTAGATACATCCATTTCAATGACAAGTATTTCCGGCCGGAGGGAGTAGATCAGTAGTTTTATCCGGGAAAAAAAGGAACGAAGAGAAACAGAAAACAGCGGGTTTTCTGCGCTGCGCAAATCATCGTGTTCTTGAGTTTGTCAGGGCGAGAGAAAGAGCGCGCGCAAGCTGGGCTGGCCGCCGGCTGACACTACACTCACACCACTGACACGTACAAGCGTACCCCACCGCTCCCTCCAAAAAAAAAAACAAGCGTACCCCACCGCTCCCTCCAAAAAAACAAGCGTACCCCACCGCTAACACAAGACCACTTTGGAATATCTCTTGGACGGGGATGGGGGTCGAGCTGACTTGCGGGTCCCGCCTGCCAGCTCACCAGTCGTTGCTTCACTCTGAACGGTGCCCTGCACTTGCACTGGTTCAGCTTCGTCAGTCTGCTTCAGCTTACGCTTCTCTTCTTCAGCGTGTTGCGTTTGGGGCGTGACGCTCGGCAAGGATCTCTCATCGCTGAGGCAACCTCGGTTCATACCTGGATGCTCAAGCATTGCCGGAGAGAGAAGCGCTCTGCTGCAGCGTCGCTGCGAGACAACGGAATAGAAGATCTGCAGCACGATCTGAGCAATCAGATCATTTGGGAATTGCTGATTGCCTGGAGGAAGGGCCTGACATCGAGGGTGCAGCTTTGGCCGGAGGTCCATGATTCAATCACCTGGAAATCCAATTTGTTCCTTTGCTTCCTTCTGCTAGACGGACTGTAAAGTTACCTGCTAGGACAGCAATTGTTGAATCTTCCGGAAAGGAAACAAGGCGTGCCAAATCAATTAAATATGAGGACAAGGGCATTTGGTCCATATGAAAATACGGGCACGAATATGACAGTGGTATTGACAAGTGTTTATGCTCAGATGGTCATAGTGGCATTCTTTGAAGCATGCAGAAGTTGGAGTGGCATTTATCAAATTAAACCATTAAATGTCTGTACTACTAGATATTAGTAATACAGGAAACTGAAACTATTGAAATGCTCATTCAATTTCTAGTGTTTAAACTAAGAGCCTTCTTTTATTCACTCTAGGAGCATCATGGTTTTGGTTTACTTTCTATGCATCATATGAAACAAGAAAATGGAAGCGTAGGATTGGGTGGACTAGGCCGGGGAAATTCCTTCCCATGCTCGTCAGAACAGTGGTTGGATGGAACACCTCCAGTCTATAATGGGCGATCTTCCTACCAGATTTCTCCTTTTTAGATATCACATGCCAGTATGCACGGTGGCATCGGTGAACATAGGACAAAATGTTGGTACCGATCTACACTCCTAGACTGACCCACTGAGTTCAGTGACCTAAATATGCAAGTTTGGAGTTCAGAGACATATTTGAACCAGCAGTACGTGTTCAGTGATCCATATGTAATTTGCAACGTGTTCAGTGATCCATGTGTAATTTGCTCCAAGGAAAATCACAAAAATTATGCAGCCTAAGGGAGGCAAAAGAAAACCTGAAAATTTGTCAGATGAGTTGTGTGCTTGTCTGGATCTCCTCTTCAGCCTTCCCTTGGTCCTCCTCCACCATATTTTCATCACCCCATATTCGGATTTCCAGTGTGGGGTGGTTCGGAAGGAGAGTAACTGCGCTCCTGATGGCGTCCTCCGATGCTTCCACCTCCCGAACCGTGGCACCACCGCAAATGATCTTCACGGTAACATGCATAAGGGAAGAGAGGTGCTGGATGCCAAAATCAAGATCCTTGCCTGCGTCTAATGGAACCTCCAGCTTCTCAAGACTCGGCATGGCCCCAGCTTCAAATATCAGTCCTTTGCCATTGCTCCAGCAGGTGAAGCGGAAATCCTTCAGGCATATGAACATGTTGCTGCTTATAACGAGTCTTTGTTTTTGAGCAGATGATTCTGATGACAAACACAGAAGCAGCAAAGCAGGTAACCCTCCAAGGATCTCTAATGCCTCCTCTTCTACAGGGTTAATATTGATATCTAGGTACGAGAGGTTGTCAAGTGACGCGATCCAAACTGGAACTCTGGGAAAGAAATAGTACGCGTCCATCTGAAATTTCTGGAGGAGATGAGGGGATGGGAACCAAGAATCCAGCAAGAATTCTATGGAATAACCATACATTTCTTTTAGAGGAATGGAATAACCATAGTCACTCTTAATGCATAGAGACCGAAGGTTGAGTCTACCCAGTTTACAGAGCGATGAGACCAGGTTCTGCACAAAAATTTCTTTGTTACCGTGTGTATCGATGATGCACCAGCGCAGCCCAAGAATCCTCAATTTAGTCAGGCTGCCCAATTCCAGCAAAGAAGATGCCAAACTGTCCCACTTGACTTTGATCTCTCTTAGCTCCTGAAGAGCATGCAGATTCCCAATTCCTTCAGGTAATTCAAGATTATTGACACGCAAACATGTCATATTTTGCAGTTGAACAATGCTTTTGGGCAATTTTCGTATCTTTGTCCATCTTATATCCAGAGTCTGCAAATGCTGTAGTTCTCCTAATTGCTCTGGGAATGCAGAAATGCTTCTGACATCGAGCCGCAAATACTTCAACTGACAAAGAGTCCTTACATGTTCAATAAAACTGCTTTCCATGTCCTCACCATTTTCTATATCAAGTACTCGCAGAACTCTAAACTTCGAAAGAGGAGGCATCTGTTCAGCATACCCAAATACACTGAGAGACCGGCAATGAGAAATGATCGCTGTTGATGGAACTGCGATGTGCTCTTGGGAATAACAGTTCAGAGATAGTCTACGAATCTTATGTTGTAGCACTAATTCCTGATTTTGGCCACCAAAGAAGGTAACAAAATTTTCTTCAATTGACTTGGATATAAGAAGATCAAGAATCATATCATGGACTCGGCATGAATAAACTCGACCATCATATTGAATTCTCACTGGCTGAACCATACTTCTATTGATAAGGTCACTGAAATACCCATCTCCTATCTCCTCCAAATCTTGTCCACCCTCCGTATTAATAAATCCTTCAGCAATCCACCTCCTTATCAATTGATCCCTCTTAATCTCACAGTCTTCTGGAAATATACTCAGGTAGAGTAAACATGTCTTTAAATGATGGGGAAGATCATCATAGCTGAGGGCTAATATTTTTCTCATCTCTTCTACACCGGGATCTCTTTCCAGTGTCGAACCGATTGAGTTATATACCCTCTCCCATTCTTCATTTGTACTAGCTTTATTAGCCAGCAAGCTAGCCACTGTAATAATCGCCAAGGGTGAACCACCACATTTCTTCAATATCTCTGAGGAGACTTCTTCCAACTTAGGAGGGCACATATCTCCCGAGCCAAATATACGTTTCAAAAATAAACTCTTAGAGTTGGCTTCAGTAAGAGGCATTATTTCATAGACATGATCATGCTGAGGAGAGCAACATGACTTGGCTATAGTAATACTGCGAGTTGTTGTCATTATTTTGCTCCCAACATCATTTGGAAACAAAGCACACTTGATAATCTTCCATGCTTGATTACTCCAAATATCATCAATGATGACAAAATACCTACAATAGGAAAATTTAAATGCCTACTCCATAAAAGCTATTATAAATGAAGAAGTGTTAACAACATAAAAATGGCACACCTCCTGAATGCCAAATGATAAAGCTTGTAGGATAATTTCCAGAGCAATTAAATAGGAGTATATAAACTATAAAGTGAGACCATTGCAGTAGCTGCACCCTTTATTTCCTCAATGAACATATATATTGAAATGGAGTTTCCCAAGGCTGGGCATGGATATAGTGAAACAGAGGAGGATGCAGTAACTAAGTAAGGAAAAATGCTTCTGTGCTACACAAAGAACGTGAGCTTCAGGAATCTTTTTTTTTTTTTTTGCGAGTCGAACCAGGATTGTACAATTATCAGTTAATTGGGTACTGGATCACTTCTATTTTATATGTCACTAATGATAATTATCCCCTAAAGTTCTACCGTAGAAACAAGTGAAAATGCGAAGTTCCTAAATCCCCCTGAAACCAAAACCAGAGTAATCATAAACAGAATGAAATATGGTCGCCTGCTCAGTATATCTGCCTTTCTCTACAAGCAGAAAAACATTTTTCTGTTCTATATTTAATTTAAATTGAACAACAGTAGAAACTAATAGAATGTGTTATATATGTACACCCAGCAAATCAAACAAGTGTTTAAGCAACTGAATAGATGTGGACATTGATCCAAGTATGATGGGATCCATCCAAAATTTATGAGTACCTTTTGTTCTTTAGAAATTCTCGGATTGCATTGATGAGCTTTTCCTCATCCCAGACATCTATGTTAGCGTACTCCTGCTGGCTGACTTGAGAGAGTATACTTCTTAGGATCTTCTTCACATCAGGCTGCTGCGACAAAGAAACAAAAGCTCGACACTGGAACTGGCCTTCCAGTTTACGGTACACCTCATTCGCAAGTGTAGTTTTACCGAGGCCCCCAGAACCCACAATTGATATCACCTTTTGCTGCTGCACCAATGCACCCACCCCCTCCATTAGGCACTTGATGAGCTCGTCTCTTGGCTTGTCAATACCGACGAGCCCGTCTGGCTCAGCATAGAGCGAAGGAAGACGAGGGTCAATGGCCCTTGAGATGCGATGCTCAAAGGTGCGCTCATCGAGCTTATACCTCATACGTCGCTTGCTTGCATCTTCAACACGTGCCTTGAGCCCCTGGATTTGGCTGGATATTTGATGGCGCCCCCTCAGTGCCTTGAGCTGCTGGATCACATTTTGGACAAGCCCTGCTCTCTTAGCAATGTCAGTTTGGCCAAGGCTTTTCATAAAGTCGTCTATGCAATCCTCAATATCATAAGACATCTCCCGGACTTGGTCCCTCCATTCCTTTGTCTGCACATCAAGATCACGGTCCACCTCTGCCAGCCTCTGAAGGAGCGCGTTCATGCTGCTCAGCTCATCTTTCATGAACTCCACATCCCTGTGCACACCTTTCAGCTTTGCGTACTCCTCCCCAAGCAGGGTGGTGAGCTTGCCGATGACAGAGGTCATCACCCCTGCCAAGGCGCTCACCATCTGTTGGACGCTTATGAGTGTAGCTACCAAGATGCCCAGTTTTGCAGAAAATGGCCACAAGCTTCAGCACGATTAGCAAACACCTGCTGATATATGTATGTATCATCAGAGAGGTAGGTCTGTAGGTATCATACTGAATAACAACCATAACTACAATCGTAACTTCATAAGCGCCAATTGCCAACCTAAATACACAAGAATGCTAGAAAAGTACATAAACCTAATTTCACAATTTAGTAAAAAGGAAAAACCACTCAATGTCACAGTCAATTCAGGATGCACATGCAAACTTGCAATTTCTATCAGAATTCAGTCACTCTGCAAATGACATAATAACTGTACTAAAGAAGTAGACATGAACTCTTGGTACATAGACACATGAATAAATGATAATCATGCTATTTATCCAATTGTACCAGATTCAGTCGAACCATTGCTAGAATATAAGATCTAGAATTATGGGTTAAAATACCTTTGAGTTGCTACACTAACTGATTAAGTCTACTAGAACTAGATTTAGGAATCGAGTCGCATGATTCATGGAAGTTACTTTATGCCTTTTGAAAGCATCAATTCATGCACAATACAACAAATTGTAGAGCCCCCAATTTTGGGACACACTAAACCGCCAACCCCATACAACTAAACTTGCCATCTAAAATGTTCACAAATGCCAACCGCTCCCAGCGAACGTTCGCCAGATATTGCGGTTCAGCCAGTATTTAGTTGTAGCCCGCTAGCAAATAAGGATCAGTTCGTGTCTGCATATACATAAGTTGTGCTTTTTTTTTTTGACTGTACATAGTAGGGCAAACATTGTGCTTTCTTGATCATCAAGAGTAAACTAATTGGTCTGCGTAGATAGTAGCGACTAGCGATATAGTCATCAGAGGGTTAAAGAGCAGTGAAATGCAGAACTTGTCAAATTTTTCAAAGCAAACATACCCGTACCAAGTAGTATGCATCATGAACATGTCAACTATGATAACTGGTTAATAAAGATTGCTTTTATTATACAAAATCTCCCGGTGAAGAAGCAGGCTAGCAGGTAAACAGTTGCTTTTATTATTGTTGTCACCTTAATTTCAGTAAGATCTATGGTGTCAACTATGACAGTACGATGGTAGCAGATTAGCGGGTACACAATTGGTTTTATCCAGCAAGATCCATGTGAAGAAACACACCACTTACTACACCGCGGTGCCACCACACTAATGCTTCTAAAACACCAACAAATTTCACTGCAGAAGCTGACAAGTAGAGCAGGGTACCTCACAGTCCATACCTATTCGATGGAAGTCAGGCGAGCACCGCCGCCGGCGAGATCAACAAATCCGCAGCGGCGACCGCGAGAGACCCCACTGGAGCCGAGAGCGGGAGCCGCCCGTTTCTGCGATGGGCGCAGAGGTCGTGGTGGTGCCGGCGGCGGCGGCGGGGAGCGGCGACCGTGTGGAAGCGTGTGGCTTTATTTTGAGGGCGCGAGTACCTGCGGCACGGTGAGAAACTGAGAAGAGCAGTGGCCGAGATTGCTGACTGATCCACGGCTGAACTAGCTGTCTAGCTTTGACTTTGTTTTTTCTTATGGAAAATTTAGGCCAGCAGCATCTCAATGATTTTTCTCCAATCACGCAGGTCATATTTTGATCATGATTTTAACTAATAAAATACTCCCTCTAAAAATGCCAAGTAACCCCATCCTCCGCTACATCATCCTTAACGCCTTTTCCGATGATCTTTTGCTTGAAATTTTTTGGTGATTGTGGTCTTGTTTCCACGGGTGGGAGTTCTTCCAGCGAGCCTATCTCGCTCATTCGTGCTAAGGAAATGGCGCAGGCGGCCTTAACAGAGGCCGGCGGCCAAAGTGGCAGCAATGGTTGCGGAATTTGGGGGTTTTGTGCCACCCATAGTTGCGCCGGTGGAGGCCAGGCTAGCAGTTGTGGCTGCTACCTCTCCCTCTCCCCGCGCGGTTGAAAGTGAGGCATGTGGCGAAAGCTATGAGCTCCCGGGGAGTTTGCATTCGCAGTCGAATCCTTTAGATGTGATGCCTGTTTTGGAATATAAGGGGGTTCGGGCACGTAGGTCGCAAGACGCTATTAAAAGATCATATGCATTGTGAAGCGATAGATGACGTTGCATTACATGAAACGATCAAATCTTCATTCTGTCATCTTGATCTTGTTTCGATTGATCCTCTTGAACGCTATTTTTGGCGCAATGTTCCGGCCATTGGCCACTGATGCGGAGCATCCTTCCATCATCCTCATGGACTCTACACCAACACATCAAGCACCATGTGGGCCCATGACAAGAGCTCAAGCACGTGCAATGGAAATCGAGGTGAACTCCTTCCTACTTGACATGCATGTGGATACAAGTGGAACTTGGTTGCTACCTCACCAAAATGCTCTATCTATCATTACGTACGAAGAAGGACACTCACAAGCAGCTAAGGAGCACCACCAAGGAGGAGGGGAAGCACCCCAAGTCGCCAAGGAGGAAGAAGGAGGCCAAAGGCAGCAAGACTGGAAGTCCCAGGAGAACCCGTGCGCACGGGCCCCCGAGACCCCGTGCCCACACGCTACACAGGGAGCTACGGTTGTAGCACCTCGTGCACACGGGACTTGTCGGAGTAATGGGCCACGGGTAGCCTCACCCGAGTCCCTGAGCCTTTCAAGATTTTGGGCCGGCTCCGCCCCACAAGACTTCAGAATAAAGCGCCGCCTTCCGGTGGCCGGCTGGCTTAATGGCCGGCTGCCCGAAGACGGTTGTGCGCCAGCAGACGGCACCAAGACAGGCCGACTCCTAGCAGACGGCCTCCGAAGAGGCCGGCTTCTAGCAGGCGGCCACCCAACGCCCTCAGAGTCTGTGCCCCTCATCAAGAGGACAAGAGTGGGTGAGGCTACAGTGTAGCCCCTCACCCTCGAATCCTGGGCTTGGCATGGCTACAGTGCCCCGTACAGGCGGAGATCTTCGCACGACGCGACACTGTTGCCACTTCCCCGTTGACGTCATTCCTGACAGGCGGAGCCCTGTTCCCACGACGGCTTGTCGGTACAGCCCGCAGGCGGCGGGCCCTACTAGGCAGTGAGAGCCCGGAAGACGGCGGAGGCCGGACCAGCCGGACCTGAGGGAGGCCGGCTTCCAGCAGGCGGCCAGTTCCTCCCTCGGGGCCCGTGAACCATTAACCAGATAAGACGTGGTGTGGCAACAGTGATCTCCCACCGGGCGACGGGACTGTAGCCACACTCCACTGACCAAGCCTACGTCATTAGCAGCACGGCTATAGTGATCAGCCACCAACCAAGACCCGCCAGCGACGGGGACGGCCTGTCGGCTCCGTACCAGACCAGTCGACGGGGCCCACCAGGCGGCGGGCCCCAGCTGCCGGCGAAGAAGCCGGTGACAGAGACAACGGCAATGGGTCCAAAGACCGGCCAGATTACCATTGTACCCACAGAAGTAGGCCTATATAAACCCCCAGGGCACCCATGCAAAGGGTTCCCAACCTATTAGAACTAGCTCCCACCCTAGAGGAAGAAGAGAGCTAGCCCTGCCTCCTTCTGCCTCTAGCATACAGCTCAAGGAGCACCATTGTATTCACTAGTGCCTTAGTGATCATGCGGAGACCCCGCAGAGCAGGACTAGGGGTGTTATCTCCTAGGAGAGCACCAAACACAGGTAAAGTCTTGGCGTTAGTGTCTACGCCTCATCCCGCTTCCAGGCACCGACGACGTTCTACTCGCTCCCACCATGATAAGCCATCCTTTGGCATATGTCGCACCCAACCCCCGACATTTGGCGCCCACCATGGGGCGAGGCGCACCGTCGTCCGGAGACCTGTTCTGGACGGGAACCTTGTTCCTTCCTGGCGAGCGCAGCCAGCCCGACACGCCTGACGGCGTCAGCCTCGACGCGCTGCACGGCGCAGAGATCGCCTGCGCGACGAGCTGCCTCGCCGACCTTGTTGGCGAGATCCGCCGCTCTGACGAGCCTGCCTCCGACGCAGGCACCGACTGCCCCGAGAGCCGCCTCGTCAGCCTCCTCGACCAGCTTCACGTCACCAGCGAGCCTGCTGTGGACTTGGAGTCTGTTGGCTCGACCGACCCGATGATCGTCGATTCCGACACGGCGTCGCTTGATGCGTTCCCCACCAACATGGTGGTCTACGACGAGCCGCCTCCTCGCGAGCACAGCGGCGGAAGCACCGTCACGGAGGTGCTTGTCATCAACAGTGGTGAGCACTTGGACGGAGGCGTCCGAGACCCACTCGATGCGGCGCTGCGAGACTTGTCAGCGCCCATCCCGGAAGACGCAGACGCTGAGACGCTGGAAGCACGCCACGTCCAGCTCGTCGAAAGCGCCAACCGACTAGCCAGCATGCGACGCCTCTCGGAAGCCTACCGGCGCGAGATGGACCGAGCTGTCGGCGGCACGCCGACTCCTGAGGGGCCTAGCCACATCGGCTCGATCTGGCAGCATGGCGCGACCATCGCCAGCATGTTCGGGACAGATCGTCCCGTCTACACCACGCCTGCGGAGAACATCCGGGCTGCCCAGGCGGTGACGGATGAGCTGGACACGTAAGAGGGCGACGAGTGTCGCCACATGACAGAGCGAGTCCAGCAGCTCCTTGACACGGCCGCCGAGCAGCACGAAGCTGGCTGTCGCGCTGAAGTGCCCGTCCGGCGGAATGACGAACCGCCCCTTCGCCAGGATCACGGCGCGACATCCTGGACGCCGACTGGTGGCGCCTGCGGAAGAAGAGGCAATGAGCCGGCTGCCAGCCGCAGTCGGACTCACCTCTCCATTGAGCGTGACGCAGACGGCCGCCCTCGAGCAGTGGAGCAGCGAGGTGACCCACCTCCCCCTCCACCTCGCGGAGAAAGGCACCCCACTCCGCCGCCTGTCACGCACCCGACACTCGGCGACCGCCTTGGCCGCCGATGTAACACCCCGGATCCGATGCGCCAGGTGTCCGCCAGTTATTCGCCGTCGTTGCCATGTCATTTGCTTGCGTGTTGCTCTTTGCCATGTCATCATTTGCATTTTATCATGTCATCATGTGCATTTCATTTTGCATACATGTTCGTCTCATGCATCCGAGCATTTTCTCCGTTGTCCGTTTTGCAATCCAGCACTCCTATGTTCCCCGGCGTCCCCTTCTTCTCTCCTGTTGTGAGCGGGTGTTAAACTTTCTCGGAATGGCCGAGGTTTGCCAAGCGGCCTTGGTATAGCACCGGTGAACCGCTGTCAAGTTTCGTGCCATTTGGAGGTCGTTTGGTACTCAACGGTTAACGGGTAGCAAGTAAAGCCCTCTTTGTTTCAGCCCAACACCCTTCCAAAGTGGCCCAAAACCCATCTAACTCCCTTCCATGCTCTTTGTCGTTTGATCACGATCGCGTGGCGAAAACCGCTCCTCATTTGGACTCTCCTAGCTCCTCTACCTATAAAACTAGCCCCTCACGAATTTTGCGGATGAATTCGCAGATGGACCCTAGCCCTTCTCGCGCGCCGCCGGACATGTCCGTCCGCGCGGACATGTCCGCCCGCCACGTCGTCCGAGCCAATCAGCGCCCGCCACGTCAGCAGCGCCGCCGCCGCGCCAATGGCCTCGCGCCACTGTCGCCGCCGCTTTCCTGCCATGCGCGCCCGAGCCTGCGAACGAGTCCGGCCACCCGCCCGGCCAGCGCCGCCGCCGCCGCCGCCGATGCCCGCGCCGCCGCCCGCCGCCGCCTCCCAGCGCCGCCGCCCGAACCTCTGCGCCGCCGGCTTGCGCTTGCCCGCCGCCCGCATGCTGAGCCGCCGGCCTGCAAACCTCCGCCGCCGTCATCGCCGCATACGCCACCCTTTCTTCGCTTCGCGCCCATGCCGCCCGCGACCTCCGCCCGGCAACCGCCGCCCGCTCCGCCTAGCCCGTCGGCCGCCCGCCCGCGGCGCCGACCGCCGCCTCGCCGTGCTTTCGCCGTACATGCCCGTCTTGCGCCTCTGCTGCGACCTCCGTCGCCGCCGCCCATCTCCGGCGAGTCGGCCCGCCCAGCGGCCTCGCCCCCCTAGCTCCTCCTCCGGCCGGAGCCCCCTCCACCAGCCCCGGATCCGGCGCTCTCCGGCGAGATCCACGCCGCCTCGGCATCCGTGCCCGAACCCTAGATCCGGAGTGGTAAAACGACTAAGTCCCTGTAATCCATTATTCTGGTGCATATTTTGACCTGCTATATCTCTCTGCATGTAGCTCCGTTTTGGGCGTATAATATGTCAAATTGTTCGTCTCGAAGAGTACATCATTTCATTCCATTGCATCATTTTCATTTGAGCTCATATTGATGCCCGAAATGCTGTTGGAAGAAGGCTTCAGATCGTTAGTTTCAGAATCTTATCAGCTCGAACTCTTTTGTCATTTTTGCCATGATTTATGTGTGCATCCTATGAGTATGAGCTCTACATGAATGTTGGACATTGCCATGCCATCTTTCCAGGGGTGTTTGCCATGTATTTTTGTGAGCTATGTGTTGACTAGAACAAGCATGCAAAGTAGGGTAGTTGCTGTTGCTGTTTTCCTGGCAGATTCTGTAATATTTTGATGCCATGTTAACATGCTTCTAGTAATCATTCTGTGCATAATCTGGAGATGCTCTATAAACATGTTTTGACATACATGTCTTGATCTATCCATTCATGCCCTTGTTTGCAATTATAGCCTGCTGGAATATGTTCATTTCTAGCTCCGAAGTTGCTTGAAAATGTTTCCTGGCAGATTGTTTGCATGAGATTCAATTTTCACGAGGTCGTTGTAGTTGATCCGTGTATGCTATGACCTTGCTCTTGCCATGCTTAGCTTCATAATCATGC
The DNA here is from genome assembly GCA_021437245.1 of Aegilops speltoides. NCBI lineage: Eukaryota > Viridiplantae > Streptophyta > Magnoliopsida > Poales > Poaceae > Aegilops > Aegilops speltoides. The sequence goes on along the minus strand of CM038145.1, from coordinate 91,537,462 downwards.
CTTCTTACTGTTGGTTGCCTTGCCATGCCATGTATTGCTCTGTAGTGAGTGCATCGAGCTCACGAACATGCCTACTCGTTAACTGTTTTTGCCATGCCCAGTTTTTCTGCTAAGTCTGAAATCTGTAATAAAACTTGCTATGTTTACATGGGTGCCATCATTTCTTAAGGTCCTTTTTGGCTTATGGTCAGTAAGGGACTATTGATATATGCTTTGAGTAGAATCATGTCATGCCTTGCTTTGCTATTATAAGTTCTTGTAGCTTGTTGTTTGCTTGCTCTAAACATGCCTTCCTGATGTTAATTCCTGGCATGTTAGTATTTTCACCAAGTCTGTGAACCTGATATTTTGAGCACTTTCACCATGCTTGTTTGATCATGTTATGATGTGATTTAGCCGTAGCTCAGTGTTCCTCTATTGTTAAGCATCTCCTGTAGTTCGCTGCCGTATGCTTTGCTTTTATGTTGGGGTGATGTAGCATAGTTTCTTGTTGCTTGCTAAGTAGCATCGGGCTGTTAAACGCAGATTTGCATCATTCTTGTTTTGCTTGTCATTTGCAAACCGTGCATCCGATTCGGTGATCTTTATATCGATTTCACCGAAATCATCCCATCTTTCAGCGGCATACTTGGTTTGCCAAGTTGATGCCAGTTCATCATTTTCCTTCCGGAGCATACATATGCATTGCATATCACATCTCGCATAGCATGTCATGTATTGCATCATATTGCTTGTGCATTGTTCCTTGGTTGATTGTGGTTCCGTTGCTTGTGTTCTTGCTTTGGGTAGAGCCGGAGGCGAGTGCGTGAGCGAGGAACCTGTTGAGAACGCCTACAAGGATCAAGCCTTCGACAACTCGAGAACCTTGCGGCAAGATGATCATACCCTCGAAATCACTTCTATCTTTGCTTGCTAGTTTGCTCGCTCTTTTGCTATGCCAATGCTGCGATGCCTACCATTTGCTTGTCGACCTCCTAAATTGCCATGAACCTCTAACCTTTGACACCTTCCCTATGCAAACCGTTGATTGGCTATGTTACCGCTTTGCTCGGCCCTCTTATAGCGTTGTTAGTTGCGGTGAAGATTGAAGTTTGTTCCTTGTTGGAACATGAAGATGTTGTTCCTTGTTGGAACATGTTTACTTGTTGGGATATCACAATATATCTTATTTAATTAATGCACCTATATACTTGGTAAAGGGTGGAAGGCTCGGCCTTATGCCTGGTGTTTTGTTCCACTCTTGCCGCCCTAGTTTCCGTCATATCGGTGTTATGTTCCCGGATTTTGCGTTCCTTACACGGTTGGGCTATAATGGGAACCCCTTGACAGTTCGCCTTAAGTAAAGCTTCTCCAGTAATTCCCAACCTTGGTTTTACCATTTGCCTCACCTAGCCCTTTTTTTTCCCTTGGGTTCTGCAGACTCAAGGGTCATCTTTATTTTAACCCCCCCGGGCCAGTGCTCCTCTGAGTGTTGGTCCAAACCGAGCTACTGCTGGGCCACCTCGGGAAACTTGAGGTTGGTTTTACTCGTAGCTAGACTCATCCGAGTGTGCCACGAGAAAGAGATATGTGCAGCTCCTATCGGGATTTGTCGGCACATTCGGGCGGTGTTCTTGGTTTAGTTTTACCTGTCGAAATGTCTTGTTGTACGGGATACCGAGTCGATCGGAGTGTCTCGGGTGGAGGTCTATTCCTCCGTTGACCGTGAGAGCTTGTCATGGGCTAAGTTGGGACACCCTGCAGGGATTTGAACTTTGAAAGCCGTGCCCATGGTTATGGGCAGATGGGAATTTGTTAACGTCCGGTTGTAGAAGACCTGAAGTTGACCTTAATTAAAATACATCAACGCGTGTGTTACCATGATGGTCTCTTTCCGTGGAGTCCGGAAGTGAACACTGATGTTGGAGTTATGCTTGGCGCAGTTGCTATAGGATCACTTCTTGATCATACTTTTATCGACCGTGCTTTGCCTTCTCTTCTCGCTCTCATTTGCGTATGTTAGCCACCATATATGCTAGTCGCTGCTGCAGCTCCACCTCATGCCTTTACCTTACCCATAAGCTTAAATAGTCTTGATCTCGCGGTGCGAGATTCTTTGAGTCCCGTGGCTCACGGATACTTCAAAACCAGTTTGCGGTGCCTATGGTACCGGCGGTGTATGAACCAAGCTCAAGGAGGAGCTCGATGAAGATCTTTTCCTTTGTGTTGTTTTCGTTCTAGTAGATCAGTAGTGGAGCCCAGTTGGGGTCGATCGGGGTCCTTTGTCGCATTTGGGGTTCTTCTTTTATTTTGGTTCCGTAGTCGGACCTTGATTGTATCTGGATGATGTAATGCTTTATTCATGTAATTGTGTGAAGTGGCGATTGTAAGCCAACTATGTATCTCTTTCCCTTATGTATTACATGGGTTGTGTGAAGATTACCTCACTTGCGACATTGCTTTCAATGCGGTTATGCCTCTAAGTCGTGCTTCGACACGTGGGAGATATAGCCGCATCGAGGCGCGCGCAAGTTGGTAATCGAGCCATCCCGACCTTAGGAGCCCCACCGCTTGATCGTTTTTAGTGGCGAGTTGTGTCTAGAAAAATGTTTTGAGTCATTTAGGATTATATATATCGGAGAGTTAGGAATTCTTTTTACTCCCGGTCCTTGACCTTACGGTGAGGTATCTGACGTAGAGTTTTGACTCTTCTCTTCTCAAATTTCACTAAAATTTTTTTAGGATCACGCGGGTATCTTGGAATCGTTCGATATTCTTATGACGAGAACATTGTTCTTGGTGCCTCCTGTCATTTAGGGGTTGTGGCGGTGTCCGGGAGTTGAGCTCCGAGGTGTTGTCGTCATAATTTTATCGTTCTGATTCGGAATACACGAGTTTAATGCGCCGACATCGAAAATCTCTTTTATGCGAGTTGTTGGTGAGATAACCCGCTAACCCATCTTGAGGTGAGTGCGGGAGTATTGCCATGACTTCGTATAACGGATGCTTTTGAAGGTTGAGGTAGACGATTTCGAAGGTTTCTTGGTTATGTGTTGACGGATGGATACAATTGGATGTAGGGATTGTTAGTTTGTGTGAGATATTATTGCTCCCTGTATCCCCAACACCAGATTGCATAACCGACAGTTTCGGGAGTTTCATAGGTGGGAATTCAAGTAGCTCTTAGGATATCTTTCCGACGGATGTATGATATGAAATTGGGGTTCGGCGTCTAGTGGTCCGCCTATTCACGGTTGGTTTCTGATGGTCTCGTTGTGTCTTAAAGAGTCCTTGGCTATGCCGACTGGGGACACCGTATGTCATGTGCACTACCTTGTACATGATGGTGCTGTACGATTGAGCCCGTGTAGGCCCCACCACGAAAACTTCGGACGAAATCTCTATCATATGTTTGTTCCGGCTTATTCTGCAAGCCAGTCCTTTGTTTTTGTTTTGAGTTGTGGTATTCGAGTTGCTTTGAAGTCAAATGTTGAATCCATACCTTTACTAAATGGTGTTCTCATACTCCGATGTGAATACCAATCCTTCTCGACAATCGAAATTGTCATGTCAATCCTCTTCAACCGATGTGCTTCTCTTCAAATGGATCCGATCATTTCAACATCCGCAAGATCAATTCTAAGTTTTCTCAACGGTGTTTGTTTCATCCGTCTCCAAGCTTCCTTTGTTCTTTCCCGCCCACCCACCCTTTTTCCTCAAGGACTAAGATTTCTTTATCAAGTATCCATTTATTCTTGTGAAGTCTCTCCATTCTTTTCCGTCAATGTTCTTACCCGGTGGTTCTCAAGAAGATGTTCTACTAGTTCGTCATTCCTCATTCCTTTCTCTTCTCCGGTGGATTCAAGTCAAGTTTTGTTGATCATATCTTTTTCCTCATTTCAATGTCTTCTCATACCGGTGCACCTCATTATCATTCTACTTCTCGCTATTTGTTATTCCGGAGTGCTCAAGATATCTCGAAGATTTGCGTTTCCATTCTCAATCCCTTCAAGATATTTCGAGATTGGTATCCCATTCAAGTCATTTAATTCAACCGGTGCAACATCTCTTTTAAATCATTTCCAACGGTGTTTTCTTTTGAGTGGGCCCTAACCCACAGGTCTTTTCCCAGGATCTTACCTGACTCTTCTAATTCTTCCGGAGCTATCCTAAATTCTTCTCCAAGTTTGACGTAAGAATGAGTTATCATCAGTCAAATGCTTTTCTCCAAGATCTTTCAAATTCTTTTCATAGTTGGCTAAACCTCTTCGCTTTTGATTCTTCCGGTGTGCCTCAATAATTCTTGGTGATGCTTCTCGTTGTCATTCTCATCATTTGAAGACCGAAGAAGAGTTTCTTTTAAATATTGGTCCATACTCTTGTATATTCATGGTTCTAGCTTCAAGTATCTAAATCCCTTCAAGTATCTTCATTCATTTTCCAATTCTTCCCGGTGATTGGTGCATTTGCTACGTTCAATTTCAATTCTTACGGTGGTTCTTTCGAGATCTCTCTTCCTTGTTCTCATATTAATTTATTCGTTGTTCCAATCCTACCGGTGGTTTGTTGAAGACCTTCTCAAGTTTACGCCATATCTCTCTTAATCCTTTTTCAATGGGAATAAGTGGTATGCCAAATCCGTTGATTGTCATCAATTTAATTGGTGAAGGATAAGCATAACATAATTCTTATTCTTGTTCATCCAAGTGATTAATTCTTTATTCCGGAGGCCCTTAAAATTCTCGGTTTCATATGTTTCATCTTCTCTTTTTCCCGGAGTTCCAAGCTCTAATTATCACGGAGATCCATCTAAATAATTGCAAGGCTTCACCTTGTGTTTTCAACTTCTCTTTCTTTCTATCACCCTTTTGTTTACCGGAGTTTTTCATGGAGGCTCTACATCATGGTTCGTCAATGATTCCTTTCATTCTTGATTTGTTCATCAAGATTTCTCTCGAAGTTAAGATCCGTCAAGCTATACTAAAAAAATAAACATGTTGCTCAACACATGTTTTGTTTTGAGGAGTTCAGGTATTCTTCATCTTGCATTCCAAAGTGCAACTCTTTCTACCTTATCTCTTGAGATGGTGTTATGCCATTCTTGACAATTTCCATTCATGTTTCGTGATTCACAGGTTGTCAGGAATGAGATATTTAAATCCATCCTTTTCTCTTTGTTCAAGAGATCTTTTCTACCGTCAATCTTTTCATTGGAGTTATCTTGGTATAGACTTCACCTAAAGCCTTCCCTAAGGAATGTGGCTATTATGGTGTTTATCAATGATCCAAGTTTTCTCCTATCCTCTCGGCGAAAGCAGTTTTCACCTCTTTGGTGCTCGCAATCAAATCAATGGATTCCGTTAGTGGCCGGTTGTCACCTCATAATGTTGAGATGTTTCCATAAGCCCACTACAAACTTATTCTTTTCGTTGTCAGTCTTCCGACAACTCTATTCTAACCTTCTTGCAAGGATGCCTTCCAAATTCAATTGTGGTAGAAGTTGACATTTTCTTCTCCGTCCCTTTATCCCAGTGGTCTAGCTTCTATTCTTTCATTACGGAGGCATTGTGATGTTGTGCTCTTCACCCATCACCTCATTTTGTCAGGATCGTGTTCCTTTTCTTGCTTATCCATTTAACCGGAGTGTTGTGTCATCCCTTCAAGTGTTTTTCCTCTTATCAAGTTTTCCTTCTTTCAGTCGGAGTGCTGCCCAAATCATATCAATCTTATTCCTTCTCTATCTAGTTTTAACCGGAGTGGTCTCAATATCTATCTTATCACTAAACCTCTTGGTTCTCGTCGTATCCCTTGTTCCTCTTTTCTAACGGAGTGTTTTCAACTTTGTTCATCTCCGTTGTACTCTTTCTTTTAAATTGCTCAACCTCTCAAGGTTCATGGTTTCACTCGTTTGTCGAAGAAGCAACTTAGTTTTACCTCTCCTCTTCCTCTTCCTTTTTCCCTCCGGTGCCATCCTAGATCTCGGGACGAGATCCTCTCGTAGTGGTGGAGTGTTGTAACACCGGATCCGATCGCCAGTGTCCTTGATTATTCGCCGTCGTTGCCATGTCATTTGCTTGCGTGTTGCTCTTTGCCATGTCATCATTTGCATTTTATCATGTCATCATGTGCATTTCATTTTGCATACATGTTCGTCTCATGCATCCGAGCATTTTCTCCATTGTCCGTTTTGCAATCCAGCACTCCTATGTTCCCCGGCGTCCCCTTCTTCTCTCCTGTTGTGAGCGGGTGTTAAACTTTCTCGGAATGGCCCGAGGTTTGCCAAGCGGCCTTGGTATAGCACCGTGAACCGCTTTGTCAAGTTTCGTGCCATTTGGAGGTCGTTTGGTACTCCAATGGTTAACCGGGTAACCGTAAAGCCCTCTTTTGTTTCAGCCCAACACCCCTTCCAAAGTGGCCCAAAACCCATCTAACTCCCTTCCATGCTCTTTGTCGTTTGATCACGATCGCGTGGCCGAAAACCGCTCCTCATTTGGACTCTCCTAGCTCCCTCTACCTATAAAACTAGCCCCTCCCCCGAATTTTGCGGATGAATTCGCAGATGGACCCTAGCCCCTTCTCCACCGCGCCGCCGGACATGTCCGTCCGCGCCGGACATGTCCGCCGGCCACGTCGTCCGAGCCAATCAGCGCCCGCCACGTCGTCAGCGCGCCCGCCTCGCCCAATGGCCTCGCGCCACTGTCGCCGCCGCCTCGCCCGCCCGCCCGAGCCTGCGAACCAGATCCGGCCACCCGCCCGGCCGCCCACGCGCCGCCGCGCCATGCCGGTGCCCGCGCCGCCCGGCCGCCGCCGCCTCCCCCGCCGCCGCCCGAACCTCTGCGCCGCCCGGCTGCGCCTGCCCGCCGCCCTTGCCTGAGCCGCCGCCCGTGCAAACCTCCATGCCGTCGGCCAGCGCATACATTTTCGCCAGCCTTCGCTTCGCCGCCGGCGCCGCCCGCGACCTCCGCCGGCAACCGCCGCCCGCTCCGCCCTAGCCCGTCGGCCGCCACGCCATGACGCCGACCGACCGCCTCGCCGTGCTTTCGCCGTACCGCCAGCCGTCTTGCTCTCTTCGCGACCTCCGTCGCCGCCGCCCATCTCCGGCGAGTCGGCCCGCCCGGCGGCCTCGCCCCCCTAGCTCCTCCTCCGGCCGGAGCCCCCTCCACCAGCCCCGGATCCGGCGCTCTCCGGCGAGATCCACGCCGCCTCGGCATCCGTGCCCGAACCCTAGATCCGGAGTCGTAAAACGACTAAGTCCCTGTAATCCATTATTCTGGTGCATATTTTGACCTGCTATATCTCTCTGCATGTAGCTCCGTTTTGGGCGTATAATATGTCAAATTGTTCGTCTCGAAGAGTACATCATTTCATTCCATTGCATCATTTTCATTTGAGCTCATCTTGATGCCCGAAATGCTGTTGGAAGAAGGCTTCAGATCGTTAGTTTCAGAATCTTATCAGCTCGAGCTCTTTTGTCATTTTTGCCATGATTTATGTGTGCATCCTATGAGTATGAGCTCTACATGAATGTTGGACATTGCCATGCCATCTTTCCAGGGGTGTTTGCCATGTATTTTTGTGAGCTATGTGTTGACTAGAACAAGCATGCAAAGTAGGGTAGTTGCTGTTGCTGTTTTCCTGGCAGATTCTGTAATATTTTGATGCCATGTTAACATGCTTCTAGTAATCATTCTGTGCATAATCTGGAGATGCTCTATAAACATGTTTTGACATACATGTCTTGCTCTATCCATTCATGCCCTTGTTTGCAATTATAGCCTGCTGGAACATGTTCATTTCTTGCTCCGAAGTTGCTTGAAAATGTTTCCTGGCAGATTGTTTGCATGAGATTCAATTTTCACGAGGTCGTTGTAGTTGATCCGTGTATGCTATGACCTTGCTCTTGCCATGATTAGCTTCATAATCATGCCTTCTTACTGTTGGTTGCCTTGCTATGCCATGTATTGCTCTGTAGTGAGTGCATCGAGCTCACGAACATGCCTACTCGTTAACTGTTTTTGCCATGCCCAGTTTTTCTGCCAAGTCTGAAATCTGTAATAAAACTTGCTATGTTTACATGGGTGCCATCATTTCTTAAGGTCCTTTTTGGCTTATGGTCAGTAAGGGACTATTGATATATGCTTTGAGTAGAATCATGTCATGCCTTGCTTTGCTATTATAAGTTCCTGTAGCTTGTTGTTTGCTTGCTCTAAACATGCCTTCCTGATGTTAATTCCTGGCATGTTAGTATTTTCACTAAGTCTGTGAACCTGATATTTTGAGCACTTTCACCATGCTTGTTTGATCATGTTATGATGTGATTTAGCCGTAGCTCAGTGTTCCTCTATTGTTAAGAATCTCCTGTAGTTCGCTGCCGTATGCTTTGCTTTTATGTTGGGGTGCTGTAGCATAGTTTCTTGTTGCTTGCTAAGTAGCATCGGGCTGTTAAACGCAGATTTGCATCATTCTTGTTTTGCTTGTCATTTGCAAACCGTGCATCCGATTCCGGTGATCTTTATATCGATTTCACCCAAAATCATCCCATCTTTCCAGCGGCATACTTGGTTTGCCAAGTTGATGCCCGGTTCATCATTTTCCTTCCGGAGCATACATATGCATTGAATATCACATCTCGCATAGCATGTCATGTATTGCATCATATTGCTTGTGCATTGTTCCTTGGTTGATTGTGGTTCCGTTGCTTGTGTTCTTGCTTTGGGTAGAGCCGGGAGACGAGTACGTGAACGAGGAACCTGTTGAGAACGCCTACAAGGATCAAGCCTTCGACAACTCTGAGAACCTTGCAGGCAAGATGATCATACCCTCGAAATCACTTCTATCTTTGCTTGCTAGTTTGCTCGCTCTTTTGCTATGCCAATGCTGCGATGCCTACCATTTGCTTGTCAGCCTCCTAAATTGCCATGAACCTCTAACCTTTGACACCTTCCCTATGCAAACCGTTGATTGGCTATGTTACCGCTTTGCTCAGCCCCTCTTATAGCGTTGTTAGTTGCAGGTGAAGATTGAAGTTTGTTCCTTGTTGGAACATGAAGATGTTGTTCCTTGTTGGAACATGTTTACTTGTTGGGATATCACAATATATCTTATTTAATTAATGCACCTATATACTTGGTAAAGGGTGGAAGGCTCGGCCTTATGCAGTGTTTTGTTCCACTCTTGCCGCCCTAGTTTCCGTCATATCGGTGTTATGTTCCCGGATTTTGCGTTCCTTACGGTTGGGCTATAATGGGAACCCCTTGACGATTCGCCTTAAGTAAAGCTTCTCCAAAAATGCCCAACCTTGGTTTTACCATTTGCCTCACCTAGCCCTTTTTTTTCCCTTGGGTTCTGCAGACTCAAGGGTCATCTTTATTTTAACCCCGGGCGGTGCTCCTCGAGTGTTGGTCGAACCGAGCTACTGCGGGCCACCTCGGGAAACTTGAGGTTGGTTTTACTCGTAGCTAGACTCATCTGAGTGTGCCACGAGAAAGAGATATGTGCAGCTCCTATCGGGATTTGTCGGCACATTCGGGCGGTGTTCTTGGTTTAGTTTTACCACATCGAAATGTCTTGTTGTGCGGGATACCGAGTCGATCGGAGTGTCTCGGGTGGAGGTCTATTCCTCCGATTGACCGTGAGAGCTTGTCATGGGCTAAGTTGGGACACCCTGCAGGATTTGAACTTTCGGCCGTGCCCGCGGTTATGGGCAGATGGGAATTTGTTAACGTCCGGTTGTAGAAGACACGAAGTTGACCTTAATTAAAATACATCAACGCGTGTGTTACCGTGATGGTCTCTTTCCGTGGTCAGGAAGTGAACTCTGATGTTGGAGTTATGCTTGGCGAGGTTGCTATAGGATCACTTCTTGATCATACTTTTATCGACCGTGCTTTGCCTTCTCTTCTCGCTCTCATTTGCGTATGTTAGCCACCATATATGCTAGTAAACTTGCTGCAGCTCCACCTCATGCCTTTACCTTACCCATAAGCTTAAATAGTCTTGATCTCGCGGGTGCGAGATTCTGAATCCCGTGGCTCACGGATACTTCAAAACCAGTTTGCGGTGCCTATGGTACCGAAGCGGTGTATAACCAAGCTCAAGGAGGAGCTCGGCGAAGATCTTTTCCTTTGTGTTGTTTTCGTTCTAGTAGATCGATAGTGGAGCCCGGTTAGGGTCGATCGGGGTCCTTTGTCGCATTTGGGGTTCTTCTTTTATTTTGGTTCCGTAGTCGGACCTTGATTGTATCTGGATGATGTAATGCTTTATTCATGTAATTGTGTGAAGTGGCGATTGTAAGCCAACTATGTATCTCTTTCCCTTATGTATTACATGGGTTGTGTGAAGATTACCTCACTTGCGACATTGCTTTCAATGCGGTTATGCCTCTAAGTCGTGCTTCGACACGTGGGAGATATAGCCGCATCGAGGGCGTTAAAGCCGAGAAGGAGTCGGAGAGAACGATGCCCGCCATCGGATCGACCGCCTCAACCAATCCCTGGTGCTAGAAGAAGAAGACGCGATGGGCCCGCCCTGTTTCGGCCCACAAATCTGAGATGAGCCCTTCCCTAAAGGGTTCACGCTCCCAAGAGATACGCCCAAGTATACCGGCTCCGTGAAGCCGGAGGACTGGCTGGTCGACTACTCCACGACCGTCAGCATAGCAAACGGCAACAAGCCCGTTGCTGTGAAGTACGTCCCACTCATGCTCCAGGGCACAACCCTGACGTGGCTTAACAGCCTGAAGCCCCGCAGCATCAACAACTGGGTTGATTTCACTGAAGCCTTCATCCGCAACTTCACCAGCACGTACAAGCGGCCTCCCAAGCCCCATAAGCTCTCCTTGTGCGTCCAAGGGCCCAGTGAATCGACTCGCGACTATCTCACGCGCTGGGCTGAGCTGTGCAATTCCTGCGAAGGCGTGCACGAGGTGCAAGCCATCGAGTACTTCACCGCCGGGTGCCGAGAGGGCACCCTCCTCAAGCACCGACTTCTCTGCGACGAGCCTGCGACTCTCGACGAACTGTTGATCATCGCTTACAAGCAGCCACGACCGAGATCCTAGTTGATGCATCCGGCAAGGTAGCTCCTCAGGCTCCTCGGACTCCGGCTGGTGACACCAGTCGGCGAGAGCAACCAAGCGACAACAAGTGCAAGGCCACGCAGCCGACTTCCACCAGCCGGCAAGTGGCGACAGTCGAAGACCAGCAGCCGGAAGGGCAGCCTCCTCCCAAGCGTAAGAAGGGCGGCAAGCCCAATTGGTTGCCCGCCTTCTCGTACGAGCAGACTCTTGATGCACCCTGCAAGTTCCATAGTGGTGCGAAGCCGTCCAACCACACCACTCGAAAGTGCCAGTGGCTCACTAGAATCGCCAAGGGAGATGGAATCCTACCTCCTATGCCTGCCGGCCCGCCGCCTCCTCCGCCCCAGCAGCCGGCGGCCCGGCCAGTCGGCACCATACAAGATGAGTATCCAGAGGAGCATGGAGCCTATGTTGTGTTCACCAGTGTGGCCGATGACAGACGCAGCAGACGGCAGCAACAGCAAGAAGTACAAGCAGTGGCATCAGATACTCCAGAGTTCATGCATTGGTCCGAGAAGCCCATTAGTTGGAGCAGGGCTAACCACCCGAAGGTGATGCCCTCCCTTGGCTCTTATGCCCTGGTCTTAGATGCCACCTTCGCAACAGAGAGGCGGGCAGCTCGTTTCTCCAGAGTCCTGATAGATGGCGGCAGCAACATCAATATCATGTACCGTGACACAATGGAGAAATTGGGAATCAAGCAGAAGCAGCTTCACCCCAGTCGGACTGTATTCCATGGCATAGTCCCTGGCCTTTCCTGCTCACCAATCGGCAAGACCCAGATTGATGTTCTCTTTGGAGACAAGAATCACTTTCGCCGAGAGCCAGTTTGGTTTGAAGTGGTGGACCTTGAGAGCCCCTACCATGCGCTACTTGGCCGGCCTGCTCTGGCCAAGTTCATGGCGGTCCCCCACTATGCTTACCTCAAGATGAAGATGCTGACTACCAAGGGAATCCTGACCATAGTCGGAGACTACAAGAAGTCGTCCACCTGTGCGGCAGACAGCAGCCGGCTGGCTGAGTCCCTTGTGATTGCAGCTGAGAAGCGGCTCCTTGACCGGGTTGTGGCGATGGCAGGCAAGAAGCTAGAAATGTCACCCATCCCCAAGGAGTCGGAAGTTGAGGGCTCGTTCAAGCCGGCAAAGGAAACAAATAAGATACCCTTGGATCTGGAGCACCCGGAGAGGCACGCTGTCATAGGTGCAAACCTTCACAGCAAATAGGAAAGCGAGCTCGTCGATTTCCTCCGTGAGAATCGGGACATCTTTGCATGGTCTCCCAAAGACATGCCGGGTGTTCCGACGGATTTCGCCGAGCACAAGTTACATGTCCGACCTGACGCCAAGCCGGTCAGGCAGCCCTTGCACCGCCTGTCAGAAGAAAAGAGAAGAATTGTCGGAGAAGAGATAGCCCGGTTTCTAGCAGCCGACTTTATCATGGAAGTATTTTTCTCAGAATGGTTGGCCAATCCAGTTCTTGTGCTGAAGAAGAACAAGCAGTGGAGCATGTGTATTGATTATACCAGCCTCAACAAGCTTGCCCCAAAGATCCCTTTGCCTTGCCAAGAATTGACCAAGTGATAGACTCCACAGCCGGATGCGAGCTGTTGAGTTTCCTGGATGCGTACTCAGGGTACCACCAGATCAAGCTGAACCCGACCGACAGGCTGAAGACCGCCTTCATCATGCCATCCAGAGCCTTCTTCTACCTGACCATGACGTTCGGCTTGCGAAATGCCGGCGCCACGTTTCAGCGTTGCATGCAGAAGTGTCTCCTCAAGCAATTCGGCAGAAACGCCCACGTTTTATGTGGACGATGTAGTGGTGAAGACGGAGAAGCGTGGCACGCTGCTGGAAGACCTAAAGGAGACATTTGAGAACCTGCGCCAATTTCAGATCAAGCTCAACCTGGTGAAATGCGTCTTCGGAGTACCAGCCGGCTAGCTTCTCGGCTTCCTGGTCTCAGAGCGCGGCATAGAGTGCAACCCTGTGAAGATCAAGGCCATTGAGAAGATGGAGGTGCCCACCCGACTGCTAGACGTGCAGAAGTTCACCAGTTGCCTGGCATCAATCAGCCGTTTCATCAGTCGGCTGGGCGAGAAGGCTCTTCCCCTGTACCAGCTCATGAAGAAGACCACTTTTTTCGAGTGGAACGACAAGGCGGACGAAGATTTTCTCCAGCTCAAGAAGATGTTGACCACCCCGCCTATCCTGGCGGCTCCGACTGATAAAGAGCCCATGCTCCTCTACATCACCGCCACCAGTCGGGTGGTTAGCACAGTCATAGTGGTGGAACGCAGGGAGGAGGGCAGAGCATTGCCGGTCCAGAGGCCGGTGTATTACTTGAGTGAAGTACTGTCCGCCTCCAAGCAAAACTACCCCCACTATCAGAGATGTGTTATGGCATGCACTTTGCCGCCAAGAAGCTGAAGCCTTACTTTCAAGAGCACCAATTGTTGTTATCTGCACTGCTCCGCTTGTTGAGATCATTGGAAGCCGAGATGCCTCAGGTCGAGTGGCCAAATGGGCCATTGATCTGACCCCCTACACCATTTACTACCAGCCTCGCACCGCCATCAAGTCACAAGCACTGTCTGACTTCCTCGTTGACTAGGCCGAGACCCAGTACCTGCCACCAGTGCCAGACTCTACCCATTGGCGGATGCACTTTGATGGTTCAAAGATGCGCATCGGTCTGGGAGCCGACATCGTCCTTACCTCTCCCAAGGGTGACAACCTCAGATATGTGCTGCAAATCCACTTTGCCGCCTCCAACAACATAGCTGAATATGAGGCACTCATACACGGGCTCCGGCTTGCCAAGGAACTCGGCATTCACTGGATCCTGTGTTATGGTGACTCCGACTTGGTGGTCCAGCAGTCGTTAGGCGACTGGGATGCCAAAGATGCAAATATGGCAAGCTACCGCTTCCTCGTGCAGCAACTCAGCGGATACTTTGAGGGGTGCGAGTTCCTCCATGTACCAAGAAACGACAACGAGCAAGCAGATGCCCTGGCACGGATCGTCTCCACCCGGCAAGCAATACCAGCTGGCGTCGCCCTACAACGCCTCCTTAAGCCGTCTGTCAAGCTGTCACCAGAGTCCGACTCCATCTTCATACCAGCCCCTCCTGACGCAGTCAGATCCGACTTGAGGGCCCAGAAGCCGGCGCGGGGACTTCGGCAGGCGGCCCGGGGAATGCAGCCGTCGCACCCGGTCCAGGGACTTTAGAGCCCGGCCCGGGGACTGCAGCAGTCGGCCCGGGGACTTCTTCAACTCAACAGGCGGCAGCCAACTCCAACCCACCGCCTCCCGGCCCAACTGCACTTGTACAAGTTGCAGTCGTGGCACTCGAAGAAATAGCTGCACCTTCATGGGCTCAATCCATCCTCAACTTTCTGGTGAACAAAGAGCTGCCGACTGATGAGATCCTAGCCCGACAAGTGCAACAGCGGGCAGCAGCATACACCGTCATCAACAAAGAACTGGTGCGGCGTAGTGTCACTGGCGTGTACCAGCGCTGCGTGGAGCCGGACCAAGGCCAAGCAATCCTCAAGGATATCCACCAAGGCGAATGTGGTCACCAGCGGCTTCAAGATCACTTGTTGCCAAAGCTTTCCGCCATGGTTTCTTCTGGCCGACTGCTCTAGAAGACGCCAAAGAGTTGGTCCAGAAGCGTAAAGGGTGCCAGAAGTTCCGCTCCAAGCCACACTTGCCAGCTTCTGCACTCAAGACAATTCCCATTTCTTGGCCCTTTGCCGTCTGGGGGCTGGACACGGTAGGGCCATTCAAGACGGCTCACGGAGGCATGACTCATTTGCTTGTCGCCGTGGACAAGTTCACCAAGTGGATAGAAGCAAAGCCAATCAAGAAGCTGAATGGGCCGACTGCCATGACTTTCATCACCGACATCACCACTCGATACGGCATACCACACAACATCATCACCGACAACGGCACAAACTTTGCCAAAGGAGCCTTGGCTCGTTTTTGCGCGACGCAGGGCATCCGACTGGACTTAGCGTCTGTTGCCCATCCGCAGTCAAACGGCCAAGTGGAGCGAGCAAACAGCCTCATTTTGTCCGGCATCAAGCCTCGACTGGTCAAGCCTCTAGAGCATTCGACCGGCTGCTGGCTCGATGAGCTGTCGGCCGTCCTTTGGAGCCTGCGCATAACTCCGAACAAGTCGAACGGCTTCACGCCCTTCTTCCTCGTCTACGACGCTGAAGCCGTCATCCCGACGGACATAGAATTTGACTCCCCACGAGTCACCATGTACACCAAGGCGGACACCAAGGAGGCACGAGAAGACGGCGTCGATCTACTGGAAGAGGGCCGA
The DNA here is from genome assembly GCA_021437245.1 of Aegilops speltoides. Lineage (NCBI taxonomy): Eukaryota > Viridiplantae > Streptophyta > Magnoliopsida > Poales > Poaceae > Aegilops > Aegilops speltoides. Next base: position 91,522,067 of record CM038145.1, on the reverse strand, counting down.
CTGTTGGCACTCAGCCGGTCCGCCATCTACCAGTAGAGTTTGCGCCAATACTACAACCGCAAAGTGAAGCCGAGATCCTTCCAAGAGGGAGACCTTGTGCTCTGGCTGATCCAGCGAATAGCCGGCCAGCACAAGCTCTCGACACCTTGGGAAGGCCCTTTTATCGTCAGTAAAGTGCTGGGCAACGGTTCCTACTACCTGATCGACCGCTCAGAAGCCCAGAGCACGCAAAAGAGATGACTCAGGCAAGGAGACGGAGAGGCCATGGAACACAAACCTCCTCCGAAGATTTTACAGTTAAAAGCAGTATGTATCACACTACCTTTTGTATTAAGTACAAAGACTCCGGGTCCCCCGAGAAGAGCTCGGGGACTACCCTCTTTTATCTATATGATAAGTGTTATGCCTATGAATGTGTTGTTGTATTATTTCGCCTGGCACCGGGTTCGACCAGTCGGCCCGGAGGCTTGCCGCCTTCTGCTATATGCCGTTTCCTACAGTCGGACAAATAGTGTGTCAGCGAAAATGCCCACATGAAAACTTCTCCTATCAGAAGCCGCAGCTCGTAGAGCGACTGTACGGTGGGCAGGGGTTGCAAAGCAATGCCCACATGAAAAATGGCTAAGGAAAAATGCGCATACAACTGGGGCCGGCATCCCGCCTTTTCGGCCGGCTGTCGAGCAGCCGGTCGGCCGGCTTCTGCTTACCTTGCCAACACTCCAAACGGCTAAGTACTTGCCTCTCCCGTAAATAGCTAAGTACTCAACCCAGCCACAGTCCACAGAGCGGCTGTTTGGCTGGCAAGAGGATAGCCAAGGGAGGGCGGCAAAGGAAAAAAGCAAGGAGCAGAAAGCAAGAAAAGTCAGAAGCCAGCAATCAAAGCATAATTTGCGACAAAGGATATTTACATAGCAAAAGGCCCATTGGCCAACATTCAACAAAGTTTGATATACACCCCACGGGTGGAATTGTGCAAATATAATCAAAGTTTGTCGAGACTAATGAGCAGAAAAATAAAAGACAATAGCCTAAGGAGCGGCAGGGGGTTCCGGCTGGACGGTGGAGTCGGCGGCGCCGGTTGGGGCAGCGGAGGATTCCGGCTGGATGGCAGAGTCTATGGCACCGGTTGGAGCAGTGGACGGCTGGACGGTAGAGTCGGCGGTGCTAGTCAGTGGAACGGGCGGCTGGTCGGTCTCCGCCTGGCCGCCTCCAGCAGCAGTCGGCGCACTTGAGCGCGGGTCGTTGCTCGAGGCACGGTCAGGTTGAGGCTGGCCATCTACTCCAACCTCCGGCGCGTCCTCCTCGCTTTCCTCGTCCTCCGCCTCCTCCCCTTCGTTGCTGGAATCGATCACCTCGGCCAAGTCCTCTCTATCCTCCGGGTTCAGCCCGAACCACTCCAGCGGCGCCTCGGCTGTCACATCCCTAGTTCTGGTATGATCTAGGCTTGATTTGTGCATCATGTTTAAATTCCATTTAAATGTGAAATGGGGATTTGTAAAACCCTCAGAAATCATTTCCGGAAATGACCCAGATAAAAATTGCTCCAAAAAGGTCCAAGAAAATGTTCATGTCTCTCTCTGAAAATATTGGGCAGAGATAAAAATCAACAAATATTTTTAGGAGCTCATAAATATTTATTTTGGGCAGTTGGAATTAATGCAATAGTTATTTGCTTTGGACATATATTATTATATATATAAAATGTTGTCCAAAAATTATGCCACTTGCTGAGGAGCTCTAGAATAATATAGTTAGCTCCTGCAAAAATGGGGATAAGGAAATAAAATGGTTTAGTATTTTATTTAAACCAAACAAATGTCAGAAAAATAGAAAACAGAAATAAAAGGGAGACTTACCTGGCGCCTAGCTCTGTGTTGGCCCAAGATCAGGCGGCTTTGGCCAGCCAGTGGCCAGCCAGCCCAGCCCAGCCCGCCTCCTCCTCCTGTCGTCTTCTCCCCTCGCCAAGCAGTGCGTGCGACGCCACACAGCCGCCATGCCACGCGCCCGGCCACCTCCTGCTTCTCCCTTTCGTCGCCCTGGATGCCCTGGAACGACACCACACACGCCCCGCACCTCTCTCACTCTCTCTCGTTCCTCCCCCTCCCCTGGATCTCTCTCTCCCACCGTGCCCGAATGCTGCCGACGCCACCGCTCGCCGTTGCCGCGGCCACTGCCTCCCCCTCGTCCCTCCGTCGTGTCCACGCGCTCCGCCGCTGTGGGCTACGCCTCCTCGACGAGACGCCGGCGCCAGATGGCTCGAATGCCGCCATCGCCATCGTTTTCAACCTCGGGCGCCGCCGATCGCCGACTCGATTAAATGCGCTGCGCAGGCCTGCCCGAGCCACCAAGACGCCACCGAACCGCAGTGAGCTCCTGCCCGTTCCCTCTCTCCGCTTAGCCGACGCTGTCGTAGCCTTCTCCCCACCACGGCCGAAGCCTCTCGCCGCCGTCCATGTCGCCGCCGTCGCCCTAGCCACCGCAGCCCGCAACCGAGCACGTCACCGTGCTCTTGGTGCCACGAGGGTGCCGCAGAGCCCCTCGGGTGGCCTCCCCGTACGCTGTAGCCGTGTGCCCGCTCGAGCCCGAGCTCCGGCCACCGCCGCGAGCTCTGCCCCGGCGAGCTCTGCCGTCCCCGCGACCTCCCCTATGCCCAGGTGGATGCGGTCGAGCGCGGGCTGCCGATTGGTAGTCCCCGCGCTTTTCGCCGCCAGAAGGCGTTCGGCTGGCACCGCCAGCAGGTTTGGTCGCCGCCAACTCCGGCGGGCGCTGACGTGGCGGTTTAATTAGTGCTTAACCCCCACCTAATTACCCCCTCTGAGACTGACGAGTGGGCCCCAGTGCTTAGTCAAAGCTAATCAGCCCAGGTTTGACTCGGGGTTAACCCCAGTGTCACTGACGTGTGGTCCCCACACGTCAGGTTTGACCCTGGTCAGCCCTGCTGACCTCTTGACGTCGTCTTTGTCGTCATCTCGACGCGATTATTCATTTTCGAATTAAAATAAATCAGGAAATTCCAGAAAATGATTTAAACTTCAAAAATTCATAGAAATTCAACCGTAGCTCAGATTGAAATAATTTATATATGAAAAATTATCAGAAAAATGCAATCTTTCCATCTGTACTAGTTTCATGCATGACAAACCAACTTATACATGCTGAATATGAGAAAACACATTATGGCATATTAAGAGACTTAAATTAGAATTGCATATGAGCTTAGGGTTCAAATGGACTTCAAACCAAATGAATACTAGTTGCATTAGCTCAAACAGCATCACATCTTCATGCCATGTTCATGCATCATATTGTTGCATATGCTTGTGTATTGATTGTTGGCACCGCTCCTTCTCGATAGGTCTTGCTCCGAGACCGCTCCAGTACTGCCTATGAAGCAAAGGCCTCCCTTGTTGATCTACCAGGCAAGCAAACCCCCTTGTTCATTCCGATCAAATCCTACTCTCTCGCTCCTGCTCTCAATTATTGCATTAGGACAACAATGATTCATCTGCTACTTTGTGCTGCGGTAGTTGAACCCATTCCTCTGCATGACCTGTCATTGCCACAGTAAATAGTTGAAACCCACTAGCATGTGTAGGAGTTGATTGAGCCCATGTTGTGTTCCTACCATGCTATGCCTGCTATTGCTTAGAGTTGTGTCAGGTCTGATTCATTGGGAATGAATTGGAGTGTTACGATATGTTCTGATGCTGAGAGTAATGTGTGTGAACACGATTTGGTAAAGGTAGCGGTGAGAGGCCATGTAGGAGTACATGGTGGGTTGTTTCACCGAACCGCCCTTAAGCAATCGAAGTTCTATGTATGTTGTCCAATGACTCGATACTACCACACATTGGGCTCCGGGCGCTCCAAGCCCTCTCGACTTATTAACCAACTTGGTCTCTGTCCAGGAGTCGCAACTAGTTTCTGGTGTTTGTAGGTAGTGCTATTTTTCTACCAAGTGGCACCCGGCAGGGTGGGCTTGGGACAGACTAGGCACAGGTGGCACGGTGTACCAAGTGGCACCGGATGGTGGGCTCGGGAACCCTGCACACATCGTTTGGGGCCGTGAGCGACACCCCGGCCGGATCTCCTTGCGGATGGAACCCGAATAGGCGATAAACCTGGGCTAGAGTCTTGTGTGGTTAGTCAGGTCGTGGCCGACACCCTCGCCAGGCTTCCGCTTGAAGGTTGCCGAGATACATGGCGGTAAGTGGCGAGAGCGTGTGTGAAGAAGTACACCCCTGCAGGGTTAACATGATCTATTCGAATAGCCGGGTCCGCGGATATGGACTTCTTGGATGCTTACATGGTACATAGACAACTTGAAGTGGATACTATAAAATGCTCAAGACAAGTGTGAGTACTATGGATGGCCTTCTCGTAGGGAGACGGGGATGAATCCATAGTAGTGTATTGTGTGGTGATTAGTGGACTCGTGTGCGCCATATCACCTCAAAGAAGTTCTCGTAGTCGAGAACAGATAGCCACAGAATCAAAGCTGGCTTGTCGCAACTAAACCCCACATTACCCTCTTGATACAAGTGCATGTATGATAGGATCTCGATGTAAGTCTTGCTGAGTACCTTTGTACTCATGTTGCTTTATTTATGTTTTTGCAATGAGACTTCGGTCTTACTAGTGTTCTCGTGGACTTCACGAGTAGCTTGTACCTCAGCTACGATCTTGATCGGATGTTGTAGATAGTCGCTCTTCACCTTTTTCATTTGTAGATGCTCTGTACTCGACATGTAATGCTTCCGCTTGTTGCTTGTATGTTCTCGTATGATGGTCCTGTGACCCTGCTTGCAATATATGCTATGATGGCTCTTCCGAGCCTTTATCTATATGAGTTGTTGAGTTATGCTTGTGATGCCATGTTGTACAAAGACATACTTGCATGTTATGCGACATGTAATGTGTATTGCTATGTGTGGATCCGACTATCTAGTTGTTTATCCTTAGTAGCCTCTCTTACGGAAATGTCTCCTAGTGCTTCCACCGAGCCATGGTAGCGCTGCTCTTGCCCGAACACTTAGGCTGGCCGGCATGTGTCCTTCTTCGCTCTGTATCCGTCCTTCGGGAAATGTCACGCGATGAATACCGAGTCCTGTTAGCCCGCTACAGCCCGGTTCACCGGAGTCTGTTAGCCCAGTGCTACAGCTGGATTCACTCGTGATGACCGACACGCTCGATGTTTGGGTCATGGATGCCTGTCCTCGTAAGTTTGTGCCACTTTGGGTTTACGACTAGCCATGTCACCGGGCTCCTTATCATATGGATGCTAGCGACACTATCATATACGTGTGCCAAAAGGCATAAACGGTCCCGAGCAAAGGTAAGGCGACACCCGTGGGGATACCGTGCGTGAGGCCGCAAAGTGATATGAGGTGTTACATGCTAGATCGATGTGGCATTGAGTCGGGGTCCTGACAGCTTTGGTATCAGAGCCTGACTGCCTGTAGGATTACCAAGCCAAACTGGTCGAAGTTGAGTCTAGAAATTCTTTAGTTATGTAAGGGAATTGATTGTGGGAAGGAACGTAAGGCTCTTTTTACTCCTTATACCTCATGGCCTTCTGATCTGAGTCATCCTATCTTTCCTACGGGGTTAAGGAACTAGGCTATCTCTTCCGTCTATTAGGATCACGTGTTACTACTCCGTAGTCCCTTAGGATTGGTTGATCGAGTCATATTCAGCCGAAAGTACTTCCGGTGTAGTCTGTTTAGTATGATCTCAGAACCTTGAGTGATGATGTTGAGTATGTTACTACCCCATTTTAGCAGGATGTCTCATTCTGAGCATTTTACTGCCGTTATGCTGCCGGAATTGCCCTAGGAGTTCGAGAGATACTAATTTCCTTGTCCTACATTCTATAGCCTATAGTTGATGCTGATTCCGTCCTTGGTTTCGTTTCTCAGGATGTCATCAGCTAAGCGAAGTTCTATTGCTCATAGCCAGAACCACGGAGATGGTAGGGATGAGGATCCTCCCGACCAGCCTTCGTTGGCAGAGTTCATGTTAGAGATGGAGAAAACAAGCGTGAGTCTAACCGCTTGTTGGCACGTGATCGAGGAGAACACCGCACATCGTTCAAAGGATCTGTGACCATTCATGACTTCATTCGCTTGCACCCACCCACCTTTCATCATTCTATTGAGCCACTCGATGCGATGACCGGCTCCGTAGCATCACTCATAAGTTGCGCTCTCATGAACGTAGCTGAAGATGACAAGGTCACCTATGCCACATACCACCGGAAGGTCCCGCTAGTCTTTGGTGGCGTAACTATGAGGCTATGCTTCCAATCGGCCGATTCCTACTTGGAGGGATTTCACCGAGGCTTTTCGCGAGCATCACATTCCTCGTGCCCTCATCGATCGCAAGAGAGAAGAGTTCGTAGTTTCACCCGAGTAAGATGGCTGTTGATGCTTACAGACGAGAGTTTGAGAACCTTGCCCGCTATGCATCGTAAGAGGTGTCCACGGACGCCAAGAAGCGTGCTAGGTTCCTAAGGGTCTCAACCCCAAGTTGCGCCGTGATCTCCACCTGCATCATTGTGATACATTTCAAGCTCTTGTGAACAAGGCCATCAATGCAGAGACAACTCAGCTCACTTACGAGGAGTCTCGTAAGCACACCGTGATTTGGGATCTTCTTCCGCTCCAGCTCTCGAAGCGCGGTTTGGGTTCCAACTCCGCTCTTCCTCCCGGATATTCACCAAGGCCATCTCATGTGGTGCCTCCCCAGCTCGACAGATGTTCCACCCAGCCTACTAGTAGACCGCTTGTCGCGGGTCCACGTCCAACTTCGTGGACTTGCTTCACATGCGGAAGCCGTGACACTATGCACGCGATCGCTCTCGGACTAGTTATGCTCCACCCCAGCCCGAGAAGTCTATTGGCCATGGTAAGCCATCACGCAAGATGATCGGTGTCAAGTCAGCTCCCATCGAACGTGGACGGTGCATCACGTCTCGCTAAAGACGCCATGATGATCCGGATGTCGTTCTTGGTACACTTCTTGTCAATTGTCATCCAAAGATCGGTTCTGCTCGACATCGAGCATCTCACCCTTCATTTCAAGGCTATGCTCGCTTACACGACATGTCATTTTGTGATATGCCAACTCCGCTTGAAATCAAACCCTGTGGTCTAGATGGCAAACCACTAGAATCAGCTATGGTAATGAAATCCTTGTTGATAGACTTGTATTCCTCGCATCACTTGTAGCCCTCAAGTCCTCGATATTAACATCATCTTGGGTATGGACCGGATGACAGCTCATCATGCCAAGATTGATTGTTACACCAGATCTGCTCAGCTTACACACCCATCCGCAAGATAGTCACCGCTCCACCAGAGTTGCAAAGCGCCAACTCTATTCTCTTAATGCCAGCCCTCTTCCGCACCTTGAAGATATCCCGTAGTCCGTGACTTTCCGGATGTCTTTCAGAGGAACTGCCAGTGTTCCACCGACAGAGATGTAGAGTTCGGCTCATAGATCTTATCCCAGAACCGCTCCAATCTCTAGGAGACCTTACAAGATGGCACCCTTAGAACTAGCCGAGCTTAAGAAACAACTTGATGAGTCCTTGCAAAAGGGTTTCATCCGTCCTAGTTCTTCTCCTTGGGCTTGCCCCGTCCTCTTCGTCAAGAAGAAGGATGGTACGGACCGGATGGTTGTAGATTATCGTCCCGTTAATTTGGTCACGATAAAGAACAAATATCCGCTCCCCAGGATCAACGACCTGTATGATCAGCTCGCTGGATCCTCAGTCTTCTCCAAGATGGATTTGAGGTTAGGCTACCACCAAATCAAGATCAGAAATGGGGACATTCCTAAAACGGCTTTTGTCACTCGTTATGGCCAGTACGAGTACACCGTCATGTCCTTCGGTCTAACCAACGCTCCAGCCACATTCTCCCGCTTGATGAACTCGATCTTCATGGAGTACTTAGATAAGTTCGTCGTGGTTTACCTCGATGATATTCTTATTTACTCGAAGAACGAAGAAGAGCATGCCGAACATCTTAGACTTGTGTTAGAAAAACTCAGAGAGCACCGCCTTTATGCCAAGTTCTCCAAGTGTGAATTTTGGTTGCCGTAGTGACCTACCTAGGCCACGTAATCTCCGATAAGGGCATTGCTGTCAATCCCGAGAGAGTTAAGGCCGTTCTTGATTGGACTCCACCTGAAACCGTTAAACAAGTTAGAAGTTTCCTTGGTCTAGCCAGCTATTGTCGCCGCTTTGTTGAAAACTTCTCCAAAGTAGCTAAACCCCTCATGGAACTTCTCAAGAAAGATAAAAGTTTGAGTGGTCCCCACAGTGTGAGTACAGCCAGAACCTAAAAGACGCTCGACTTCTGCTCCCATACTTGTGCCACCGGATTTCACTAAAGACTTTGTTATCTCTCGACGCCTCACGACAGGACTAGGTTGCATTCTTATGCAGGATCGCCATGTGATTGCCTATGCATCTCGACAGCTTGCATCCACACAAGGAGAATTATCCTACACATGATCTAGAGCTTGCACCCGTAGTCTATGCACTCAAGACCGGCGACATTACCTCCTTGGTAAACGCTATAGATCTACACCGATCACCGAGTCTCAAGTATATCTTCACCCAACCAAATTTGAACCTTAGGCAAAGACGTTGGTTGGAATTGATCTCAGATTACGACTTAGGGATTACCTACACTCCAGGCAAAGCTAATGTCATGGCTGATGCTCTAAGCCGTAAATCCTATTGCAACAATCTCATGTTGCAGCAAGGCCAACCACTTCTCCATGAGGAATTCTATAAGCTTAATCTTCACATTGCTCCTCACGGATTCCTTTCTACCTTGGTGACGAAACCTACCCTTGAGGATCGGATTGTCGCTGCTCAAAAGCAGGACACGGGTATTTCCCGGATCAAGAGAAACATTAAGAAGGAAGTTGGTGGATGTTTCTCTATGGATGATCGAGGTGTTGTTTTCTTTGAAAACCGCTTGGTGGTTCCCAAGAATCAACATCTACGAAAACTAATCCTTAAGGAGGCGCATGAATCTCCTCTCACGATTCATCCCGGTAGTACTAAGATGTATCAGACCTCGCCAGAGGTTCCGTGGACTAGGATGAAGAGAGAAATTGCTCAGTTTATCGCTAACTGTGACGTTTGTCGTCGCGTTAAGGCAGAGCATCAAAGACCTGCTGGCACCCTTCAGCCTTTAGCTATTCCCGAATGGAAATGGGATAAAGTTGGTATGGACTTCATCACCGCTTTCCTGTGACCAAGAGAGGGAATAATGCTATCTTCGTAGTCATTGATCGCCTTTCCAAAGTGGCTCATTTCCTACCTGCTCGAGAGAGTATCACCGCTAGTCACTTCGCCGACTTATATATTTCTAATAGTATCACTTCATGGTGTTCCACTAGAGATCAATTCAGACCGTGGCGCCTTTTTCACTTCTCATTTCGGGAGAGTTTCCAAACTGCCATGGGAACCCATCTTTCCTTCAAGACCGCTTTCCACCCTCAATCGAGTGGTCGTGGAAAGGGTCAACCAAATTCTCAAGACATGCTTAGAGCTTATGCTATCTCATTCGGTATGGATTGGGAGAAATGTCTTCCTTTCGCCGAGTTTGCTTATAACAATAGCTATCAATCCAGCCTCAAGAAAGCTCCTTTTGAGATTCTCTATGGACGAAGATGTCGAACACCTTTGAACTGGTCAAACCGTGAAAGACAATTCTTTGGACCGACATGATCCAGAGGCGTAAGAGCAAGTTCGCATCATTCGTGAGAATTTGAAAACAGCCCGCCTCGCTAAAAGAGTCAAGATGATCGCCATCATAAGGATATGACTTATGAAGTTGGCGACAAAGCTTACCTTCGGGTTACTCCTTTGAAGGGTACCCATCGCTTCGCATCAAGGGCAAGTTGGCTCCTTGTTACATTGGTCCTTTTCGCATTCTCGCTAAACGAGGAGAGGTTGCCTACCAGCTTGAACTACCCCACATCTTTCTCGAGTTCATGATGTCTTCCACGCCTCTCAACTCAGCATTGCTTCCGGATCCTATCCGCGGAGTGGACCACGAAACGCTTGATCTCCAAGATAACCTCACATATCGAGAGTATCCAGTTCGCATTCTTGATCAAGCAGAGCGTGTCACTCGACGTCATAACATCAAGTTTCTCAAGGTTCAGTGGTCTCATCATTCCGAGAGAGAAGCTACTTGGGAGCGAGAAGATCGTCTTCGACTGGAGTACCCCGCTTTCTTTCCGTCGACCCCTGAATCTCGGGACGAGATTCTTTCAAGAGGGGGCGAGTTGTCACATCCCTAGTTCTGGTATGATCTAGGCTTGATTTGTGCATCATGTTTAAATTCCATTTAAATGTGAAATGGGGATTTGTAAAACCCTCAGAAATCATTTCCGGAAATGACCCAGATAAAAATTGCTCCAAAAAGGTCCAAGAAAATGTTCATGTCTCTCTCTGAAAATATTGGTCAGAGATAAAAATCAACCAATATTTTTAGGAGCTCATAAATATTTATTTTGGGCATTTGGAATTAATGCAATAGTTATTTGCTTTGGATATATATTATTATATATATAAATGTTGTCCAAAAATTATGCCACTTGTTGAGGAGCTCGAATAATATAGTTAGCTCCTGCAAAAATGGGCATAAGGAAATAAAATGGTTTAGTATTTTATTTAAACCAAACAAATGTCGAAAAATAAAAAAGAAATAAAGGGAGACTTACTCGGCCTAGCTCTGTCTTGTGCGGTTGGCTCAAGATCAGGCGGCTGGCCAGCCAAAGCCCAGCCCACCGCCTCCTCCTCTGTCGTCTTCTCCCCTTGCCAGCAGTGCGTGCGCTGCGCCACACCAAGGCAGCGCCACGCCTCCGCCACCTCCTCGCTTCTCCCTTTTGTCGCCTTGACGCCTCGAACGACGCCACGCATGCCCCGCACCTCTCTCACTCTCTCGCTCCCCTCCCCGATCTCTCTCTCCCCACCGTGCCCGAACGCCGCCGACGCCACCGCCGCCGCTGCCGCCCATCGCCTCCCCGCGTCCCTCCGTCGGTCCACGCTCTCCGCCCGCTGTGGCTACGCCTCGACGAGACGCACGGCGCCGGACGGCTCGAATGCAGCCATCGCCATCGTTTTCAACCTCGACGCCGCGTCGACGACCGATTCGCCGCTCGCAGGCTTGCCCCGAGCCACCAAGACACCACCGAACCGCAGTGAGCTCCTGCCTGCTCCCTCTCTCCGCTTAGCCGACGCCGCCAGAGCCCTTCTCCCCCACGGCGAAGCCTCTCGCCGCCGTCCATGTCGCCGCCGCCGCCCTAGCCACCGCAGAGCCCGCAACCGAGCACGCCACTGCTCCTCGTGCCACGAGGGTGCCGCAGAGCCCCTCGGTGGCCTCCCCAGACGCCAGAGCCGCAGCGTGCCCGCCGAGCCCGAAGCTCCGCCACCGCCGCGAGCTCTGCCCGGCGAGCTCCGCTGCCCGCGACCTCCCTATGCCTGTGGATGCGGTCGAGCGCGGCTGCCGACAGTAGTCCCCGCTTTTCCGCCGCCAGAAGCGCTTCGGCTGGCACCGCCACAGCGGTTTGGTCGCCGCCGGCCAACTCCGGCGGGCGCTGACGTGGCGGTTTAATTACTGCTTAACCCCCACCTAATTACCCCCCCTGAGATCGACTCAAGGCCCCAAATGCTTAGTCAAAGCTAACCAGCCCAGTTTGACTCGGGGTTAACCCGATGTCACCGACGTGTGGTCCCCACACGCCAGTTTGACCTGGTCAGCCCCGCTGACTGCTGACGTCAGGTTGTCGTCATGTCGACGCATTATTCATTTCTCGAATTAAAATAAATCAGAAATTCCGTAAAATGATTTAAACTTCAAAATTCATAGAAATTCAACCGTAGCTCGATTGAAATAATTTATATATGAAAAATTATCGAAAAATGCAATCTTTCCATCTGTACTAGTTTCATGCATGACAAACCAACTTATACATGCTGAATATGAGGAAACACATTATGGCATATTAAGAGACTTAAATTAGAATTGCATATGAGCTTAGGGTTCAAATGGACTTCAAACCAAATGAATACTAGTTGCATTAGCTCAAACAGCATCACATCTTCATGCCATGTTCATGCATCATATTGTTGCATATGCTTGTGTATTGATTGTTGGCACTGCTCCTTCTCGATAGGTCTTGCTCCGAGACCGCTCCAGAGTACTGCCTATGAAGCAAAGGCTCTCCCTTGTTGATCTACCGTGCAAGCAAACCCCTTGTTCATTCCGATCAAATCCTACTCTCTCGCCTCCTGCTCTCAATTATTGCATTAGGACAACAATGATTCATCTGCTACTTTGTGCTGTGGTAGTTGAACCCATTCCTCCGCATGACCTGTCATTGCCACAAGAATAGTTGAAACCCACTAGCATGTGTAGGAGTTGATTGAGCCATGTTGTGTTCCTACCATGCTATGCCTGCTATTGCTTAGAGTTGTGTCAGTCCGATTCATTGGGAATGAATTGGAGTGTTACGATATGTTCTGATGTCGAGAGTAATGTGTGAACACGATTTGGTAAAGGTAGCGTGAGAGGCCATGTAGGAGTACATGGTGGGTTGTTTCACCGAACCGCCCTAAGCAATCGAAGTTCTATGTATGTTGTCCAATGACTCGATACTACCACACATTGGGCTCCGGCGCTCCAAGCCCTCTCGACTTATTAACCAACTTGGTCTCTCGCCCGTGAGTCGCAACTAGTTTCGTGTTTGTAGGTAGTGCTATTTTTCTACCAAGTGGCACCCGCAGGTGGGCTTGGGATGACTAGGCACACGTGGCTGGTGTACCGAGTGGCACCTTGATGGTGGGCTCGGGAACCCTGCACACATCGCTTGGGGCCGTGAGCGACACCCCGCCGGATCTCCTTGCGGATGGAACCCTAATAGGCGATAAACCTGGCTAGAGTCTTGTGTGGTTAGTCGTCGTGGCCGACACCCTCGCCAAAGCTTCCGCTTGAAGGTTGCCGAGATACATGACGGTACATGGCGGTAAGTGGCGAGAGCGTGGTGAAGAAGTACACCCCGCAGGTTAACATGATCTATTCAATAGCCGGGTCCGCTGTTATGGACTTCTTGGATGCTTACATGGTACATAGACAACTTGAAGTGGATACTATAAAATGCTCAAGACAAGTGTGAGTACTATGGATGGCCTTCTCATAGGGAGACGGGATGAATCCATAGTAGTGTATTGTGTGGTGATTAGTGGACTCTGCAGCGCCTATATCACCTCAAAGAAGTTCTCGTAGTCGAGAACAGATAGCCACAGAATCAAAGCTGGCTTGTCTGCAACTAAACCCCACATTACCCTCTTGATACAAGTGCATGTATGATAGGATCTCGATAAGTCTTGCTGAGTACCTTTGTACTCATGTTGCTTTATTTATGTTTTTGCAGCGAGACTTCGGTCTTACTAGTGTTCTCGTGGACTTCACGAGTAGCTTGTACCTCAGCTACGATCTTGATCGGATGTTGTAGATAGTCGCTCTTCACCTTTTTCATTTGTAGATGTCTGTACTCGGACATGTAATGCTTCCGCTTGTTGCTTGTATGTTCGTATGATGGGTCCTGTGACCCCTGCTTGCAATATATGCTATGATGGCTCTTCCGAGCCTTTATCTATATGAGTTGTTGAGTTATGCTGTGATGCCATGTTGTACAAAGACATACTTGCATGTTATGCGACGTGTAATGTGTATTGCTATGTGTGGGATCCGACTATCTAGTTGTTTATCCTTAGTAGCCTCTCTTACGGAAATGTCTCCTAGTGATTCCACCGAGCCATGGTAGCGTGCTACGCTCCTAACACTTAGGCTGGCCGGCATGTGTCCTTCTTCGCTCTCGTGTACGTCCTTCGGGAAATGTCACGCGATGAATACCGAGTCCTGTTAGCCCGCTACAGCCCGGTTCACCGAGTCTGTTAGCCCAAAGCTACAGCCCGGATTCACTCACCGATGACCGACACGCTCGATGCTGGGTCATGGATGCCTGTCCTCGTAAGTTTGTGCCACTTTGGGTTTACGACTAGCCATGTCAGCCCGGCTCCTTATCATATGGATGCTAGCGACACTATCATATACGCAGCCAAAAGGCGCAAACGGTCTCGGGCAAAGGTAAGGCGACACCCGTGGGGATACCGTGCGTGAGGCCGCAAAGTGATATGAGGTGTTACATGCTAGATCGATGTGGCATTGAGTCGGGGTCCTGACATCGGCGTCCTCGTCAACCACCTCTGGGACGAAGACGCCGGTGTCGGTGTAGTCGGCGATCGCTGCCGCTCGCTTGAGAAGGTCGCCCTCCACCGCCACCAGCTCCTCCTGCGCCTCCAGCCGAAACGTGGTCAGCCGGGCTAGATCTAGCCTATAGTACCACGCCTTGACGAATTCCAGAGCTCGACGCGCTCCAGCCCGGGCCGAGGAGCCCTTCCAGGCCTCCAGGCGACCGGCCGCCACCTCCAGCCAGTCGGCAGTCCGACTGGGAGTGCGCGGAGCCGACATGCCTGGCCAGAGGGCAGAGATCGACTGGGCCCCGACGCGTTGAAGTCGGCACAACATCTGGTGAGCCGGCCAAAGGCGGGCCTGGATGCTGAGGAGCTGCTCGTTGAGGGTTCGGGGAGCGTCGGCGGCAATCTCCACGCCTTCCGCTCTCCACTCCTGACGATGAGCCTCAGTGGCCTAGTTAGCGGTGACGGAGTGGCCTGGGAAGAAGTCTGTTTGGACGAAGGGCAAGGAAGCCAGAGGTTAGAAGCCAGCAGTCAGCCTGAATGGGGGCCTGCGACTCAAAGAAAGAAAAAAGAAGAGGCCTACCGTCGACCAAGTCCTCAATGCTGCCAAAGCAGGCAGTCAGCTGCGCCTCCTTGTCGGCCCAGGCGGAGTGCTCGATCTCGAACTCAGCGAGGAGGCCGGTCTCCTTCGTCTTCACCTCCTTCTGAGCTGTCTTGAGATGCTCTGTCTGCTCCGTGAGCTGCGTGACCAGCTGGTCACGCTCCTCGGCCAGTTTGCTGCACTCTGCCTCCTTACCGCGCATCACGGTGTTGGCTTCGCCCAGCTGCTGCTGCAAGGCGGCATTGGCTTCTGCAAAGAGAAAAGAAGAAAGGACGTCAATCAATCAATAGAGAAGGGACACAGTTGCCGGGGAGATCCGACCCGACTGCTCAGCAGTCGGCCCGAATCTCGGGGACTACAGCCCGCGGGTGTGCTATCGCGCCCCCGCAGAGAAAGAAGTTATCAACAGTCAACAAGAGAAATACATTTACTGGGAAGATCCGGCTCGACTGCTCAACAGTCGGCCCGAATCTCGGGGACTATAGCTCGTGGGTGCGCCAGCGCGTCCCCGCGGAGAAAGGAAGCCAAAACTTACTCCGGCTCTCGGACAAGTTGGCGGTCTGCTTCTCCAGCTCCTGGACTCCAGAGTTGAAGGTGGTCGCGCGATGGTTGTGGTAATCCTGCAATAGGGATGTCAGAAAGAGTTAGCGTTTGATGCTCGCAAGTTAAAGTTCCGGACCGCCTGCTCAGCAGACAGCCCGAAACTTGGGGACTATACCCAGTGGGTGCGCTGGCGCGCCCCCACCAAAAAGTAAAAGAATCAAAAACAAAGAAGTGAGAAGCATACCCGGATGGCTGCTCGCAAATCCAGGGATGCCTCGTTGCACCGCTTAAGGGCGTCGGCTTCAGCCCGGAGCTTGGCCTAGACGTCGAGGGCTTCCTGGTTCAAGGCTCCCGTCCCGCCTCCACGTACCCAGCTGGCGGGCACGGCGCTGGACGCCTCGGCGTCGGGGACCGACAAACTCGTGGCGCCGGCCTCTAGCGGTCGCGGTGCCGAGGCCGCCTTTGCAAGACAGCGGCGCACGGGTGTGCGGACCTCAAGAGTTGGGCCCATCACCACCTCGTTCCCGGCTGGTGGCACCAACGGGGTGGCCGGCTGCCTGTCTTGCGCTCCGCCGGTCGGCAGTGGCGGATGCACGATGACGTCCGGCATGGTGACGTCGGCGCCCTCCCTCTCCATGACCGGCTGCTCGTCACCGGCTTGTTGGGGAACGTAGTAATTTCAAAAATTTTCCTACGCACACGCAAGATCATGGTGATTCATAGCAACGAGAGGGGAGAGTGTTGTCTACGTACCCTCGTAGACCGAAGCGGAAGCTATCACAACGTAGAGGAAGTAGTCGTACGTTCTCCTCGCGATCCGACCGATCCCGGCGCCGTTACTCCGGCGCTCCCGAGTTCTTGACACACGTACAGCTCGATGGCGCTCCTCGGGCTCCAATCCAAGAGAGCTTCGGGAGGAGAGTTTCGACAAGACGACGGCGTGGTGACAATCTTGATGTTCTACGGCGCGCAGGCTTCGCCTAAGCTTTATGACGATATGACCGAGGTGGAATATGGTGGAGGGGGCGCTGCACGGCTAAGGAACGATCCGTAGATCAAACTTGTGTGTTCTAGGGTGCCCCCCCTCCCTGTATATAAAGGAGCAAGGGGGTGCGGCCGGCCTAGGAGGAGGCGCGGAGGAGTCCTACTCCCACCGAGTAGGACTCCCCCTCCTAGTTGGAGTAGGATTGGGGGAGGGAAGAGGGAAGGCGCGCCCCCTCTCCTTGTCCTATTCGGACTAGGGGAGGGGCGCGGCCTGCCCCGGCCGCCCTTCCTCTTCTCCCTTGTGGCCCACTAAGGCCCAATAGCCCCGGGAGGTTCCAACCCCGGTGTTCCGTAAAATCCCGATTTCACCCTAACCATTCGAACTCAAATATAGGCTTCCAATATATCAATATTTATGTCTCGACCATTTCGAGACTCCTCGTCATGTCCGTGATCACATCCGGACTCGAACTTCTTCGGTACATCAAAATACATAAACTCATAATATAACCGTCATCGAAACCTTAAGCGTGCGGACCCTACGGTTCGAGAACAATGTAGACATGACCGAGACACGTCTCCGTCAATAACCAATAGCGGGACTGGATGCCCATATTGGCTCCTACATATTCTCTGAAGATCTTTATCGGTCAGACCGCATAACAACATACGTTTTTCCCTTTGTCATCGGTATGTTACTTGCCCGAGATTCGATCGTCGGTATCCAATACCTAGTTCAATCTCGTTACCGGCAAGTCTCTTTACTCGTTCCGTAATACATCATCTCACAGCTAACTCATTAGTTGTAATGCTTCAAGGCTTCATGATGTGTATTACCGAGAGGGCCCAGAGATACCTCTCCGACAATCGGAGTGACAAAACCTAATCTCGAAATACACCAACCCAACATCTTCCTTTGGAGACACCTGTAGTACTCCTTTATAATCACCCGATTCGTTGTGACGTTTGGTAGCACCATAGTGTTCCTCCGTAAACGGAGTTGCATAATCTCATAGTTACAGGAACATGTATATGTCATGGATAAAAGCAGTAGCAACGTACTAAACGATCGTGTGCTAAGCTAATGGAATGGGTCATGTCAATCAGATCATTCTACTAATGATGTGACCTTGTTAATCAAATAACAACTCTTTGTTCATGGTTAGGAAACATAACCATCTTTGATTAACAAGCTAGTCTAGTAGTGACATATTGTTTGTCTATGCATTCACACATGTATCATGTTTCCGGTTAATACAATTCTAGCATGAATGATAAACATTTATCATGAAATAAGGAAATAAATAATAACTTTATTATTGCCTCTAGGGCATATTTCCTTCAGTCTCCCACTTGCACTAGAGTCAATAATCTAGATTACATAGTAATGATTCTAACACCCATGGAGTCTTGGTGCTGATCATGTTTTGCTCGTGGAAGAGGCTTTGTCAACGGGTCTGCAACATTCAGATCCGTATGTATCTTGTAAATCTCTATGTCTCCCACCTGGACTAAATCCCGGATGGAATTGAAGCGTCTCTTGATGTGCTTGGTCCTCTTGTGAAATCTGGATTCCTTTGCCAAGGCAATTGCTCCAGTATTGTCACAGAAGATTTTCATTGGACCCGATGCACTAGGTATGACACCTAGATCGGATATGAAATCCTTCATCCGCACTCCTTCATTAGCTGCTTCGAAGCTGCTATGTACTCCGCTTCACATGTAGATCCCGCTTCGACGCTTTGTTTAGAACTGCACCAACCGGCTCCTCCGTTTAGTGTAAATACGTATCCGGTTTGCGATTTAGAATCGTCCGGATCGTGTCAAAGCTTGCATCAACGTAACCGCCACGATGAGCTCTTTGTCACCTCCATATCGAGAAACATATCCTTAGTCCTTTTCGTATTTCAGATGTTCTTGACACGCTGTCCAGATGATCCACTCTGGATTACTTTGGTACCTCCTGCTAAGCTTATAGCAAGGCACACATCAGTCCGGTACACAAGATTGCATACATGATAGAGCCTATGGCTGAAGCATAGGGAACATCTTTCATTTTCTCTCTATCTTTTGCAGTGGTCGGGCATTGAGTCTTACTCAGCTTCACACCTTGTAACACAGGCAAGAACCCTTTCTTTGCTTGATCCATTTTGAACTTCTTCAAAATTTTGTCAAGGTATGTGCTCTGTGAAAGTCCAATTAAGCGTCTTGATATATCTCTATAGATTTTGATGCCCAATATGTAAGCAGCTTCACCGAGGTCTTTCATTGAAAAACTCTTATTCAAGTATCCCTTAATGCTATCCAGAAATTCTATATCATTTCCGATCAGTAATATGTCATCTACATATAATATCGTAAATGCTCTGAGCTCCCACTCACTTTCTTGTAAATACAAAGCTTCTCCAAAAGTCTCAGATGAACCCAAATGCTTTGATCACACTATCAAAGCGTTTATTCCAACTCGAGATGCTTGCACCAGTCCATAAATGGATCGCTGGAGCTTGCACACTTTGTTAGCTCCTTTGGATCGATAAAACCTTCCGTTGCATCATATACAACTCTTCTTCCGTAAATCCATTCAGAATGCGGTCTTTACATCCATTTGCCAAATTTCATAATCATAAAATGCGGCAATTGCTAACATGATTCGGACAGACTTAAGCATCGCTACGGGTGAGAAGGTCTCATCGTAGTCAACCCCTTGAACTTGTCGAAAACCCTTTGCGACAAGTCGAGCTTTGTAGACGATAACATTTCCGTCGGCGTCGGTCTTCTTCTTGAAGATCCACTTGTTTTCTATTGCTTGCCTACCCTCGGGCAAGTCAACCAAAGTCCATACTTTGTTTTCATACATGGATCCCATCTCGATTTCATGGCCTCAAGCCATTTTATGGAATCTGGGCTCACCATCGCTTCTTCATAGTTCGTAGGTTCATCATGATCTAGTAGCATGATTTCCGAACAGGATTACCGTACCACTCAGTGCGGATCTTACTCGTTGATCTACGAGGTTCTCAGAGCAACTTGATCTGAAGTTTCATGATCAACATCATCAACTTCCTCACTACTTGGTGTAGATGTCTCAGAAACCGGTTTCTGCGACAAACTACTTTCAAGTAAGGGAGAAGGTACAATTACCTCATCAAGTTCTACTTTCCTCCCACTCACTTCTTTCGAGAGAAACTCCTTCTCTAGAAAGGATCCATTCTTAGCAACAAAAGTCTTGCCTTCGGATCTGTGATAGAAGGTGTACCCAACTGTCTCCTTTGGGTATCTTATGAAGACACATTTCTCCGATTTGGGTTCGAGCTTATCAGGTTGAAGCTTTTTCACATAAGCATCGCATCCCCAAACTTTAAGAAACGACAACTTTGGTTTCTTGCTAAACCATAGTTCATAAGGTGTCGTCTCAACGGATTTTGACGGTGTTCTATTCAGTGTGAATGCGGCCGTCTCTAGAGCATAACCGAAAAACGATAGCGGTAAATCTGTAAGAGACATCATAGATCGCACCATATCTAGTAAAGTGCGATTACGACGTTCGGATACACCATTACGTTGTGGTGTTCCGGGTGGCGTGAGTTGCGAAACTATTCCGCATTGTTTCAAATGTAGACCAAACTCGTAACTCAAATATTCACCTCCACGATCAGATCGTAGAAACTTTATTTTCTTATTACGATGTTTTTCAACTTCACTCTGAAATTCTTTGAACTTTTCAAATGTTTCAGACTTATGTTTCATTAAGTAGATATACCCATATCTGCTTAAATCATCTGTGAAGGTGAGAAAATAACGATATCCGCCACGAGCCTCAATATTCATCGGACCACATACATCTGTATGTATGATTTCCAACAAATCTGTTGCTCTCTCCATAGTACCGGAGAACGGGGTTCTAGTCATCTTGCCCATGAGGCACGGTTCGCAAGTGCCAAGTGATTCATAATCAAGTAACTCCAAAAGTCCATCAGCATGGAGTTTCTTCATGCGCTTTACACCAATATGACCTAAACGGCAGTGCCACAAATAAGTTGCACTATCATTATCAACTCTGCATCTTTTGGTTTCAACATTATGAATATGTGTATCACTACTATCGAGATTCATCAAAAATAGACCTCTCTTCAAGGGTGCATGACCATAAAAGATATTACTCATATAAATAGAACAACCATTATTCTCTGATTTAAATGAATAACCGTCTCGCATCAAACAAGATCCAGATATAATGTTCATGCTCAACGCAGGCACCAAATAACAATTATTTAGGTCTAAAACTTAATCCCAAAGGTAGATGTAGAGGTAGCGTGCCGACCGCGATCACATCGACTTTGGAACCATTTCCCACGCCAAGATCGTCACCTCGTCCTTTGCGGTGTTCGCAATCCGTAGTCCCTGCTTTGAGTTGCAAATATTAGCAATGTAACCAAGATCAAATACCAGTGCTCTGCGAGCTCTAGTAAGGTACACATCAATAACATGTATATCACATATACCTTTGTTCACCTTGCCATCCTTCTTATCCGCCAAATACTTGGGGCAGTTCCGCTTCAAAGGACTATCGCTTGCGGTAGAAGCACTCGGCTGTGTTTAGGGCCGACTTGGGTTTCTTCTCTGAGCAGCAACTTGCTTGCTGTTCTTCTTGAAGTTCCCTTCTTCTTCCCTTTGCCTTTCTTCTTGAAACTAGTGGTCTTATTGACCATCAACACTTGATGCTCCTTCTTGATTTCTACCTCCGCAGCCTTTAGCATTGCGAAGAGCTCGGTATAGTCTTTACTAACCCTTGCATATTATAGTTCATCATGAAGCCTTTGTAGCTTGGTGGCGTGATTGAAGAATTCATCAATGACACAATCATCCGGAAGATTAACTCCCAGCTTGAGTCAAGTGATTGTAATACCCGGACATTTTGAGTATGTGCTCACCGATGAACTATTCTCCTCCATCTTGCAGCTATAGAACTTATTGGAGACTTCATATCTCTCAATCCGGGCATTCTGTTGGAATATCAACTTCAACTCTGGAACATCTCATATGCTCCATGACGCTCAAAACGTCGTTGAAGTCTCGGTTCTAAGCCATAAAGCATGGCACATCGAACTATAGAGTAGTCATCACTTTTGCTCGCCAGACGCTCATAACATCCGTGTTGCTCTGCGGAAGAGCACTGCACCTAGCGGTGCATCCAGACGTAACTCTTACGTGCAGCAATGAGGATAATCCTCGAATTCGGACCCGATCCGTAATTGCTACCATCATCTTTCAACTTTGCTTTCTCAAGGAACGCATTAAAATTCAACGGAACAACAAAGACGAGCCATCTATCTACAATCAAACATAGACAAGCAAGATACTATCAGGTACTAAGTTCATGATAAATTTAAGTTCAATTAATCATATTACTTAAGAACTCCCACTTAGACAGACATCCCTCTAGTTATCTAAGTGATCACGTGATCCAAATCAACTAAACCATGACCGATCATCACGTGAAATGGAGTAGTTTTCAATGGTGAACATCTTATGTTGATGATATCTACTATATGATTCACGCTCGACCTTTCGATCTCCGTGTTCCGAGGCCATATCTGCATATGCTAGGCTCGTCAAGTATAACCCGAGTATTCTGCGTGTGCAAAACTGGCTTGCACCCGTTGTAGATGGACGTAGAGCTTATCACACCCGATCATCACGTGGTGTCTGGGCACGACGAACTTTGGCAACGGTGCATACTCAGGGAGAACACTTCTTGATAATTTAGTGAGAGATCATCTTATAATGCTACCATCAATTAAAGCAAGATAAGATGCATAACAGATAAACATCACATGCAAATCAATATAAGTGATATGATATGGTCATCATCGTCTTGTGCTTCGTGATCTCCATCTCAGCAGCACCATCATGATCACCATCGTCATCGGCGCGACACCTTGATCTCCATCGTAGCATCGTTGTCGTCTCGCCAATCCTATGCTTCTACGACTATCGCTACCGCTTAGTGATAAAGTAAAGCATTACAGGGCGATTGCATTTCATACAATAAAGCGACAACCATATGGCTCCTGCCGGTTGCCGATAACTTCGGTTACAAAACATGATCATCTCATACAATAAAATATAGCATCACGTCTTGACCATATCACATCACAACATGCCCTGCAAAAACAAGTTAGACGTCCTCTACTTTGTTGTTGCAAATTTTACGTGGCTGCTACGGGCTTAAGCAAGAACCAATCTCACCTACGCATCAAAACCACAACGATACTTCATTAAATAGACTCCGTTTAACCTTCTCAAGGACCGGGCGTAGCCACACTCAGTTCAACTAAAGTGAGAGAGACAGACACCCGCCAATCACCTTTAAGCAACGAGTGCTCAGGCGGTGAAACCAGTCTCGCGTAAGCGTCTGCGTAATGTCGGTCCGGGCCGCTTCATCTCACAATACCGCTGAACCAAAGTATGACATGCTTGGTAGGTAGTATGACTTGTATCGCCCACAACTCACTTGTGTTCTACTCGTGCAAAACATCAAACCATAAAACCTAGGCTCGGATGCCACCGTTGGGGAACGAGTAATTTCAAAATTTTCCTACGCACACGCAAGATCATGGTGATGCATAGCAACGAGGGGAGAGTGTTGTCTACGCACCCTCGTGAGACCGAGCGGAAGCGATCACAACATAGAGGAAGTAGTCGACGTTCTCCTCGCGATCCGACCGATCCCGCGCCAGCACTCCGGCGCCCCGAGTTCTTGACACACGTACAGCTCGATGACGCTCCTCGGCTCCAATCCAAGAGAGCTGGGGGAGAGTTTCGTCGGACGACGCGCGGTGGTGGCGATCTTGATGTTCTATCGCGAGGCTTCGCCTAAGCTTTGCGACGATATGACCGAGGTGGAATATGGTGGAGGGGGCACCGCACACGGCTAAGGAACGATCCGTAGATCAAACTTGTGTGTTCTAGGGTGCCCCCTGCCCCGTATATAAAGGAGCAAGGGGGTGCGGCCGCCCTAGGAGGCGCTGGGAGGAGTCCTACTCCCACCGGAGTAGGACTCCCCTTCCTAGTTGGAGTAGGATTGGGGGAGGGAAGAGGGAAGGGGCGCCCCCTCTCCTTGTCCTATTCGGACTAGGGGGGGGCGCGCCCTGCCCCTGGCCGGCCCTTCCTCTTCTCCTCGTGGCCCACTAAGGCCCAATAGCCCCGGGAGGTTCCGTAACCCCGGTGTTCCTAAGAAAATCCGATTTCACCCGAACCATTCCGAACTCCAAATATAGGCTTCCAATATATCAATCTTTATGTCTCGACCATTTCGAGACTCCTCGTCATGTCCGTGATCACATCCGGGACTCAACTTCTTCGGTACATCAAAATACATAAACTCATAATATAACCGCCATCGAAACCTTAAGCGCATGGACCCTACGGTTCGAGAACAATGTAGACATGACCGAGACACGCCTCCGGTCAATAACCAATAGCGGGACCTAGATGCCCATATTGGCTCCTACATATTCTACGAGATCTTTATCGGTCGACCGCATAACAACATACGTTTTTCCCTTTGTCATCGGTATGTTACTTGCCCGAGATTCGATCGTCGGTATCCAATACCTAGTTCAATCTCGTTACCGCAAGTCTCTTTACTCGTTCCGTAATACATCATCTCACAGCTAACTCATTAGCTGTAATGCTTGCAAGGCTTCATGATGTGTATTACCGAGAGGGCCCAGAGATACCTCTCCGACAATCGGAGTGACAAAACCTAATCTCAAATACGCCAACCCAACATCTTCCTTTGGAGACACCTGTAGTACTCCTTTATAATCACCCAGCTACGCTGTGACGCTTTGGTAGCACCAAAGTGTTCCTCCGTAAACGGAGTTGCATAATCTCATAGTTACAGGAACATGTATATGTCATGGATAAAAGCAGAGCAACGCACTAAACGATCGTGTGCTAAGCTAATGGAATGGGTCATGTCAATCGATCATTCTACTAATGATGTGATCTTGTTAATCAAATAACAACTCTTTGTTCATGGTTAGGAAACATAACCATCTTTGATTAACAAGCTAGTCTAGTAGAGGCATACTAGTGACATATTGTTTGTCTATGCATTCACACATGTATCATGTTTCCGGTTAATACAATTCTAGCATGAATGATAAACATTTATCATGAAATAAGGAAATAAATAATAACTTTATTATTGCCTCTAGGGCATATTTCCTTCACGGCTCCCCTAGTCGTCGCCACAAACTCTGGCGGAGGTGGCGCGGAATTCAGGGGAGTCACGAGCAACGGCTCCTGGTGGCATGCGGCCTCCGCAAGCCGCTCCTTCGCCGCGGCGTCAGCCTCCGCCTGTGCCAGCTTCCTTAGCGCAGACGCCTCCGCCTTGTCAGCCTCCGCCTTCTCCAGGCGGGCGGCTTCCTGCTCCTTGCGCACCTCCTGCGCGTTTCACTCCTGCGCCTCCTGGAGGTCGGCGGCCGGATCGATTCGCTGGGAGGTGGTGGAAGTCTCCGCTGACCCGATGACCGAGGCGGTGGCCGACATGTTGAGGGTGAGCGGGGCCCTGAGACAAGAAAGCAAGACAAAAAAGTTTTTTAGGCCAGATCGGCATAAAAGGGGAAGCGTAAGAGAAACACTTATGTTGACACCATAGGTGGCGCCTTCGACTGCCTCTGGAACTTGGCCACCTTCGCCGCGGCCTCTTTCCGCCTGGTCGCCGCAGCCGGGTTCTTGGGCTTCTTCGGCACGCTGCCGAATAGGGCGGCGCCCTGTTTCCGCTTGTGCTTGCCGCCTCGAGCAGACGGCCCGGCGGAGGGGCCTGCGCCTGTGTTAGCGGTGCTCCGGGCAGGGCGCAGCTCATCTTCGTCGTCGTCGTCAGGCCAGGTCTCCACGCCACCCCCTTCTTCAGAGCCGCCTGCTCCGTCGCTTCCGCCTATGGCATCGTCCTCCAAGGCGGCCGCCCCCAAGTTGGGGTCGTCCTCGTCGCTCACCTCCCGGTCCGGCTGGTAATCACCACCTGGCCCCACGATGGCGGCCGTCACTGCAGACATGTAGATCTGTGCTCTAGAGAAGGAACCACTTCATACCAAGATCAAGACTAAAGCAAGGGCTAAAAAGAAGAAGCTAAGAGACTTACGGCAGGCGGCGGGTTGTCGCGAGAGTACGGCCGCCTCCCGAACCGCCAGGATCCCTCCGACACCTTGAGGTCGGAGATCTCGTTCACCATCCTCGCCACCTTGGCAGTCGGCATCTCCTTCGTGCACATCCGGCTTGGGTCACGGTGCCCGCTCATCCGACAAATCAGATGAGGACGGCCTTGGAACGGGAGAACCCGGCGCTCGATGAAGGCGATCAGCAGGTCGGACGCCACGAGACCCTCCGCCTCCGTCAGCACCCGGAGCCGGCCGATGGCGGCAGCTGTGTCAGCCGACACGGGCTTCGGCTTGTAGCCCCAGTTGGGCCGAAGCCCAACAGGGGGGCCGACCTTGTAGGCCGACAGGTTGATGAAGTCGACTGCCGGGTCAACGTTCTCCACATAGAGGTAAGATTGCTGCCACAGTTTCACCGACTGTGACAGATTGATGACCGGGAAGGCGTTCTTCTTTGACGGCCAGCGCACAGTGATGAAGGCGTCGCACTCGGCCGCCGTCTCCTTGGCGGAGGTGCCCAGCTTGGCGTAGAAGAAGGCTCCCCACAACTTGATGGTGGGGAGGATGCCGAGGTAGCCCTCGCACGCCGTGACGAAGGCGGACAGCAGCGTCACTGTGTTGGGCGTCAAGTGGTGCGGCTGGATGTGATTGAAGTCCATGAACGAGCGGAGAATCCCGCTCACCGGGAGGCCGAAGCCGCGGACGAAATGCGAGCGGAAGACGACCCACTCGCCCCCCTGCGGCGCCGGCGAGATCTCCTCCCGCGGCAGCTGATACGTCTCCGTCGTATCTATAATTTTTGATTGTTCCATGCCAATATTCTGCAACTTTCATATACTTTTGGCAACTTTTTATACTATTTTTGGGACTAACATATTGATCCAATGCCCAGTGCCAGTTCCTGTTTGTTGCATGTTTTATGTTTCGCAGAATTCTAATATCAAACGGAATCCAAACGGGATAAAAACGGACGGAGAATTATTTTGGAATATTTGGGATTTTCCGGAGGAAGAATCAACGCGAAACGATGCCCGAGGTGGCCACAAGACAGGGGGCGCGCCCTCCCCCCTAGGCTCTCTTGGCACCCTCGTGGGCCACCCATAAGGCGATTGATGCTCTTCTTTTGCCGCAAGAAAGCTAATTTTATGAGAAAAATCTGGGCGAAAGATTCACCCCAATCGGAGTTACGGATCTCCTGATATAAAAGAAACGGTGAAGGGGCAGAATTTGAGAACGCAGAAACAGAGAAAGACAGAGAGATAGATCCAATCTCGGAGGGGCTCTCACCCCTCCCAAGCCATGGGAGCCAAGGACCATAGGGTAAACCCTTCTCCCATCTAGGGAGGAGGTCAACACTACGAAAAAAGACACATCCATGACATTTTGGGCCGAACGAATTTTTTTTCTGTCATACATATGATACTTCTATGATGATAATTGTGACAAAACCCGGTATCATCATAGATGTGGTGGGATCCTACTTCTATGACAAAAAATCATGACAGAAAATGGGCTTTTCGTCCTGGGCGGGCCGGAGACGCAGCTGCATGACATTCTTTGGGCCGTCCATGATGGAAAAAACCGTGGTAGAAGCGAGGAAGAGGAAAATTTCGGGGAGTTGCCGGTTACGGTGGGAGAGCGATGCGCGTTTCTCTCGTATAGGTACGCGCGTGTGTGCGAGGCGTTGGCTCTAGCTGAAGCCGAGCGAGGCGTTGGGCTCTAACTGAACCCGAGCAATTGCACTGCAGGCTACGCGTTACTGAACCGGAGGGATCGATCGATGGCTGTTAACTGAACCCGATGGAGCGATTCTTCGCTCTCGCCGCTAATCAAGCCGATCGATTGATGAACAAAGGCGCTGCGTGGGGGTTTGGATGAACAGTGAGCGGTGGCGTTGCCTCTGGATGAACAGGAACCCGTGGTGTGGAGGGCTGGATGAACAGTAGACGATGAAGGGGTGGCCGTGGAGGGGTGGTTGAATAGGACCCCGTGGTGTGGAGGGCTGGATGAACAGTAGACGGTGGAGGGGTGCCCGTGGAGGGGTGGTTGAACAGTAGCCGGTGGAGTAGCGCACGGTGGAGGCTGGATGAACAAGAGCCCGTGGAGGCTGGAGGAGGTCGACGGTGGAGATGAACAGTATCCCGTGGAGTCCCGTTTTGCAGTACTCCACACCCTCCCCGCTTTCGACCAGAAGCGCCCAACACAAGTCCGCTTCGTCCGCTTTTGCGGTACGCCACATCCTTCCGGCGAACAGACCCCGCTTCGACCGTAGGAGGTCCGCTTCTCCGCTTTTGATGCGCCACACCCTCCCAATCAACAGACCCCGCTTTCGACCGTAGGAGGTCCGCTTCTCCGCTTTTGCGGCACGCCAGGCCCCTCCCGATCAACAGGACCCTGTCTCGAACGTGGCCGGTTGAACACAAGGCCGTTTCCTCCGTTGTGCGGTACGCCAGGCCTCGTTTCCATCGCCTGTTTCGTCCAAGCCCTCCCGATGAACACGACCACGCATTCCGTTCCGACCCAGCCGGTTGGCTCCCCATGAACACGACGACGACGCTGTTTCTCCGTTCCGACCGAGCCATGTACGTATGCACGATAGGCGTTAGAGACCCTGCCCGTATGTACGTACGTGGCCGTATTTTCTTTCTTGCACCCTCGCTGCTGTACGTACGTGTACATGCTACGTGCGTGCCTCTACTACGACACGTGCGCGCCTCTACATCTACGACACGTGCGCGCCTCTACATCGACCAAGATGTACGCACATCGTCGCGACCGAATGACAACGCCACGTGCGCTTCAACCGTGGGTCCCGACTATCGTGCACTTCCTTGCGTGCGAAGATGTAGCTGGTGGGTCCCAGCAACAAGGGGCGAATCGTTTTTTGCCTTGACGCACTTCCTTGTGTGCGAAGATGTAGCTGGTGGGTCCCAGCAGTCAGGGGGGCGAATCGTTTTTTTTGCCCGGACGCACTTCCTTGCGTGCGAAGATGTAGCTGGTGGGTCCCAGCAGTCAGGGGGGAAACATTTTTTTTCGCGAAATATGGTGGCCCGTCCGTGGGTCCCCGCTGTCAGGTGGAAGAATAATTATTTTGCGCGTAATAAGGAGGCACTTCCTTGTCGCGTCAGTGGACCCAGTTGTCGCCTCTCCACGTCATATCCACGTCCGATGGAAGCCGTTCCTTGACCACGCTGACCACGCCGCGCCGAAAGCACCAGGGCAATGGACGACGGCGAGGCCTAGGAAGGGGACGACGTGGAGCCGGGGAAGACGCGACAGTGGATGCCCACGCATAGAGGAGTACGAGGGTTCACTGGTTCGCTGCGGTGTGAGGCTGTCGTCGCCGTAGAATAACAGGGGGTGTGGGTGAGTAGAGGGATGGCTTGGCCAGCGGTGGGAGTAGTAGGGGGCGGTGAGGCCTCCGCCGCATCGCAGCCGGCCACGGGAGGTAGGAGCACGAGGCACGACCGTTGCTGGTTTGGGCGGCTGGAGCAAGAAGACCAGAGGTTGAAGAAGCACTACGGCCGTTGGATGGACATCGTACGGTCACTGGAGCTAGAATCGTGCATATTGACTAAGTTGACAAAGCCCTCCATCCTCGTCAACTTAGTAGGCCCATAAGTCAGCCTGCCACTATACTGGGTCCCAGCTAACAGGGGGAGTATTCATTTTTTTGTGCGTAATAAGGAAGCACTTCCTTGCGTGCGAAGATATAGCTGGTGGGTCCGAGATGTCAGCGGCGGTAACGTTTTTTTCGCGAAATACTGAGACCCTTTCGGTGGGTCCCTGATGTCAGGTGGACGAATCATTATTTTGCACGTAATAGGGAGGCATTTCCTTGCGTGCGGCCGTGGACCCAGCTGTCGGCCTCTCCACGTACAATCCACTTCAGATGCATGTCGGTCGTTGACCATGTTGACCAGGCCGCGCTGAGAGCACCAGGGCGTTGGACGACAGCGAGGCCTAAGAAGGGAACGACACGGAGGCAGGAAGACTCAACAGTTGTTTCCCACGCGGAGGGGAGTACGACTGAACAAGGGTTTACTGGTTCGTCTGCCGTCGCCGGAGAATAACAACAGGTATGGGTGAGTAGAGGGATGGCTAGGCCAGCGATGGCAATACGATGGGGCGGTGAGGCCTGTGCGGCAGCACAGCCGGCCGCGGGGAGGAGGGAGCAGGCAGTCCCACCGGCGCTTGTTTGAGTGGCTGGAGCAGGAAGAGCAGAGATTGAAGAAGCACGACGGCTGTTGGATGGCCATCCAACCGTCACTGCTTGTGCGTCAACCTTTTTTTAGGAAAGCCTCAAATCTTTGGAAAACAACATACAGCCCATCTGCCATTATCTTCTTATTACTAATTGGAGGCACCATACGAATCATCACATTAATCCACACCATTAAAAATATTGTAACCGTTCGATCTATATAATTTATCTATCTTGCCCCTTGGATTTACGTTATTGTTGTGGTAAAAAAGAAAAACAAACTGACACGACGGGAAAGGACACAACCTCCTATGTGTGCATAATTACCATCAGAAAAAGGAAAAAGAATCCCATCGCAGGACTCGATCCAATCCGTAAACAACGATTTCTAAAAAAAAAACCAGATGAACAGCATCCTCGACAAAAACGATAAACAACGTCCTTTCTTGACAGTCACGCACGTATCTTATTAACTAGAAAGTCACGGGCATGTTTCATGGACTCTCCTGATTGATTTTGAAAGGAAAAAAAAACCACAACGCAAGACTCCTTCCTCCACAACTCATGCCTAATCAATGGGTCGTCATTAGATGTATCTCCCCCATCTTTCTCCTCGCCCAAGAGAAGTAATAAGGAAAATTGCCAGCCCCAGCGTGGTTTACTGATCGCTAATCTCCATGGTTTGACCTCTTCCTCTCTCACGTACTCAGGCTCCGATCTCTCTCATTGCTATTCGCACGATCCTTTTGCACGTGCATCTGCCAACGATCTGCCCATATGAATTATTGGTCCATCAAAAACGGGCATGTTTCATGGACTCTCCTGATTGATTTTGAAAGGAAAAAAACCACAACGCAAGACTCCTTCCCCCACAACTCATGCCTAATCAATGGGTCGTCATTAGATGTATCTCCACCATCTTTCTCCTCGCCCAAGAGAAGTAATAAGGAAAATTGCCAGCCCCAGCGTGGTTTACTGATCGCTAATCTCCATGGTTTGACCTCTTCCTCTCTCACGTACTCAGGCTCCGATCTCTCTCATTGCTATTCGCACGATCCTTTTGCACGTGCATCTGCCAACGATCTGCCCATATGAATTATTGGTCCATCAAAATCTCTTTCTGGGGCGCGATCGAGCGAGAAGTGGTAGATGTTTTCCTCTGTCCAAATATACTTTGATGATTTGATCAGTGAAGATTCCGGTGGCACAGTCCACCAAGCAGAGGCAAGATTTAATTTCTGTCCCTTGCTAATATGCTAAGATCAATTCCATGAATGTGATTCATGCAGTGCGATTAAGCATGGAGCAGTGGGTGTTCTTCCTAATCCCACGGTGGTGCCGCATTGATGCTCTTGCAGCACCTTTCTCCTATCCTTCTTCCCACGGGAGGCATACCGCTTGCCTCCTTCCATCCAATATCTGCTAGGTCATATAAATATTTTCTAGGATTCCTAATTGACTTAGTATATAGCTATTGAAACCTGTAACTTTTTATCTGAACTCTTTGGATCCTATTCAATTGACATAGCCTACCTAAGGTAATTACTTCTACTACTAACTTTTGTGTGTCAGGGTGTTAATTTTCTTTCTTGCAGTTATCAGTGTCCCAATAAGAGTTGACTATATGATGTCGTGTTCTCAAGCTTGCTTTGATTTTCTATTCGCTTCGTGAAGAAATTCACACCGAAGAAAAGCTTTTGTTCTAACAGGGACGCAGGATGGATTTGTTGGAGAAATTTATGCAACAGTCTTGAATTCTATGATGTTGCACTGATCATCTGCTGGAGCCCACTGATTAGTACTGATGAAATTCTTGGATGTAGAGGTCTGTGTGAGAAGTTACACGATGTGATCAGTGTGAGAGACGGCAAGGATATGTAGTATGTATTACTACGTACCGTGTGCACTATTAAAATATATTGGCTGCATGCTTAGTTACAAAAATAAGAAGATTTCAGAAGGACTTTACTATGTATATATATGTGCTTCATGATTTCAGAGGTTGTTGTCAATAAAAAGACGAGTCCCTAATGAAGAACGATGGCTGCACAGAAGGGCTAAAACTGTACGTGTCTGCAAGTGGCCAATTGGGCAACATGAGGTTTTCCTCAACGAGAGAAGCAACCTAGAGTGGATCAAGGTCTATGCCAAGTAGCATACGACTTCATTACTGCATCCTTCCTAGGACTAGAATAAAAAACCTCTACCAAGATGACGTCAAACTCTGAAGTTCTAGAATCTTGGGCGTCCGACCTGGGTGCTTTCAGCAGATTAGGTGCCAAACTTCCCTTGCGAAAGGGCACAGGCTGTAGAGCTGCATCGCTGATTTGAGAACTTGGTCGCACCGCGCACAGAGATCATCATGGGGCCTTCTGGAATTGGATATTTTCTATGTACAGCTAATGTTCTGTTTCAATTCAATTCTTGAGTAGCAGTCTGCTCATTGCATATACTCTTAGCTACTGCTGCAGTACAGTAGGAAATTTTAGATGCACGCCAAGGAAACAAGATGTTGATGGAATATATCCTGTATTGTTGCGGAGGCAATTAGTCATTTTGGCATTACCTGCCTTTCTGAGATAGGTTTGTCCTCTACGCAGTCGTTTCACAGTGATTTGCTTGATATAAATAATCCGCAAGAATATGCATCTTCATGGGCAATTGGTATGCTTGCCATAAAAACATACTGTCTTTTCCATCTTATAAGCTTTTAAAAACAAGGATATCATGGGTTCATATTAGGGCATCTAACTCATGGGTTGAGAAAAGTTTAAGTAGCAGGTAAATGGTATTGAGAATGTGGGCCAACCTAGCTAGCATTTAGCATGTACAGTCCCAAATAAATTTAGCGTCAAATATACATCAGTTTTAGACTGTTAACGTTATTCTATTTTGATGGACTCAAAAGATAAGGTGTTTAGTAACAGGTTCCACAGGTTCTACATGTATTTATTGATAGATTTGCAAAATGAATTTCGCATACAGAAATATAGGTTGTTTGATTATTTTATCAAGTGAAACTTGATTAGTGAATGCCTTTTCGGAGTTGATATCGGTTTTAGCTTCCTATACCAGTACAGTTTATAGAATGAAATTATTTACCGATAGATAGAGAATCTTTGCTTAGGGTTTGCAACCATTGAATTTTCTGTGATGGTATGGCACGGTTACCATTTATAGACTTCCCCATTTTAGTGTAAACAATGATATATCAATATTTTGTTTTACTTCCCTACAGGGTATATATTATGTCGGTGCATTCACAAAGTTCTTTCCTAGGCTTGGACTTCTATGCTTCGTGAATTTGGTAACACCTTCAGAACCCACAAGTAGAGATTTCTTTTTGTGCTTTTAACATCTAAAAAATCACAAACATATTTGTCCTGATTATTGTCATATAGAAGCACATATGTTGGGTTATTTCATCATAGATTTTGCAGTGCCATCGTGCAATCAGGTTTTGCAAGCTCCTTTGGTGGCTTAATTTTTAATGTCAAAACAAGGAGCATAAAAGTGTAACCCACAGACAGTTGTATTCTGCGACATCTTTGTAACTTGAATGGTTTGTGTGGTTGCATCTGCCGTCCTACAGCTTCTGTTTTGACTTTTTAAATACTCATTTAATTTGTGTTAAATTTTCATACTGTGTGTTATGCCCATAGCTGATGTTCTTCCCATTGTTTAGGTCACTTTGTCATTTGCGGTTACAGAAGTATCATTCTTAGCCGTTTCCTTCCTCTTTTGACAAGGTTCAATCGTGAATATTAATGAAATACCTTTTTTAGTTCATTGACTCAAGTTGGAAGTAGCAGTAAACACCGGATGAAATGTGTGTAAGGATGTAGTGCTAGAACTGGTGGGAAAGGGCAAGTCAACCACACATTAGGCTTAGACCACGATTATAAATAAAAATAGCACATGCATATAGTGAAACAATCCATGCGGAATTAATTTAGTGCTTTCACTCAATGTATAATAGTCCGCAGTTGTATCAACTTTAAGTTATGTTATCTCCTTGGCTTCAGTTAATATGCATGGGATGGAAGTTTGAAGTGGATTTTGTATTAGTTCTTCGACTAATACTTAAATGCGTTTTCAAAACATTTCATATGTTATCCCGACAACCTAAATACTTCATACTTTTGTGTATTCATCTGTTTTGTAGATTAAGAAAAATTCCAACAACATCAGTGCATCACAATTTTCACATTTATTTAAGGCCTTTTTCGGAACACATGATATTCCACAAGAGTTGTTGTAATACAAAAAAAAGTGTAGTATAACACCTTTTATGCCTTTCCTATTGATCAAATTGCCACATATTCTCATGTAAAAGTAATATTACCAAGGGGAATCCACTCATTTTTCTTCTTGGATGTCAAGTTTCATATATATTTCATATTCTTACAATTCATACAACAAATGCTTTTCAATAATCTTCACTGTAATTTTTTTTCTAATGCTAGCCCGTGCAGCTGCACGGGTCGACGACTAGTTTCTAATAATTTACAGCCCATTTGCTAATTCTTAAGGTTTTTTTGGAGCCCATATTCTTTTTGTTAGCATTAAAGCCCATATTGTGGCCACGGTTAAAAAATTATACGAAATTTTGCATATTTCGGTGCGGTCCGAACTGTTTTTAATCCCAAAATTTCAACTCACATTCAAACTGATTTTAAAACTAAATGTATATCAATATAAAATCCAACAAATTCTCCACGCATAAAAATTAATGTAATTTAAAATCTCAAAATGAAAAAAAAGATATTTGAAACTAATTGCTGCTTTGATGTGTTTTAAAAATGTACAACCCATTTCTCATTACTGATGGGCCATTTTCTCGCCAGCCAATGAAAGCTCTCCTCGTCTTGAAAGATTTGCAGCCCAACAGCCCCGACAAAGCGACTTACTTGGCAAATCACAAAAAACTGGTTGTGCCCGTGGACCCAGCTGTCGGCCTCTCCACGTCAAGACTCTTCCGATGGAAGTCGCCTTGACCACGCTAACCACGCCGCTGGAGAGCACCACGGCGGTGGACGGCGACGAGGCCTAGGAAGGGACGACGCGGAGCCGGGAAGACGCGGCAAAGGAAGCCCGCGGAGAGGAGTACGAGGTTCACCGGTTCGGCTGCGGTGTGAGGTTGCCGCCGCCGCAGGCTCGCCAGCGTGGGAATAGTAGGGGCGGTGAGTCCTCCGGGCAAAGCACACCCGCCACGGAGGCAGGAGCATGAGGCACGACCAGCGCTGCTTTGGGCGGCTGGAGCAAGAAGACCAGAGGTTGAAGAAGCACTACGGCCGTTGGATGGATATCGTACGGTCACTGGAGCTAGAATCGTTCATATTGACTAAGTTGGCAAAGCCCTTCGTCCCCGTCAACTTAGTAGGCCCATAAGTCAGCCTCCCACCAAGGTGGGCCCCAGCTAGCAGGGGGAGTATTCATTTTTTTGTGCGTAATAAGGAGGCACTTCCAGTGGGTCCGAGCTGACAGCGGGGGGGGGGGGGGGGTTGTTTTTTCGCGAAATACGGTGGCCCGTCAGGTGGGTCCCAGCAGTCAAGGGGCAAACATTTTTTCGCAAAAAACGGTGGCCCGTCCAGTGGGTCCCTGCTGTCAGTTGGAGGAATCATTATTTTCCGTGTAATAAGGAGGCACTTACTTTTTTTTTTGCGGGCAAATCAGAGAGCTTTATTCAACAAAAGTGTTCCCCGGGCAATCAGCCAGAAGGCTGGTTACCAAAAAATTAGGGGTCTCCTCTAGCCAACATTCGGTCACATTCAATGTGCATGCACGTTTTGCACATAGATGTGCCGGTAAGTTTGCTGACCTTAATACATGTTGAATCTCAAAAACAGAAAAATCACAACTAAGCTCTCCTATTTCATCTAGGATAGGAGCCACAACCGAACGTGAGTTGTGGCGTGTATGCTAGAGTTGCACTAACTCCTGACAGTCAGTATCCATTATCACATGCGATAGGCCTCGAAGTTTTGCAAAAAGCGTTCCTTCTCGCATTGACAGGGCTTCCATTATAAGAGGATCGGATATGTCACCGAAAGGCTTGCACCAAGCACCCAAGAGCGCGGATACGGACAGGGCTATGCCACCCGCACCTCCTCGACCTTCCGCCACATTGAGTGCTCCATCACATGAAATCTTGATCATACCTGGTTCCGGCGATGTCCAACCATGACCTGGTAGCACAGCTGCTTCATTGCGGGGTAGCTCCAGCAGCTGTGGACCCAGCTGAGACTCTCCACGTACAGTATACTTCCGATGGAAGTCGTTCCTTGACCACGTTGACCTCGCCACGTTCCATTGCATGCATGCGTCCATGGGCGTGGTGCGTCCCCACTGTCAGCCTCTCACGTACAGTCATCTTCCGATGACTCTCGGTTGTTGACCATGTTGACCACACCGTGCCGAGCGCACCCAGACTGGAACGACCCGGAGATGGGGAAGACGGGGCAGTGGAGTCGCAGATGGAGAGGAGTGGGAAACTTCACTGGTTCGGGTGCGCGGCAGCACATCCGCGGTGCCGCCCACGGGAGACAGGAGCAAGAACAGAGGTTGAAGAAGGAGCACGGATGTTGGATTAACATCCAACGGTCCAAGTTGCTAGAATCATTTGTTGATTAAGTTGACAAAGCCGCGCGCGTACGCCCGCTTAGCAGGCCCACAAGTCGACCACCAAGCTGTCAGCGGATGAATAATTTTTGGCAAAACAAGGAGGCACTTCCTTCCGTGCGAAGATACAGCGGTGGGTCCCAAATGTCGGTGGAGGAAACATTTTTTCAGCTTAATAAGGAGGAACTTTCCTTGCGTGCGACCATGGACCTCGTGGGTCCCAAATCGAGCTCTCCACGACTGATCCTCTTCGATGACTCGCGTTTGTCGACCACGCCGCACCGAACACAGCGAGGCGGTGGACGACAATGAGGCCCCGACGGAATGACTCGGAGATGGGAAAACGCGCAAAGGAGTCGCAGATTGAGAGGAGGAGAAGGGTTATAACGGTTCTCATTGCAATTCATATCAAACTCAGTTCACAGGACACGCTCATATTCATAGCCAACATTCACTATCAACAACTCAAAAGATTCATATATACACAAGCTCAAAGATATCTATGCATCCAAATGATTGGTAGATCACACGACAATATTCATACATAATTCACAAAAGATTCAGATATACACATGTTCAAGATGTTTATGCATCCAAATGATTGAGATCACAGCCAATATGATCCATGGACGAAATTTAATTACCTAGGGTACAGACTGGTAAATGGTGTTCAATCAGAGGTACTTCTTGCTAAAATTAGTTCTTATACGAGTAAACTTTCGAGTACATAAGAGGCAAAGACAGTAATCTGAACTTTGCTTGTAGGTTTATCCTCAAATAGTGGCCTTGTGCCGATGGAGGTTTGAGCAACTTGGCCACTACTTTCATCCAACTAGTTTACTGGCTCATCTTGGTCCTGTATCTCGCCAAAATTCTACATTGCGCAGCGAGAAAGGAGGCGGTTGAGAAAATGAACCACCCAAATTTTTGTGCAGTTCAACTGAAATGGAGCATCCTTG
Source organism: Aegilops speltoides (assembly GCA_021437245.1). Classification (NCBI taxonomy): domain Eukaryota; kingdom Viridiplantae; phylum Streptophyta; class Magnoliopsida; order Poales; family Poaceae; genus Aegilops; species Aegilops speltoides. Next base: position 91,484,701 of record CM038145.1, on the reverse strand, counting down.
GCGTGCAGACTGATTAAGTCCCAGATGAATATACGCGTCAACCAACTTGTCTAGAATCTTTAGACTCCATGCCATATAGTTCGCTACCATATGTGCCGATAACCAAAAGGCACAAGTTGGGACCAAAGACTGGACTGCGTTTTTCTGGGCTATGCACCAAGCAATATTTTTGGCGTTCACTCTCCTAATACTTGCAGTTTGACAATTGGTTGACGCCGGTTGATACTCGAATGAATATAGGCACTTCTTGCCAACATCAATGCTTGTCTGAGTGAACTTTGGAGTACATAGCAGCAGCATAAGTACCTGTCCATCTGATCATTTTGTGCAGTTCTACTGAAATCACCCGATGTAATGATTTGCCTGCGAGTTCAGGCTCCAAATTACTCCTTTATGAAATCGGCAAACAGTAGCACAATACCAAATTACCAATACATATGACAGGCACAATAATCAGGATAAAGACCAGTACCAACCTGTGTGAGGTAGCATATCAATTACTATTTCCTTTGACCGAAGCCGAGATAAGCCAAGCGATCGACAAAGAAAGGAAGAAAGCAAGCGGAGATTAGCGACCGACAGGAAAGGACGGAAGCTGTCGAGGCAATGAAGCACCCAAAGTTTTTGTGCAGTTCCACCAAAATCAAGCATCCCTGTTGGCACATATATTGAGAGAGTGAGATTACTGTAATAGTGGGACTAGTTGATGAAACATACACTAACAAATAGAAGCACCCTCATTATCTTAATGGGTAAAGTTAGCAACATAGTAGTCTTGCTTAAAGAGAGGTATTAGTTTATTTAATCAGTGCCAATTAGCTCAACTCAACACTCGAAGGATTGCCATTTATCATAGGTTGCAAAACTTAAAAGTGCAAAGATAAAGGAGTTTCTCATGACAGTAGCACGATACAAATAGAGATGACAGCAAACTAATATGGATGAAGGCCTTAGGCCCGTACCAACCTAAGAAAAAAAGCTTATTCATGTAGTCCCATAAGAGATGATAAAGCACTCACTGGAATCACACAATAGTATATATTTTTGTGCACTTCAAATGTATGGTTGAAATCACTCTTGTTTACCAAAGGTCTTTGAGATTATATCGAAAGATTATCAAGAACTTCCAGCAGAGTTAAAGCACTGGCTGGGATACAATTCATTGTATTGTCTTGTGTAGTTCCACTAAAATGTATGATTGGCACAACATGATCCCTGTTTGCACAAGTAGGAAGAAGGTGAAACCTTCATTAGCTTAGTGAGAAAGGATAGGAAGACATTAGCATATTACTCAAACAGTAGCATCAAATTCATGATGGACAATACACAAAACATTGCCTCATTGAACCAATGGCAATAAATTGACATGCAAAACAATAGCACTATTATGTCATGACACTAATAATATTCCTCCTGCTCCACCACATGATTCACCTCCATAGACAAACATTGACACGCACATGATTCAACATAGGGTCCTACTAAAGATTTGTTTAACTCCAACAGAAAATTAGGCAAGAATAAATTAGTGGTACTTAAGTGCTCCTAATTAATTAAGTGAGACAGCAGAGTGGAAGGGCTCCCGGAGGATCGCCTCACATGTAAGGTAGTCGTTGCGAGCCCTTGAATAGCCTCGACCGAGGCCTCCGCTTCAAAGAAGATCGCCTTGGCACCGCTTATTCTTCTTCTTCTTCCTCTTCATGATATGTTTCTCTTTCTCCTCACCAGTTGGTGAAACCAAGTACATGATTGGCCTTCTAATTCAGAATTGGTTTTGTCAGTGAGGGAGTACAAGTGTACTAGTAAAAACAACATTACTTTCTCATGGCAATGGAAAATAGAGATGAACACATGCATTAAATATCATTCTTACCTAAAGGAAGGTTATGGCGCCAATATGGATGATGAGGATTGGAACACGATCTCCCTTTGTGCGTTCCACCAAAATGAACCAATTGTTCCATCGACATTCCAGCTTAAACAACACAAAAGTCACTTCTTTTAAGAAGAGTTTTGTGCAAGGCACCAAAAGGTCACAACAAAGAACTGTGTGAATTGGATATCCTGTTTGCACAAAAGGCACAGAGGAAACAATCGAGTCTCAAACAATTACAGGCAAAAACATTTGGCTAAACTTGCGAGTCTCAAACAATTACAGCAAAAACAGTGGCATGGCTTCATTTTTACCAGGACATTATATTAAGAACAGCTAAGGCTGCGTTTGGTTCATGTGTTTGGTGCAGGATTTTCATAGGAACACAATTCCTACCGATTCTTTCCCTTCCAACCGCTCGAACACGGAAAGGTGAATAGTGTTTCATAGGAAAGCTGGTCCGTAGTAATCGATTCCATCGGATTAGAAACATCCACGCGCTCATTTTTGGGCGGAAGCCGAGGCAGCGCCGCTGCCATGCGTTAGACAGGTTGCTGTGCTGTGTTTGCCAGAATAAAAAAGTCAACCTATGTGTGGTACGTGAGGTGAGGACAAGAGTAGTCACTGTGCAGCTAAATAATCAAATAGCATCTCATACTGCCAAGCATGCTACTCTAAAAAAACAAGTCTGTACATTTCGTAGTCCATCCGAACACATTCTCTTGAGAGTTTCCTCCGGTTCGCTGTTCCATAGTTTTATACCTACATTCCTTTCCTATTCCTCTATTTTCATCAAGACTTATGTTTTCTGCCTTTATTCCAATCGAGCCTAAATATTTGGTATAAGGGCATGGGACGGTGGGTGCACCAGCGAAGACAAAGACCATGTACGTAAACAGGGACATAAAGTGGTGATTCATAGTTTGTTGCCCCGAGAAACAAACATCCAAGAAACATACTATCTGGGTTGGTCCCATTTTTGTTCACTCTAGCCACCTACTCCTATGTGTGGATAGCAAATCTTGTCGTGGTCATATCACTTTGTGCAGCTGTTACCCCTATATTTCCTTTTTCTACCAAGAGACCGTTGGATGACCATCATACTACTTTCATCCCCTTTCCTTCCTGTTTGTACCAAGTCCGATGTACATACTAAATTCCCCCACCCCCACTTTATTTCAATGACAAGTATTTTCGGACGGAGGGAGTACAAGATTCGACTCCATGAAGTAGCTTTACCTCTAACAATAGAAAAAAAATAGGTGACGTTGGACCATCCGATCGAGAGGGGCTGAGAGGTAGAAAATGATGCACATGCAACAACGTAGCAAGCTGGGGAAGTAGAGCTAAGGCGGTTTCAAATGAAGATATACCTGAAGGTCGTCGGGATGTGGATAGGTGGGCGGCGGGAGGCCAGATCCGCCCACAGCAACGCATTTAAGGATCGGAGGACCTCCAGCGCGGCGCGGCCGAGATAACGGTGCGGCCGGCAGTGGGTCTCCTCCCTCGCTGTCGACAACGGCCTAAATGCTTCCCCTCCTCCCCTTCACCGGCGGAGGGGGATACGTCCGGATCTGTAACCAGCGGTGAGGATAAAAAGCCAGTGTTTTTTGAAGGGAGAAAGACAGGGTTGCTACCCCTATCTTGTTTAGATCTGGAGAGGATGAGAGTGTGTGAATAGAGCAGCCCTAGCAAGCAAGCGCGGAGGCTCCGGCCTATATATAAGTAGTGGGGTCGTTTTCCTTTTTCACTCCATCAAAACAATCGTTTAAAATTGTGTACTATACTACATGCCGTGTCGGTTTTTAGTTGTTGATTGTTTTTGAGATAGCTACCCACTTGTTCCAAGTGGTGTTATAGTGTGCCAGGTCGCACTTTGTATCGTTCAAGTCTGGTAGTACTACAAGTCCCTCCATTAAATGAACAACCACCCCCTCGTAAAAATTGTGAACAAGCCCACGGCTAAAATTAGCGGAAACGTGGGTTTCCCCAACATGCATTATTATTTATATTTTCTACTCCCTCCGTTCCTAAATATAAGTCTTTTTTATTAGCCACACCTAAGACAAGAATTTTTTTATTAGCAAAGTGAACCCCACATGTCATAGACACAAAATTTTGGCAAGATTCCTTAGGCAAGCCAAAGTGTGTCTAACAATTTGAGCAACTCAGGTTAGGCAAGTTTGGCAAGTGTGGGAAAAATAATGTGGCAACATAAGACAAACATAGTCACAATCCAAACAGCCCCGTGATTTTTTGTGACATGCATGAAAATTTGGTTAGTTAAATTTATAGTCAAAATTTGGCAAGGTGCATCAAATCAACACATGCAAGTATCAAAAGAAAAGTCATGGCATGCATGCATGCGTTGTACTCCCTCCGTTTCCAAATATAAGTCTTTTCAGAGATTGCAACAAGTGACTACTCCCTCCGTTCCTAAATGTAAGTCTTTTTAGGGATTCACTACAAACTACATACGAATGTATATAGACATATTTTAGAGTGTAGATTCACTCATTTTGTTTCATATGTAGGAGTAGTTCATAGTGAAATCTCTAAAAAGACTTATATTTTGGAATGGAGGAGTACATACTGGCGAATATGTCTACTCCTACATACAAGAAGTAGCCCATTTGAAATGTGTAAAAGAGTTTTATCGAATGCAGGTGCTATGATGTGTCGCATCAACTCGCATAAGCCCGAGAAATTTGATTACTACGACGCCTCTCCCTCATGGATCGAGCTCCGGTTTTAATCGCACTCGCCTTTGGCTGCATGACAGTTTGTAACCCTCGATGCGGCTATATCTCCCACGTGTCGGGCACGACTTAGAGGCATAACCGCATTGAAAGCAATGTCGCAAGTGAGGTAATCTTCACACAACCCATGTTATACATAAGGAAAGAGATACATAGTTGGCTTACAATCGCCACTTCACAAAATTACATGAATAAAGCATTACATCATCCAGATACAATCAAGGTCCAACTACGGAACCAAAATAAAAGAAGAACCCCAAATGCACAAAAGGTCCCCGATCAACCCCAACTGGGCTCCACTCTTGATCAACTAGAACGAAACAACACAAAGGGCAAGATCTTCATCGAGCTCCTCCTTGAGCTTGGTTGCGCCACCGCTTTCGGTAACATAGGCACCGCAAACTGGTTTTGAAGTATCCGTGAGCCACGAGGACTCAAAGAATCCCATTACCATGGGTATCAAGACTAGCAAAGCTTAATGGGAAAGGAAGGGGTAGAATGGTGAGGTTGCAGCAGCGACTAAGCATGATATGGTGGCTAACCAACGCAAATAAGAGCGAGAAGAGAACAAGCGGAACGGTCGTGAAGCTAGCAATGATCAAGAGGTGATCCTGAACATCTACTTACGCCAAACATAACACGTAAACCGTGTTCACTTCCGGACTCCGCCGAGAAGAGACCATCACGGCTACACACTCGGTTGATGTGTTTTAATTCGGATCTGTGTCAAGTTGTCTACAACCGACGTTAACAAATTCCCATCTGCCACATAACCGCGGCACGGCTCTCGAAAGTTTAAACCCTGCAGGGTGTCCCAACTTAGCGCATGACAAGCTCTCGCGATCATCGGCGAATAGACCTTCACCCAGAAGACCCGATCGCCTCGGAATCCCGTACATCAAGACATTTCGACAATGGTAAAACACGACCAGCAAGACCTCCCGGCGTGCCGACATCCCGATAGTAGCCAGCACAGATCTCGCCTCGAGCCACGACCGGATGAACACTACGTCGGAAACCGACGATACCCCAAGTTGCCTAGGGGCGGCACCGCAAGTGGCTCTGGTTTGGACCAACACTTAGACAAGCATTGGCCCGGGGGGGCTGTAATAAAGATGACCCTTGGGTTAATTACTCCCAAGGGAAAAGTAGGTGGTGGTGAGGCAAATGGTAAAAGGCAATGTTGGGCCTTGCTGGACAAGTTTTATTCAAAGCGAACTGTCAGGGGGGTCCCATAAATCACCCGACCGCGTAAGGGACGCAAAATCCGGGAACATAACACCGGTATGACGGAAACTAGGGCGGCAAGAGTGGAACAAAACACCAGGCATAAGGCCGAGCCTTCCACCCTTTACCAAGTATATAGATGCATTAATAATATAAGTGGTATTGTGATATCCCAACATAACCCTGTCCACCATGGAGAAATCTTCAAATTCACCTGCAACTAGCAACGCTATAAGAGGGGCTGAGCAAAAGCGGTAACATAGCCAATCAATGGTTTGCTAGGAATGGTGTCAAAGGTTAGAGGTTCATGGCAATATGGGATGGCTGGACAAACAGGTAATAGGTAGCGCAGCATAGCAAAAAAACGAGGCAACTAGCATAGCAATGATAGTAGTGAGATCCAGGGTAGCGGTCTTCTTTCCTGAAATCCCGCAAGGAAGAAGAACGAGTCCATGAAGAAGACAAACGCACGTAGTCGAACGAATCCTCACAACTCCGGAACGAAACCGAAGCTATCGAGAGAAGCAAACCGGAAAGAAGTAAACAACATAGTAAACAACCATCACATAAACTTGGCATGATGCACAACCAAGGATGATGCATGTCCGGTTTAAATATGCATGGCAAGGCAAAGTGCACAAACAATCCTACAAATTAAGTGGAGCTCAATATGCAACGAGTTGCATATTGACAAAACACCACGACAAGTTATTTAGTTCGCTCTCGTTTAGGTACAAAACAATGTTAAATGTTGTTAAACATGGCAAGGGGTGAGACATAAGTAAACTAACTATTTAGGCAAGTTTAAATGAGGCCGAAAGAACAAACAACAATTCCGGAAAATCCCCATGTGCATATTTTAAGGTTTGGTACTGTTCTGCCCTAAACACAATTTTAGAGTTGTTAAACATGCAAGATGAGTGCACCATGTTAAACTAGGCAAAATTCTACCCCATTTACATATAAAGTTTATTAAATTCGGAGTTACGGTTAAATAGTTATGAATTAAATCATTTTAACATAGCATTTGAGCAAATTTAAACAAACAGCATTTTAAACATTTTAAACATGGATGAAAGTTCCATATTATGAAACTAGATGAAAAACTAGTCATTTTACATATATAAATTATTTTAATCCGATGCACCAATTGTGAGTTATTAAATGCATGAGGTCTAGGGGGTTTTCTGTAAAACAGGCATTCTCAGGAAAATGTTAAATTCGCAGCAGGAAAAAAAAACATGCACGGGCCGAATTAAGCTGGCCCAACAGAGGGAAAAATAGAGGCGGGTGTCTGGGGTGTGGCCTCGCCAGTGGGCCTTGGCCCGTCGGCTTGGAGGTCGGAAGGGGCCGAGGCGACGGTCATACTGGTGGCAGCTGGCTTTGGTGGGCCGCGGGCGAGGTGCGATGAGGAACGAGGCGGCACTGGATCAGGAAGCAGCGATGCTGGGTCAACGCGGGGGAAGCAGCGGTCGCTCGCGCGGCGATGCATGCAGAGGCAGGCAGCGGCGATGCAGGGCACGGCGACGCGGGACGGGGGTTCTCGCGGGATCTGACGTAAGGGAGCAGCGGCTGCTGCTGTTGCCTGAAGAAAGAAAAGAGAGAGAGATTCAGAAAGGAACACGGGGAGGAAAACAGAGAAGGCAGGGGCGACAGGCGCGCGACCTGCGGGGCTCCGGTGGCGCGGCCGGCGAACTGGGGACGCCGGGACGAGGAGGAAGGCGGGGATCGGCGAAAGGAGGGCCTCGGGCCTGCTGCTGCTCATCTGTGGCGGGGACGGAGAGGACGAAGCACATCGGCGGTGGAGCATCTAGGCACGGGGAAGATGGGGTGCAGTCCAGGTGGCTGAGCACGCCGGGCGGGCGATTTAGATCTGAGGGCCGGGCGAGGTTGTTGCAGGCGGAGCCTCACGGCTCTTGGGACGAGCTGCCGGGTACTCTCCCGCGCGGGATCGAGCGAAAGGAGGATTGCGGGCGCTGCTGGTCTTCGGGAAGAACGAGGGGGTCCAGAGGAGGCGCTGGTTGGTGGGGAGAGATCGAGAGGATCGAGAGGCTCGGGCTGGTGGTTGGTGGGATCCCGAGAGAGTGGCGGCGGCTAGGAATCCCTAGAAATTAGGGATTGGTCAGATATATATATAGCACCAGATTTTGGTTAGGGGCTATTTCGTCCCTCCGATTAAAATCGGACGGTCGGGAAAAATAGGCTAGGGAGTTCAAAAGAGAAAACGGAGATATTTTGTAGACGTTTGGGGATGATCCGGATCCAACGGTGATGACTGTCCGGACCGGGTTCGGGGAAGTTTCGGACACGCTCAAGAGGGGAGCTGGTTGTGCAGAGAGGGTCAAACGGTCAGACAAGAGGGAATCGAAAAACCCGGTTAGACTCAGAACGGCCAACAAAAGCAAGGGGGACACGGCAACTACGAGCAGATGCAAGTTTTATGAAAAACGATGCCGATGCAATGCGAATGATGCGATGATGCAATGCATGACATGAACAAAATGCAAAAACAAAAGAACAAAAACCCAACCACGGAGAAAATAATATATCGCATCTCCGGAAAAGGCAAGAGTCGGAGTTACAAATATGGAAAGTCATATCCGGGGCGTTACAACACTCCACCACTACGAGAGGATCTCGTTCCGAGATCTAGGATGGCACCGGAGGGAAAACGGAATAGAAGAGGTAAAACTAAGTTGCTTCTTCGACAAAAGAGTGAAAACCGAGAACCTTGATAGGTTGAACAAATTGAGAGAAACAAAACAACGGAGATGAGCATTGTTGAAAACACTCCGTTAGAAAAGAGGAACAAGGGAACATTACGGGAACTTGAAGGTTGAAAGACATGGAAATAAGAGCTTCACGAACGAAAAGAATATGGCCACATCTGTATAATGAGATAGCCAAGGAACAAGAATGGCAGAATTTGGACAGCTCTCCGGTAGAAAAGAGAAGAAAACTTGATGATATGAAAAGATATTGAATAGATGATACAACACTCCGGTTGAATGGATAAGCATGAAAAGAACACGATCCTCACAACTTGAGATGATGAGTGAAGAAAGCAACATCACAATGCCTCCGGAAGAAAGAATAGAAGATAGATCATTGAAATAATAGAATGGGGAAGAAAATGCCAACTTCTGCCACCAATGATCTTGGAATGCACCCTTGCAAGAAGGTTAGAATAGAGTTGTTGGAAAATCAACAACGAAAAGAATAAGCTTGTGGCGGGCTTATGAAAAACATCTCAAAATGATGAGGTGAGCTTCTGCCACCAACGGAAACAATTGCTTGCTTGAGATCAACGAAGAGATGAAAATTGCTTTCGCCGAGAGGATAGGAGAAAACTTGGATCATTGATAAGCACCACAAAAAGCAACATTCCTTAGGGAAGGCTTTAGGTGAAATCTATACCAAGATAACTCCAAAGAAGAGATTGATGGATTTAAAATATCTCATTCTTGACAACATATGAATCATGAAACATGAATGGAAATTGTCAAGAGTGACATAACACCACCTCAAAAGGTAGAAAGAGTTGCACTTTGGAATGCAAGATGAAGAATACTTGAACTCTTCAAAACAAACAAGTGTTGGGCACCCTATTTAATTTTGAGTATAGCTTGGCGGATCATAACTTCAAGAGAAAACTTGAAGAACAATTGAAGAATGAAAAGAATCCTTGATGAACCACCATGTAGAGCCTCCATGAAGAACTCCGGTAAACAAAAGGAATGAAAAGAAAGAGAAGTTGAAAACACAAGGTGAAGCCTTGCAATGATTTAGATGGATCTCCGTGATGATGAGAGCTTGGAACTCCGGGAAAAGAAAAGATGAAACAACTGAAACCGAGAATTTATTCATCATGAACAAACTCCGAAAGAAGGAATTAATCACTTGGATGAAACAAGAACAAGAATTATGTTATGCGTATCCTTCACCAATTTAAATTGATGACAAGCAACGGATTTGCATACTACTTATCCTCGTAGAAAGGATTGAAGAGAGATATTGCTCAACTTGGGAAGGTCTTGATGGAACCACCGGTGGGATTTGGAAAGAACAAATGAATTGATATGATAACAAAGAACGAGAACTCTTGAACGAACCACCGTAAAAATTGAAAAAGAGAGTAGCAAGGGCACAATTCACCGGAAAGAGTTTGAAAATGAATGAAGATACTTGAAGAGATTTAGATGCATGAGAACGAAGAGAACATGAACTGATTAGAGGATATTTGAACGATTCACCGGTAAGATAGGAGAATGATAACTGACAGCTGAGAATGAAGAATTATGACATGATGACCTTCGGAGGAAAGAAATGGAAACAACTCAAGAAATACTTCGGATGGGTGAAAAAGATTCCCACAATCGAAAACAATTATGAGAGGATGGCAACAAGCTAGCACCATGAATCTTGAAGAGAATAGAGCAAGATTAAAGAGAAATCCTTCTTCGGTCTTCACATGTTGAGAATGAAAACGAGAAACACCACCAAGAATTATTGAGGCACACCGGAAGAATCAAAAGCGAAGAGGTTGAGCCAACTATGAAAAGAATTTGAAATATCTTGGAGAAAAGCATGTGACTGATGATAACTCATTCTTACGTCAAACTTGGAGAAGAATTTAGGATAGCTCTGGAAAAATAGAAGAGTCAAGTAAGATCCTGGGAAATGACCTGTGGGTTAGGGCCCACTCAAAAGAAAACACCGTTGAAAAGATTTAAAAGAGATGTTGCATCGGTTGAATTAAATGACTTGAATGAGATAACAACCTTGAAATATCTTGAAGGGATTGAGACTGGAAACGCAAGTCTTCTGAGATATCTTGAGCACTTCAGGAAAGAAAATGAATAGCAAGAAGTGAGCGATTGAGAGGTGCACCGGTATTTAAAAGCATTTGAAACAAGGAAAGGGATATGATGAATATCAAAAACTTGATATGGATCCACCAGAGAAGAAACAACAATGAAGGATGATGATCTTGAAACTGTTGAGCATCTTCATGGGAAATCACCGGATAAGAACATTGATTGAAATGAGTGAAGATTCTTCCCACAAATAAAAGGATACATGATTAAGAAATCTAAGTCCATGAAGAAAAAGGGTGGGAGGGCGGGAAAACAAAGACAACTTGGGATGGATGAAACAAACACCGTTGAGAAAACTTAGAATTGATCTTGGAGATGAGGAGAATGATGGGATCATCTCGAAGAGAAGCGCACCAGTTGGAAACGAATTAACATGACAATCTCGATTGTCGAGAAGGATTGGTATTCACATCGGAGTATGAGAATACCATTTCAGAAAGGTATGGAATCAACACTTGACATTGAAGCAACTCGAATACCACAAATAAAACAAAACAACGGACTGGCTTACAGAATAAGCCGGAACAAACATATGATAGAGATTTCGTCCGAAGTTTTCATGGTGGGGCCTACACGGGCTCAATCGTACAACACCATCATGTATAAGGCAGTGCACATGACATACGAAGTGTCCCCGAGTCGGCATAGCCAAGGACTCTTTAAGACACAACGAGACCACTGTAAAACCAACCGTGAATAGGCGGACCACTAGACGTCGAACCCCAATTTCATATCATACATCCGTCGGAAAGATATCCTAAGAGCTACTTGAATTCCCACCTATAAAACTCCCAAACTTTCTCGGTTATGCAATCTGGTGTTGGGGATACAGGGAGCAATATATCTCACCCAAACTAACAATCCCTACATCCAAATTGTATCCATCCGTCAACACATAACCAAGAAACCTTCGAAATCGCTCTACCTCAACCTTCAAAAGCATCCGTTATACGAAGTCATGGCAATACTCCGTACTCACCTCAAGATCGGGTTAGCGGGTTATCTCACCAACAACTGCATAAAAGAGATTTTCGATGTCGGCGACTAAACTCGTGTATTCCAAGATCAACGATAAAATTATGACGACAACACCTCAGAGCTCAACTCCCCGGGACACCTCCACTAAAAAAAACCCTGCTGACGGGAGGCACCAAGACAATGTTGTCATCATAAAACCATCGGAACGATTCTAAGATACCCGCGTGATCCTAAAAAAAAATTTAGTGAAATTTGAGAAGAGAAAAGTAAAAACTTCTACGTCAGGAGACCTCACCAGAGCGACAAAGGGACTGAGGAGTAAAAAGAATTCCTAACTCTCCGATATATATAATCCTAAATGACTCAAAACATTTTTCTAGACACAACTCGGCCGCAAAAAACGATCAAGCAGTGGGGCTCCTAAGGTCGGGGAAGGCTCTAATTACCAACTTGTAACGCCCTCGATGCGGCTATATCTCCCACGTGTCGGAGCACGACTTAGAGGCATAACCGCATTGAAAGCAATGTCGCAAGTGAGGTAATCTTCACACAACCCATGTTATACATAAGGAAAGAGATACATAGTTGGCTTACAATCGCCACTTCACACAATTACATGAATAAAGCATTACATCATCCAGATACAATCAAGGTCCGACTACGGAACCAAAATAAAAGAAGAACCCCAAATGCGACAAAAGGTCCCCGATCGACCCCAACCGGGCTCCACTATCGATCAACTAGAACGAAACAACACAAAGGGCAAGATCTTCATCGAGCTCCTCCTTGAGCTTGGTTGCGCCACCGCCTTTCATAACATAGGCACCGCAAACTGGTTTTGAAGTATCCGTGAGCCACGAGGACTCAAAGAATCCCATTACCATGGGTATCAAGACTAGCAAAGCTTAATGGGAAAGGAAGGGGTAAAATGGTGAGGTTGCAGCAGCGACTAAGCATGATATGGTGGCTAACCAACGCAAATAAGAGTGAGAAGAGAACAAGCGGAACGGTCGTGAAGCTAGCAATGATCAAGAGGTGATCCTGAACACCTACTTACGTCAAACATAACACAAAAACCGTGTTCACTTCCCGGACTCCGCCGAGAAGAGACCATCACGGCTACACACTCGGTTGATGTGTTTTAATTCGGATCTGTGTCAAGTTGTCTACAACCGACATTAACAAATTCCCATCTGCCACATAACCGCGGGCACGGCTCTCGAAAGTTTAAACCCTGCAGGGGTGTCCCAACTTAGCCCATGACAAGCTCTCGCGATCATCGAAGGAATAGACCTTCACCCAGGAAGACCCGATCAGTCTTGGAATCCCGGTACATCAAGACATTTCGACAATGGTAAAACACGACCAGCAAGACCTCCCGGCGTGCCGACATCCTGATAGTATCCGTGCGTATCTCGTCTCAGGCCACGACCGGATGAACACTACGTACGGTAACCGACGATACCCCAAGTTGCCTAGGGGCGGCACCGCAAGTGGCTCTGGTTTGGACCAACACTTAGACAAGCATTTGCCCGGGGGGGGGGGGCTGTAATAAAGATGACCCTTGGGTTAATTACTCCCAAGGGAAAAGTAGGTGGTGGTGAGGCAAATGGTAAAAGGCAATGTTGGTCCTTGCTGGACAAGTTTTATTCAAAGCGAACTGTCAGGGGGGTCCCATAAATCACCCGACCGCGTAAGGGACGCAAAATCCGGGAACATAACACCGGTATGACGGAAACTAGGGCGGCAAGAGTGGAACAAAACACCAGGCATAAGGCCGAGCCTTCCACCCTTTACCAAGTATATAGATGCATTAATAATATAAGAGGTATTGTGATATCCCAACACCTGTCCACCATGGAGAAATCTTCAACTTCACCTGCAACTAGCAACGCTATAAGAGGGGCTGAGCAAAAGCGGTAACATAGCCAATCAATGGTTTGCTAGGAATGGTGTCAAAGGTTAGAGGTTCATGGCAATATGGGATGGCTGGACAAACAGGTAATAGGTAGCGCAGCATAGCAAAAGAACGAGGCAACTAGCATAGCAATGATAGTAGTGAGATCCAGGGTAGCGGTCATCTTGCCTGAAATCCCGCAAGGAAGAAGAACGAGTCCATGAAGAAGACAAACGGACGTAGTCGAACGAATCCTCACAACTCCGGAATGAAACCGAAGCTATCGAGAGAAGCAAACCGGAAAGAAGCAAACAACATAGTAAACAACCATCACATAAACTTGGCATGATGCACAACCAAGGATGATGCATGTCCGGTTTAAATATGCATGGCAAGGCAAAGTGCACAAACAATCCTACAAATTAAGTGGAGCTCAATATGCAACGAGTTGCATATTGACAAAACACCACGACAAGTTATTTAGTTCGCTCTCGTTTAGGTACAAAACAATGTTAAATGTTGTTAAACATGGCAAGGTGAGACATAAGTAAACTAACTATTTAGGCAAGTTTAAATGAGGCCGAAAGAACAAACAACAATTCCGGAAAATCCCCATGTGCATATTTTAAGGTTTGGTACTGTTCTGCCCTAAACACAATTTTAGAGTTGTTAAACATGCAAGATGAGTGCACCATGTTAAACTAGGCAAAATTCTACCCCATTTACATATAAAGTTTATTAAATTCGGAGTTACGGTTAAATAGTTATGAATTAAATCATTTTAACATAGCATTTGAGCAAATTTAAACAAACAGCATTTTAAAAATTTTAAACATGGATGAAAGTTGCATATTATGAAACTAGATGAAAAACTAGTCATTTTACATATATAAATTATTTTAATCCGATGCACCAATTGTGAGTTATTAAATGCATGAGGTCTAGGGGTTTTTTTGTAAAACAGGCATTCTCAGGAAAATGTTAAATTCGCAGCAAGAAAAAAAAACATGCACGGGCCGAATTAAGCTGGCCCAACAGGAGGGAAAAAATAGAGGCGGGGTGCTGGGGTGTGGCCTCACCCAGTGGGCCTTGGCCCGGTCGGCTTGGAGGCTGGAAGGGGGCCGAGGCGACGGGCTGCGCTGGGCTGCAGCGCCTTGGTGGGCCGCGGGCGAGGTGCGATGAGGAACGAGGCGGCGCTGGATCAGGAAGCAGCGACGCTGGGTCAACGCGAGGGAAGTGCGCGGTGATCGCTCATGGCGCAGATGCAGGCAGGCGTGCAGCGATGCAGGCACGGCGACGCGGACGGGGTTCTCGCGGATCTCGACGTAAGGGAGCAGCAGCCGCTCTTTGTCAAGAAAGAAAGAAAGAGAGAGATTCGAAAGGAACACGGGGAGGAAAACAGAGAAGGCAGGGGCGATAGGTGCGCGACCTGCGGGGCTCCGGTGGCGCGGCCGGCGAACTGGGGACGCCGGGACGAGGAGGAAGGCGGGGATCGGCGAAAGGAGGGCTCGGGCCTGCTGCTGCTCATCTGTGGCGGGGACGGAGAGGACGAAGCACATCGGCGGTGGAGCATCTAGGCACGGGGAAGATGGGGTGCAGTCCAGGTGGCTGAGCACGCCGGCGGCGACGAGATACAGAGGGCCGGCGAGGTTGTTGCAGGGCCGGAGCCTCACGGGCTGCGCGGGGACGAGCCGTCGGGGTACTCTCCCGCTCGGGATCGAGCGAAAGGAGGATTGCGGGCGCTGCTGGTCTTCGGGAAGAACGAGGGGGTCCAGAGGAGGCGCTGGTTGGTGGGGAGAGATCGAGAGGATCGAGAGGCTCGGGCTGGTGGTTGGTGGGATGGGGATCCCGAGAGAGTGGCGGCGGCGGCTAGGAATCCCTAGAAATTAGGGATTGGTCAGATATATATATAGCACCAGATTTTGGTTAGGGGCTATTTCGTCCCTCCGATTAAAATCGGACGGTCGGGAAAAATAGGCTAGGGAGTTCAAAAGAGAAAATGGAGATATTTTGTAGACGTTTGGGGATGATCCGGATCCAACGGTGATGACTGTCCGGGCCGGGTTCGGGGAAGTTTCGGACACGCTCAAGAGGGGAGGTGGTTGTGCAGAGAGGGTCAAACGGTCAGACAAGAGGGAATCGAAAAACCCGGTTAGACTCGGAACGGCCAACAAAAGCAAGGGGGACATGGCAACTACGAGCGGATGCAAGTTTTATGAAAAACGATGCCGATGCAATGCGAATGATGCGATGATGCAATGCATGACATGAACAAAATGCAAAAACAAAAGAACAAAAACCCAACCACGGAGAAAATAATATATCGCATCTCCGGAAAAGGCAAGAGTCGGAGTTACAAATATGGAAAGTCGTATCCGGGGCGTTACACAGGTGGGCCAACCACCTCTTGGGCCCACCTGTCATGGACGCAAAGGCAGGAGCAGTAAGTAGAAGCTTTCGCTACACGCTATCCCTCTCGCACGAGGTGGACGGACATGTAGCAAAGGATTCGACATCGAGAAGTAGGAGTAACATCATTGTTCGCCTTCTCAAGAGGCGAAGAGCCAAGTGCAAACCGAACGTGGCGATTCATGAACGCCGCGTGGTGCGGTTCCTTGGAGTACTAGCCAGGCTCTTGCATGAGACAAAATTGCTATTGTTTAACAATTAAACTCCATTATCCATTGGTTGATACTCATTCTGCATAGGTCCACACACTTAGCACCATTTCCTCCTGGGGTCACCAATGTTTATTTGCTAATTAATAGCATTCCATGCAATGAAGTAGCCATTGCAAGTCATTAAAATCATGCACACCTCTCATCTCTTATTGGTTGATACGTATGTGAAGAAACAAGAAACAAGGTAGAAGTTAATGCACCGCGCCTAAGTGTTTTGGGACTATTTGGTTTTCGTAAGATGACTTACGCACCTAGACAGAGGGAGTAGTATAGACCTGTAAACCGAAAAGGAGTATTTGCCTTTCTAGAGATTTCAACAAGTGACTAGACTTCGGCTAAAAAAACAAGTGACTAGACTACACCGTGTGCAGTACCCCCTCCCTTCCGGTTTATAGGGCTCAAATCTCAAATCTCATGAACCAAGGCATTTTGCGATTGGAGGAATGTATCTCGTACTTTACAAAACTACCCTAATTAAACTCATGCATTAATTACGTAGTTCTCTCGTTTTCCTCTCCGCCTTGGTCGCGGTGCACAATATTGAGCACTCCTATATGACTAGCCGCCTATCTACATGCGGACATTTCAAAGCATCCGGCCCGCGTGCCATCCACGGAATCACAACGAGGTGCTACAATGAGACTTACTGTCACCCCGGTGTGGCCGCCATGACCCATCATATCACAAAACCCACACCTTTACCAAAGAAGGGTAAGGTGGCTCCAAGTTGGATCGGGCGAAGCAACCATCATTTCATTGAACGCTCGCTCAAGCCCTTTCTTCCCTTTCTTGAAGAAAACCTCACTCCGTGCTACTCACTTCGCCATTTTTCTTCTCTACCGATGAAGGAAAGGTGGGCTAATCAAGATGTTGCTATATTTTCATTCCAATAATCTTCTTTTTGCGAAGCACCGACCGATTCTCACATCCTATTCTTTTCCCGTTTTCATTGCGATTGTGGTTTCCTTTCGATTGCTTTTTGTTTGTCAGTTCATTGATGGATCCTGGAGCACTAGGCAAAGAGTTGCCGGCGGACAACCCACTGGAGACAGCGATCTCCAGGAAGCAAGCACCGACCAACGAGTTGGCCATGTTGGCGGGCCAACCCATGGAGATGAAGAACTCCAAGAAACAAGCACTGGCCAAAGAGTTGAGGATGTTGGCGGACGAACTCTTCAAAGAAAGTTGGAAGAATAGCAACGCCCCACCGTGCCTACCCCAGGAGCTCTGATTGCCACTTATGTGAGGCTCAAGACCGAGTTTGAGGAGATAGTCGCCGTTGAGAAGCAGTATTGCCCTAGCAAGGTGATGGCCCCCATCGAGGATTTAGGAGATGCCCCGGAGGATGAGATCCCGTGAGCTGCACAAGGTAAAAAATAATGGCTTATTACCATAGTTGTAGTTTTTGATTATTTGCAATGTGCTTTCTTTTTGATTATTTGCAATGTGCTTGCTAATATGTTAGTGTTGTGCAGGTGCCGGTGGTTGTCCTTGATGATTTCGATGTCGTGGCCCGTCCTTTTGGCATCGCCCCGGAGATCGATTCCGATGCCGCTGTCCATCTTGTGGACATCGCCCCAGAGATCGATTCCGATGTCGCGGTCAGTGCTGTGGACATCGCCCCAGAAATCGATTCCCATGCCGCTGTCCGTGCTGTGGTCATTGCTCGAGAAATCGATGACAAGAAATAGTTGGTCGCGCTAATCCTTTAGGGTAGTTTGCATTACCCTATGTTTAATTACCAGAATGATGCGTGTTATCAAACCATCTTAGGGCTAGTGCACTGTCTTGTGTGGGCGGATCTTGCTACTTTTGTTTGATAGTGAATCATGCGATGAATCATGCGAACCCTCTCCGAGTTATGGAAACAGATGTATCCTCACCAGCTTTTGATGTAATATATGGCATGCTTAGATGTAAGTTTGAACTGTTTATCATATTAGCAGGGCTTGTTTGATGATTCTTGGTGTTAGTAGGCTAGCTATTGTGCGAGCTATAGTACTTGCAAAACACTCACCGAAGAGAAACGTTGGGGCTGATGAGCTCGTGGTACCCTTATACTTATCCCTCGTCGATCGACCAATAGCCCTAGCTCCTAAAATTGTAGGCTTAGCGATCGATCAGACAATAGTCAACATACATTCAGGCCTCATTTGGTTCATAGGGTAGGAAAATCGTAGCAAAAGTACAGAGAACGTGCAACACAAAATCATAGCAATGCAGAGACGTACTCCCTCCGTTCCAAAATAGATGACCTAGGCGGGCTAGTTTGGCCTAGTGGGTTTTAGTGATATGACGTGGTACAGTGCCGTCCTGTCTTCGCGTGTGGTAGCAGTATTGCGGGTACAGTAAGTTTTCTTGAAGAAGCGGAATTCAACAAAGTCATGATGGTTCCTTCGTCCGAACAACTTACGGTGGGAAAGGTTGGGCCTGCGATACGACCGGGGTAGAACAGGATAATTTTGTGCATGGCAGGTGGACCAGGATGGTCGACGTCCCACATGTCGGCGAATGAAAGTATTCTTTCCGATATAGAGGACGAGCAACGAATATTCATTGTTTATTTTGATGAAAGCTATTGTCTCCATCATACTCCTTGACTTTGTCAATGCCTCTCTCTCCTCCACATAAGCGGGGACTACTTGCTATGCATGCAGCGGGCAGTGGCGCCTTGAGGGGCAGGCGGTGAGAGCGGCTTGAAGCGGTCCGGACTCAAAGATGGCCCACCTCACATTATCACCATATATTTCTTGAGTCCGTGCGCGCGGTAGGCGATATCTTCTCCTCCCCGCTTTCTCTTCTCAGCCGATGCCCGCCGAGCGATTAGATTTTGGCTATCGACGGTTTATTCAA
The DNA here is from genome assembly GCA_021437245.1 of Aegilops speltoides. Taxonomy (NCBI): domain Eukaryota; kingdom Viridiplantae; phylum Streptophyta; class Magnoliopsida; order Poales; family Poaceae; genus Aegilops; species Aegilops speltoides. The sequence continues at coordinate 91,465,556 of CM038145.1, read as the reverse complement.
TTACGGTCCCACATGTCAGTGAAATTGCAAGACAACGCGTGTCCCCTTTGGTGAGCGGTGTGCGAGTCGGACTGTCGGGGTTCCGACGCGTACGAGTCGTAAGTGTGCCGCCTTTTCCTTTAGAACTTGCGAAGCGTAACATTTTCGCGCGATCGGTCGATAGAAATCCAGAACAAAATGACGAGGGCGGTGCTTTCCCGCTCGTTAGGCGGGCTAGTTCGAGTGATATGACGTGCTACAGTGCCGTCCACTTGCTCCATTTTTATGTAAGCAAGAGTTTACACTCGTACGCGGGAGGAGTGCGAAACACCGCGGATCTGATTTTGATCGAGGGATAACTATTCCCTGCCAAATAATGGAAGATTGTTAGCGATTATAGCATGATAGTTAGGGCATCTCCAGCGCTGGCCCACAAATTTACACCGGCATCTGTCCGAGGACACTGATGGATGCCATCCGATGCTGCCCGCATACCTTTCGACAACTATATGAACTAATCGGACGAAATTCATGCAAACAAAGCAAATTTCAAATTAACCGGATGAAATTCATTACATTTCGAAAACTTTTCCTACAAACTAGACGAAATTCATTACATATTTCGCACAAACCGCACTAAACCTACTGTAAACCTAATCTAAACGATCGCCGGCGCCCGACCACCAAGTCCGTCCATGAACTCGAGAAAGCCGGCCATTGCCTTTGCCTCCTCCTCATCCGCCTCGATAACCTCCTCCTCCGCCCGGAGCACAAGGTTATGAAGATTTCCGCCCACGCCACCGCTGCGGCTAATCGGCCGCCGATGTTTACCCCACCAAGCTTGGCGTCGACTGAGTGGAGTAGCGGTGGCCTTCCCGGGACCAGAGCGACGGCGACCTACCGTGTACTACTCTTCCTTGCTGCCGGCTGCGCCCGCGCACGCGCGCCGGCTTCGTGGTCGTGGCGGCGGAGGGCAGCCCGGGGTGCCGGAGATCTCTTCGCTTGCTCGACAAGACGTCAAGAGAGCTTTGAGCGCGCCGAGCGGAGCTGCCGATGTCCTCGCTCGCTCTCGCGACAAGATGTCCAAGAGAGCTTTGAGCGCCACGAGGCCATGGTTGAAGTGGTGCCGATGTATGAAGGGGCCGGAGGAGAATAAGTGTGGGTCTTTGGCTATGGCTGGGAGCTGGGGCTCAAGTTAATATAGCGGGCGAATGGCAATGAGCCGCGGCAGACGGATGGACAACTGGCACCGGAGTAGGTTCATCGGGCGTGAATGCAGACGCTGCTTCAGTGACTTAACTGCAGATGCGTTTGGGTGTCTGACATGTGGGCCCAACGGGCGTCTGGCCCGCATGTCAGTGACACACCAATTGCACCTGCAGTTAAGTCCAGTGAATGCGGCATTGACATTCTGGAGAGACGGTGACCGTTTCAGGCGCATGCGGACTGTTTGACTGGTCAACCATACAAATACGGAGCTATACGCTGAGCCAGCGACCGTATAATCACCATATCTCGTATACAATGATCAAAGTGAGCTATCAAGACAAGTTCGATGACCGCCAATGCATTTTACTCGGTAATAAATGACCAGGATTGAAGGGGAATCCTAATTTGCTTCGTCTTCTGTCCTTGAGCTCTTGACAAACCAATGCACTATACGGTTGTCCGGCCACTCCACCCCAGAGCTCTCACCAAGCGTCGTTCATGTCACCGCGCTGCACACTAACCGGTAAGGCAGCGATGGCATCCTGCCGCGCCGAGTTCCTCGCCGCCCACGAACGCACACAAAATGGTAGGGAAGAGATGGCATCCCGCCGTGCCGAGTTCATCGCTGCTCGCAACCTCACAACTATGTGGGAGGAATTTGAAGATGCCAAGGCCGAATGGGCAGTAGAGCAAGAGGCGCCAAAGCCGCATGAGAGGAGCGGAAAAGTCGAAAGCACTCAAGAAAAGAAAGGCCCGCCGCAAGAAGAAAGAAAAGGACGCACGCTGCTGCTGCAAGGAGAGGTCGGCGGAGATCCAAGCACGTGGGTGTCGCCGACAAAGCCGGGAAGGAGAACGACGGCGTCTAGCCAACATGTGAGAAGTAGTAGTACTAGTAGTTAGTGTGTGTGTCTGTGTCTGAGTACGAGCATGTACCAGTACTACTAGTTACTACTGTAGTTTTTAGAGCAAATTACCAGTACATTAGCCTAGACTAAGTGGAAAAATTCCTATCCTATGCATCAAATGGCATCTCTTTCTCTATAGGAATTGAGATGCATGTCATCTCACTTCCTATGATTTTCATATTCCTATCCTATGAACGAAAGGAGGCCTCCGTTGGAGTAAATACTGTAGCTAGCAGTACTGCTGCTACAGTAGTTTTCTTCAAGAAGCGGAATTCAACGAAGTCATGATGGTTCCTTCGTCCGAGCAACTTCAAAGTGGGAAGTGGGCCTGTGATTTGACGGCTCATTAGTCATTGTTACTGCGGCGCGACGACCTGGGTGACTCTCCCTTGGAGTTCTGCGTGCATGGCAAGTGGACCAGGATGGTCGACGTCCCACATGTTGTTGAACGGAAGTATTCTTTCCGATATCGAGGAGCAAGGAAATCGTGTGGTATAGTATCACTGCTGATTGGTTCGCAAAAAAAAATAGTATCACTGCCGATTTATATATTTTTTTTGATGAATGCTAGTGTTTCAAATCTTACGACAAAGGGTGCCAAACACGGCACGTGCTGGATGTCCCACACGTCAGCGAAAGGTGTGGGACATGAACAACGTGGTAGAGCTCGGCGTAAAAAAAACCCAGCGTGGTAGAGCGTCTCCACTTCTTCCACTTCTGGGTCGGAGACCACACGTAGTAGTACTTAGCTGTATGAATGATACAAAGTGCGACCTGGAGAGAAAGACACGTCTAGTTGGAAGGTCTCGGGGCATACACGTAAACAAATATAAAAGTTAATATGTGCCTCCAACTAATATAGTAGTAGTAGAGTACTTAGAAATGTACTCCATAACATCACCGTGCATTGCACGTACAACATTTAGTGGTAGTACGTAGTAAGAGACAAATGCCGCCCAAGAGTTCCCTTCTCGACCTACTTTTGGGTGTTTGGTAGAGTGTATGGAGGGTGCATGAGTCCACACTAGTTTAGCACAAATACACTAGAAGCATGCATGAAGAGAGCATGCATGAAGAGGGGTGTTGAGTTGAGCATGCATGAAGAGGGAACAACTATGCCGAGACAAGAACGCAACCAAACACACCCCAGTATGCCACGCATGTTCATACCATTTGTGCCTTTCTACTTCACTTCATCGCTACATTACTCAGGTTCGTCGTCCACTCCACGGGTACATGTTCGCCTCAGAGTTCCAAAGTGCCACGTGTTCTTCATATAGATGGAATGATCGTTGCATAACACGTGCGCCTTGATGCTAGATGTCTCGCATGTTGGCAAAAGGATGAACAAAGCTCACGTAAAAAAATAGAGTGGAAGAACATAGATTCCGGACGACCGAGAAGGAGCAAGGAACCTCGTGGTGGAGCGTCTGCACTCATAATATTTAATATTAAGCGATATAAAATTAACCAATCATCTCCATAGTGGACTGGAAGAGTACGAAACACGGCAGCCCAGTGTAGTTACATCATACACTAGTACATGGCTAACCCACGCTATCACCATATTTCTTGGCTTCCGTGCGACACCTATCTCCAACAGCCTGTATTGCTTCTCCCTCCTCGTCTCTATCAAAGTGTGGTGGGATGGCGTTTCTGCCGTCTATTGAGGTCAGTTAACTATCACATGTTAGCGACATGCCAAGAGCATTCTAAAAAAATTCCTTTCACGTTCCGTTTTCAAAAAGAAAAAATCCTTTCACGTGCGATTTGCCTATATGCTTTGAGCAACTTGCATGTCCTATAACGCTCTGTGCTTGATACTCTAACTTAGCTAGAGGTTAGACTAACTCATGACTAACCCTGAACTAATCAGTAGCCAAAGAGGTGTTTGGGTGACAGGTTAGATTGACAATAAATGCACTTCATGGAGAGAAAAAGTGATTTTTCAAAGGTCCCAATGAGAACTATCTCCGCTAGCACCTCTTGGGTGGGATAGCTTTTTGGTGGGTTCGGTGCAACTTGCTCCAATTTAAACCCTCATGCTTGGATACTTTAGGGCTATTTGAGCCCCAACTAGCTCAAACTAACTCTAACCCATGGATCCAAACAGGCCTATGGCCAGCCTCGACGCGAGCGATCGCGGCACCGAAGCGGCGCTTCTCGGTCGTCGCGCCACTTCAAAGCCGGGCGCCAGTGAGAGGTCGCCTCCGCTCGGCCAGCATTAATGCGGCATCGACGCTCAGCGACGCTGACCGCTTCACGCGGAAGCGCTACCGGCAAGGGAGTATAGGTTTTGAACCGTTTCAGGTGTAGTAGTAATGGTAGTTTGCAAAACTACTCAATTATTGCACTGAATTTCCTAAGAAATTGTGGTAAAAAACGTTACTCCACAGCCCGCTTCCCTTCTCCTTCCCGCTCGTGATTTACGTGGCCATGTTAACGTGGTTGTGTCCAAAAAATGTCACTTCCTGCTCGTGATTTGCGTTATATAATTACAAGCAAGATTCTCGTGCATTGCACGGAACATCAATATGCATTTTTTTACAAAACACCTGTTGTGATTGACCCATGTAGGAGTAATCTTAGGTGTAAAAACTAATGATATCTCGAGAATTTTATCGGAAAACTGGTATCTCGAGAATGTCATCGAAAAAATGAAAGATGAGAGATAATGCGAGGAGGAGTGGAGCGTGGTGGTGACTGGTGGTCGGAATGGGTGGAGGCATGGGGATGGACGGCGCCGGCAGCGGCCACCATGCATGCTAGATTGTTCTAGAGACTTATTCCTTTTTTAATTGCTAAGCAATGAGGTTGTGGGAGATAATGATGTGGAGAGAGGTGCGGGTATCTTTTGTAAAATTATCATAGTTTGCTTCCTATCTGTCAGATATAGATCATAGGGTCTGTATTACAAGATGGCAGGCACACCATCATCGCCAACTCGTTTTTTTATAAGGGTATACAGATGATAAGTTTGCTGACTACTAAAGTAAAGTGGAATCTGTCCATGTTATGCAAGTAAATAAAGGTGATTGTTTATCATACGGGTAAGGTTGGATGAAGGGTGGTAGGAACAAATGCTCCGCCTAGAGCATGTGTGTGTGTGAGATGGAGTCTTAGTGTGTGGTGTGTGTGTGTGTGTGAGAGAGAGAGAGAGAGAGAGAGAGAGAGAGAGAGAGAGAGAGAGAGAGAGAGAGATGGAATCTTAGTTTGTGTGTGTGTGTGTGTGTGCGAGAGAGAGAGATGGAGTCTAAGTGTGTGTGTGTGTGTGGGGGGGTGCATGTGTGTGTGTGAGAGAGAGAGATGGAGTCTTAGTGTGTGTGTGTGTGTGTGGGGGGGTGCGTGTGTGTGTGTGTGTGTGTGGTGTGTGTGTGTGGTCCTCCTGTGGCGGATGTAATTTAAGTGTGCATGGCTTCATCATAGAGAGGTGATGTGTATGGCAGAGGCCACCAACGATGGGGTGCGAGAGAAAAATGCCCGTGGGAGGGAAGAGAAGGTGCGTCTTGCGCGTGAGAGGAGTCGACATCGAGAGAACGTGTTTGTTCGAGAGACACCACGGAAGACTACTATATATCGATGGTTCATGTAGGCGGAATTAAACAAATGGATGGTCTTATTGGTTTCGGGAAATAGGGAAGAGTGATAGGCGGGGGGGGTAGCTGAAGGAGATTTTTAAGTGTGAGTGTGTGTTTTGCCCATCCAAAGCGGAAGTTATGTGCACAAAAGAGGAGAACGATTCGATGTATGTTAGGATTGAGGGTAATTAACTACGATGGAGACATAGTGACCTTGAACGTGCATGTGTGAGAGGTATACATGTATACGTGGATGTGTGTGTGCCACATGATCGAGATAAAAAAAGAAGACATAAGTCCTAAGATCAACGACATGGGAGAGACGGATCGGTATGACAATATGCATGCATGTGAGAATGCAGGGAAGAAGGCCCGACAATTGAGCATGTGTTTTTGTCTTTAAGAGATAGTGGCATGGGCTGGAGCATGCATCTATGGCGAGCAGATGGGGTGAGGCGCAACAATTGTGCAAAAGAGATCAACCTATAAATGCATATGTATGGATAGACATATATAGTGTGGGTGATAGGAAGCAAGACTCCGTGCGAGAAAGAAATGTTGACGGAGAAACTACAGATAGATACAGAGATGGAGATGCTAGCTAGAGGGACATCCGTTAGTTTGGGTGTCGGAGATGACCGTCGGGTGGTTCAAAGGGTGAAGTTATATATGTGTGTGAGAGGGCACTTGACTGCATGCATGTAGAGAGAAACATATGTAGCATGCGTGATAGGAATCAAGAGTGAGGGCGAGAAAGAAGGTTGATGGAGAAACAGATAAATAGAAAGATAAAGATGCTAGCTAGTGTGCGCTAGAGATAGGAGTCGAGTGGATCAGAAGGCTGGGTTATGTGTGTGGGTGTGAGAGAGATAGAGAGAGGGTGCATGTGAGTCACATACAAACAAATATCAGAGAGAAATGAGATCCAGAGAGACGGAGTTTTGTGTCTGCGAGAGAGAAAGATATTTCACAACGAGAGTGATAGCTAGAGAGACATATGAGGGAACGCAAGATATCTCTAGGGAGAGGGTGTGTTTGAGCGACATACAAGAGAACAATGGAGAAATATGAGACCCTGGGAGACAGAATTTGTGTTTGTGTGTGAGAAAGTGATATTGAAGAGGAAGAGTCGTAGGTTCTCATATCTAAGGAGCGAAAGACATCTCTGTATGAGGGGTGTGCGAGTGGCACACATGGGAATAGTTGAGAGAAATGGGACCCCGGGATACAAAGTTTTGTGTTTGTGTGAGAGAAAGAGATTCCACATGGAGAATCATAGCTAGAGACACATAGCAGGGAGCGAGATATACTTAGAGAGAGAGAGATAGAGTGATAATGGTCGATGGAGAGAGTACCGTCAGTGTGTTACGAAGATAAAAGATCATTGTCGACATGTAGGTAGCACGAGAGATGCCTGAGAGACGATGAACGCGTATAGGTCCAGAGAGATAGTCCTATATAAGCATGAGTGATAGCTATATGAGACGAATATCTGGATTAAAGGGGATTCAAATATTTAAACTGGAGATCACGACATCGATAATATCATAACGCAAATTGGTGTATCAAACATGCATATTCATTTGAATTTGGGCACACGTGTAATGTTATATAGTTTATCAATATTGGTGATCCATAGATTCTTCAATTACAAACAATGCATGGTTTATATGCAATTAGTGTCTAAACAGGATTACACTATATGTTGCGTGTGTGAAACACATTATACATGTTTGAGAAGTTAAAAAAAACCCGCGTGAAACACACATTAATTCGAGACAGTTAGCGAGGAATGCATACATTGGATTTCAACATAAAGTGGTTTCAAATATTTGAAAATCCAAATTGATGGAAACAACCTTATGAATCTGAGATCATGCCATTTGTAAACCATATTTATGTATAAATGGTGTTGTGCTTTTGAAAGTATATATGTAAAAAAATGATGTATATAGAATGTAATTCCAATTGAAAATGGATCCTGTCCGAAAAAAAATAGTAGAATACAAACGGGATTCAAATTGAGTTGGCATGGTAAACGTGCAGTGTGCAAAACTTGAACGAAGCGGGGAAAGTCGCAGTAACCGCCCAAAACCAAAATCTGCGAGATGGAAATCACTACTACCTATCCCTGCCGCGCAAAGCCTATCTGCTGGATTTCTATAGGTTTTGATAGGGGTAGGTTTGTAATTTCACCCAAACGTGACGTAACCGCCTCTCACTTGGATTCATACACGGTGGGCGCCAAAACACAGTGTGCCCTCGGCCGAAATCGACTCCCTCCCCGATTCATATTCATACACGGTGGGCACCAAAAACAAACTCTCGTCGGCAAATATTCGGTGTATGCGAGATTACCGTCCTATCCCCAACCGACTAATGTTGCTGTGATGTAGTAGAAATTTGAAATGGGGGCTAAGTTTGTAAATTTCCTCGCATTTGAGACAAGCGCGCCCTGACTACATGGTTCCCCCCATCCTCTCTACCTCCCTTTTCCCCATTCGTACTCCGTGGGCGCCAAAACACCCTCTCCACCCCATCCTCCTCCATCCGCCGCCGTCCGCCACCCCATCCACCGCCGTCCTCCTCCACCATGCCGGAGCTGATACCCCGACGCCGCCGTCCATTACAAGAGTTGACCTCTCTAATCCATGCCTTCGGACCGGGATCCTTGCATCCCGTCCTCTCACTTCATCCCCGCCGTCGTCCACCTTGCCGGCGCTGCTCCTACGACCGTCTCGTCCACCGCGCCCCGTGTAACGCCCTCGATGCGGCTATATCTCCCACGTGTCGAAGCACGACTTAGAGGCATAACCGCATTGAAAGCAATGTCGCAAGTGAGGTAATCTTCACACAACCCATGTAATACATAAGGGAAAGAGGTACATAGTTGGCTTACAATCGCCACTTCACACAATTACATGAATAAAGCATTACATCATCCAGATACAATCAAGGTCCGACTATGGAACCAAAATAAAAGAAGAACCCCAAATGCGATAAAGGTCCCCGATCGACCCCAACCGGGCTCCACTCTTCGATCAACTAGAACGAAACAACACAAAGGGCAAGTTCTTCATCGAGCTCCTCCTTGAGCTTGGTTGCGCCACCGCCGTAACATAGGCACCGCAAACTGGTTTTGAAGTATCCGTGAGTCACGAGGACTCAGCAATCCCATTACCATGGGTATCAAGACTAGCAAAGCTTAATGGGAAAGGAAGGGGTAAACCGTGAGGTTGCAAAGAGCGACTAAGCAAGTGTGGTGGCTAACATACGCAAATAAGAGAGAGAAGAGAACAAGCGGAACGGTCGTGAAGCTAGCAATGATCAAGAGGTGATCCCGAACACCTACTTACGCCAAACATAACACGTAAACCATGTTCACTTCCCGGACTCCGAGAAGAGACCATCACGGCTACACACGCGGTTGATGCGTTTTAATTTGGATCTGTGTCAAGTTGTCTACAACCGACATTAACAAATTCCCATCTGCCACATAATCGCGGCACGGCTCGAAAGTTTATACCCTGCAGGGTGTCCCAACTTAGCCCATGACAAGCTCTCACGATCATCGGCGAATAGACCTTCTCCCGAGACACTCCGACCGCACTCGGTATCCCGTACATCAAGACATTTCGACAATGGTAAAACAAGACCAGCAAAGCCGCCCGATCGCCGACAATCCGATAGGAGCTGCACATATCTCGCTCTCGGCAACACCGGATGAGACATCCTACGAGTAAAACCAGACCTCGAGTTGCCCCGAGGGGGCCCCGCAGTCTACTCGGTTCGAACCAGCACTTAGACAAGCACTGGCCCGGGGGGGGGGGGCTGAAATAAAGATGTCCCTCGAGAGAGCGACTCCCAAGGGAAAAGTATAGGTGGTGGTGAGGCAAATGGTAAAAGTCAATGTTGGGCCTTGCTGGACAAGTTTTATTCAAAGCGAACTGTCAAGGGGGTCCCATAAATCACCCGACCGCGTTAGGAACGCAAAATCCGGGAACATAACACCGGTATGACGGAAACTAGGGCGGCAAGAGTGGAACAAAACACCAGGCATAAGGCCGAGCCTTCCACCCTTTACCAAATATATAGATGCATTAATAATATAAGAGATATTGTGATATCCAAACATAAACCCTGTCCACCATGGAGCAATCTTCAACTTCACCTGCAACTAGCAACGCTATAAGAGGGGCTGAGCAAAGCGGTAACATAGCCAAACAACGGTTTGCATAGGAAAGGTGTCAAAGGTTAGGGGTTCATGGCAATATGGGATGGCTGGACAAACGGGTAATAGGTAGCGCAGCATAGCGAAAGAACGAGGCAACTAGCATAGCAATGATAGTAGTGAGATCTGTGGTAGCGGTCATCTTGCCTCGAAATCCCGCTAGGAAGAAGAACGAGTCCATGAAGAAGACAAACGGACGTAGTCGAACGAATCCTCACAATCGCAACATTACTGGAACTAAGAAGCAACACCGGAAAGAAACAAACAACATGGTAAACAACCATCACATAAGCATGGCATGATGCACAATCAAGTATGATGCATGTCCGGTTTAATGAGGCATGGCATGGCATGGCAAAGTGCAACAAACAACACTACAAATTACATGGAGCTCAATATGCAACGAGTTGCATATTGACGGAACACCACATCCATTATTTAGTTTGACCTCGGTTATGTACCCAACAATATTAAATGTTATTAAACATGGCAAGGGGTGAAGCATAAGAAAACTACGAGTCATGGCAATACTCCCGTACTCACCTCAGTACTGGGTTAGCGGGGTTATCTCACCAACAACTGCATAAAAGAGATTTTCGATGTCGGCGTACTAAACTCAGGTATTCCAGAACTGCAACGATAAAATTATGACGACAACACCTCAGAGCTCAACTCCCCGGGACACTTGCACTAAACCCCTGACAGGAGGCACCAAGACAAAGTTCTCATCATAAAACCATCGGAACGATTCCAAGATACCCGCGTGATCCTAATTTTTTTTGTGAAATTTGAGGAGAGAAGAGTCAAAACTCTACGTCAGGAGACCTCACCAGAGCGACGAAGGGACTGAGGAGTAAAAAGAATTCCTAACTCTCCGATATATATAATCCTAAATGACTCAAAACATTTTTTCTAGACACAACTCGGCCGCTAAAAACGATCAAGCAGTGGGGCTCCTAAGGTCTGGGAAGGCTCTGATTACCAACTTGTAACGCCCTCGATGCGGCTATATCTCCCACGTGTCGAAGCACCACTTTGAGGCATAACCGCATTGAAAGCAATGTCGCAAGTGAGGTAATCTTCACACAACCCATGTAATACATAAGGGAAAGAAGTACATAGTTGGCTTACAATCGCCACTTCACACAATTACATGAATAAAGCATTACATCATCCAGATACAATCAAGGTCCGACTATGGAACCAAAATAAAAGAAGAACCCCAAATGAGACAAAGGTCCCCGATCGACCCCAACTGGGCTCCACTACTGATCAACTAGAACGAAACAACACAAAGGGCAAGTTCTTCATCGAGCTCCTCCTTGAGCTTGGTTGCGCCACCGCCGGTAACATAGGCACCGCAAACTGGTTTTGAAGTATCCGTGAGTCACGAGGACTCAGCAATCCCATTACCATGGGTATCAAGACTAGCAAAGCTTAATGGGAAAGGAAGGGGTAAAGTGGTGAGGTTGCAGCAGCGACTAAGCAAGTGTGGTGGCTAACATACGCAAATAAGAGCGAGAAGAGAACAAGCGGAACGGTCGTGAAGCTAGCAATGATCAAGAGGTGATCCTGAACACCTATTTACGTCAAACATAACACAGAAACCGTGTTCACTTCCCGGACTCCGCCGAGAAGAGACCATCATGGCTACACACGCGGTTGATGCGTTTTAATTCGGATCTGGTGTCAAGTTGTCTACAACCGGACATTAACAAATTCCCATCTGCCACATAACCGCGGGCACGGCTCTCGAAAGTTTATACCCTGCAGGGGTGTCCCAACTTAGCCCATGACAAGCTCTCGCGATCATCGAAGGAACAGACCTTCTCTCGAGACACTCCGATCAGACTCGGTATCCCGGTACATCAAGACATTTCGACAATGGTAAAACAAGACCAACAAAGCCGCCCGATGCGCCTATAATCCCGATAGGAGCTGCACATATCTCGTTCTCAGGGCAACACCGGATGAGACATCCTACGAGTAAAACCAGACCCCGAGTTGCCCCGAGAGGGCCCCACAGTCTACTCGGTTCGAACCAGCACTTAGACAAGCACTGGCCCGGGGGGGGGGGGCTGAAATAAAGATGACCCTCGAGAGAGCGACTCCCAAGGGAAAAGTATAGGTGGTGGTGAGGCAAATGGTAAAAGTCAATGTTGGGCCTTGCTGGACAAGTTTTATTCAAAGCGAACTGTCAGGGGGGTCCCATAAATCACCCGACCGCGTTAGGAACGCAAAATCCGGGAACATAACACCGGTATGATGGAAACTAGGGCGGCAAGAGTGGAACAAAACACTAGGCATAAGGCCGAGCCTTCCACCCTTTACCAAATATATAGATGCATTAATAATATAAGAGATATTGTGATATCCCAACATAAACCCTGTCCACCATGGAGCAATCTTCAACTTCACTTGCAACTAGCAACGCTATAAGAGGGGCTGAGCAAAGCGGTAACATAGCCAAACAACGGTTTGCATAGGAAAGGTGTCAAAGGTTAGGGGTTCATGGCAATATGGGATGGCTGGACAAACGGGTAATAGGTAGCGCAGCATAGCGAAAGAACGAGGCAACTAGCATAGCAATGATAGTAGTGAGATCCAGGGTAGCGGTCATCTTGCCTGAAATCCCGCTAGGAAGAAGAACGAGTCCATGAAGAAGACAAACGGACGTAGTCGAACGAATCCTCACAATCGCAACATTACCGGAACTAAGAAGCAACACCGGAAAGAAACAAACAACATGGTAAACAACCATCACATAAGCATGGCATGATGCACAATCAAGTATGATGCATGTCCGGTTTAATGAGGCATGGCATGGCATGGCAAAGTGCAACAAACAACACTACAAATTAAGTGGAGCTCAATATGCAACGAGTTGCATATTGACGAAACACCACATCCATTATTTAGTTTGACCTCGGTTATGTACCCAACAATATTAAATGTTATTAAACATGGCAAGGGGTGAAGCATAAGAAAACTATCTAACTAGGCAAGTTTAAATGAGGCCGGAAGAACAAACAACAATTCCGGAAAATCCTCATGTCCATATTTCGAATTTGGTACTGTTCTGCCCTAAAACATATTTTAAAGTTGTTAAATAGTAAAATAAAGTGCACCATGTTAAACTAGGCATTTTCCCACCCCATTTACATATAAAGTTTATTAAAAACCGAGTTACGGTTATTTAGTTATGAAATAAAGCATTTTAACATGTTATTATGCAAAACAAATGCAAACAGCAGTTTAAACATGTTAAACATGGATGAAAGCAGCATATTATTAATCTACACAAAATTCTAAGCAACTTTCATATATTAAGTTTTTACATGTGATGCACGGTTGATGAGTTATTAAATGCATGAAGTTTAGGGTCCAATCTGTAAAACTGAAAATCACCGGATAATGCTAAAATCGCAGATCTGAAAAAAAAAGCTATCGGGCCGAAACTGCAGCCTGGCCCAATAGGAGAAAAAAAAGGAGGGGCGCTGGGGGTGGCCTCACCATGGGCTGAGGCCCAGCTGGTGGAGAGGCAGCAGGCTGAGGGGGCGGCGCGAGCAAGCTGGGCCTTGGCTGGACTGGGCCTTGGAGGCGCGGGGCCGTGGCCCACACGGCTGGATCGGGCGCTCGGTTCTCTCCCGAGCAGGACGACAAGCAGGGCTCCGGCGGCGGCGGCTTGCAACGGTTCCAGCGACGGCGGGGCTCCGGCGAGCCGAGGCGAGGCCGGGAATGGGACGAGGGCCCCCGGATCCGGCGGCTCCCGACCGGATCCGGATGGAGGAGGCCGGCGACGAGATGTAGAGGGCGGGGTCGGGCGAAGCTCGAGTCGGCGAGGCTATGGCGAAGCGGGAGCGGACGGTTTTGGGCGGCGACGGGCGAAGCGCCGAAAGCGGCGAAGCGGCGGCGAGGCGCGCTTCGCGCGAGGAGGGCACCGGGCGGCGAGGAACGACGCGACCGACTAGGTCCGAGGCGGCGGAGGCGGCGGACGGCCGGGGACCTAAGCGGCGGCGGCGGACGCCGCCGCGGGCGCGACGGGCGAAGGGGCGACGGGTCGCAGGCCGGCGCTGGCTGCGGCAGCGGCGGCGCGCTGCTGGTGGCTGGGGCCACGTGGTGGACGCCGATTATGGAGGGCGGCGGAGCGCCGACGTGGCGCATTCTATTGGACGGGTGACGGGCGGACATGTCCGCACGGACCGGACGTGTCCGGCGCGCGCAGGGAAGAGGCTAGGGTTTGATCTGCGCGAAAATTCGGGGAGGTCTAGTTTATAGGTAGAGGGAGCTAGGAGAGTCCAAATGAGGAGCGGTTACGCCACACGATCGTGATCGAACGACCAAGAGCATGGAGGAGGTTTGCTGGGTTTTGGGCCACTTTGGAAGGGGTGTTGGGCTGCAACTCAAAGAGGCTTTACGGTTACCCGTTAACTGTTGAGTATCAAACGACCTCCAAATGGCACGAAACTTGACAGCGGTTCACGGTGCTATACCAAGGCCGCTTGGCAAACCTCGGCCATTCCGAGAAAGTTTAACACCCGCCACAACAGAGACGAAAGGGGACGCCGGGGACATAGGAGTGCCGGATTGCAAAACAGACAACGGAGAAAAAGCTCGGATGCATGAGACGAACATGTATGCAAAATGAAATGCACATGATGACATGATAAAATGCAAATGATGACATGAGAAGAAATGCATGACATGAACAAAATGCAAAAACAAAAGAACAAAACCCAACCACGAAGGAAAATAAAATATCACATCTCCGGAAAAGGCAAGAGTTGGAGTTACGAATAAGGAAAGTTGTATCCGGGGCGTTACACCCTGCCGCCATCGTCTACCCTCCTAGATCTTCTTCCACGCCACCGACAGCAATCGCTACCGCAGCACCGTCAAATTCTCACCAGATGCGTACACGGCACCGCACCAGAGGCGGTACTCTTTCGTATCTGCTCAACTTATTTATCACAACAAGAAAATAGATCGCCACTGCTTTACTCTGATTTCTTGTCTTGGTTGCGAAGTTGCCTTTGTCCGGTTTGCACCTTCAGATCCGCCATGGCACGCTCAACACTATACTCCCAATGCTTATGGGTTTCCCATTTTATATTCCACACTAGTTAAATCACAGTAGACTAAATTTCAAAATTGGGTCAGTCGATTTTTCAGAGCTCGCCAGAGTTCGCCGGTGCGATCCAAGGGGCTCGGGTGGTTGTGGGGCCTCACCGAACGAAGAAAACTCGACGCGGGTGGGGGGTTGGGGTGGTGGAGGAACATAGGCGGTGGGGGTGGTCCGCCGGGCGTCCCGCAAGGTGTTCTCAGATGGGAAGAATCACAGATGAGGAAGAAGAAGGGTTAGGAGACGAGGATCTTCATCCAACCGCCTCGAAATGGTCGAGAGACAGCCGGAGTTGCATTCTTAATGCGCCTAGTTCATCATGTGGGCACTGCAAGAACCAACATTTTATTATCCAAAATTTGATTGCTCTTCTTTACCATGTACGATAGTGCTGGCCTGTACGTGATCGATAGGCTTTCAATTACTAGCGGCAGTACAACACCGTATTTTCAAGCAAGTTCCACTTTCCCGATTTATATATCATGGTTATGGTGTACCCCTATTATGTACACTATGATCTGCCTAGTTGTTGTGTGCTCTTGTTATCATGGTTTGGCAATAAACTATCTATACAGTATATTATGAACCTATCATCCGCCACTATCCTTACTTCGAGCCTATTTTTTGTGTACTTGTGCCAGATTATATAAATGCACGCACGATATTACAGCACACATGAGCTCTCTCATCGGAATCCAAAGGATAGCACATAAGTGTTTACAGGGCGCCCTATATTAGAATATCATCGCATTACAAAGATAATCTCACAACTATTTATGTTTTCATGGTTCTCGATATTATACGCAATTACAAAGAATATGAGAATCCACGATCGTAAGAATATTGTGGAACATCGCAATGACTTACAAAATTGGCACCAAGGCATTGAGTGCCATTTTGGAAGCAATGAAACTCAGACGCCCCCAATTGCTGATTCTTGTTCGTAATATCATTCTAATGACTATTCTAACCTCGAGGAGTCAAAGGCGATGGCCTGTCCTATTCACCCATCAAGGTGCCTGTTCTAATTTGGCAAGGTTTTATTGATTGCGCGTATCTTGCATATGTTGTCTTGCATTTCTTCTACTTTGTTGCACCACCATCTACTTAGTTTACTCATCATATAACTCGAGATGCTATGCCCATCCATTATCAATACATATTCCATCTGTCGTCATACCATGTTTTTCCACTCAAATGCTGCTCTTGTGCATCAGACATCAAAAAGGAAGAGGGTGATTGCCAAACCTGAAGGAGCACCAGCAAAGTCCTTGAAAAATGTGGTGGTGCCGGAGAAATCAGACAGCGCCCCACTTATATTGGCTGTACAACCAGTCACACAAAACATAGGACCGACTCCAGCAGACTGTACCCATACTTCACTGGCCACACCACTAGCCCCACCACAGGACCTGCACTCCAAAGAAAAGGTATACCGATTTCATTTGCCATAGCACCAGCCGCACTACGTAAAAATCCCACTCCAAAAAAAAGTACAAGCAAGTCCACCGTCGAAGACCTATCCCAACTGCAGAGATGGCCAATTCCTGCAGATTGGAACCCCATTCCATTTATTCCCGCTTTAAAAGACAATGCTTTCAATGTTGTTAGGGACTACGTGCATATATTCCCATCATGGGAAGATTATAGTGAAGACAAACACCATTTTCACATCTTCCCGCCCTACTTACGTGTAAGTGCTATTATTCATGGTTATTATTTTCCTGTTTTCTGCTGATCGAACACATCAATGATTTACATTACATCGTTGTAACTAGGTGAGGGTCAATCGATAGTCATGACGAGCAAAGCTTGCTTGTGCTTTTCAAGGAAGCATTGCAGCGAAGATCGGTGTTACCCGAGGAAATCACACTTTGATGGCAAGTCTATAAACGAATTTCCGTGATGTCTCCTGTGCTAAATTTAGAAGACATTGAATGGGAAAACCTTGTTTTGCACCGTCTCGCTCCTGTGATGAGGTACTCGCCTATGAAATCACATGACAATTTGAACTTCTACTTTTCCGCATGTGCCTTACGGATCTTTTTTGCAAGAAATCTCCTCGAAGAAGAATTCCGGTTTGAAAAGAACGACAGGATATCGCAAATATGCTGCCCGCTGCTTTGCTCTTGTTAGTACCTGTTGTCCTGTATCACCGCATTTGCGCATATACCTAGTTCATTATGTGACAGCAGTATGCATGATAGCTTGCTTATCAATTGTTCGCTCCAAATTATCTGATCTATATGAATGGTTACATTAGTGTAGAATATATCCAATGCCAATGAATTTTTTTAGGTCTGCATTGTTCTTGTAAGTACATGCTGTCCTTTATCAGTGTACTTATATTGACAGATAGTTGTTCATGTACCGTAACTCTGTAGCTTATTTTCCTTTGCCCTCCATTTTCTACACATCGATCTATATTTACTCTTACCATAAGGTTGGTACTGAAGAAGTTTAGCTGTGCATTGCTCTTGGCTGTGCCTTTTGCCTGTATCGCTGCACATACATATATAGCTACTTGGTTATGTAGCATCACTCTTCATCTTATCTTAAATATTCTCCATTTTTCGTATATTATCACATCTATATTTACTCTTAACAAAATGTATAATAAAGGCAATGCTTATGAAGAACATTCTGTGCTAAGCTTCTTGAATTGCACCCCCATCAGCATGGACAAGGGCTTTATAGAGCCTGTCTTCACCAGTAATGTAAGTTTGTCCTTCTCAAGCCTTCAAACTTTGTTGTGTATATTTGGTTAGGCATGACTGCAACAGCTGTTTATTTTTGGTGTTTGCATCAAATTGCATGTTTAAAGTTTATTATGTAGTTCATAAACAAAAGTTTGTCCTTCTCAATTTAAGTTTTCAGTTGTACAACCAAGTTCCTTCTTCATACCATGTAAATTAAATACGAGCAAGTGATCTTCTTTTGCAATCGCATGTATGCTTCGTTCTTCATCCGTAATCCAAAGGTGTGGTGAACCTACCCACTACAAAGACAATGTCATATTCTGCAATGTCTTAACTATGAACAATGTCATATCATTCTACTATTATTTAAACCACCTCTTTATTTGCCAATCTAAAATGGGATAAATTGACAGCACACTAACCATTGATACTTATGAGTTATTGATCTGTAATCTAGTGGTGTCGTGAAGCTGCCAACTCCTTCACAATGTCAATTCCTGCCATGTCTTGACCTGAACAATACCATATTGTGTTAATGCAATTTTAAACTGTGTCACTTTATTCGTCAGTAAGAAATGTGATGAATTGTCAGCACTGATACTTTTATGTGCAAAACCTGTCATCTATCTGCTTGTTTATCTTTCGTGAGTGAGGAAGATATAAGTGTTGAACAAGCGCAGCCTCATCATCTTGCTCACCGCTATACCGCAGCTCCCGGCAGGCTAACCTTTCTTGAACTCTATTGAAGTGTCACGGTTTTGTATATTATTTTGTCGGCGTGTTTATTTGCAATCGGTGGTGATCTTTGATACCCAAGGTATGTAATCTGTCATCTCGCTTGTGCTTTATTATCATAGTGGCGAACTTTGATGCCCAGTGAGTGTAATATGCCGTAATTTCTTTATTGTATAGTCTAGGTTTTTTCTTATTCACGATGCTACAGCTACTTTACTGTATATATATCCTGTCTTTGCAGTAAACCAGCCAAACCGTAAAATTATGGTACATAATCGGGCCGTCATGCAATCACGATGTATGATCCGCATCATGGGCCCCGTCAAACTGGCCCACTAGTAGATTCGGGCCTTTAATAGGCCGAGTAACCCCCGGCCCTCTTTTCGCAAGAAAACTCAATGGGCTTTTCCGAGGCTGAGAAGTAGGCCGGGCCTGAAACGTGCCGAATAGCTCACGGGCCGGCGGCAGCCCGAAATGGACCCCGACCCATGATTGTGCGAATCAATTCACGGGCTTTTAATAGGCCAAAGTTGTCTCGGTCCTTGTTTGGCCCAATCAGATATCGGCTGCGAGCAGGCCAGATGCAAACCGGGCCATAGTTAGGCCCAACTATATGACGGGCTTTTAACAGGCCGAAATTAATATAGGGCCAAAATGTTAAATGTGCCCTTAACATGCCGAAACTAATATCAGGCCGAATTACTAAATGGGCCTTTAGCAAGTGGGCCCAAAAGCATACCGTCCAGTCAACGGGACGAATCTGATATGGGCCATAATTGAGCCCAAAGCCTCTTAAATGGCCGGACCTGATCTGGGCCGTGAGTTGGCCCAGAAAGTGGGAGGCTTTTAACGGGCCGGATCTTATATGGGCCATTACTAGGCCCGGAACGTGGCAGGCCATTAATGGACCGGATCAATTATGGGCGGCATTTGGCCCAAAACATGGCAGCCGCTAATGGGCCGCCTACTAGGGTCCTCAAAATCTTGTGGGCCTCACACTGGGCCGCCTTTAATGTTGGCGAAATCTGTGGGCCTTTAGTCGGGCCGCCCATTATGATCCGCAAGAATTTTGTGGGCCTTTACCGGCTGGCCCATTATGGCACACAAAAATCTTCCGGCCTTTACCTGGCCGCCTATTATGGCTCGCGAAATCTTGTGGGTTTTAGTGGGCCAGCCCATTATAGTCCGCAAAATCTCGTGGGTTTTAAATGGGCCGCCCATTATGGGCCGCCAAATCTTGTGAGCCTTTTAGTTGGGCCGCCCATTTAAACTTGATTGGCCGTGCCACGGTCGACGTATCATAAGCGCTTCTTCGTCCAATGAGTGGATGACATCCGTCCCAACGATGAGCCGACATGTGTTTCCTCCAGCCAATGATGATTTTACACATGGAAAATCCCCATTGGTCGGGGCTGTTAACGGGTTATCGGATCCAAAACCCGACCCGATAGCTTAACGGCGTTCCGTTACGGTGGATGCAACGTGTCAGTCACCCTTGATGAAAGCACTTCTGTGACGCGCGATTTATCGTCATGGAAGTGGACACTTCCGTGATGAGAATTTTGGTAATGTCATCGAACACTTATACGACAACACAAGTATGACTATCTTGATTCTGTCATAAATTTGTCATGGATGTACATGCATGACAAAAAACACGACCTACTGTGACAAACACGTATCATCACGGAAGTGTATTTTTTTGTAGTGCAAGGAATAAGAATAAGAAGGGGGCCTCTCCCCCTTGCTTCCGGTGGCGCCGGACGCTGCCAGGGGCCATCATCATCACCGCGATCTTCACCAACACCTCCGCCATCTTCACCAACATCTCCATCACCTTCCCCCTTCTATCTACAGCGGTCCAGTTTCCCGCAACCCGCTGTACCCTCTACTTGAACATGGTGCTTTAGCTTCATATTATTATCCAATGATGTGTTGCCATCCTATGATGTCTGAGTAGATCCGTTTGTCCTATGGGTTAATTGATGATCGTGATTGGTTTGAGTTGCACGTTTTATTATTGGTGCTGTCCTATGGTGCTCTCCGTGTCGCGCAAGCATGAGGGATCCCCGCTGTAGGGTTTGCAATATGTTTATGATTTGCTTATGGTGGGTGGCGTGGGTGAACAGAAGCACAGACCGAGTAAGTAGGTTGTTTGCGTTTGGGATAAAGGGGACTTGATACTTTAATGCTATGGTTGGGTTTTACCTTAATGATCTTTAGTAGTTGGGGATGCTTGCTAGAGTTCCAATCATAAGTGCATATGATCCAAGAAGAGAAAGTATGTTAGCTTATGCCTCTCCCTCAAATAGAATTGCAATAGTGATTACCGGTCTAGTTATCGATTGCCTTGGACAAATAACTTTCTCGTAACAAAAAGCTCTCTACTAATACTTAACATTGCATCTTTATCTAAACAACCCCTAGTTTATTTTTACGTGCTCCTTATTATCTTGCAAACCTATCCAACAACACCTATAAAGTACTTCTAGTTTCATACTTGTTCTAGGTAAAGCGAACGTCAAGTGTGCGTAAAGTCGTATCAGTGGCCGATAGGACTTGAGAGAGTATTTGTTCTACCTTTAGCTCCTCGTTGGGTTCGACACTCTTACTTATCGAAAGAGGCTACAACTATCTCGTATACTTGCGGGTCATCAAGACCTTTTTCTGGCGCCATTGCCGGGGAGTCATAGCATGGGGTGAATATTCTCGTGTGTGCTTGTTTGCTTTATCACTAAGTAATGTTTATTTGCTGTTCTAAGTTGTTCTCTATTTTTAGTTATGGATATAGAACATGAAATACCAAAAAAATTAGGAGATGAGGAACCTCTTAAAACCCTCGATGCTCATTATGTTCAAAAAATATCATGTACTACTTTGATAATCCTGAGAAAACCTCATTCAACTTTATAATGGGAGTAACGTTGGATTAACGTGAATACTTTAGGGATTATCGGTTGACACAAAAAGGGAAACTATTATGGGATCAAATTAATATGTTGCGTTGGTATGCTCGGGATCTATGCTTGAGATATGATTATAATTGTTGCTCTAGGATGAAGGCTCCACACCTTCCCTTTTCATGCAAATTTAATGATAATGAAACCTTAGCTTCTTATGCTAATGGTATCTATGATTACTATGATGTTGAACGAATTGAAAAATTTGTTGCCTTTAAGGCTGCTTATGAAATTGAATCTTTGTTTGAAAAGTATGAAGCTTTAGATGATGATGTTTATAGGCCTGAAAAGTTTTCTATATTGAAATATTGATATGAGAATTATGAATATAATTCCGACATTAACGCTTTTATTGAGAAAGTCTCCGCTGTCCAAGAAGAGACTAATATTTTGCAGGAAGCTATGGAAGAAGAAATCGATGAAACTGTGAGCTCATTGGATGAAAAAGATGACGAGGAGAGCAAAGAACAAAAGGAGGAAGAGCGGATTGATCACCCGTGCCCACCTTCTAATGAGAGTAACTCTTCAACTCATACATTGTTTAATTCCCCTTCGTGCTTACCGAAGGATGATTGCTATGATCCCGTTGATTCTCTTGAAATATCCCTTTTTGATGATGCTTGCTATGCTTGTGGCCAAGATGCCAATATGAATGATGCTTATGGAGATGAACTTGCTATAGTTCCTTATGTTAAACATGAAATTGTTGCTATTGCACCCACGCATGATAGTCCTATTATCTTTTTGAATTCTCCCAATTACACTATATCGGAGAAGTTTGTGCTTATTAAGGATTATATTGATGGGTTGCCTTTTTACATTGCACATGATAATTTTGATGAATGTGATATGCATGTTCTTGCTGCTCCTACTTGCAATTATTAAGAGAGAGGAACTATATCTCCACCTCTCTATGTTTCCAATATGATAAAATTGCAAGAAACTGCTTATACTATGCATTGGCCTTTACTATGTGTGCATGAATTGTTCTTTTATGACATGCCGATGCGAGTTAGACTTCGTTGTTGCATGATATATGGTACTTTGTGCTCACTACTAAATTACAAGTCATTGTTAATTAAAATTGGCTTTGATATACCTTGGGATCCGGGTGGACCTGTTACTTGAGCACTATATGCCTAGCTTAATGGCTTTAAAGAAAGCGTTGCCAGGGAGACAACCCGGAAGTTTTAGAGAGTCATTTATTTCTGTTGAGTGCTTTTATATAGTCTAAAAACAAAAAAAATAAAGAGGGGAACCTAAAAACTTTTCAAAAAGGAAAGTGAAAGTGAGAAAGACAAGCATTGTTGAAGTGGGAGCTAGCCTTGAACTTTGTTCATGCTCACGGAAACTTTGTGAATCTTGATTACAGAAACTTCTCAACAAAAATAATTATCCCCTTGTACAATTCCATTGTATTATAAAAATAATGTGACAAGGTTTGCCTTTAGGATGTTTACAATGCTTGTTGGTTTGTATGATGCAGGACAGAAACTTTGGCTGTAGTCCGCGATTTTACATTTTTAACTGGAACGTTCTGATTCTTTTTGCACTTTCTTTCTGTACAAATTGTTTATTTTTTTCTAATTTTGGTAGAATTTTTGGGGTACCATAAGTATGGTAAATGTCAGATTGCTACAGACTGTTCTGTTTTTGACAGATTCTATTTTTGATGCATAGTTTGCTTGTTTTGATGAAACTATCAATTTCTATCAGTGGATTATGGCATGGAAAAGCTAAATTACAGTATAAACAATGAAAAAACAAAATATGAATTGGTTTTCTACAGTACTTAGAGTGGTGATTTGCTTTATTATACTATCGGATCTTACCGAGTTTTCTGTTGAAGTTTTGTGTGGATGAAGTGTCTAATCGAGGAGGTCTCGATATGAGGAAAAGGAAGAGATGCAAGAGCTCAAGCTTGGGGATACCCGAGGCACCCCAAGTAAATATTCAAGGAGACTCAAGCGTCTAAGCTTGGAGATACCCCGGAAGGCATCCCCTCTTTCTTCGACAAGTATCGGTATGTTTTCGGATTCGTTTTGTTCATGCGATATGTGCAGGTCTTGGAGCGTCTTTTGCGTTTATTTTCATTTTTATTTTTTGCACCATGCTGGTATGAGATAGTCCTTAGTTGATTTATAGAATGCTCATTGCATTTCACTTAAATCTTTTGAGTATGGCTTTATAGAATGCTTCATGTGCTTCACTTATATCATTTGAAGTTTGGATTGCCTGTTTCTCTTCACATAGAAAACCGCCATTTGTAGAATGCTCTTTTGCTTCACTTATATTTGTTAGAGAGTTGGCATATCTTTTGTATAAAGAATTAAACTCTCTTGCTTCACTTATATCTATTTATAGAGATGACAGGAATTGGTCAATCACATGGTTAGTCATAAAATCCTACATAAACTTGTGGATCACTGAATATGATATGTTTGATTCCTTGTAATAGTTTTGCGATATAGAGGTGATAATATGTGGGAGGTACTAGTAGATGGCTGTGTTTATTAAGGATGTTGGTGTTAAGGTTTGTGATTCCCGAAGCATGCACGTATGGTCTACTAAATATGTAACCAAATTGGCGCGCATTGTATTTTGATTGTTTATCTTTGCGTGAAGGTCGGGGGCGCGCGATGGTTAACTCCTACCAACCTCCCCCCTAGGAGCATGCGCGTAGTAGTTTGTTTCAAGGGCTTTTAAATTTTTGTAATAAGTATGTGAGTTCTTTATGACTAATGTTGAGTCCATGGATTATACGCAGTTTTACCTTTCCATCATTGCTAGCCTCTTTGGTTCCGTGCATTGCCCTTTCTCACCTCGAGAGTTGGTGCAAACTTCGCCGGTGCATCCAAACCCCGTGATACGATACGCTCTATCACACCTAAGCCTCCTTATATATTCCTCAAAACAGCCACCATACCTACCTATCATGGCATTTCCATAGCCATTCCAAGATATATTGCCATGCAACTTCCATCATCATCATATACATGACTTGAGCATTCATTATCATATTGCTTTGCATGATCGTAAGATAGCTAGCATGATGTTTTCATGGCTTGTCCATTTTTTGATGTCATTGCTATGCTAGATCATTGCACATCCCGGTACACCGCCGGAAGCATTCATATAGAGTCATATTTTTGTTCTAGTATCGAGTTGTAATATTGAGTTGTAAGTAAATAAAAGTGTGATGATCATCATTATAGAGCATTGCCGCATGAAAAAAAAGAAAAAAAAGAAAAAAAGGAAAGTCCAAAGAAGCCTAAATATAAAAGGGGGCCAAAGAAGCCCACCCAAAAGAAAAAAAGAAGAAAAAAAGAAAAAAAGAAAAAAGAAAGAAAAAGAAAAGGGGCAATGTTACTATCCTTTTTCCACACTTGTGCTTCAAAGTAGCACCATGTTCTTCATATAGAGAGTCTCTTATGTTGTCACTTTCATATACTAGTGGGAATTTTCATTATAGAACTTGGCTTGTATATTCCAACGATGGGCTTCCTCAAATGCCCTAGGTCTTCATGAGCAAGCAAGTGGGATGCACACCCACTTAGTTTCAGTTTGAGCTTTCATACACTTATAGCTCTTAGTGCATCCGTTGCATGGCAATCCCTACTCCTCGCATTGACATCAATTGATGGGCATTCCATAGCCCATTGATTAGCTGCATCGATGTGAGACTTTCTCCCTTTTTGTCTTCTCCACATAACCTCCACCATCATATTCTATTCCACCCATAGTGCTATATCCATGGCTCATGCTCATGTATTGTGTGAAGGTTGAAACAGTTTGAGAATACTAAAGTATGAAACAATTGCTTGGCTGACACCGGGATAGGCATGAGGGGTACCTTGTGTCAAGAAAAGGGAGCATACAAGACTATATGATTTTGTAGGGATAACATTCTGGAAGCATTGATATTTTGAAAGACATGATTGTTTGTTGGGATGCCCTAAGTATTATTGTTTTTATGTCAAATGATAGACTGTTGCTTTGAATCACTCGTGTCTTAATATTCATGTTGTCAGGACCCCGACTCAATGGCACACCGATCTAGCATGTAACACCTCATATCTCTTTGCGGCCTCGCGCACGGTATTCCCACGGGTGTCGCCTTACCAGGCCCGGGACCGTTTGCGCCTTTTGGCACACGTATATGATAGTGTCGCTAGCATCTATATGACAAGGAGCCTGGGCTGACATGGCTAGTCGTGAACCCAAAGTGGCACTAACTTACAAGGACATGCATACATGACCCAACAACAAATGTGTCGGTCATCAGCGAGTAAATCCGGGCTGTAGCAACTGGGCTAGCAGGACTCCGGTAAACACCGCGTGACATTTCCCCGAAGGGACAGACACAGGAACGAAGAAGGACACATGCCGGCCAGCCTAAGTGTTCCGGAGCAGTAGCAAGCTACCAAGGCTCAGTGGAAGCACTAGGAGACATTTCCCGGTAAGAAAGGCTACCAAGGATAAAAACTAGATAGTCAGATCCCACACATACCAAGCATTTCAATAACATACACACAATATGCTCAATATGTGCAAATACAACATGGCATCACAACATGACTCTACAACTCAAGTATTTATTCAATAGGCTCCGAGGAGCGAGATATTACAATCATGGGTCTCATGACCCAACATCCAGAGCATACAAGTCAAAGCACAAGCGGAAGCTTAACATGTCTGATTACATACATCTACAAATGAAGAAGGCTGAGAAGCCTGACTATCTACCAGATCCTGCCGAGGGCACAAGATTGTAGCTGAGGTAACAAGCTAAACATTGAAGTCCACACGGAACTACTAGTGAGATGGGAGTCTCTCTGCAAAACATAAAATAGGCAAACGTGAGTACAAATGTACCCAACAAGACTTACATCAGAACAAACTACATATGCATCATTATCAACAAGGGGATGGTGGGGTTTAACTATAGCAAGCCAGCTTTGACTCGGTGGCTATCCTGAACTACGACTGCAAGTAACTCTTTTGAGGTGGCGCACACGAGTCCACATATTCACCATATCAATACACCACTATGGATCCGCTCCCGTCTCCCTACGAGAACGCCATCCATAGCACTCACGCTTATCTTGCGCATTTTAAAGTATCCACTTCCACTTGTCTATGAACTGCACAGGCAACCCAGAAGTCCTTTACCGCGGACACGGCTATTCGAATAGATGACGTTAACCCTGCAGGGGTGTACTTCTTCACACACGCTCTCACCACTTACCGTCGTTTACACGACATGTACTTGGCAACCTTCAAGCGGAAGCCCAGCGAGGGTGTCGGCCACGGCCTACCTAAACACACAAGTCTCTAGTCCAGGTTTATCGCCTATTCAGGTTCCATCCGCAGGGAGTCCGGCCGAAGTTTCCACATACGGCCCCGAACGATGTGAGCAGGGTTCCCGACACACCAAACGGGCGCTCGGTACACCGTGCCACGTGCCTACCGCATCACAGCCCACCCCTCGGGTTAGCGCTGCCCACGGCCTCCAGCATACTACAAACACCAGAAACTACTTGCAACTCCTGGACAGAGGACGAGGGTGGTTAAGAAGCCGAGAGCGTCAATTAAGGATCCCAATGAGTGGTAGTAAGTGTTCATGGATCACAAACACATAACTCATTTCCTGAGGACGGCTTCAATGAGACAACCCACCATGTACTCCTACATGGCCTCTCATCGATACCTTTACCAAATCGTGTTCACACACTTAGCTCTCAATAGTAGGACATGTTCACACACCTCCGATTCATCCCCAATGAATCAGACTTGACACAACTCTAAGCAATAGCAGGCACGACAAACAAGCATGAATGAGTAGGCACATCAGGGCTCAAACAACTCCTACTCATGCTAGTGGGTTTCATCTATTTACTGTGGCAATGAGAGGTCATGCAGAGGATAAAGGGGTTCAACTACCACAACCAGTAACAGATGAATCGTTGTTGTCCTAATGAAGTAAAAGAGAGCAGGAGCAAGAGAGTGGTATTGTATCAGAACGTACAAGGGGTTTTTGCTTGCCTGGCACTTCTGAAGATAGCATTGAGTCTTCATCAATGTCAACGATCACAACGTCGGAACATCGTCTACCGAGAGGGGACAGATACCGACAACAACAAAGAAATACAATCAATGCAATCCATAATATGATGCATGATCATGACATGGAAAAATGAGTGTGTTTTGGCTAATGCAACTTAGAATAGCTTGGTTTGAGCTCATTTGAACCAAAGATTCAAATGCAAACCCAAAATAAGAGGTCATATTAGTGCATTAACTTGTTTCATCTAAACAGCAAGGTTAGGTTGCTCTAACATGAATTAAACCAGTACAGATGGATAGATTGGATTTTTCTGATCAATTTTCATATATAAATCTTTGCATTTGGAGTTACAGATTAATTTCTATGATTTTTAGAAGTTAGCACTATTTTCTGGAATTTCCTGGATAAAAATAAATCCAGAAAAAGGTTAACTGCATTAGCATGACGTAGGTGTGACATCAACAGGTCAACTGGGTTTCAGGTGTGAAACCTACGATGACAACAGAGAGCATTGAAACTCTTGTCACCAGCCTGAGGCAATTCACAACAATCGTTTGGCGGAATAAGAAGGAATGGCATGCCCCGACTAGAATGGATGATGTGGTCTACCTTGATGAAGACAACACAAGGAATGATTTTAGCTTATCATTGGAAATGGATGAAACCCATGGTAGAATGTCACATTGGCGGTGCAAGCTGGGAACGAAATGCAAATGCTAGGAATGATTCTGGTAACTGGGGAGGAACCCCATCAGTAGAGAGTGAATCGATTGTTTGAAAAGTTTATAGCATAAACGAGGAAACTTAGAGCACTATGCAATTAATGCCAACGATAAATCCTAATGATTGCGCGTGCTCTCAAGAACTTGAGCATTTCCATATTCATCAAGTTTTACCAATATCCGTGTCAAGGATCCTAGCAACACAACATAATACCATGATGAATAGTGATGGATGATGCAGATGCAAAGGAAGATAACACCTTCTCGGATTTCACCTTAGCGAGGCCAAGGGGATGAAATCTGAATGATCGATCGAGAGACATTTAGCACTCTGCTTCTAATGTTCTCCTTGATGTGCTAGCGTAACCCATTTATTGAAATGGTTTGATAACTAGGGCATCAAGTTAAAGGTCAGACTTCGGGAGCACAAGAATCCATAAGGAACAATTAGGGAGTATATCCTACGAAGTCCTTATGGGGAGGTGGCCAACTTTTCAATCAGGATACTACAATAACAGGTCTTCCGGCTGGGTGTGTCAGCCACGACATCCACTTTACCGGTTACGGTGAGCAATTATTATAGTTCTTGGGAAACGTCCCAACCATCATATCTGCCTGAGATTTAGATCTGGATGGTGTCAAAATAATCCAGACTCATCGAGTCTAGAAATAAAAATGAAAGTTTGCAACACAAATTGACGAGATGACGTTGCGAGATTCTCGGGAAATGAACTACGATAGCAAACTCCAAAACATGAGCTAGTTCTGCTACAAACCTGTGCACACGCTGTCCAAGACAAGCATGACCACACGGTAGTCTTACAACAAAACACTACCGAGTCCTGGTTGGGAATCATCATTAATGATATCAAAGTCTCTGCATGGAAGTCCAAAGGATTAACACTTCAGAACAGACTCCTTTATGTTGAACAAATAAATCAGTGGCTTGGTGTGCTAGGGAATACATATGGAGTGAAGGTAATTAATCTACCAAACCATAGAATATATTCGCACATGCATAACTGACTTGGGATGGTACCAGAGGAAACAAAAACAATCTTTCTCGAACTCACGGCGGCGACTTGCATCAAATGCACATGAATTCGAGGAAGTCACTTCTTCCATCCAAGCATAAACTTCATGAACGGAACACGAAGGCATTGCTTACAAA
Organism: Aegilops speltoides; assembly: GCA_021437245.1. Lineage (NCBI taxonomy): Eukaryota > Viridiplantae > Streptophyta > Magnoliopsida > Poales > Poaceae > Aegilops > Aegilops speltoides. The sequence continues at coordinate 91,436,178 of CM038145.1, read as the reverse complement.
ATTTTCAACACTAGGTTGATGTTCAACATGAATCATGGGGGAGACAAAATGCTGTTGATGGGCCCAACAGCAACTCATCGGAATTTCCATATCACTGGACTTCCACCATCATGTGAACATGGTGATAGCATTGGTCAGACCAAAAGATGTAATGGTGTATGCTCGAGGAATCAACCATGATCAGGGGTGTACTTCTTCACACACGCTCTCACCACTTACCGCCGTTTACACGACATGTACTCGGCAACCTTCAAGCGGAAGCCCAGCGAGGGTGTCTGCCGCGGCCTACCTAAACACACAAGTCTCTAGTCCAGGTTTATTGCCTATTCAGGTTCCATCCGCAGGGAGTCCGGCCAAAGTTTCCACATACGGCCCCGAACGATGTGAGTAGGGTTCCCGAGACACCAAACGGGCGCCCGGTACACCGTGCCACGTGCCTATCGCATCATGGCCCACCCCTTGGGTCAGCACTGCCCACGATCTCCAACATACTACAAACACCAGAAACTACTTGCAACTCCTGGACAGAGGACGAGGGTGGTTAAGAAGCCGAGAGGGTCAATTAAGGATCCCAATGAGTGGTAGTAATTGTTCATGGATCACAAACACAGAACTTAGTTCCTGAGGACGGCTTCAATGGGACAACCCACCATGTACTCCTACATGGCCTCTCACTGATACCTTTACCAAATCGTGTTCACACACTTAGCTCTCAATAGTAGGACATGTTCACACACCTCCGATTCATCCCCGATGAATCAGACCTGACACAACTCTAAGCAATATCAGGCACGACAAACAAGCATGAATGAGTAGGCACATCAGGGCTCAAACAACTCCTACTCATGCTAGTGGGTTTCATCTATTTACTGTGGCAATGATAGGTCATGCAGAGGATAAAGGGGTTCAACTACCGCAGCTAGTAATAGATGAATCGTTGTTGTCCTAATGCAGTAAAAGAGAGCAAGAGCGAGAGAGTGGGATTGTATCGGAATGAACAAGGGGTTTTGCTTGCCTGGCACTTAACTTCTGAAGATAGCATTGAGTCTTCATCAGTGTCAACAATCACAACGTCGGAACATCGTCTACCGAGAGGGGACACATACCGGCAACAGAGAAGAAATACAATCAATGCAATGCACAATATGATGCATGATCATGATATGGAAAAATGAGTGTGTTTTGGCTAATGCAACTTAGAACAGGTTGGTTTGAGATCATTTGAACCAAAGATTCAAATGCAAACCCAAAATAAGAGGTCATATTAGTGCATTAACTTGTTTCATCTAAACAGCAAGGTTAGGTTTCTCTAACATGCATGAACCCAATACAAATGGATAGATTGGATTTTTCTGATCAATTTTCATATATAAATCTGCATTTGGAGTTACAGATTAATTTCTATGATTTTTAGAAGTTAGCACTATTTTCTGGAATTTCTTGGATAAAAATAAATCCAGAAAAAGGTTAACTGCGTCAGCATGACATAGGTGTGACATCAGCAGGTCAACTGGGTCGGCCAGGTCAAACCCGACGGCTGGGACCCACACGTCAGTGAAACAACTAATTAACAGGGTTAAGTTAATACTAACAAAAGTGTCCGTGGGGTCTGGGCCCGCATGTTAGTGAATTAGTGGGTTAACTAAAAGTTAATTAGCGCTAAGCTAAAATTAGCAGGGCTCTAGGCCCACTTTTGTTGACCCAGGGGAGTCAAACGAGGTCAACTCGCCGGCGGTTTGACGTCGGCGACGACAGACGCGGCGGAGGGCTTCGGAAAACGTCCACTGGGCTCGGTTTTGGACGCGGTTTGCGGCTACGGAAGGCTGAGAGTCTCGCGTATCCAACGGAGGCAACAGCTCGTGCCAGAGTGGACTAAATAGACGACGGCGACAACTTTTGCGGCGGCCGAAGTTTGGGTGAGCTCAGGTTCGGTGTTAGGGAGCATGGCAGGAGGAGCTGGTGCATGCGTTCGGCTCCTGGGAGCACGGTGAGAACGGCGACACGCTCACAAGCGGGCGGAGGCAGCTCTGGCCGCGACAGCGACATGGCACGGCGGCGGCGAGATTCGGGCACGGCGGTGAAGCTAGCTGGGGGCGCAAAAAGCATAGAGAGGAGAGGGAGGGGAGACGCAATAGCTCACAGGGAGGACGGGGAGAGGGTCAGCGTGTTCGATGAAGGCTTGACAGCGGCGGAATCCCGGCTGCCATCTCCCATGGCCGAGGAAGAAGATGAGGTCGAAGACGATGCGTTGGGGCTCTTCTGGTCGCCTGAGCCGACGGAGAGGGCTACGGCGATGATTCGGAGCTCCTGGACTGCTCAAGGGGAGGAGGGAGAGGCGGTGGCCGCGGCTATGGCGGCAGCGAGCTCGCGGGCGTCTTGGCCATGGTGGAGAGTGCGAGAGGGAGACGAGGGGGAGAGTGCGGGGTGGTCAGAGCGATCCAGATGGCTCTCGCGGGTCTGTCCGCGGCGCCATGCAAGCTAGCAGGCAGGAGGTGGCATGGGCGCGTGTGTGCGCACGGCGAGCACGCGCTCGGCATCCTTCTGGCGCGGTGGAGACGACGACTGGCAGCGCCAGTCAGCTGGGCCAGAGTAGATGGGCTGCCAGGTAAGTGCCCCAGGTAGGTTCTCTCTCTCTCTGGGTGTCGTGGGAAACGAACACCTATGGGGCAGGGCCCCTTTCGGTCCGGCAGGGAGCGGGGATCGCACGAAGAGCGGATCGAGGTGAAGCACGCGAGCGATTTTACCCAGCTCCGGAGCTCTCCGGAGAGATAATACTCCTACTGCTGCTTTGTGGTTGTATTCTGTTCTTGCTCGAGAGCGTGGGAATTTTGAATGAGTCGAACCCCTTCTACGTTGCGCATGGGCCTCCTTTTATATGCTCAAGGGGTCACCGACAGGTGGCAACGCATGCAGGGGTACAAATGTAAAAAGAGCTGCGGTTGGTACATCTACCTCTCTGAAAGGCATCCTACCTAACTCGGGCGGCAGGGACAAGAGCATTTAATGCCCGTCTGCGCCGCCCAAACAAAGGCGTAAAGTGATCGTTAGGGCGCCACCGTTCGCCACGATGGCCATCTTGTCATCTCCGCTACACCAAGACCGCTTGGCTGCACACCTCTCGCCACGCATACCGAACGGTCTTGTGGCGACACGTCGACGGATGTGCTAGAGCGTGGGTGCAGAGTGGCGACCTGTCGTGGCAAGCGCCTTGCCGCGGTCGTTGTCTTGTCGTGCCCGGAAGCTTGTCGCTCGCCGGGTCTTGCCGGAATGCGCGGCGCGTCGCGGCAAGTTCCTTGAAATGCCTTGGTTGGCCTTCCCGGCAAGCTCTTCTTGCCGGGGCCTTGACCTTCCCGGCAAGCTCCTCTTGCCACGGCCTTGTCTTCTCAGTTAAAACACTTTGTTCTTGAATGGCTCCAGTAGGAACTACGGAGGATCTTGGCGGTCACCCGGCAAGCCTTGCCGCGGGGTGCTGCTACTGCCCGTGCACAAGTTTGGGGTACTAAGGTACCCCTACTTTAGTACACCGACAGGAGCCCCCGGGCCTGGGACACACACGGTGCCAAGCGTTGTTGGGCTAGGCCCAAAACAGGGCACGGGCACGCGCGGCCTGGTTCCACACCGTATCCAGCGCGCCCTCCCGTAATGGCACGCGTCAAATGCGGCGTCGTGGGAGAGATCGTGGGTGATTCTTTATTCGGAAAAAGCGTAACATTCGCCTCCTCCTCTTTATAAGCAGGGGAAACAGGGGCAGTTCCCCCACCTTCGCCACTTGCGGTTTCAATCTCAGAAATCTCTGCCGCTCCCCTCCGCTTCCAAAGCCGAAAGAGAGCAGCGCTCCGCGCCCATCGCCGCCGTCGCCGCCAACGCCCTCGATCTCCCCCACCGCCTCCGCCATGGCTCCGAAGACCGGGAAGGGTGTGAAGTCGGCCGAGGCATTGCGGCTCGAGGCGCTGCGAAAGGAGCGGGCAACTTTCCCCCCTGAGATCTCCGCGAAGGAGCTGAGGGAGTGGTTCTATCTCTTCTGGTCGACGGAGACGCGAGCACATCCGCGCACCAAGGTACTCTCCGCCGCCGCTTCTGCTTCGAAACGGGCTCCAAACAGATACCCCTTCTTCGCGCTGTTCTTCTACTGCGGGCTCTGCCCGCCCTTCTCTAATTTCTTCTGTGATATCATGAACACCTACGGGTTCCATCTCCTTGACTTCACCTCCAATGCTGTCCTAACCATGGCGGTTTTCGCACATCTCTGCGAGAACTTTGTCGGAATCCACCCAAACGTAGCCCTTTTCTGCCACTACTTCATGCCCCGGGTCGAGAGAGGAGAGCCCTTAGCTGGCGGGATCGCCAGGATCTCGAGAGCCAGCAAGAAGGAGACGTATCTGGAGGGGGAGCTCCGCAGCAAATGGGATGAGTGGAGAGCAGAATGGTGCTGGATCGTTGAGGAGAACCCGCAGCCATTCACTGCCCTGCACCAAACCCCAGCAGTGCGCGGCAATGATTGGAGCGCCCTGGCGGCGGACGATGCTAGGCTGAAGATCGCCACCACCCGGATCTTGCGACTCAGGCTTGCCGGGCTCATCAGAGGCGCTGTTGGCGCGACTTTCTTCGCCGCCACAGACGCTTCTCTCAGAGAGGGGAGGCCCACCTGCTATTCGGGGTCCGGCGGACATCGCGAGGCTGCGCCCGGGCCTCAACTTCTATTTCACTGTCTTGGAGTTGGATGCGATGCTCAAGGAGCTGTTCAAGCACGACCCCAATCATCCCGAGTGGTTCAGGCTGCCGCAGGGCGTCGTCCCGTTGTGCAACAAGTCCTCGCTCGATCGCATCCGTGCAATGATGCCGGAGTGCGACTTGCATGGAATTATTCCAACTTGGCAGGAGCCCGCCGACGATGTCGTGCAACAGTTCTTCGATAGCTTGGTGGAGGTGGCGTTCCGCGCTGACGAGCAGAGGAGCCTCACCCGCGACACCACCGAAGACGAGATGCGGCGCATCGCCACCAGGGCGGAACAGGCGGCGGCGGCCGTCGCCGCGGGTGAGTTTGGGTTTACTATGGAGGAGGCAGAGGTAGCCGAGGCGGCAAGCCTTGCCGATCGAGACGAACTTGTCGGGAAATCGTCGGCGAGGGAGGGCCCGAAGCCGAATCGAGCGAGCCCGCCGAGGGTGCAAGCGGCCAGCCGTCTTCAAGCAACTTGCCGCAAGCGGAGCTCCCAGTGCAGCCCCCAGCTCCACCAAGACGGCGCCTCCGCAGGACCGGAGACATAGCAGGGCGGCAGATGGGTCAACAGCCGCCGCTGCTGACGCGCTTCCACCATGACAAGCACCGCTGCAGCTGGAGCATCTCACGCCGCTGGTAATCGGAGCAGGTCCTCTCGACCGCCGCTTCGATCTCGCCACAGCTCCGCCAAGCGGCCAAGGGAGCCTACTCCTCCGCCTCGTCGCGCCGAAGGAGGACCGGACTTCGACCTCTCCGCGCTCAGCTCCGACGAGGAGGAAGAAGAGTAAGATTTTTTTGTTGTACTTATATTTCTTCAATTCTTGCTGTTTCTTGTCTTGTATCTAATCTGCTTTCTTCTGAACCTTGTTCCTTTTCAGGACTCTGGCCCAGAGAGCGGCAAAGAGAGCCAAGGTCCCCGTGGTTGTCATCGAGGACGATCCTGCTGTGACGACAGAGGGTGTGTCCAAGACCACCTTGTCGGACCCGGCAACTACTCCCCGAAGCAGCCCCTAGTGCAGCCCCCAGCGTAAGTATTTGTTCACTTCTTGTTGTCGGGCGCGCATGGGTGCTCTTTCCTTTACTGACATCTGACTGTTGGTTTGCTTGTGTAGGAGCAGAACAGGCTCACCAGGAGCAACCGGAAGCCGCCCCTGAGGTGCTATCTACTTTGACTACGCCGCCAAGGGATGATTCCCCGGCAAGGGAGCGCTCTCCGGCAAGGGAGAGGTCCCCGGCAAGGGGCAGTTCTCTGGCAAGAGATGGGACCAGCGACCCCCCGGTGGTGGAGCCCATGACTACAGAGCCCAGCACAGGTAATCCTTCTTGTCAGAAAACTTCCCTTGGGGTCTTCTTCTTCTGATCTTCTTTTTTAGATATTTTGCTTGACTTTTTCTCCCTCTTCCTGTCTTCAGATCCACCTTCCACGGAGCCAATGGAGACTGAAGCCACCGGCGAGGAGAACGTGCGCGGCAACACTAATGACGCCGCCGCCACCGAGGAGGAGGCCGGCGCTGATGATCCTGCCGGCGAAGAGGCCGCCAAGGCTGCTGGCGCAGGAGCTGGCGAGGGATCCGGTGATCACACTGACAACCCTAGGGCCGCAGGAGCGCAAGGCGCTACGCCGATCGCCGATCCCTCCGCTGCTGACGCAGCGCCAGGCTCCGAAGAGCCCCAGCCCGGCGCCTACTTGAAGGCCAGCGACGGGGTCTTCATCAAGCTTCCCTGGGCGTCAAGCTCCAGGGCGCCGGTCGAAGGAGAAGCTTTTGACGAAGAAGTGCTTGCCTCCGCTGGGTTGACACTTGTCGACGCGCCAAGCAGTAGTGGCGAGCCTGAGGAGGAACAGCTGCTGCGGAGGCTGCTATCACTCTACCATGCCCGACAAGGCAAAGTAGAATCCCGGGAAGCGCTTGTCGCGCAGGCGGGAGTGTATATCGAGAGGCGCGCGGAGGAGCTCCGGGAACGCAATTAGGAAGCCCTCCGGTCCATTGCGGAGGAACGCGCGTAGCTTGTCGAGGCGCGGAAGGCCTTTCTCCTCGAGAAGGCAGAAGCTGAAGAGCAGCAGTGGCTTGCCGCCGAGGAGATGTCTGCGCGAGAAGGTGAGCTGCCGCAGCGGAAGGTCAACCTCGATGCTATGAGGAGGAGCTTGCTACGCGCGAGAAAGCACTTGGCGGGGCTCTCAAGGAAGCAAAGGATGCTGCCACAGCTGCCGAGGCCGCCAAGAAGGAGCTAGAGATGAAGGTGGCGCGGCTGGAGGGCGATCTCAAGAAGAGAGATGAAGAGCTTGTCGTGCTCCAGCGTGAGCGCGAGAAGGACACCCTCGCCCATGGCGAGCTGCAGGGTCGTCTCTCTGAGAAGGGCAGGGAGCTCAACGCCGCCAAGGACTCCAACGCAGATCTGGAGCTGAAGCTGGCGACGCTGACCAAGACGCGGGACGGCGCCAAGGGGCGAGAGGTGGCCTTGAAGGAGGAGATCAAAGGCAATGAAGCGCTGCTGGCGAGTGCTGCCGAGACCCAGAATACTCTTAGGGAGACCGTGGAGCTTTGGACGGAGGGTCTCGTGAACATCGCCGCTGTCATCGACAAGGAGCTGGAGGAGCTGGGAATGGAGGACTTCGGGTATTCTACCGACGAGAATCTCCAGCCCAGCGCCAAGCTCACTTTGTTCTTCAAAGGCGTGGCGACGGCCCTCCAGCGACTCCGGGAAAGGATCCCAAAGCAGCTGGCCGACGATTCGCGCACGATCTGCGCAAGGGTTCTGCAGAAAGTGTTGGTGAAGGTGGCCTACCGCAACCCAGGCATCAACTTCACCAACGTCCTCAAGAAGCTGCCGGCTGATGCTGATCTGGAAGCGCTCAGGGCCCTTGTCGCACCCATTGTGGACAAGGTGAATGAAGTCAGGAGGGTCGACGGCGATCGCGTAGAATAGGCCGCCCTTTTCCTCCTTTTCTTGCCGCTGCTGATCATGTTGCGAGAACAATTTATTAGAGCCGCGACAAGTTCTTTTGTAATATAACTTTATTTTGGGTATCAATTGCTATCGACTGCTATGTTATTTCCTTTACTTGATTCCTTTCTTTGTATGTCTTTGCCCTACGCTTTTAGGGAACTTGCCGGAGCAGGCACCCTTGCCATGAAAGCGAGTGAAAAGCGAACATCAAGAGCCTTCTCAAGCGGTGCCGCTACCGACAAGAAACCTTGTCGCAACTAGTCGCAGCACACTTAAGTTGTTGAGCGGACTCGATACAAAATAAGGGCGCAACTAGTTACGAGTTGGTTCCTCCGCGCACAGGTTTTCCATACAAAGCACGGTCGTTCAAGGAAGATAACTTAAATTTTTTTAAAACTGATTGCTCAAACTTTGGCAACTTAGCTTTTATGTTGTTTGCTTCCCGGTAAGGCGATACTTGCTTGAACGACGCCTGGTCCACACCCTTATCTTCTCCTTCCCCCCCGACAAACTTGTGCGCGAGGGAACCTTTCCCTTTCTTTGAGAAAAAGAAAGAAGAGAAAATAAGGATATGGAGCCTTACGGCTCGTTATTTCTTACCGGAGGCAGGTGCTGCACAGAGTGTCAGATAGTACATGCAAATAATAGAAAGCATGAAATTGACAGGATGTGCGGAGCACATGAGCTTTATTTATGCACGGGGTCTGCGCCCGGCTTTGTACAAAGGGTTACATGCAACAGCGACAAGGCTTGTACAAAAGGTGGTTGCCGGAACAGGTTCCGGCAACCGCGCCTTACGGGTAAAACTTACGAAGATGCTCAATGTTCCAGGAGTTGCTCACCGGAAAGCCATCTTCGGTCTCAAGGCGGACAGCGCCAGGCCTAGTGACACGCTTCACCCGATAAGGGCCTTCCCACTTTGGCATCAACTTGTTGGAATTCTTGGCGGACTGAACACGCCGAAGAACAAGGTCGCCTTCCTCGAGACTTCTGGCATTGACTTTGCGGCTATGGTAGCAGCGCAAAGCTTGCTGGTATCGAGCAGCTCGTACAGCAGCCTGAAGACGATCTTCCTCAAGGAGCAGCGCGTCATCTTGTCGCAGCTGCTCTTGCTCAAGCTCATCATAAGCGAGCACTCGAGGCGATCCGATATCGAGTTCCGTGGGGAGAACTGCCTCTGCTCCATGGACTAGAGCGAAAGGTGTCTGGCCAGTGGCTCGATTTGGTGTCGTCCTGATCGACCAAAGGACCACCGGCAGCTCCTCAATCTAATTTTTTCCGCACTTGTGCAGCCTGTCGAAAGTCCTGGTCTTGAGCCCGCGCAGCACTTCAGCATTTGCCCTCTCCGCTTGACCGTTGCTTCTCGGGTGAGCAACAGAAGCGAAGCAGACCTTGGCGCGAAGATCTTGGATGTACTGCATGAAGGTGCGGCTCGTGAATTGCGTGCCGTTGTCGGTGATGATCCTGTTAGGGACTCCGAAACGGCAAACAATCGACCTGAAGAACTTGATCGCCGATCGTCTGTTACCTTCCTCATCGCTTCCACTTCCGGCCACTTTGTGAACTTGTCGATTGCAACGCATAAGTACTCAAAGCCCCGACAGCTCGGGAAAGGGGCCGAGGATGTCGAGCCCCTGACCAAAATGGCCAGGATAAAGGGATCGTCTGGAGAGCTTGAGCTGGCTGGTGTATCTGCTTGGAATGGAACTGGCACGCTTCACACTTGGTTACTTGGGCAGTTGCATCCTGGAGGGCTGTCTGCCAAAAGAAACCTTGCCGGAATGCTTTTCCGGCAAGTGCTCTTGCGCCAATGTGATGACCACATATGCCTCCATGTATCTCCGCCAACAGCTTCTGTCCATCTTCCCGGGGAATGCACTTCAATTTCACACCGTTGAATCTCCTTCTGTATAGTATGTCGTCGACAAACTGGTACATACTTGATTGCCGGGCTACTCTTTCCGCTTCTTCTTGCTCTTCGGGGAGTTCTCCTGTCTAAAGGAAATGGACGATCTGCTGCGCCCATGCTGGAGCTTGTGGCTCAACAACAAGGACTAAAGGCACATATGCTGCTGTGGGAACATTCGCTTCTACGGCAAGGGCCTGCGGCTCGGCCGGAGCTTGATGTTCCCCGGCAAGCTCGCCGGAGCAAAACTTGCCGGGAGCGTCTGCTTCAGCGGAACAAACCCTAGGGCTTGTCGGAGCAGACTGCCCCTCAGCACTCTTGGCATTGATTTTAGGGACCTTCTTGGCGGCGGCTTCGGGGAGCTCTGCCAGAAAATAGTCACCAGAAACCAACTTCCTCTTCTTGCTCTGCCCAGTCGGTGGTGCTACAGATGGTTGAGTTAGCTTGAGCACGAAAATCCCTGGTTCCACAGGTAACTTAAGTGCAACACACTTTGACAAGCCATCAGCGATGTCGTTCTGGGCTCTTGGAACATGTTCCATCTGTAGGCCGTCAAAGTGCTCTTCTAACCTTCTCACTTCATCAATGTAAGCTTCCATCAACGGACTCTGATAGTCTTTGTTTACTTGACGGACGACAAGCTGCGAGTCACCCCTGACAATGAGCTTTTTGATCCCAAGGTCTGCCGCAATCCTGAGACCGGCAAGCAAGCCTTCATATTCTGCAGTATTGTTTATCGCTTGCTCCTTGGGAAAGTGCATCTGGACCACGTACTTGAGGTGCTCTCCGGTGGGTGCAACAAGTAACACGCCCGCACCGGCGCCTTGCAGCGAGAAGGCACCATCAAAGTACATGATCCACTCTTTACTTGCTTCCTTGACGGGATGCTCGTCTCGAGTTTCTTCACGTGTTGGCATCCATTCTGCTATGAATTCTGCCAATGCTCGGCTCGATAGTTGAAGTACTCTCAAACTTGAGGCCAAAGCTTGATGGTTCCAAAGGCCCACTCGACAATCCTGCCTGTTGCTTCTGGATTCTGCAATATCCTCTTCAACGGAAAGCGAGTGACAACTGTGATCTCATGTGCTTGGAAGTAATGGCGCAGCTTCCTCGAGGCCATGAGAAGGCCGAAAAGTAACTTCTGCACACCAGAGTACCTTGACCTAGCTCCTTGTAGAAGGGAACTAACAAAGTAAACTGGGCGCTGCACCATTTTCTTCTGTTTCTCCTCCTGTGCCTGCGCAGATCCATCCTTGTCGGGACCAGAGCTTGTCGGGGAAGCCCCCTGCTTGTCGCTGAATGCGTCTGGCGTGGTTGACGGCTCATCATCCGCCTCCCTCTCCGCTACTAACGCAACACTAACCACTTGATTGGTTGCCGCTAGATACAGCAGCAACTTCTCTTGTGGCTTAGGTGCGACAAGTATTGGAGTGGAGGACAGGTATCTCTTCAAGTCCTGCAGCACAGCCTCCGCTTCTGGAGTCCATTTCATTGGACCTGCCTTTTTCAAAATTTTGAAAAATGGCAGGGCGCGCTCAGCAGACTTAGAGATAAACCTGCTGAGAGCGGCCACACAGCCAGCAAGCCTTCGCACATCCTTGACGCGCTTCGGTGCTTCAATCTGCTCAATGGCCTTAATCTTGTCGGGGTTGGCTTCAATTCCCCTCTGAGACACGAAGAACCCGAGAAGCTTGCCGGAGGGGACTCCAAACACACACTTCTCGGGGTTCAACTTGAGGTTGATCTTGCGCAAATTTGCAAAGGTCTCATCCAAATCTTGGATCAAAGTTGCTCTGTCTTTGCTCTTGACCACTATGTCATCCATGTAGGCTTCTATATTTCTGTGCAACTGTGGCTCAAAAGCTTCGTGAACTACCCTTGCAAATGTTGAACTAGCATTCTTTAGTCCGAAAGGCATCCGTATAAAACAGTATGTGCCATATGGAGTGATGAATGCGGTTTTCTCCTCATCCTCTTCTGCCATGAAGATCTGATGATATCCTGAATATGCGTCAAGAAATGAAAGCAAATCACATCCTACCGTGGAGTCGACAATCTGGTCAATGCGCGGCAAGGGAAATGGATCTTTGGGACAAGCTTTATTAACATCAGTAAAGTCAATACAAAGCCTCCATTTCCCGTTTGCCTTGCGCACGACTACAGGATTGGCCAGCCACGTAGGATGGAGCACTCCTCTGACAAGGCCTGTTGCTTCCAACTTCTTGATTTCTTCTGCAATGAATTCTTGACGCTCCACTACTTGTTTCCTGACTTTTTGCTTGACGGGCCGCACGTGAGGACAAACGGCAAGGTGGTGCTCAATTACTTTCCTGGGAACACCGGGGATGTCAGACGGTTGCCATGCAAACACGTCGACATTCGCCCGTAGGAAATCAACGAGCACGCTTTCCTATTTAGGGTCAAGCGTGGCACTGATGGTGAAGGTACCACCAGTGCCGTCCTCCTTAGCAGCCACTTTCTTGGTTTCTGGTGAAGCTGTCTTCGTCTTCTTACACTTGCTGGTGGAGCTCGATGGTGCGTCCTCGACGGTAGCGCAGCACTCCGAAGAGGTGCGCTTGCCGGAGTGGGCATCAGAGCTCTTGCCGGACTTGGTCTTCTTCTTCCCCCCGGGAGCTTCAGCGGCAAGTGGCTTGCGTTCTGTTGCGGCTGCTGCTTCCCGGTAAATCTTGTCGGTGCAGATAAGGGCATCCTTCTTGTTGCCAGGGACAGAAATGACGCTTATCGGACCCGGCATCTTCAGTACGTTATAGGCATAGTGAGAGGCCGCCATGAACTGGCGAGTGCTGGACGGCCGAGTATCCCATTGTAAGGCAATGGAAAATCGACAACGTCAAAAGTGACCCTCTCAGTCCTGAAGTTCAGCTCGCTGCCAAATGTTACCGGCAACGTGATCTTCCCCTTTGGCTTGCTCCTTCTCGGATTGATTCCTTGGAACGTGCCAGTCTCTTCGAGCTCGCTGTCGGGGATCTGGAGCTTCTGGAGTACTGCTGAGGAGATCAAATTCAAGCCGGCCCTGCCATCAACTAGCATCTTTCTAACCTTGAGGTTGCGGATGGTTGGTGAGACCAACATCGGCAAGCACCCAACCGCAGTTATGCGATCAGGGTGATCCTCAACATCAAAGATGATAGGCGTGCTGGACCACTTCAGAGGCTTCCGTGATTCAACTGATGGTTCTGCTGCATTAACTTCCCGCACCCACTGTTTGAGCTGGCGGTGTGAAGTATGCAGAGAAGCACCGCCGTCAATGCACAGAACCTCTATGGCTTTCTGGAACTCCTGGTCATCGGCCTCATCATCGTCCATCTCTTCATCGCCGTCTTCATCTTCATCCTTGTCGCGGCCGCGGGGAGGCCTGTCTCCTTGCCGTTGCTTGGCCTTGCCGCGGCGTCCTCCCCGTCCGGGACGCTTCTTGCCGGATCCTCCAGTACCTTCCTGGGCTTTCTTCTTGTCGCGTCGCTCGTACTCAGCCTTTTGCAGCTCAACGAGCTGCTCGACCTTCTTGCAACTTTGGAGGTCATGGCCCTTGGTGCGGTGGATCTTGCAATACTGCTTGTCGGAGCCGCCTTGCTTGTCGGCGGCCGCCAAAGGTTCGGTTTCCTTGGCGCCACCTCCGTTGCCGGACTGCTCAACGACTAGCACATCTTTGCCCTTCTTCCTTCTATTGTTCCGCCTCCGATTTTTCCTTGCCGGGGCGGCATCCTCACTGTCAGACCCCCCTGCTCCTGTGTTCTCTTCGGAGAGTTTCCTCCCTTCCTCAGCACGTGCACACTTGTCGGCCAGGGCGTAGAGATCACTGACGTCTCTGATCTTGCATATCGCCATTTCCTCCCTCATCCTGCGGTTTCGCACGTTCTGATGGAATGCGCTGATGACTGCGGCAGGGTGGACATCTGGGATGTTGCGCTGCACTTGGCTGAATCTCTGAATGTATTTGCGCAGGGGCTCTCCTTCCTTCTGGGCGAGCAGGTGAAGATCACTCTCCGCCATGAGGCTTGTGGTCACTGAAGGCGCCGACAAACCGATGGCACAGATCTGCCCAGAGGATATGGAGTTGTCCGGCAAGTGCATGAGCCAGACTCGACATTGGGCTTGAGCACCAGCGGAAGTAGTTGGCGAGGATCTTGTCGTCGCGCTTCGCAGCTTGCACCGCAATGGTGTAGATGCCGAGGAACTCCGACGGATGCAACCTGCCGTCGTTTCTCTCGTACATCCGGCTTGAAGTTCTTTGTACCGGGCCACCGGACTTGCCGCAGCTCACGAGTAAACGCAGGCAACCTATCACAGACGGCAAGTCGCTGGTTCTTCGGGCGCATGCATGTTGACAGTGGGCCCAGCGCGCTGGTCTGATTGACGCCGCGCTTCTCTTCGACGCTCAACGCGAGTACGAGCGTCCTCTTGCTATCGTTCTTGAAGAACTTGGCGCTGATCGCGACGAGCTCGTGGATCCGACGACGCGGTGGAGTCGGTGTCGAGGTTAACCCGGCGAGTCGGCGATCTTGGCCTTCGAGGCGGAGAGTGCGCGGTGGTGGCACCCCCACCGGTCTTGTCGCCATCGGCTCGCGCCTGGCGATCTTGCCGCGGCTGCGATCTAGCTGGCTGCCGTGGAGTGTTGCCGTTGGCGAAGCCGATGAGGCTCGGAATGGTGGCCCTCCAATCATCGATCTTGTCCGCTGTTGGAGGGTAATCCAGGAGCAGTTGAGCTCGGGCCAACGCTTCTTCTGGAGTCTTCGGTGGCGGCGGTGAATGGTGCGAGGAGCGGGATATGCTCGGACTTCCAACTGGGTTGGAAGTAGCAGTACCCCGTCCAGGTGACCGTACCTCACTCGTGCCGGCATGCTGGCGTGCATGCTGGTCTTGAACGCCCCGAGATCCACCAGCTTGGCCTTGTTCTAACGCGCGTATGGTGCTGCGAGCACCATGACGCTGTCGGTCCCGCGCCTCTTGAGATGGGCGCGGTGCATGTACGGACGCCGAAGTTTGCGGGGCCTTGTCCTTGGACCTGGTAACAGCATGAGCTCCCTCGTCGGCGCCCGTTCCTCCGCCGGCGTCTACCCCACCGCCCGTTTGCTCCTGTGGCGGCGGGATCGACGTGGACGGAGCAGCCACCTCCAAAGCCTTCTTCTTCGGTGGCATGTCGATGAAGATGATGATGAACTGGCTCGCGTGACCGCCGGATCGGTTCCACACAACCTCGATGCCCCCAACCTGGCACGCCAAAGATGTCGTGGGAAACAAACACCTTTGGGGCAGGGCCCCTTTCGGTCCGGCAGGGAGTGGGGATCGCACGAAGAGCGGATCGAGGTGAAGCACGCGAGCGATTTTACCCAGCTTTGGAGCTCTCCGGAGAGATAATACTCCTACTGCTGCTTTGTGGTTGTATTCTGTTCTTGCTCGAGAGCGTGGGAGTTTTGAATGAGTCGAACCCCTTCTACGTTGCGCATGGGCCTCCTTTTATATGCTCAAGGGGTCACCGACAGGTGGCAATGCATGCAGGGGTACAAATGTAAAAAGAGCTGCGGTTGGTACAACTACCTCTACAGTGCATCCTACCTAACTCTGACGGCAGGGGACAAGAGCATTTAATGCCCGTCTGCGTCGCCCAAACAGTGCAGAAAAGCGACCGTTAGGGGCGCCACCGTTCGCCACGATGGCCATCTTGTCATCTCCGCTTGCCACCTCGCACCGCTTGGCTGCACAGCCTCTCGCCACGTCATACTGAACGGTCTTGTGGCGACACGTCGACGGATGTGCTGGAGCGTGCATGCAGAGTGGCGACTGTCGCGCAAGCGCCTTGCCATGGTCGTTGTCTTGTCGTGTCGGAAGCTTGTCGCCACCGGGTCTTGCCGGACGCACGGGCGATCGCGCAAGTTCCTTGAAATGCCTTGTTGGCCTTCCGGCAAGCTCTTCTTGCCGGGTCCTTGACCTTCCCGGCAAGCTCCTCTTGCCGGGGCCTTGTCTTCTCAGTTAAAACACTTTGTTCTTGAATGGCTCCAATAGGAACTACGGAGGATCTTGGCGGTCACCCGGCAAGCCTTGCCGCGGGGTGCTGCTACTGCCCGTGCACAAGTTCGTGATACTAAGGTACCCCTACTTTAGTTCACCGACACTGGGTTTTCTATTTTTATTAATGTTTTCTATTTTCTGCAATTGGTTTTGATTTGATTTAAAACATCAAATCATTTTTTTAACTTTCTGTAAATTGTATGGGAGCTCAGGAACTAGTCCAAGGTCACATGCAACTTACAAAAATATTTGAAATTTATTTCTTATATAACAGAAATGAATTCAACTCAAATATGTCATTGCTTTAAGTCAAAGGCCCAAAATAAATATTTCTGTGATTCCAAAAATATTGGTTTGAATTTTACCTCTTACCAATATTTTCACAGAGTAACAGGAACATTTCTTTGGACTCATTTGATGAGAATTAAATGTTGATTACTTTTAAAAGATTTCTGAGGCTTTGAAAATTCCCTCAATTCAAATTTTAGAATTTAGACATGATGATCATGCAAGGACAAGCAAAGGCTAAACTAGGGCTGTGACACATGCCATGATTAGATATATGATCAAGATTATGCTAGGTAGCATTCCACATCAAAAATTATCTTTTTATCATTTACCTACTCGAGGACGAGCAGGAATTAAGCTTGGGGATGCTGATACGTCTCCGTCGTATCTATAATTTTTGATTGTTCCATGCCAATATTCTTCAACTTTCATATACTTTTGGCAACTTTTTATACTATTTTTGGGACTAACATATTGATCTAGTGCCAATTGCCAGTTCCTGTTTGTTGCATGTTTTATGTTTCGCAGAAACCCAATATCAAATGGAATCCAAACAGGATAAAAACGGATGGAGAATTATTTTGGAATATTTGGGATTTTTCGAAGGAAGAATCAACGCGAAGCGGTGCCCGAGGTGGCCACAAGACAGGGGGGCGCGCCCTCCCCCTGGGTGCGCCTGGCACCCTCGTGGGCCACCCATAAGGCAGTTGACGCTCTTCTTTTGCCGCAAGAAAGCTAATTTTATGAGAAAAATCTGGGCGAGAGATTCACCCCAATTGGAGTTACGGATCTCTGAATATAAAAGAAACGGTGAAGGGGCAGAATCTGAGAACGCAGAAATAGAGAAAGATAGAGAGATAGATCCAATATCGGAGGGGCTCTCCCCATCCCAAGCCATGGGAGCCAAGGAACAGAGGGTAAACCATTCTCCCATCTAGGGAGGAGGTCAAGGAAGAAGAAGAAGAAGGAGGCCTCTCTCCCCTTGCTTCTGGTGGTGCCGGAGCGCTGCCGGGGGCCATAATCATCACTGCGATCTTCACCAACACCTCCGCCATCTTCACCAACATCTCCATCACCTTCCCCCTTCTATCTACAGTGGTCCACTCTCCCGCAACCCGCTGTACCTGTAACACCCCGGATACGACTTTCCATATTTGTAACTCCGATTCTTGCCTTTTCCGGAGATGCGATATTTTATTTTCTCCGTGGTTGGGTTTTTGTTCTTTTGTTTTTGCATTTTGTTCGTGTCATGCATTTCATCATCGCATCATTCGCATTGCATCGGCACTCTGTTGTCGTCATATTTTAAAACTTGCATCCCCTCGTAGTTGCCGTGTTCCCGCCCCCTTGCTTTTGTTGGCCGTTTCGAGACCAATCTTGTTCTTTGTTTTTCCCTCTTGCCTAAACCGGAGTCTCTTTGCACAAAGGCATCGACCCCTTGCCCGCGTCCGAAACTTCCCCGAACCCGACTCGGGCAGTCATTACCGTTGGGTCCGGATCATCCCCTAACATCTACAAAACATCCCGCTTTCTTATTCGGGCTTCCTAACCTGTATTTTCTCGATCACCGATTATTATCAAACGGACCGGATTAGTCCGTACCCAGTCCCCTACCTATATAATCAGACCGAACCCTAGATTTTCTCCCCTTGTCCCATCCATCTCTTCACCGCCGCCACCCACCTGCCTGTCTTCCTTGGGATCCCCTCATTCCCCCCGATCCAATCCCACCAACCAGACTCCACCCGAGGCCTCCCCTCGATCCAACTCGTCGTCGCCCTCTCTGTCATCCTCGTCCCCGCGGCCTCCTCTGCCCTCTCCTCGAGCCGGCCACAGGCAGCACCACCACCAGGCCGGCCCCATCGCGCCACCTCTCCCTTCCCGTCCCTGCCCTTTGTGCCGCTCGATCGGGTCGCCTCGCCTCCTCTGCTTCGTCCCGGGCGCCATGGCCTCGCTGAGCTCTGCCCGCGCCAGCGACCTCCTCTGCGCCCCATCGACCGTGCCAGCGTAGCAGCGCCTCGTCCACTCGCCTCTCCGCCACCACGCCAAGGCCCTCTGCAGCGTCGCCCGCCCTTCGCTTCTCGCTTTAACGAGACGACCAGCGCCGACCAGCGCTTAAGCCGCGGATCCGCCCCACGGCCGAATCGGTTCCCCTCGTTTTGCCCGCCTCGGTGGTCGTCGCCGCCGCCCGAAACACCAGCGCCTCCACCTCCCGCCTTCTGAACGCACAACCACCGCCCGAAGCTTCGCGTCCTCCTCGAAGCCGCCGAAAGCCGCTGTCGGCCGCTTCCCCCGCCGGTGACCAGGGCCTCGCCGCCGCCGCTCGCTCCGCCCACGCCCGCAGACGCCGCCTCGCCAGTGCCCGCTGCCATTCGCCGCCGCCGGCGCTGCCCCCAGCGCCTCCCGCGCCGCTCTGCTGGAGTTCGTCGCTGCCGCCTCCGCATCCCGCTCGCCGCCGGCCTCCTCGGGGCCAGGTCCGTCTGGATCCGGCCGGAACCGCGCCCCCATGGCCTTCCTCGCGCCCGGATCGACCTCGCCGGACTCCTCCCGCAACAGCTCTAGTCCCGCCGTTCGTCGCTCTGAACCTGCTGCTGCTGCTTCTGTCTTCAGAGGGACGAGCCCCTATCGCCTCGCCCGCTTCGTCCAGCCGCGTTGACTGACTCGCCAGGTCCCGTGCGCCGTCCACATCCAAAACCAGCACCAGCCAGCCCAGCAGCGCCCTTCAGGCCGCCCCAATCCCTCACCGATCCGGCCTCAGGCCCAATGTGAGCAGCTCCCCCACGCCCTGGGCCAGATCTCAGATTCGGCCCAGCTCCTGTTTTTTTCCCTTCTGCGAATTTGTCTATTTATCCAGTAAACTGCATATTTATAGATTGACCCTCCTAGTTCATGCATTTAATTACTCACAAACCATGCATCTTTTGTAAATAAGTTATATATGTAAGATGCTTAGTTTTTCATCTAGTTTCATAATATGCCATTTTCATCCATGTTTAAAATGATTAAAATGTTATTTGATTAAATTTGCTCAAATGCCATGTTAAAATGATTTATTTCATAACTATTTAACCGTAACTCCGAATTTAATAAACTTTATATGTAAATGGGGTAGAATTTTGCCTAGTTGAACATGGTTCACTCATCTTGCATGTTTAACAACTCTAAAATTGTGTTTAGGGCAGAGCAGTACCAAACCTTAAAATATGCACATGGGGATTTTCCGGAATTGTTGTTTGTTCTTCCGGCCTCATTTAAACTTGCCTAGTTAGGTAGTTTTGTTATGCTTCACCCCTTGCCATGTTTAACAATATTTAACATTGTTGTGTACCTAAACGAGAGAGAACTAAATAATTGTATGTGGTGTTCCGTCAATATGCAACTCGTTGCATATTGAGCTCCACTTAATTTGTAGTGTTGTTTGTTGCACTTTGCCATGCCATGACATGCCTCATTAAACCGGACATGCATCATACTTGTTTGCGCATCATGACATGTTTATGTGATGGTTGTTTACTATGTTATTTGCTTCTTTCCGGTTTGCTTCTCTCGTTAGCTTCGGTTTCGTTCCGGAGTTGTGAGGATTCGTTCGACTACTCCCGTTCATCTTCTTCATGGACTCGTTCTTCTTCCTTATGGATTTCGGCAAGATGACCGCTACCCTGGATCTCACTACTATCATTGCTATGCTAGTTGCCTCATTCTTTCGCTATGCTGCGCTACCTATTACCTGTTTGTCCAGCCATCCCATATTGCCATGAACCTCTAACCTTTGACACCATTCCTAGCAAACCATTGCTTGGCTATGTTACCGCTTTGCTCAGCCCCTCTTATAGCGTTGCTAGTTGCAGGTGAAGCTGAAGATTGCTCCATGGTGGACAGGGTTTATGTTGGGATATCACAATATCTTTTATATTATTAATGCATCTATATACTTGGTAAAGGGTGGAAGGCTCGGCCTTATGCCTGGTGTTTTGTTCCACTCTTGCCGCCCTAGTTTCCATCATACCGGTGTTATGTTCCCGGATTTTGCGTCCCTTACGCGGTCGGGTGATTTATGGGACCCCCCTGACAGTTCGCTTTGAATAAAACTTGTCCAGCAAGGCCCAACATTGCCTTTTACCATTTGCCTCACCACCACCTACTTTTCCCTTGGGAGTAATTAACCCAAGGGTCATCTTTATTATAGCCCCCGGGCAGTGCTTGTCTAAGCGTTGGTCCAAACTAGAGCACCGTATGGGACCATCCCTTGGCAACTTGGGTTACGCCGATACTCAGACGCTTAGCTCATCCGGTCGTGGCTCGAGACGAGATACTGCTGCTCTTCGTCAGATGTCGGCACGCCGGGCGGCTTTGCTGGTCTTGTTTTACCATTGTCGAAATGTCTTGATGTACCGGGATACCGAGTCTGATCAGAGTGTCTCGGGTGAAGGTTTATTCCTTCGATGATCGCGAGAGCTTGTCATGGGCTAAGTTGGGACACCCCTGCAGGGTTTAAACTTTCGAGAGCCGTGCCCGCGGTTATGTGGCAGATATGAATTTGTTAATGTCCGGTTGTAGACAACTTGACACTTGATCCGAATTACAACACATCAACCGAGTGTGTAGCCGTGATGGTCTCTTCTCGGCGGAGTCCGGGAAGTGAACACGGTTTCTGTGTTATGCTTGACGTAAGTAGGTGTTCAGGATCACCTCTTGATCATTGCTAGTTGACGACCGTTCCGCTTGTTCTCTTCTCGCTCTTATTTGCGTTGGTTAGCCAGCATATCTTGCTTAGTCG
This sequence comes from Aegilops speltoides, assembly GCA_021437245.1. Lineage (NCBI taxonomy): Eukaryota > Viridiplantae > Streptophyta > Magnoliopsida > Poales > Poaceae > Aegilops > Aegilops speltoides. The sequence goes on along the minus strand of CM038145.1, from coordinate 91,415,517 downwards.
CTGCTGCAGCCTCACCACTTTACCCCTTCCTTTCCCATTAAGCTTTGCTAGTCTTGATACCCATGGTAATGGGATTGCTGAGTCCTCGTGGCTCACCAGATACTTCCAAAACCAGTTTGCAGGTGCCTATGTTACCGAGCAGGTGACGCAATCAAGCTCAAGGAGGAGCTCGATGAAGATCTTGCCCTTTGTTGTTGTTTCGTTCTAGTTGATCTGTAGTGGAGCCCAGTTGGGGTTGATCGGGGACCCTTTTGTCGCATTTGGGGTTCTTCTTTTATTTTGGTTCCGTAGTCGGACCTTGATTGTATCTGGATGATGTAATGCTTTATTCATGTAATTGTGTGAAGTGGCGATTGTAAGCCAACTATGTATCTCTTTCCCTTATGTATTACATGGGTTGTGTGAAGATTACCTCACTTGCGACATTGCTTTCAATGCGGCTATGCCTCTAAGTCGTGCTTCGACACGTGGGAGATATAGCCGCATCGAGGGCGCTAAGTTGGTAATCGAGCCTTCCCGACCTTAGGAGCCCCACCGCTTGATCGCTTTTAGCGGCCGAGTTGTGTCTAGAAAAATGTTTTGAGTCATTTAGGATTATATATATCGGAGAGTTAGGAATTCTTTTTACTCCCCAGTCCCTTCGACCTTCCGGTGAGGTATCCCGACGAGAGTTTTGACTCTTCTCTTCTCAAATTTCACTAAAAATTTTTTTAGGATCACGCTGGTATCTTAGAATCGTTCGATGGTTTTATGATGACAACATTGTCTTGGTGCCTCGACATTTAGGGGTTGTGGCGGTGTCCCGGGAGTTGACCTCCGAGGTGTTGTCGTCATAATTTTATCGTTGCAGTTCTCGAATACCCGAGTTTAGTACGCCGACATCGAAAATCTTTTTGTGCAGTTGTTGGTGAGATAACCCGCTAACCCAATCTTCGAGGTGAGTACGGAGTATTGCCATGACTCGTATAACGGATGCTTTTCGAAGGTTGAGGTAGACGATTTCCGAAGGTTTCTTGGTTATGTGTTGACGGATGGATACAGCTTGGATGTAGGGATTGTTAGTTTGGGTGAGATATATTGCTCCCTGTATCCCCAACACCAGATTGCATAACCAGAAAGTTTCGGGAGTTTCATAGGTGGGAATTCAAGTAGCTCTTAGGATATCTTTTCGACGGATGTATGATATGAAATTGGGGTTCGACGTCTAGTGGTCCGCCTATTCACGGTTGGTTTTACAGTGGTCTCGTTGTGTCTTAAAGAGTCCTTGGCTATGCCGACTCGGGGACACTTCGTATGTCATGTGCACTGCCTTGTACATGATGGTGCTGTACGATCGAGCCCGTGTAGGCCCCACCACGAAAACTTCGGACGAAATCTCTATCATATGTTTGTTCCGGCTTATTCTGCAAGCCAATCCTTTGTTTTGTTTTAATTGTGGTATTCGAGTTGCTTCGAAGTCAAATGTTGAATCCATACCTTTCCTAAACGGTGTTCTCATATTGCTATGTGAATACTAATCCTTTTGATCATTGAGGTTGTCATGTTAATTCTTTTCCAACCGGTGTGCTTCTCTTCGAGATGATCCCATCATTCTCCCCATCCGCAAGATCAATTCTAAGTTTTCTCAACGGTGCTTGTTTCATCCATCCCAAGTTGTCTTTGTTTTCCCGCCCTCCCACCCTTTTTTTTTCTTCAAGGACACAGATTTCTTTATCAAGTATCCATTTATTCATGTGAAGTCACTTCATTCTTTTCCATCAATGTTCTTATCCGGTGATTTCCCATGAAGATGCTCAATAGTCTCAAGTTCATCATCCTTCGTTCTTTTTCTTCTCCGGTGGATCCATATCAAGCTTTTGATATTCTTCATATACCTTTTTCCTCATTTCAATGTCTTTTCATACCGGTGCACCTCATTATCATTCTACTTCTCGCTATTTGTTATTCCGGAGTGCTCAAGATATCTCGAAGATCCGTGTTTCCATTCTCTATCCGTTCAAGTTATTTTGAGGTAGTTATCTCATTCAAGCCATTTAATTCAACCGGTGCAATCTCTCTTTAAATCAATCGTTCATCGATGTTTTCTTTTGAGTGGGCCCTAACCCACAGGTCTTTTCCCAGGATCTTACCTGACTCTTCTAATTATTCCGGAGTTATTCTTAAATTCTTTTCAAGTGTGACGTAAGAATGGATTCCATCAGTCACATGCCTTCTCCAAGATTTTTCAAATTCTTTTCATCTTTGGCTCAACGTTTCCTCTTTTAATTCTCCCGGAGTATCTCAACAATTCATGGTGGTTCTCATCATCATTCTCAACATGTGAAGACCGAAGAAGAGTTTCTCTTTAATCTTGCTCTATTCTCTTGAATATTCATGGTTCTAGCTTCATGTTATTCTCATAATTGTTTTCGACTGTGAGAATCTTTTTCACCCATCAGGAGATATTCAAGAGTCTTCTCAGTTTGTCACCCGGAGTCCATCAATTCAGGTTTATTCATTCTCAGCTGCCAGTTATCATTCTCCTATCGTGCTGGTGCCATCCTCATAATTGTTTTTGGTTGTGACAATTCTTTTCACCCATTCGGAGCATCTCATGAGTTGTTTCCACTTCTTTCCTCCGAAGGTCATCATGTCATAATTCCTCATTCTCAGCTTTCAGCTCTCATTCTCCAAAATCATACCGGTGCATCATTCAAGTATTAGCTAATCAGCTCGGGATCTCTGCGTTCACTTGGATCTAAATCCCCTCAGATATCTTCATTCGTTTTCCAATTCTTTCCGGTGAATTGTGCCTTTGCTATTTTCATTTTCAATTCTTACGACGGTTCGTTCAAGATTTCACTTCCTTCGTTATCGTATCAATTCATTCATTCTTTCGTTGTTTCATTCCTACCGGTGGTTGTTGAAGATTTTTTTTCAAGTTGGCGCTATATCTCTCTTTAATCCTTTCTACGAGAACAAGTAGTATGCCAAATCTGTTGCTTGTCATCAATTTAAATTGGTGAAGGATACGCATAACATAATTCTTGTTCTTGTTTCATCCAAGTTATTAATTCCTTCTTTCGGAGTTTGTTCATGATGAATAAATTCTCGGTTCTAAGATTTTCATCTTTCTTTTCGGAGTTCCAAGCTCTCTCAATTATCTCGTCGCGAAGCTCCATCTAAATCATCGCAAGGCTTCACCTTGTGTTTTCAACTTCTCTTTCTTTTTATCATCCTTTTGTTTACCGGAGTTCTTCATGGAGGCTCTAAATGGTGCTTCGTCAAGGATTCTTTTCATTCTTCAATTGTTCTTCAAGATTTCTCTCGGAGTTATGATCCGCCAAGCTATACTCAAAAATAAACATGGTGCTCAACACATGTTTTGTTTTGAGGCGTTCAAGTATTCTCCTTCTTGCATTTCAAAGTGCAATTCTTTCTATCTTATCTTTTGAGGTGGTGTTATGTCACTCTTGACAATTTCCATTCATGTTTCGTGATTCACATGTTGTCAAGAATGAGGTATTTTAAATCCATCAATCTCTTCGTTGGAGTTATCTTGGTATAGATTTCACCTAAAGCCTTCCCTAAGGAATGTTGCTATTATGGTGTTTATCAATGATCCAAGTTTTCACCTATCCTCTCGGCGAAAGCAGTTTTCATCTCTTCATTGATCTCAAGCAAGCAATTGATTTTGATAGTGGCAGAATTTCACCTCAAGTTTTGAGATGTTTACATAAGCCCACAACAAGCTTGTGCTTCTCGTTGTTGATTTTCCAACAATTCCATTCGATTCTTCTTTGCAAGGGTGTTTTCCGAGCCTATTTGTGGCAGAAGTTGGCATTCTTTTCTCCATTCTTTTTTTCCAATGATCTATCTTCTATTCTTTCTTTCGGAGGCATGGTGATGTTGCTCTCTTCACTCATCATCTCGTATTGTGAGGATCGTGTTCTTTTCGTGCTTATCCATTTAACCGGCGTGCCGTGTCCTCCATTCAAGTTCTTTCATCTTATCAAGTTTTGCCTCTCTTTTCAACCTTAGTGCGGTTTGTAATGTTTCTTACCCTTGTGCCATTCTTTCAATTCTGGATGCAGTGTGTTGTTGATTTCATCATGTATCCTCTCATCTTGTCAAGTTCATGTTCAATTCCTTCCATTTACAGTCGGAGTGCTGCCCAAATTATATCAATCTTATTCCTTCTCTATCTAGTTTTAACCGGAGTGGTTTCAATATCTATCTTATCACTAAACCTCTGGGTTCTCATCGTATCCCTTGTTCCTCTTTTCTAACGGAGTGTTTTCAACTTTGTTCATCTTCATTGTTTTCTTTCATTCATTTTGCTCAACCTCTAAAGGTTCGTGGTTTCACTCGTTGGTCAAAGAAGCAACTTAGTTTTACCTCTTCTCTTCCTCTTCCGTTTTCCCTCCGGTGCCATTCTAGATCTCGGGACGAGATCCTCTCGTAGTGGTGGAGTGTTGTAACACCCCGGATACGACTTTCCATATTTGTAACTCCGACTCTTGCCTTTTCCGGAGATGCGATATTTTATTTTCTCCGTGGTTGGGTTTTTGTTCTTTTGTTTTTGCATTTTGTTCGTGTCATGCATTTCATCATCGCATCATTCGCATTGCATCGGCACTCTATTGCCGTCATATTTTAAAACTTGCATCCCCTCGTAGTTGCCGCGTTCCCCCCCTTGCTTTTGTTGGCCGTTTCGAGACCAATCTTGTTCTTTGTTTTTCCCTCTTGCCTAAACCGGAGTCTCTTTGCACAGTGCATCGACCCCTTGCCCGCGTCCGAAACTTCCCCGAACCCGACCCGGGCAGTCATTACCGTTGGGTCCGGATCATCCCCTAACATCTACAAAACATCCCCGTTTTCTTATTCGGGCTTCCTAACCTGTATTTTCTCGACCGCCCGATTATTATCAAACGGACCGGATTAGTCCGTACCCAGTCCCCTACCTATATAATCAGACCGAACCCTAGATTTTCTCCCCTTGTCCCATCCATCTCTTTCACCGCCGCCACCCACCTGCCTGTCTTCCTTGGGATCCCCTCATTCCCCCCGATCCAATCCCACCAACCAGACTCCACCCGAGGCCTCCCCTCGATCCAACTCGTCGTCGCCCTCTCTGTCATCCTCGTCCCCGCGGCCTCCTCTGCCCTCTCCTCGAGCCGGCCACAAGCAGCACCACCACCAGGCCGGCCCCATCGCGCCACCTCTCCCTTCCCGTCCCTGCCGTTTGTGCCGCTCCATCGGGTCGCCTCGCCTCCTCTGCTTCGTCCCGGGCGCCATGGCCTCGCTGAGCTCTGCCCGCGCCAGCGACCTCCTCTGCGCCCCATCGACCGTGCCAGCGCAGCAGCGCCTCGTCCACTCGCCTCTCCGCCGCCACGCCAAGGCCCTCGCAGACGCTCGCCCGCCGCTTCTTCGCTTGAACGAGACGACCAGCGCCGACCAGCGCTTAAGCTTCGCGGATCCGCGTCCCCACGGCCGAAATCGGTTCCCTCTTTCTTGCCCGCCTCCGGTGGTCGTCTGCCGTCGCCGGAAACACCAGCGCCTCCACCTCCCGCCTTCCTGGAACGCACAACCACCGCCTCGCGAAGGCCTCGAGCTGCCTCGAAGCCGTCATTCTTGCCCGCCGCCCGGCTTCCCGCCTCGCCGCCGCCGTCGATCTCCGCCTCCACGCCCGCGAGCTCGCCTCGCTTCGCAGACGCCGCCTCGCCATTACGCCTTATTCGCCTGCCGCGCGCCGCCCCACGCGCCTCCCGCGCCCGCCTCGCTTGGAGTTCGTCGCTGCCGCCTCCGATCCCGCTTCGCCGCCCGGCCTCCTCGCCAGTCCGTCTCGATCCGCCGAACCGCGCCCCATGGCCTTCCTCGCGCCGGATTGACCTCGCGGACTCCTCCGCAACAGCTCTAGTCCCGCCGTGCCGTCGCTCAACCTGCTGCTGCTGCTGCTTCGTCTTCGAGGGACGAGCCCCTATCGCCTCGCCTTCGCTTCGTCCAGCCGCGTGATCGACTTCGCCAGTCCCGTCGCCGTCGCATCCAAAACCAGCGAGCCAGCCCGCCCAGCGCCCTTCTTCAGCCCCTAATCCCTCACCGATCCGGCCTCAGGCCCAATGTGAGCAGCTCCCCCACGCCCTGGGCCAGATCTCAGATTCGGCCCAGCTCCTGTTTTTTTCCCTTCTGCGAATTTGTCTATTTATCCAGTAAACTGCATATTTACAGATTGACCCTCCTAGTTCATGCATTTAATTACTCACAAACCATGCATCTTTTGTAAATAAGTTATATATGTAAGATGCTTAGTTTTTCATCTAGTTTCATAATATGCCATTTTCATCCATGTTTAAAATGATTAAAATGTTATTTGATTAAATTTGCTCAAATGCCATGTTAAAATGATTTATTTCATAACTATTTAACCGTAACTCCGAATTTAATAAACTTTACATGTAAATGGGGTAGAATTTTGCCTAGTTTAACATGGTACACTCATCTTGCATGTTTAACAACTCTAAAATTGTGTTTAGGGCAGAGCAGTACCAAACCTTAAAATATGCACATGGGGATTTTCCGGAATTGTTGTTTGTTCTTCCGGCCTCATTTAAACTTGCCTAGTTAGGTAGTTTTGTTATGCTTCACCCCTTGCCATGTTTAACAATATTTAACATTGTTGTGTACCTAAACGAGAGAGAACTAAATAATTGTATGTGGTGTTCATCAATATGCAACTCGTTGCATATTGAGCTCCACTTAATTTGTAGTGTTGTTTGTTGCACTTTGCCATGCCATGCCATGCCTCATTAAACCGGACATGCATCATACTTGTTTGCGCATCATGACATGTTTATGTGATGGTTGTTTACTATGTTATTTGCTTCTTTCCGGTTTGCTTCTCTCGTTAGCTTCGGTTTCGTTCGGAGTTGTGAGGATTCGCTCGACTACTCCCTGCTTCATCTTCTTCATGGACTCGTTCTTCTTCCTTGCGGGATTTCGTGCAAGATGACCGCTACCCTGGATCTCACTACTATCATTGCTATGCTAGTTGCCTCGTTCTTTCGCTATGCTGCGCTACCTATTACCTGTTTGTCCAGCCATCCCATATTGCCATGAACCTCTAACCTTTGACACCATTCCTAGCAAACCATTGCTTGGCTATGTTACCGCTTTGCTCAGCCCTCTTATAGCGTTGCTAGTTGCGTGAAGTGAAGATTGCTCCATGGTGGACAGGGTTTATGTTGGGATATCACAATATCTTTTATATTATTAATGCATCTATATACTTGGTAAAGGGTGGAAGGCTCGGCCTTATGCCCGTGTTTTGTTCCACTCTTGCCGCCCTAGTTTCCGTCATACCGTGTTATGTTCCCGGATTTTGCGTCCCTTACGCGGTCGGGTGATTTATGGGACCCCCGACAGTTCGCTTTGAATAAAACTTGTCCAAGAAGGCCCAACATTGCCTTTTACCATTTGCCTCACCACCACCTACTTTTCCTTGGGAGTAATTAACCCAAGGGTCATCTTTATTATAGCCCCCCGGCGATGCTTGTCTAAGCGTTGGTCCAAACTAGAGCACCGTATGGGACCATCCCTTGGCAACTTGGGTTACGCCGGTACTGTGACGCTTAGCTCATCCAACGTGGCTCGAGACGATATACGCGCTGCTACTATCAGATGTCGGCACGCCGGGCGGCTTTGCTGGTCTTGTTTTACCATTGTCGAAATGTCTTGATGTACCGGGATACCGAGTCTGATCAGAGTGTCTCGGGTGAAGGTTTATTCCTTTGATGATCGCGAGAGCTTGTCATGGGCTAAGTTGGGACACCCCTGCAGGGTTTAAACTTTCGAGACCCATGCCCGCGGTTATGTGATAGATGGGAATTTGTTAATGTCCGGTTGTAGACAACTTGACACTTGATCCGAATTAAAACACATCAACCGAGTGTGTAGCCGTGATGGTCTCTTCTCGGCGGAGTCCGGGAAGTGAACACGGTTTCTGTGTTATGCTTGACGTAAGTAGGTGTTCAGGATCACCTCTTGATCATTGCTAGTTGACGACCGTTCCGCTTGTTCTCTTCTCGCTCTTATTTGCGTTGGTTAGCCAGCATATCTTGCTTAGTCGCTGCTGCAGCCTCACCACTTTACCCCTTCCTTTCCCATTAAGCTTTGCTAGTCTTGATACCCATGGTAATGGGATTGCTGAGTCCTCGTGGCTCACCAGATACTTCCAAAACCAGTTTGCAGGTGCCTATGTTACCGAAAGCGGTGACGCAATCAAGCTCAAGGAGGAGCTCGATGAAGATCTTGCCCTTTGTTGTTGTTTCGTTCTAGTTGATCAGTAGTGGAGCCCAGTTGGGGTTGATCGGGGACCCTTTTGTCGCATTTGGGGTTCTTCTTTTATTTTGGTTCCGTAGTTGGACCTTGATTGTATCTGGATGATGTAATGCTTTATTCATGTAATTGTGTGAAGTGGCGATTGTAAGCCAACTATGTATCTCTTTCCCTTATGTATTACATGGGTTGTGTGAAGATTACCTCACTTGCGACATTGCTTTCAATGCGGCTATGCCTCTAAGTCGTGCTTCGACACGTGGGAGATATAGCCGCATCGAGGGCGTTACAGTACCCTCTACTTGAACATGGTGCTTTATGCTTCATATTATTATCCAATGATGTGTTGCCATCCTATGATGTGTGAGTAGATCAGTTTTGTCCTATGGGTTAACTGATGATCGTGATTGGTTTGTGTAGGATCGAAAGTATGTCTAGAGGGGGGGTGATTAGACTACTTGACAATATAAAAATTCAGCCTTTTGATTAAGACAAGTTTTTGGCAAGTTCACAATGATGATCAAGTCAAGTATCACCCTACACATGCAATTCTAGAGTATTGGCAGCGGAAAGTAAATTGCACATGTAGTAGAGAGAGGTGGAGAAGAGCAAACGCAATTTGGAGACACGGAGATTTTTTCTCGTGGTTCCGATAGGTGGTGCTATCGTCAATCCACGTTGATGGAGACTTCAACCCACGGAGGGTAACGGCTGCGAGAGTCCACGGAGGGCTCCACCCACGAAGGGTCCACGAAGAAGCAACCTTGTCTATGCCATCATGGCATACGCCACGGAGGACTAGCCTTACTCGGGGTAGATCTTCACGAAGTAGGCGATCTCCTTGCCCTTACAAACTTCTTGGTTCAACTCCACATCTTGACGGAGGCTCCCAAGCGACACCTAACCAATCTAGGAGGCACCACCTCCAAAAGGTAATAGATGGTGTTGGTGATGATGAACTCCTTGCTCTTGTGCTTCAAATGATAATCTCCCCAACACTCAACTCTCCTCACCGATTTGGCTGTGGTGGAAGAAAGGATTGAGTGGAAAGCAACTTGGGAAGGCTAGAAATCAAGTTTCATATGGTGGGAGTGGAGCAACTTGATCTCAACACAAGGGTAGGTAGTTTTCTTCTCGAAATGTAAGGTAGGAGTGGTAGTTCTTTCGATGGCTCTCTCCACGAATGAAGAGGGGTGGAGGGTATTTATAGCCTCCACACAAAATCCAACTGTTACACACATTTGACCAATCTCGGTCGGACCGAAGTTGACAACTCGGTGAGACCGAAAGTTCAAATCTTGTGAACGTTGGGATTTTCGGTGGGACCGAAAATACAATCTCGGTGAGTCCGATTCTTCCAAAGACTAGGGTTTGCCAATCTCGGTGGGACCGACTTCATCATCTCGGTGACACCGATTTGATGATAGAAGGTTAGAGAAGCTTGACAACACTAGTTTCGTGAGACCGAGTTCGAATCGGAAAATCCAAATTTCTAGGGTTTGGGTATATGGCTGAGGTGGTTCATCTCGGTGTGGTGAAGTTTATGGAATCGGTGGGACCGAGATTACTTATGAGTGTATGTTTGGAATGAAAGATTGCTGATAGTTTGGGAGATAGATCACTAAGCACTTTGAGCAACCAGATCATTATCATAACCTCATCCCTTTTAATAGTATTGGCTTTCCTATAGACTCAATGTGATCTTGGATCACTAAACCAAAAATGGAGTCTTGAGCTTTTGCCAATGCTTGCCTTAGCATTTTGAGGGGTCCACTTCTTGACCATAGCCATACCCATATCACCGAACTTTCTAAAATGATACTCAAGAAACTATTAGTTCAATGATATATATGTTGTTATTAATTACCAAAACCACCCGGGGATTAGTTGCACTTTCAATCTCCCCCTTTTTGGTAATTGATGACAACATATAGATCAAAGCTTCGACAAATGATATAATCAATGAATAATATCGTCGCTTTGAGAAGTATGTGATAAGCAAGAGCTCCCCTAAATTTGTGCATTATTTAAGATTTGCGCTTGAATGCAAATGCACAATCGATTAGGATCATGGGTCACTCTTCCATGTCACATACATCTTGGTGGAGCGCACAAAATGATAAGAGTGAATAGCATGCACCCAATCACCAAGACATGAGTAAATGATCATACAAGATATGAATAGCATATGATAAGCATTAAGCACACATTAAGGCATAGTACGATCAAGCACTCATCAAAGTAGAGCAAACGAGTATCAAACACACGGAATGTCTCGAAAATCTCAAAAGTATCTCAAAAGACCGCAAATAAACGAAAGAGCAAAAGCGCAAAGACAAAGCACTCTCTCTCGAAGTCCTATGATCTATACAATTTCTCCCCTTTGGCAACAAGTTACCAAAAGTTCGAAAGGTATAGAGCTAAACGTCACTAGGGACTCTGCCGGCGGCTCTGTGCAGGTTGATGGAGTTGAGATGGCTGCATCTGCAAAGGCTTCAGCTGAAGTCTGAGGAGCTGGAGGAGTGGACACTGGAGCTGGAGCTGGAACTGATGGAGCCGTGGGAGGTGCTGAGGCTGTAGTCCTGGTGTCTGTCACTGGAATAGCAGCTGATCTGGGTCTTGTGGGAACCGGAGCAGGCTGTTCATAATCATCCTGGACTAGGTCATCCTGCATCTTCTTCATCAGCTCTTCCTTCTCCCTCTTGGCTTCCTCGATATCTGCCTCAAGCTTGTTGACGGTGACTTGCACTTCAGTCAGCTTGACATCCAGAGCATGGATCTTATCTTCAACAATCCTCTCAAGACTCTCCTGAGACTGCACAATGCTGGCCAGGCGTTGTTCAATTCTCTGGGTAGCTTCAAGGAGCTGCTCTCCAACACTCTTGGGTTTAGCTGCTGCTGCTTCTTCTTCCTTCTCGCTTTTAGCTTTCTTGGCAGCTTCATCTTTGCTTGACCTTCAACGACGTTGGGTCATCCTCATCCATCACAACTTCATTGTCCTCATGCTCAGGGCTGCGGTGGCAAGTGTGGTCTATCCAACAAGTAGGTGCCCGTGCCAAACTTGGCATTGATAAGCATCTGAATGTGCGGGGCAAATCCACATGACCTCTTCTGGTCTGCTGCAGTCCTCTTGATAGTCTCAACTATTAGGTCCATCACCTTGAAAGGTGCCTTCTGATCAAGTATGTGCAGCATGTTGATAGAATAGCCTCTTATCATGCGATGATCTCCAGACTTGGGCATCAAGGTATGCCTCAGAATTGTGTTTGTAGTAGGTAGACCTGCCTGGAGATGATACACTGAGCCGAGCTTCCAGATCTCTACATCCTTAGCTGGTACCTCATTGTACATGTTCTTCATAGACTCATGGTTTTTCTTGGGAATTCCATAGACATCAACATCATCTTCTCTTGTCTTCGGAGCATTCAGCAAGGCTGCCCATTCTTCAACAGTTGAAGAGAATCTTTGGCCTTCACCATCCATGTGATCTTACCATCCGGATAGAAATGAGTCGTGGCATAGAATTGCATGATCATCTCATCATTCCAATCATCGACCGACCAACAAACTCAGCAACACCACATGCAGAAAGCTCTCATGCACATGTGGAAAGAAGTCTCTGTGCTCTTCATCACAATGTATGCCCAATCAACATAGCGAGTGTCTGCAATAATGGGCTTCTTGTCCATAAGCATTGCCTCATAGAAGTCTTGCTGCTCTCTGGTGTGGAACCTTGGATCTACAGCAGTCCTTCTCCTCACAGCATATGGATCAGCTTGTCTCCATAGCCTGAGACCTTTATCCTTTCTTTCCTTCATGTTCTCAGCTCGAGGATGAGCATCATTGTGAATAGGCAGTTTCTGACGAAGTTTCAGCAATACAGGTGCCTCATCATCTGACTCAGCTGGTGGCACATTGTCTTTCTTCTTCTCTGAAGCTGGGATGTTCCTGACAGTTTTCTTGGGCTTGGCAGCAGGCTTGGCTTGAGCTGCCTTTGCTGGAGCAGAAGGCTTGGACTTAGAAGGTGCTCCTGCCCTGATGGCATCACCCATCAACTTAGACTTCTGAGGAGGAGGCTGTGGAGCTTCCTCATCATCATCATCATCATCTGCTGCTTCATCATGCACAATTCTCTTCCTCTTGGAAGTTTTCTTCACCTTACTTGATGTTTCTTCTTCCATGCTCAGCTTCTTAGCAACAGTGGATTTCTTCACTTTGCTGGTGCCTTTCTTGGTTTGCTGCCCTTGATGCTCTTTGGCAACAACTTTCCTCTTTGGCTTGGAGGAGATCTCTTCCTCAGCAATAAAATCAGAATCTTCTTCATCAGAATTCCTCTTCTTCCTGGCCCTGGTGGCTGCAGGAGGCAAACCACTTGGTGTGCTCCTTTCACCATCATCTGAAAAACTGCTGGCCTCAGGACTAGTGCCTGCCTCTGGAATCTCAACAATTGGTGATTCAGAAATGTTCTGGCTATCACTGGCATCTGACATGGCTGACAACCTGTGAATAGATTAGGTGTAGGCAGAGTAGAAGAGTTATCACAAACTGCAGAAGATTTTGCAAAAAAAATGAGTTCAAATTTCAGTTTTAGGTTTTCACAGAATGCATTTCGGTCGATCGAGTCTAAAATTCGTGAATCCAAGTGTCTAAAAGAACCATTCACACCACTTTCGGTTGGACCGAAATGGGTTTCGGTCTAGCCGAGAACACTAGGGTTTCACTAAATCCTCATTTCGTCGCACCGATTTGCACAACTTCGGTTGGACCGAAGGTGCAAAGGTAATGGCCAGAGGCCAAATCGGTCATACCGAGAATGTAGAATCGGTCTCACCGAGATGTGTTCGGCGGAAACCTAACCCTAAAACTTTTACTCGAATTTCGTTCTAAGAACTAATCTGCTGGATAGAAAGATCTCAAACGTGGCAAGAAGCTAGGCAATCCAATCGTGCATAGAATCGGAGGTTGAAGCACGAGAGGGATCGAAACTCACCCTAACTTGGTGGAGTTTCTCTACGGCGGCAACGGCGCGGGGAGAATGACCGTTGACGGCGACGGAGTCCTGCGGCGAGGGCGCACAGGCGACGACAGAGACGATCCGGAGACCACGGCGATGGCAGCAAGGGGTTTGGGGCGAGGCGTTTTGAAGTAGGAATCAACGCGCGCTGCCCTCAGAGTATATATACCCCTTAGCTGTCGGTGGGACCGAGTTGTAAAACTCGGTGGCACCGAGATGGATAACTGCAGGCCAGTTACACACTTCGGTCATGCTGAATTTGCAACTCGGTTTCACCGAGGTGAAAACCTAGATCAATCCAAGTGCTTTCGGTTGGACCGAGTTTGAGTGGGTTGGCCTGACCGAAAATACTTAGAAGGTTTTGGAAGTTAAGCTTTTGACGGATCGGTGGCTCCGAGTGCTCCTCACTCGGTGGGTCCGAAAAAGACTTGTCCAAAGTTTGTGATATAAGCATGAATGGAATTTGAGACAAGAAAGCATAGATAGCTAGGGGAGGTACTTAGGCATTCTTGTCCATCCATTTGGTCAAAAAGAAAATCCAAAAGACCAAATCAACAAATGGATGTCCTCGAATGGATAAAATCATGCATCCAACATGCTCACACAATAAGATAGCAAATGAAATATGTGTCAAACATGCACAAACAAAACTCTAGCAACTAGCACACAATTTGTCGATGACTAGGTCATCTTTATATGAGTATATTGACTTAGGAGTCAAATGAGGACATTTGATCATAGGTCATACTCATCGTTTAAGCACAAGTGGGGTTACCACTTTTACATAAAGCATTGATGTGTTCACATCATTTGAAGATGCTTTAGCTCAATTCTTTAGAGCAAAGCTCCCCTTGATGTGAGAACCCTTTTAAAGGGTCAAACTAACCTTGGGTTGTCGAGAAGACTTCATGTAGATGTTGAAGATGTGGATGCTCAATGTTGATGAAGATCATCAAGAGTTGGGAGCAATCCTTTGGATTCGGGCACTTTCAATACCTACATGGGTTAGTCCCACAAGGAACAAACAAGGATATCCATGGACATAGATTGAAGTACACAATAGATGATGTCCATGAAAGCAATGATTACCTTGTCCCTTGACTTACCAACAAGAGGGTTTGTGACTCCATGAACTAGTGCAAGATGTGGAAGTTGATTGCACAAGTTTTTGCCAAAATGAATGTGAGTGAAGTATGTTGGCGGAGTCACCCTCAAGAACTCTCTAGTTCTTCTTCTTCGGATCCACATCATCTTGATGGGAATCCTTGGGGTTGTAGTTGAGCTTGACGAAGTAGAACTTGACGCTTCCTTGGGAACCCACTTGACCATGGCTTTAGGTGCTTCAATAAATGCATCAATCTCCTCTTGAAGCTTGTCCTTGCCTTTTAGCTTGTGGTCTTGTGGTGGAAGATCATCTTGTGCTTGTTCCACATTGGAAGAAGTAGGATCATACTTCTCCTTTTGAGAAACAAACTTTGGAGTGGGATATTGACCTTCTTCCCATTCAACACCCTCGGCGTTGAACTTTCGCTCAAAACCAATTCCTTGATTCTTCCGGTGCCTTCCTTGCTTGCGAACAATTTCTCAAAGTTCTTGCTTCCGCAAGGCTCTTGTAGACACCTTTCTCTATAATCCTTTCAATAAACTATTTTCTTGCTCAAGTGTAACTTGGCTTGAAACATTGTTAGTGGAATCAAGAGAATTACTAGGAGCAACAATATTGGATTTAGCATGGTTATTGTTACTACTAGATGAAGAATTTTTCTTATGCTTGTCATGCTTAGTTTTAATAGGTGGCAAGAAATTAGACAAGAGAAGTCGTTTGGCAAGATATGAAGAACTCTTCTTTCAAGATCGTCATTGATTGCTTTTAGGAACTCATGTTCTTGCTCTAGATTGAGCTTCTCGAAGCGTAGCTTCTCATGAGATCTTAGGAGCTCTCTATGATCTTCTTGAGTTGTTTCATGAGCTAACTTAAGAGTGTTTAGTTCTTTAGTTAGACGCTCAATCTCCTTCATAGCATTGTCATTCGACTCTTCTCGACTATAAAGACTACTAGCATGTTCATCATTACTTGGCTCACTAGATTTATCATGTAAAAGCTCATCTTCACCAAGCAAGTCATCCTCATCACTATCAAAGTCAATAAATTCAGGGTGTGATACCTTGGGGCCTTTAGCCATGAAGCATCTTCCAATTCCCTCATTTGGTGAATCAAATAAGTCATAGGAGTTGGAGTTGGAGGACACGAGAGCAAGACCGGAACACCTTCATCTTGATCAGTAGTCGGAGTTGGAGTGATAGCTTCTTTCGGAGTGATTGTCTGAGTCGGAGCCGAGACCCATTCACCTACATGAGCTTGATGTTTTCTTCTTGTGTAGCTCCTTGATGACTTGTCTTTCCTCTCCGAATCCTTGCTTCTCCGAGAGGATCTTCGCTCATAACGATCATCTCTACTCCTTCTCTTTCCGAGGTGACTCTTCTCTTGAGCTTCTTCTTCTTGGAGATTCTTCTCTTCTCTTGTGGGGAGCCAACACTCATTTGAGTAGTGTCCGGTCTTCCACAATTGTAGCAGCTTCGATCACGACTAGAAGATCTCTTTTCATCATATGATCTAGACTTTGAGCTTCTTTCCTTGCTTCTACTCTTGTAGAATTTGTTGAAGTTCTTCACCATTAGGCTTATCTCTTCATTGGAAACTAGCTTGTCACTTGAGGTTGTGGGAGCATCACATGTAGCTTTGTAAGCACCACTTGACTTGTTGTGAAGCTCTTCCTTATCCTTAAGTGTCATCTCATGAGCAACAATTCTTCCAATGACTTCGTAGGCTTGAGATTCTTGTAGTTTGGCATCATTTGGATCAAAGTGCACACGGTGTCATACTTTCCATCCAAAGCTCGAGAATCTTCTTGATGATGAATCGGTCGGTCATTTCTTCGCTTCCTAAGCCGGCAATCTCATTTGTGATGAGAGCAAGCCTAGAGTACATTTCAGCGACTCCTTCACCTTCCTTCATCTTGAACTTGTCAAGTTGACCTTGAAGAACATCTAGCTTTGATTCCTTCACGGACTCGGTACCTTCGTGCATTTCACCAAAGTATCCCAAATCTCTTTTGCATTCTCAAGACGGCTGATTTTGTTGAACTCCTCGACACAAAGCATTGAAGAGAATGTCACAAGCTTGAGCATTGTTTTGCAACATCCGCAATTCATCCGCTAGAAGCTTCACGATCCGAACTTTTCCTTCCTCAAGAACTCACCTTGCAAACCAACAAAAATAATGCCCCATGCGGCTGGGTTATGTCCAAGAATATGCATTTTCATTTTATGCTTCCAACTAGCAAAATTTGAACCATCAAAGTAAGGACCTCTACGAAAATTACCCTCACTAGACGCCATACTCTCCTAGGTTGTGAAACCAAGCTTATGGAGTCCAATGCAATGGAAACCAATACAATGGAGACCAAAGCTCTGATACCACTTGTAGGATCGAAAGTATGTCTAGAGGGGGGGTGATTAGACTACTTGACAATATAAAAATTCAGCCTTTTGATTAAGACAAGTTTTTGGCAAGTTCACAATGATGATCAAGTCAAGTATCACCCTACACATGCAATTCTAGAGTATTGGCAGCGGAAAGTAAATTGCACATGTAGTAGAGAGAGGTGGAGAAGAGCAAACGCAATTTGGAGACACGGAGATTTTTCTCGTGGTTCCGATAGGTGGTGCTATCGTCAATCCACGCTGATGGAGACTTCAACCCACGGAGGGTAACGGCTGCGAGAGTCCACGGAGGGCTCCACCCACGAAGGGTCCACGAAGAAGCAACCTTGTCTATGCCATCATGGCATACGCCCACGGAGGACTAGCCTTACTCGGGGTAGATCTTCACGAAGTAGGCGATCTCCTTGCCCTTACAAACTTCTTGGTTCAACTCCACATCTTGACGGAGGCTCCCAAGCGACACCTAACCAATCTAGGAGGCACCACCTCCAAAAGGTAATAGATGGTGTTGGTGATGATGAACTCCTTGCTCTTGTGCTTCAAATGATAATCTCCCCAACACTCAACTCTCCTCACTGATTTGGCTGTGGTGGAAGAAAGGATTGAGTGGAAAGCAACTTGGGAAGGCTAGAAATCAAGTTTCATATGGTGGGAGTGGAGCAACTTGATCTCAACACAAGGGTAGGTAGTTTTCTTCTCGAAATGTAAGGTAGGAGTGGTAGTTCTTTCGATGGCTCTCTCCACGAATGAAGAGGGGTGGAGGGTATTTATAGCCTCCACACAAAATCCAACTGCTACACACATTTGACCAATCTCGGTCGGACCGAAGTTGACAACTCGGTGAGACCGAAAGTTCAAATCTTGTGAACGTTGGGATTTTCGTGGGACCGAAAATACAATCTCGGTGAGTCCGATTCTTCCAAAGACTAGGGTTTGCCAATCTCGGTGGGACCGACTTCATCATCTCGGTGACACCGATTTGATGACGAAGGTTCTGAAGCTTGACAACACTAGTTTCGTGAGACCGAGTTCGAATCGGAAAATCCAAATTTCTAGGGTTTGGGTATATGGCTGAGGTGGTTCATCTCGGTGTGACTGAGTTTATGGAATCGGTGGGACCGAGATTACTTATGAGTGTATGTTTGGAATGAAAGATTGCTGATAGTTTGGGAGATAGATCACTAAGCACTTTGAGCAACCAGATCATTAACATAACCTCATCCCCTTTTAATAGTATTGGCTTTCCTATAGACTCAATGTGATCTTGGATCACTAAACCAAAAATGGAGTCTTGAGCTTTTGCCAATGCTTGCCTTAGCATTTTGAGGGGTCCACTTCTTCAGTCATAGCCATACCCATATCACTGAACTTTCTAAAATGATACTCAAGAAACTATTAGTTCAATGATATATATGTTGTTATTAATTACCAAAACCACCCGGGGATTAGTTGCACTTTCAGTTTGAGTTACATGTTTTATTATTGGTGCTGTCCTATGGTGCTCTCCGTGTCGCACAAGCGTGAGGGATCCCCATTGTCGGGTTTGCAATATGTTTATGATTTGCTTATGGTGGGTGGCGTGAGTGAACAGAAGCACAGACCCGAGTAAGTAGGTTGTTTGCGTATGGGATAAAGGGGACTTGATACTTTAATGCTATGGTTGTGTTTTACCTTAATGATGTTTCGTAGTTGCGGATGCTTGCTAGAGTTCCAATCATAAGTGCATATGATCCAAGAAGAGAAAGTATGTTAGCTTATGCCTCTCCATCAAATAGAATTGCAATAGTGATTACCGGTCTAGTTATCGATTGCCTTGGACAAATAACTTTCTCGTAACAAAAAGCTCTCTACTAATACTTACTTTATTGCATATTTATCTAAACAGCCCCTAGTTTATATTTACGTGCTCTTTATTATCTTGCAAACCTATCCAACAACACCTATAAGGTACTTCTAGTTTCATACTTGTTCTAGGTAAAGCGAACATGAAGTGTGCGTAGAGTCGTATCAGTGGCCGATAGGACTTCAGAGAGTATTTATTCTACCTTTAGCTCCTCGTTGGGTTCGACACTCTTACTTATCGAAAGAGGCTACAACTATCCCGTATACTTGCGGGTCATCAGCGGCACCCGCACCTTGACGAAGGCCGCGTTGGGCATCCGGCACGTGACCCGGAGGAAGGTGAGGTGATCCTCAATCACCCTCGAACCTGTAAGTGCATCTAGTGCCCCTTAGTGATTTTGGTGTATTGAAGACTTATAGGTTAAGGGACTAATGCGTTTGTGAGTGTACACAGGTCTATAAGTCTATGAGGAGTTTGATATTTACAGAGAAAGTCGACCCCTAAAAATGAAGTTCTTCGATCAAGACTTTGATATTCGAAGACTTTACAAGACTTTGAAAGTGAAGAAATTGGTGCGACCTTGAAGACTTGGTATTCATTTGAGGAACATGAAGCGTGAAGACTTTTGTTTTCATAGTTTCATTTTCTCTTTCTTGAGTCATAGGAAACACCGTACTGTTAAAGGGGGTCGAGGAAATACTAAGGAAAAATATCCAAGTGATGCTCAACTCAAAATCCTACACCTACCAATCCCTTCGAGTGAAGCCTTTGGAAATCTCATACGGTTCAGTCATTTTCTTCAGTGACAGAGACAAAGTTCTTCTGGTCACTGATGAATTTGTTCTGACTAAGGAGTTAGGAATTCGCCATTGCGAATTACCTACACAGTGAGTAACATGATAGCCCTGAGGAATTTGAGAGTCAAATTTCCGACCGTTGCTGTGCTGCGGCCAGCTGTCCCAAAATATCTTATCCACCTAACGGTCATATCACTGAAGGGCATTTATGTCTTATCATGTCGGGCTGCTCTCTAGGCTATAAATAGCCCCCCTACAACCACTAGCTGGTTGGCTGCTCCGAGAGAACTTGACACTTGTCATTTGAGAGCAACCCATCCTCCAAGGACTTTGAGCGAAAATCATCAAGTGAGGAAAACCCAAACCAAACCCCCACAAACCCAAAGTGATTGAGCATCATCAAGAAATTGATCTGCGTGGCTCGACGCTTGTTACCTTTGAAGACTGTGCTTCTTCCAGACGGTTAGGCGTCATGGTCTAGAGCATCCAAGAGGAATTGTGGATCGCCGAGTGACCAAGTCTGTGAAGGTTTGGAAGTCGCTCAAGACTTACCACGAGTGATTGGACGAGGTCTGCATGGCCTTAGTTCAAGGAGAATACGGTGAGGACTGGGTGTCTGAGCTGCGTGCTCGGCCGATCGGGTGTCCGGATCTGCGTGTCCTCGAGTTTAAATACTCACCGCTCCAACTAGACGTATAACCGAGACATCGCTTGGAACTGGTTTACCAAATCATTGTCTTCACCAACCTAATCGGTTCTATTTCCTCAACCCTTCTATTTCCTCATTACTGTGTTGAGTGTTTGTTCATATCTGTGTTTGAAGACTTTGACTGAAGACTTTCTCAATTTCCTCAGTTCAATTTCTTCAGTCTGTTGGTCTTCATCTTGTGTTATCCTGTGATTACGCTTTCTGTACTCTGTGCTAGTCTTCATTTCATCATGATGACCATGCTTGTATTCTGTCATGCTTACTTCTGAGTACTTATTCCGCTGCTAGTAGTTCTTCGTTAAGGAATTTCCTCACCGGCAAATTCCTCAGTGAAGAATTCATAAAAATCGCCTATTCACCCCCCTCTTGTCGATATAACGCACTTTCAATTGGTATCAGAGCAAGGTACTCCCTTGTTCTGTGTGATTTTGGTTTAACCGCCTGGAGTTTTAGTTATGTAGACCGCAGGTATGATCAAGGTCTCGGCTGGGTGTCCGACCTTTGATGGGACGGACTACCCCTACAGGAAGAACAAGATGCGAATGCATCTTGAGGCAATTGACAACGATCTCTGGTATGTTGTGGAAAATGGTGTTCCCTCTGTCACACCCTCACTGAACGCTACCGATGTGAAGAGATCCAAGCAACTCGATTCTCAAGCAAAGAATATCATATGTGGCCATCTGAGTAAAGGACAATATGGAAGAGTGAGTGCTTTGGAAACTGCTAAGCTTATCTGGGATAGGCTGTCCAAAGTGAATGAAGGAATCTCAACTCAGCGTGACTCTCGAGTTGATGTTCTTCGGAATCTCTTCAACCGCTTCAAAAGACTCGACAATGAAAATGTCCAACAAACCTTTGATCGCCTCACTGACATCTCAAATGAGCTTCAAGCCCTCGGTGCCACTGACATCACTGATCATGAGGTGGTGAAGAAACTGTTGAGATCGCTTGATTCCTCATTTGATACTCTGGGACTGATGATACAAGAACGGGCTGACTACAAGTCTCTTGATCCTGCCGATATCCTCGAAAGGCTAAATACTCACGAGTTCCACTTCTTTGAAAAGAGAGATCTCTATGGTTCGAGCTATGGCAAACCACGTGCCACAAGGCCAAGGCTGTGTCGACTCAATGTGAGGATTACGGTAGTAGCCTTGGTGATCTGAAGAATTGAGCCAGAGCTAGCACCGCGTGAAGAAATTCCAAAGTTCTCAAGACGTGGTCGCTTTGGAAAATCCTCAAGAAGCAGTGATTCCTCATCAAGTGACTATAAGAGAAGGCTGTGCCACAAATGCAAGAAACCTGGTCACTACATTCAAGATTGTCCTCAGTGGGAAAAGGAAATGAAGAAGAAGAAATACAAAGATTACAGTTCTGATGATGCAAAGAAGAAGAAGAAATTGTCAAAATCTTCGTCATCAAAATCCTTGAAGTCTTCATCCAACAAGAAGAGCAGCTCCAAGAAGGCTCGGGCATTCATTGGCAAGGAAATGGACTCTGAAGCTGAATCCGAGGAAAATGAGGAAGAGGAGGCGTCTGAAGAATCCGAATCTGGTGTGGCGAGTCTGGCCTTCGCTACTGCCTTCGTTAGCAAGTCCATCTTCAACACTGAAGAAACTGACCCCACCGACAAGCCTGATGAAGATAATGATGACTACGCTCCCACCTATTGCTTCATGGCGAAAGGTGCAAAGGTACTCAAATACACCTCCTCTGAATCTAGTGAAAATGAATCTGATGAGGATCTCAAGCCCAGCTACTCTAAACTTGCTAAGATTGCTATAAAACAACAAAGGGCTTTTGAAAAGGTTCAAAACATGCTAGACAAAAGTGATGATATGTTTGGTGAAGAAATGGATCGCACTAAAGCCCTGACTGAAAATCTTCAGAGACTTCAATCTAGGTTTGATAACGTTCAAAGTCATCATAACACTCTCTTATCTGATCATGAGAAACTTTCTTATGAATTTCTTCAAAGAAAGAAAGATCTTGAGAAGCTGAGAGTGTGTTATGAAGATCTTCAGAAGGAGCGCGATTCATTACTTGCTCAACAGATCAGCGCTTCTCAGGAAGAATTTGTTCCTCCATGCTTAAAGTGCATTGAACGTAAATCTGCTAATTCTTCACCTGAATGTTCAAATGCTTCAACTGTTACAAATTCTTCATCTGCCTCTGCTATCACTAATTCCTCATCTAAGGACATTGCTAGTATCACTGACAATGCAGGGCTGAAGGAATTGTACACGACAGGCATGTACAAAAGCCTCAAAGGGCATCAGACTCTTTGTGATGTGCTTAAAAGCGAGATCCTCAACAGAAACCCTAGGAAAGAGGGTATTGCCTTTGAGAGGAAACTTAATGCTGATGGAACATATTGGAAGCCTAAGCAGTACCCCAAAACCTCGTGGGTTGCTGCAAAGGGACCTCCAGTCGATCCATCTAACTTATCTGGCTTTACATGTGAATCTCCTCAATCTTCTGATGAGTCATTTGACTCCAACTATAAACTGTTCAAAAATCAGAATGGTGAAGTATTTGCTAGATATGTTGGCACTAACTACAGGAATGGTGCTCCTATGAAGAAAATCTGGGTTCCCAAGAAGTGCCTCGAAAGCCTTCAGGTGAATGTCCTCATGACACCACCTGTGAAGAACAGGAACCCCAGATCAAATTCTTCATATGGACCAAATTCTTCATATGGATCCAAGTCCTCATACGGACCAAATTCCTCACGTGGATCAAATTCCTCAAAAGGATCAAAGTCCTCATATGATTATCATCGTGCTAACAACTCTGTCTCGCAGGGTAGAGCTAAGGGCTATGCATATGGGCATTATTCTTCAAATCATTATGTTCATAAGTCCTCGAAGAATTTCTCTGCTTATTCATATGCTTATCCTAACCCCTCTTATGTGAAATGAAATGGTTTGGCCTCTATGCCACCTTTCTCGTATGGTGCTCGCAGAGTGATGAACTCTTTGCCACCCCTTCAGATGTGGGTGGTGCAGAAAAAGAACTAATCTCTTCTGCAGGGTCAGGTCTCCAGACGTGCTTTAACGTCTAAAGAATTTGCCGAGGACCTGACAGAATTGCCTGAAAGGACGCAGGCGAATCATGATGAAATGAACCTTCATTTGACACGTCCTCATACTGCTATATCTGTTTACTGCTTGATGAAATTCATCTGATGAACTTGATATCATATTCTTCACTGACGAAGCATATGAGATTGTAAGTTACACTAATTCATCTGCAGGATGATCAACCCAAAACTACTGAGTGGGTCCTCGATAGTGGATGTACGGATCACATGACTGGTGACAAGAATCTATTGATGGATGCTCCCTTATCACCATCTCATCTGAAGCATATCATCTTTGCTGACAAAGGCAAAAGTCAGGTATTGGGTCTGGGTAAGGTTGCAATCTCTAAGGATAAACACATGGACAAAGTCATGCTTGTTGAGTCCTTAGGATACAACCTCATGTCAGTCTCAATGCTTTGTGATCTTGATATGGTTGTTGTCTTTGGCAAGTATCGCTGTGTTGTGATTATGGAAGCTGACAATTCCAAAGTCTTCGAAGGCTTTAGGAGAGGAGACCTGTATATTGTTTATTTCTCTACAGGACCACAACCAGCCGTGTGTCTACTTGCAAAAGCTTCCGAAGGATGGCTATGGCATCGACTTGGTCACGCAGGCATGAGGAATTTGCACACGCTTGCGAAGAAGAAGCTTGTCATTGGCATTGAGAATGTCAAATTCCTCAAGGATCACTTGTGCGGAGCCTGTGAAGCTGGAAAAATGACCAAGGCCAAGCATCCAACGAAGACTATCATGACCACTACTCGTCCATTCGAATTGCTTCACATGGACCTCTTCGGACCTAACCATTACTCAACAGTCACTAATGATGCATCTCTATATGGTTTTGTCATTGTTGATGATTACTCTCGATATACATGGGTACACATTGTTACTTACAAACATGAAGTGCAGGAAGTCTTCAAACGATTTTCCTCGAGGGCTTCAACCAACTTTGGTGTGAAGATCAAGCATATCAGAAGTGACAATGGAACTGAGTTCAAGAATTCCGGTCTTGATGACTATCTTGATGAACTTGGTATTACTCATGAGTTATCTGCTCCCTATACTCCTCAGCAAAATGGCGTCATGGAGTGCAAGAACAGAACTCTTGTCGAGATGGCTCGCACTATGCTTGATGAATACAAAACGCCTCAGCGTTTTTGGATTGATGCAATTGATACTGCGTGCCACATCATCAACAGAGTATATCTTCACAAATTCTTCAAGAAGACGGCCTATGAACTCCTCACTGGCAAGAAACCCAATGTGAGTTATTTCAAAGTCTTCGGTGCTAAATGTTGGATTAGAGATCCTCACTACAATTCTAAATTTGCACCGAAAGCACATGAAGGTTTTATGCTTGGTTACGGAAAGGACTCACACACCTATAGAGTCTTCAACATTGTTCTCCACAAGATTGTTGACACTGTAGATGTGCGGTTCGATGAAACTAATGGCTCGCAAAGAGAGCACCTACCTTCTGTGTTAGATGAACCAGCTCCTGAGGATTCTATCAAATTCAAGGCAACTGAGGTTGTCATTCCTACTCAAGAATCTGTCAAGAATTCATTCCAGTTCATGAAGAACGCCGAGTGATGCACTGAAGAAAATGCTTTGAGGAAAATGGTGTCAAGAAAATGCTGATCAAATTCCTCAGCGACAACCAGCTCATCCTCGCATTGCAAAAGAAGTGCAAGTGGAGAAGATCATCGATGACATTAGAGCGCCAGGTCCTCTCACACGCTCAAAAGCTTCACATTTATCTAACTTTTGTGGGCACTATGCTTTTGTCTCTATCACAGAGCCCACTAAGGTAGATGAAGCATTTCTGGAGCCGGAGTGGATTCAGGCTATGCAAGAAGAATTACATTAGTTCGAGCTCAACAATGTCTGGGAACTGGTCAACCGTCCAGATCCTCGCAAGCATAATATCATTGGCACAAAGTGGATCTACCGCAACAAGCAAGATGAAAATGGCCTTGTGGTGAGGAATAAGGCACGACTAGTAGCTCAAGGCTACACACAGGTTGAAGGAATTTATTTCGATGAAACTTTTGCACCTGTTGCTAGACTTGAGGCTATTCGCATATTACTTGCTTATGCTAACCATCATGATATCATCTTATATCAAATGGATGTGAAAAGTGCATTCCTCAATGGTAAGCTTGAGGAAGAAGTATATGTTGCTCAACCCCCAGGTTTTGAAGATCCAAAGAATCCTGACAAAGTCTTTAGACTTAATAAGGCCCTCTATGGCCTCAAGCAAGCCCCTCGGGCGTGGTATGATACATTGAAGGAATTCTTCGTGAAGAATGGCTTCACACCCAGTTCACTCGACCCTACTCTCTTTACTAAATCTTATGATGGTGAACTGTTTGTGTGCCAAATCTATGTTGATGATATTATCTTTGGCTGTACTGACCAACGTTATAGTGATGAATTTGCCTATATGATGAGTGAAGAATATCAAATGTGTATGATGGGAGAGTTGAAATTCTTCTTAGGTCTTCAAATTCGTCAACACCGAAATGGCATATTCATATCTCAGGAGAAATACCTCAAAGATGTACTGAGGAAATTCGGCATGCAAGATTGCAAAGGCGTCAAAATTCCTATGCCCACAAATGGCCATCTATGCAATCGATGAAAATGGTATTGACTTGATCACAAGGTATACCGCCCATGATTGGTTCTTTATTGTACTTATGTGCATCTAGGCCAGATATAATGCTTAGTGTTTGCATGTGTGCCCGATTTCAAGCTGCACCAAGGAATCACACCATAAGGCTGTGAAGCATATTCTTCGATATCTAGCTCACACACCAACACTAGGATTATGGTACCCCAAGGGCTCGCTTTTGATCTCATTGGATATTCGACTCGACTATGCTGGTGATCGTGTGGACCGCAAGTCAACATCCGGCACTTGTCATTTCCTCGGACGATCTTTGGTCCGTTGGTCCTCAAGAAACAGAACTGCATATCACCGCTCATCGCGAAGCTGAATACATTGCTGCTGGCTCTTGCTGTGCTCAATCGCTTTGGATGAAGCAAACCCTCAAGGACTATGGCATCAACGTGAAGAATGTGCCTCTCCTCTGCGACAATGAGAGTGCCATCAAGATTGCTCACAACCCAGTTCAGCACTCGAAGACAAAGCGCATCCAGATTCGTCATCATTTTCTTCGTGATCATGTGTTGAAGGGCGACATCTCCATCGAGCACGTGAAGACTGAAGAACAACTAGCTGATATCTTCACTAAGCCCTTGGATGAGAAGAGATTTAGCAAGTTGCGGTGTGAGCTAAATATCTTAGAATCTTCGAATGTTCTTAGAAAAGGACACACATCCTAACACTTATGCAAAATTGATGACTTAGATGTGCAACACATGAAGAAACGTTTTTCTTCAATCAATGAATAATAACACTCTAAGTGTGAAGAAATTAATGAAGAATTTGATTCTCGAACCCTCGACAATTGTACGCTGTGTCTGAAATCATCATTCTTATCTGATGGGTCACGCCACCACAAAAGTTGAAAATCTTCAATTTGAGTTTTTCCTCGTTTTGAAATTCTTGAGTTTTTCAAATTCTTCAACTTTGCAAAATCTTCACTGTTTCCGTCTTGTTTCTTCATTGGCTATATATATATATATATATATATATATATATATATATATATATATATATATATGAGTTTATGTCCTCTACAGCATTCACTTATGGCTAAATCTTCATGTTGCTTTTTCTGCTAAGTGAATGTGATCGGACCCTTCCCCCTCTATGCTATACTCAATCCAATCTATTCATAGATTCTTCATGTGCGTTCTATTTGAAACTCGTTCAAAATCTTCACTGTGTCCTTGTCAGCTGAAGAAATTGCGAACGAAACTTTAAAACAAATCTTATCGAAATTTTCGGTTTTACCGCTCAAATCGTTCCGCATCCCACGATGCATTATTTTATTCACCCACGATCGTACACGATCTCAACTACACAGTACGTGGGTGACACATGTCGCGTGAAGGAGAAAGGGCAGGGGCATGTTCGTCCCAAATCTTCGGGCAAACAGTTTTTCACCGTGTCTATAAATACCCCTCTTCCCTTCCTCACTTCATTTACTCCACTCAACCGCTATCTCTCGCTCGAGCTCCTCAAACCCTAGCACCGCCGCTACTCCATCGTCGCCGGTGAGGAAGAGCTTCGCTGCCTCGACCTCGTCGCCGTCGTACTCGCGCCGGTTGCGAAAATCTTCACTCCGCCGCCGCCGTAGCTGTCTCCCTCTGCCAAGTTAGGGCGTGGGAGATCTGACCTGACGAACTTCACATCCGTTCTTCTTAGTTCGTCGTGTTCTTCATTTCGGGTAATTAAAAGTTACTTTTATTACTCACTTTGATTCTCAAACTTTCCTGAAAATCTTCAAAGGTGTTTATTCTTCAAATCTTCACATATATGAACACCTTGCACATCATATGATCTTGAACTATTTCTCTAAGCAATCATTTTCTTCAAGATTCCCTATTTGTGTGGATTTTCGATCTATACAACTCTGGAACCTAAGACAAAAACGCTTAGTGAAATTCCTCAAGGATCATCTGGTCAAATTCCTCAAAAGTTGTTCTTTTCGAAAAACCTTCTGATAACGCATATGACCTCTCCAAATTCCTCGCACCTATACTCTATTCACAGGTACTGATGTCTGCTGCTGAATCACTAGGTTCTCATCAACTTAACTCATTTGCAGCGTTCCTCGAAGAAAAACTGCATACTTCTTTAGAGTGTTCAATTGTTCAAATTCCTCATCTAAAGAATATGGCAGACGGTAAGAAGCCGCAGAAAGGAGGAAAGAAGCCTGAGGTTATGACTGCGTTTGAAATCCCTGAGGAAATCTATGCTGGCTATTGCACACCTGATGAAACAAAATTTGGCAAAGAAACCAAAAATCAGCGCAAGGTGCGCATACAGAAGATTGTACGGAGATGGGCAAGAGAGTGGAGGGAGTACAGATATGTTACTCCAAAGTATATGAAGAAATTTGCTTTAAATCCTCCATGCCCAAGAGCTCCATTGGCACCTGGCCAAGTAGCTGATCCCACCAGCATCAAGCGTGGTGAGGACTTTCCTGAAGAATGGGCTAAGCGCCAAGCTAAATTGGTTAGACAAGCCAAGGAGGCAGTGAAGAAATTCAATGAGGATTCTCGCCACTCTGCTGCAGAATCGAGGCCTCGGTCAGCCGAGGAAATCTATGCCAAAGAAGCCTGCTCGTAAGCCAAGTGCTTCACCAACAGCGCCCTCACGGCCAAGTTCTCAAGAATGCCCTCACGGCAAATTCCTCACTGCTTCTTCTGCTCCACCAAAGTCCTCAGCAGCTCCTTCAAAGTCCTCTGCTCCTGTGCATCTGGCTACATGTCAAAGGACTGCTGGTTTCTTGATTGCCTCTGGTGTCTCAGCAAGTTCCTCAGCTGCACCCATTTCCTCATCAGGCCCCACACTGTTGAAGACTAAAGCAACAGCTGGACACTGTCCTCGGCCAAGTCCAAAGAAGAAACAGGTCGCATTCCATGTGCCATCTGATGATGAAGCTTCTCATGATGAACTTGCAGAAATCATCAGAGACAGGCAAGTGAAGGCCGCTAGAGCCAAAGGCACATCTGTGCCACTGCTTTTGGATCTGAGGAAGATCCTCGACTACATTGACCTCTGGCACAAGGATCCAAACACCCCAATGCCTGATCTTCCTCTGACTCCTGGTCAAAGTCACATGATGACCCATTTCATCACTCAAGAGAAATGGAAGTTTGAAAAGGCAAGAGAGATCAAGAAAGCGCAATACAGGAAGGAGAAGCTCCTGAAGAAAAATGTTGTCAGAATGACACCTGAGGAACTTCTCAAGGCTCAGTCTGAAATTCAAGCACTCAGCAAAGACTTTGATGCCTACTATGCTGATTGGCAAGGAGCCAAAGTGAGATTCGTCAATCTGATGAAGAAATTCATGAATGTTGCTGCCCCATTGCAACAAGAAAATCTTCAGGCTGCAGACTCTGCTCAGCCTACTGAAGAACATGCCAGCACCGCTGATGACTCTCAACCTGCTGAAGAAAATACTAGTTCCAGGGCTGATGACCCCATTCCAGCCGCTGAAGAAATTGCCGGGGCATCCACTAGTGGTGCGCTGAAATCGAAGAGATCGAGGCAATCTGCATCGATTGCTACCAAGAAAATTCAACCAGATTCCTCGGCTCCTCCCGCGCCTACACCAACTCCAATTCTTCCATCTACCTTTGATGTGAAGAAGACCAAGGCTGCAGAGCGAGCTGCAGTGAAGAAAAGGAAGGCATCAGCTGCGTCAAATTCTTCGGCTACGAAGAAAATGAAGCCAATGACCAGCTCACTCAAAAATCCAATTGATGCTGTCCCAATTTCCTCCATGTCATCAAAGGAAATTGTTCCTTTTGGAGAAGACTATAAGATCCCAAGCGGATCTGATGAAGAAATTCATTCTGTTGGTTCGTCTGAGCATCTCGATGAAGAAATTGAAGTGGACGCAATCCCTTCAACGCCAGTCATTTCCTCACCTATGCCTCAATTCACAGCTGAAGAGGCTGGTGTTGAGGAAATTGAAGATGAAGATGTGGATAATGGATGCACCACTCCTGTGATGAATGATGACTTTTGGGAAAGTCAGCATCCAAATACTCCTCTATTCACACCTATCCAACAGATTCCTCAGTCCCCGGCAACAACAGTTCAAATGGGCTCTGAAGAAACTCAACCCACTCCCTCTGTTCATGAAGATATTCCAGCCGCTAGTCTTTGAAGAACTCTTGTGCTGATCCCTGTGTTGCACAAGAAGAGGAACCAGAAATTCCTCAGCCTGAAGAACCTGAGCTCGCGATTCTTGAGGTGGTACTGCAACTCACTGACACCCCTCTTCCAAAGCCGAAGAATCCATTCTCAAGCAAACAAAAGTTCAAGGCTGAAGACTTCTTTTCCGAGCATGTATTCTTCACTGACTACAACCCCTATGACTCTGCTCGCATAAGGAAGAGGCGTTTCTGGACTGCTAGTCAAGCCAACTTCTATTCCTCAGTGCTGTTCGGCAAAGACAAAATCTTCAATCATGAACATATTCCTCACGTGGACATGGAATCTCTGCCATGCTTCGAGCCAGTCCTCAGTGTTCTTCACGATGCAGGATTACTCAATTTCTGCACTGACATCTATGATTGGAGTGAAGAACTCATTCTTGATTCTACGCTACATCGCATATCACCGAGACATTGAAGATGTCAATTCATGGGTGTTGGATTGGATGACTGAAAACACTCACTACAAGGCACCGGCAACTGAATTGCTTCGTGTCCTTCCTCTTGATCCTCCCCATGACAGTGCACATTGCATCTACAATGACCCTGAACTGACAAATCACTATATGCAAGTGCTCATGAAGCCTTTGAAGCCTGGGCAGGCCCCACGAACCAAATTCCTCGTCAAGGAATTACTCTATGTGCCTCGGACTGTCTATCGAATTCTGACGAAGACAATGAGTCCTATCAAAGGCCATGACTCAAATGATGAAGAAGTCATTGGCATCATGAAGAATATGCTTTTCAACATCATTCATGGCGTTCCCGTCAACTTTCATGATTTCTTCATGAGGACTCTGGCCAATGTTGCTATGTCACCATTCGAGCTGAAGCCCTATGCGCCTTGGATTATGAGATTCATCAGGGCAAGATCTTCACTGAATTACAAAGCTGACACTCTGAACCACGGTAGCTACTTGCCTCCCATTGAAGTCCTCAAACGGACAGTTTCATCATCTGATGATAAAGGCAAGGCAGCAGCTGTGATCGATGAAGGCATTCGTCCATTGGATGGTCAATTTCGCCAGGCTACATCTTACTCTACCAATGACGACTCTGCCACACATGACTCTGCCGCAAATACCTCAGCCACGCAAAATCCTCAAGCCACAAAGACCTGTGGTGATGATCGATGTGAGTTACTCCTCAGTCTTCATCAGAAGGTTGATCGCAATCACCAATGGGTAAAGCGTCAGTTTTGTGCACTTCTTCACAATATGACCTCAACACACAATGCAGTGAAGAAGAACCAATACTACCTTCATGAAACCTTCAACCGCACTGGGCTGTCCTCACTCATGTCTATAGCGCCAAGAACTCAAGACTATGGGTCTTAAGGAAGAATTTGACTGATCTGCACCTCCTCCAAGAAATTCAAGAGGGTCAAAGTTCCTCCACCGTGGCCAGCTCTTATTCTTCATCACGTGACACTGATGAGTATGAAGATTTGGACGACACTGCGGCAGGCCCTGCTACAACAAACAACCCCGACAACGCTGGCGCTCCTCCATCGACTTGAAATTCTTCAGGGGCATTAGTCCTCAGTTTTGATCCTTTTGGTCATTTGATGACAAAGGGGGAGAAATCTGAGTTAGTCTTCAAGCGGGTCTATATTAAGGGCATTTTTGTTAAGTTACAACTCTCGTTCTTCTGAAACTTTTATTTGGATCGAGTTGTAATCTTAAACCCGATGGTGCGCTGATACTTTTGTTGCACGACGCTCTGATACTTTTGATGCTTTATTCGTCATGCTTATTCCTCGTTAATGTTATTGCACGCATGCTGAATCTTATCAGGCACCATATTTCATCATGCATTTCAAATTCTTCATATTATATATCAAATGCGTGTATGAATTACAAGATATAGGGGGAGATCTCCATGATTCAACTCTTCAAATGTGCATTGCCTCAAAAGCAAATTCCTCACTATGCACATCTTCAGGGGGAGTTCTTCAATATCTTGCAATCAAATTCCTCAATATCAGTATTTACACTTCATATGTTTATTCCCGTTGAAAACTTAACCTATATTGTCATCAATCACCAAAAAGGGGGAGATTGTAAGTGCATCTAGTGCCCCTTAGTGATTTTGGTGTATTGAAGACTTATAGGTTAAGGGACTAATGCGTTTGTGAGTGTACACAGGTCTATAAGTCTATGAGGAGTTTGATATTTACAGAGAAAGTCGACCCTAAAAATGAAGTTCTTCGATCAAGACTTTGATATTCTGAAGACTTTCTGAAGACTTTGAAAGTGAAGAAATTGGTGTGACCTTGAAGACTTGGTATTCATTTGAGGAACATGAAGCGTGAAGACTTTTGTTTCTATAGTTTCATTTTCTCTTTCTTGAGTCATAGGAAACACCGTACTGTTAAAGGGGGTCGAGGAAATACTAAGGAAAAATTTCCAAGTGATGCTCAACTCAAAATCCTACACCTACCAATCCCTTCGAGTGAAGCCTTTGGAAATCTCATACAGCTTCACCATTTTCTTGAAGGATGAGATGAAGTTTTTCCGTCACCGATGAATTTTTTCTCGATCGAGGAGTTAGGAATTCGCCAGTCTGAATTACCTACATAGTGAGGAACATGATAGCCCTGAGGAATTTGAGAGTCAAATTTCCGACCGTTCTTTGTCTTCTTGCGCCACCTGTCCCAAAATATCTTATCCACCTAACGGTCATATCATTGAAGGGCATTTATGTCTTATCATGTTGGGCTGCTCTCTAGGCTATAAATAGCCGCCCCCTACAACCACTACCTGGTTGGCAGCTCCGAGAGAACTTGACACTTGTCATTTGAGAGCAACCCATCCTCCGAGGACTTTGAGCGAAAATCATCAAGTGAGGAAAACCCAAAACCAAACCCCACAAATCCAAAGTGATTGAGCATCACTGAAGAAATTGATCCTGCGTGGATCCTACGCTTGTTACCTTTGAAGACTGTGCTTCTTCGAGACAGTTAGGCGTCATGGTCTAGAGCATCCAAGAGGAATTGTGGATCGCCGAGTGACCAAGTCTGTGAAGGTTTGGAAGTCGCCTGAAGACTTACCACGAGTGATTGGACGAGGTCTGCGTGGCCTTAGTTCAAGGAGAATATGGTGAGGACTGGGTGTCCTGAGCTGCGTGCTCAGCGACTGGGTGTCCGGGACTGCGTGTCCTCGAGTTTAAATACTCAGCCGCTCCAACCAGACGTACAACTGAGACTGCAGTTGGAACTGGTTTACCAAATCATTGTCTTCACCAACCTAACTGGTTCTATTTCCTCAACCCTTCCATTTCCTCATTACTGTGTTGAGTGTTTGTTAATATCTGTGTTTGAAGACTTTGACTGAAGACTTTCTCAATTTCCTCAGTTCAATTTCTTCAATCTGTTTGTCTTCATCTTGTGTTATCCTGTGATTACGCTTTCTGTACTCTGTGCTAGTCTTCATTTCATCATGATGACCATGCTTGTATTCTATCATGCTTACTTCTGAGTACTTATTCCGCTGCTAGTAGTTCTTCGTTAAGGAATTTCCTCACTGGCAAATTCCTCAGTGAAGAATTCATAAAAATCGCCTATTCACCCCCCTCTAGTCGATATAACGCACTTTCAGAACCGTCCCAGTCTCCACCCTTCTCGCGCGCCATGGCCGTATGAGCGGAGCTGCGTGGGAAGAAGGAGCTCGACGACGGCGAGCTGCGGCGGCGCTACGGCGGGCACTGAGCAGCAGTAGCAAAGAGAGAGGAGGAAGAAAGAGTGGGGAGGAGGGCGCGCATGCTCCGCCACTCCCCTGCCTCCCCCATAGTAGTATCCCTCGGGCTATGAAGCCGAGGGGCGGGACGTGGGATTAACTGCGCCCACAACCCCACGACCCCCTGATTACTGCACCAAGTTACTGCATAGTAACTCTCACGGGAATCGCAACCGCCCACCTCGGCCGCAGCGGATCTGCCCGCATGCCGAGGCCCGGTAGTGGCGGGCCCGACCCACTGTCACGTCCCATCAAGAGCATGGGGGGGGAGGCTGGCCAGGCTGACATGCGCCGCGTGGCATGCTCGTGGCAGGTGGCAGGCCTGGGGAAGCTTAGCAGGCACGCCATCTGTTTCCCGCCTTGGTGTTCGAAATTGGTGGACGAGCCCGCCTTGTAAAATCGACTCCGGCAATCAGCGCGTCACAAGGCGGACCGAGCGTTCGTTCAGAGCGTGGCAAGAGGGGAAGCTGTTGAGACTTCACGGCCCGTCGACCACGACGCTTCACCAGCTTCGGGGAC
The DNA here is from genome assembly GCA_021437245.1 of Aegilops speltoides. Taxonomy (NCBI): domain Eukaryota; kingdom Viridiplantae; phylum Streptophyta; class Magnoliopsida; order Poales; family Poaceae; genus Aegilops; species Aegilops speltoides. Next base: position 91,381,126 of record CM038145.1, on the reverse strand, counting down.
TACTGTCGGAGTAATGGGCCACGGGTAGCCTCACCCGAGTCCGAGTCCCCGAGCCTTTCAAGACTTTCGGCCGGCTCCGCACCACAAGACTTCAGAATAAAGCGCCGCCTTTTGGTGGCCGGCTGGCTCAACGGCCGACTGCTCGAAGACGGCTGTGCGCAAGCAGATGGCACCAAGACAGGCTGACTCCTAGCAGACAGCCTCCGGAGAGGCCAGATTCTAGCAGGCGGCCACCCAGCGCCCTCAGAGTCTGCGCCCCTCATCAAGAGGACAAGACTGGGTGAGGCTACAGTGTAGCCCCTCACCCTCGAATCCTGGCTTGGCATGGCTACAGTGCCCCCTATAGGCGGAGATCTTCGCACAACACGACACTGTTGCCACTTCCCTGTTGATGTCATTCTTGACAGGCGGAGCCCTTTTCCCACGACGGCATGTCGGTACGGCCCGCAGGTGGCGGGCCCTACAAGGCAGTGAGAGCCTGGAAGACGGCGGAGGCCGGACCAGCTGGACCTGAGGGAGGCCGGCTTCCAGCAGGTGGCCAGTTCCTCCCTCGAGGCCCGTGAACCATTAACCAGATAAGACGTGGTGTGGCAATAGTGATCTCCCACCAGGCGGAGGGATCAGCCACGCTCCATCGACCAAGCTCGTCCATTAGCAAAGACGCTACAAATGATCACCACCAATCAGACTCCGCCAGAAGTGGGGGCGGCTTGTCGGCCGTGCAGACCAGTCGGCGGGGCCCACCAGGCGGCGGGCCCCAGCTGCCGGTGGAGAAGCCGACGACCAGAGACACTGACAGCCGGGTCCAGCACCCGAACAAATTGCCATTGTACCCCTAGGGGGTAGGCCTATATAAACCCCCCAGGGAACCCATGCAAAGGGTTCCCAACCTGTTAGAACTAGCTCCCACCCTAGAGGAAGAAGAGAGCTAGCCCTGCCTCCTTCTGCCTCTAGCATACAGCTCAAGGATCACCATTGTATTCACTAGTGCCTTAGTGATCATGAAGAGACCTTGCAAAGCAGGACTAGGGGTGTTATCTCCTAGGAGAGCCCCGAATCTGGGTAAAGTGCGCCGGCGTTCGTGTCTACGCCTCATCCCGCTTCCAGGCACCGACGACGTTCTACTCGCTCCCACCAGGATAAGCCATCCTTTGACATATGTCGCACCCAACCCCCGACAGAACCCCCGTGCGCATGGGCCCTACAGGATGGCCGGCTGAGATATGGTTTTGGGCCTCCACTTCATCCACCTCGCCCCAAGCCTATATATTGGTGCATAGGGTTATGTTTAGACTTAGAAAAGACATATGTGAGATATTTGAGAGCTTTGCTCCTTCTACCACTCCATTGGAGATCAAGGCCTCTTAGAGAGGATCCACTTGTGGATTTCAAGACCTCCTCTTGGAGAAGACTACCATCATCAAGACCTCATCTCTTAGGAATGGGAAGAACTCTACCTAGTGCTTGTTTCCTTTGATTGTGCTTGTAATCTTGTGGATCTATGTGCTTGCTATTCTAGTGGATGTGTGATTGGGTATTGTTGGAGTGAATTCCTCTTTGTGTTCTTGGTGTTCATCCCTTTTCTCCCTCCAAGTGTGAAAAGATCCATCTTAGGGTTTCACCCTACAACATCTTTGTATCATGAGCAAAGTTGATTCACATTTTGGAGTCCCTACACCTCATTTGCTAGCTTGATTTTGTTGTTTTTGTCCTAATTCGAGAATCCCCACTAAAAAGATCCCCTGAATTTTTCTTGCAATTTGTTAGATCTTGTGAGATTTGGTTGATTTGATCCACGGATTTGATGTTTGACAAGTGGATCTACCACCTTACCACCTTTCCCCACTCCCCAACCATCAATTTTGAACGCAAATTTGAAAATCCCCACGGATCCGATTTGTTCTTGAGTTTCCAGAACACCCCATGCGCACAGGCCATCAGGACCCCGTGCACACGGGCATCACTTACCCCGTGCGCACGGGCCTTCCAGAACCATCCGGCCAGCTGCTGTTTTTCATCTTTTTGCCATTCCACCACCACATACGATCTTCTGCAATACTTCTAGTGGGTGTTTGAGCTTTTGGGTTGCTGTTCTCACGTGTCCTAAGGTGTTTCGGCTACTTAGGCGCGATTTGCCTTCATCATCACCGCCACTCGTCATCAGCTCAGACTCCACTTCGACATCGACAACCCCGTCTTCATACCTACCGTAAGCAAGGATGGTAACCTCGACGACACATTTGCATTACCCTTGCCATTACCTTGATAGACTCTAGCCTCTTTTGTGTAGCTTACCCATCGAGACTAGCAAGTTGAGAATTGTCGGGCCACGCTTTTAGTGCACCTTTAGTGTTACGTCTCTCCCGTGCATATACTACTTGTTACCTCGCATTGTGGCTCACATATCAAGCATTGTGTCATAGTTTAAAAAAAAGAAGAAGCTTTTAAGCAAAATAAAAAGAAGAGAAGCAAGAGCTTGTAAGTAATAGCATCGGGCCTCATAGCATAGCTCATCATCTTGGTTCATACATACATAAGCATACTTGGGATAGTAGACGACATGTTTCTCTAGTAGGTTGGTGCACTAGCGTATCTAGCCCATTAGAGCAATCAAGCTAGTGTCTCTCTACTATCCGTACAACAAGAGCATTCCCGTGGTTCCACCTCTTTGAGCTCATTCATAGTTTGTGCGGATCCCATCTATCTTCTGTGTGTGTGTTCCTAGTGATATTCTTGGGTTTGATCTATTTGTCTTACTTGCGATTTGTGCATCTTTTCAACTTTTTTAACATCTTGACTAACATTTCCTTGAATTATTTGTGCCACTTCCTAACCGAGATCCTCCATAAGCCTCTTACTTGTAGGTGTGAGAAACAATACCCGGTACCAATTCTACTATTATAGCATCACGTGGCATCATATTTGTTACATCCACAATCTTTGAAAAAGGTAACTTTGGTTTGTTCTCTCATTTTCCTACTCACCACCACTTCCACATGATAGATAGGCCTACTTCTTCGGCGAACCCACTCTTCGAGGATCAAGATGGCGAATGCGACTACATCACCAAGAATCACTTCTTCATCGCACAACGAGCTCTACATCAAGAGAGTGAAGCTTCTGGTGATTGCATCGAGCAACTCGCCACCGACCTATGACAATCAAAAGCATGACAACAGGACTATTTGGACGCCAAGCTCTCCAAACAAATGAATGAATTCCGCAACATGATTGTGAGCCGCGCGTCTTCCTCAACCTCTTCACCAAGATGGCACCACTCAAGTCGCCACTCGTCGTCATATTCTTCTTCCGATGCAAGTCCTCCTCGACGCGACGACACTCAAGACTGCCAAGCGCAAGAAAATTTGTTCCATGACAATGGCTTACAAAGACCGAGTTTGAGCACGTGAGCAGGCGCGACGCCAAGAACGAGAAGCCATGGATCAAGAGCACAGCCATGACAAAGATCCTCCTCCACTCCAAGAGCGACACCATGCAGATCGAGTGATTGAAGATCCTCTTCCGCGCGAAGAGCAAAATGAACATCGTCACTATGATCAAGAACTCTGCTACGACAAGCTCAAGTCACCATGCCCAAGTTCTTCGGAAGCAACAATCCCGAGGAGTATCTCTCATGGGCATTGATGGTCGACAAGATATTCCGTCTTCACAACTACAACGAGGTAAGAAGATCGCCATGGCATCCCTCGAGTTTCAAGACTACGTCCTCATTTTGTGGGAGCAAGTGATCAAGCGACTCTGCGAGAAGGACGAGCCACCCATCACGACTTGGACACAAATAAAGGACATCATGCAAGCTCTCTTCGTGCCTACATACTACACACAAGCTCTCTTCAAGAAGTTACAACTCCTCAAACAATGCATGAATACGGTGGAAGAATACAATGGAGATCGCCATGATACGAGCTAAAGTCAAATAATATGATGAGCAAACAATGGCACGCTTCTTGAACGGCCTCAACCACCCAATAAGGAAGATCGTTGATTTCCAACCCTACTCCAACCTTCTCAAGCTAGTTCATCAAGCGATCAAGGTGGAGCGACAAGTACAAGAAGACTTCAAATATGCCAAGTACTCATCCAAGACCTATGCCTCATATACTCAAGCTAACTCTACTACGACTTCGGCACTTTCTAGCTCGACTAGAGCATCACCAAGTACTGGCGACAAGTCAAGTTCCAAGCAAGAGACACCTTCCTCGACTTGTCCTCCGGCTAGCAACTACAAGAACAAGACTCCTTCTTCATTGGCACCACCGGATGATCCCGTCAAGACAAGTTCTCTCAAGTGCTTCACATGCGGTGGCCGTGGACACAAGTCTTTCCAATGCATCAACAAGCGAACCATGATTGCAAATGATGATGGCACGTACGACTCCATGAGTGAAGACGAGATGGAAGCTATCGAGCACATCACCATGCACCCTCAAGTGAACAAAGAATAAGATGATCAAGTCTATTGTGACAATGATTCAAGTCCCGCTCTCGTGGAGTCCAAGGTCTTGACACTTCAACACCAACAAGACGAAGACCAAAGGGGCATCACCGGACGTTCCATGAAAGTCATCATGGACGGAGGAAGTTGCCACAACTTGGCAAGTGAAGAGCTATGTTCCAAGCTACAATTGGTCAAGAAGAAGCATCCTCACCCCTACAAAGGTCCAATGGCTTAGCGACTCCGACACCATACAAGTGGAGCACACCATGCACATTTCATTCAAGATCGGTGCCTATGAGGACACCTTGGAGTGTGATGTGGTTCCTATGTCCGTGTGCCATCTTATCTTGGGAAGACCTTGGCAATTCAGCCGCGGCGTCATCCACAATGGAAGAACAAACCACTATAGCTTCAAGATGAAGGGAATAGAGTACGTGCTACGACCTATGTCTCCAAGCCAAGTGATCACCGACAAGCAAGCATCCACCCATCATGGAGATAGTAGTGAGAGAGTGAACCACCATAAAGAGAGTGAGCGCCACATGCCCAAATTGAGTGACACTTCGCCACGAGAGAAAAACTTAGTCCTCCTAGCCACAAAAGAGATATGAGAGAAGTGTGTGAGAACCCATCGAGTGTCATCCACTATGTCCTAGTGTGCAAAGATGAGGTGTCAAAGACTAAAACTCCTAACCCTCTTCCTCTAGTGTTGTCTGATTTGTTGTAGGAATTCGCGGATGTCTTCCCCGATGAGCTACCTCCCAGTCTTCCTCCTCTACATCTCATCGAACATCAGATTGACCTCATTCTCGATGCACCCCTTCCTAACAAGGCTCCATACCGCGTCAACCCTGAAGAAACCAAAGAAATACAAAGGCAAGTCCAACATCTCATAGACCATGGACATGTGCGTGAAAGTTTGAGTCCTTGTGTCGTACCGGTCATTCTTGTGCCAAAAAGAGACGGTAGTTTTTGCATGTGTTCTGATTGTAGACCCATCAATGCTATCACAGTTCGATATAGGCATCCCATTCCACACCTTGATGATATGCTAGATGAGCTTAGCGGTGCCACTATTTTCTCAAAAATTGATCTTAAAAGTGGTTATTATCAAATCCGCATACAAGAAGGTGATGAATGGAAAACCGCTTTCAAAACAAAATTTGGTTTGTATGAGTGGTTAGTTATGCCTATAGGTTTGTCAGAAGCAACCAATACTTTCATGCGTGTTATGCATTATGTGCTTCATCCTTACATTGGTGAGTTTGTTGTGGTCTACTTTGAAGACATTCTTGTGTTTAGAAAATCCCTCAAAGAGCATATGAATCATCTTAGGGTCATTTTGCAAACTCTTCAAAAAGAGTGTCTTTATGCCAATATGAAAAATGCACTTTTGGTGTTGACAAGATTGTTTTCTTGGGATTTGTTGTGTCTTCCAATGGTGTTCATGTTGATGAGTCTAAAATTGAAGCAATTAAAACTTGGCCCCAACCCACTAATTTGCAACAAGTGCATAGTTTCCTTGGTCTTGCAGGTTTTTATCGTTGCTTTGTAAAAGACTTTAGCACTATTGCCGCATCGTTGCATGCTTTGAGTAAGAAGAATGCACCCTTTCTTTTGGGTCCATCTCAATCTACCACATTTGACGAGCTCAAATCTTTGCTTACACATGCCCCAATTCTTGCATTGCCTGATTTCAACAAAACTTTTGAGGTTCATTGTGATACTAGTGGTAATGGAATTGGTGCAGTTCTGATGCAAGAAAAGCGACCCATTGCATAGTTTAGTGAAAAACTTTCCGGTGCTCAACTTAACTATCCCATATATGACAAAGAATTGTATGCTTTAGTGCGAGTATTGCATGTTTGGGAGCATTATCTTCGCCCACATGAATTTGTCATACATACCGATCATGAGACACTAAAGTACCTTAAAAGGTCAAACCAAGTTGAATAAATGGCATGCTAAATGGAGTGAATTTATTGAATCTTTTCCTTATGTGAACAAGTACATTAAGGGTAAAGAAAATGTTGTGGCAGATGCACTTTCCCGCAAGTGCATGTTAGTTACTCAACTTGAGTTGAATGTTATTGGCTTTGTGCATGTTAAAGATCTTTATGCGCATGATCCTACGTTTGCGGTTCCTTATGCCAAATGTCTTGCTAAAACTTGTTGGCAGAACTATTATCTCAAGAATGTCTACCTTATGCGCGCTAACAAACTTTGTATACCCGAGTCTTTGCTTTGTTTGTTACTTTTGCAAGAAGCTCACGGCGGAGGACTAATCGGACATTTCGGGCGCGACAAGACCTTTGCCACCCTCTCCTTCAAGTACTTTTGGCCAAGGATGTTCTGCGGCGTGGCATGCTTCACCCACCGTTGCTCTACATGCCGTAAAGCTAAGTCAAAAGCCCAATCTCATGGTTTACATATGCCACTTCCAATTCCATATCAACCATGGGAAGATATTAGTATGGTTTTGTGCTTGGTTTGCCTAGGACTCAAAATGGAAAGGATTCTGTATTTGTTGTTGTGGACCAATTCTCAAAAATGGCACATTTCATCCCATGCAATAAGATTGACGATGCTTCACATGTTGCAAATCTCTTTTGTAGGGAAATCTTGAGGTTGCATGGAGTGCCAAGGACCATTGTTTCGGACCGCAACGTCAAGTGCCAAGGGCTACATAGGGAGCTACAGCTGTAGCACCCCGTGCGCACGGGACCCCCGTGCTCACAGACCCTACAGGATGGCCGGCTAAGATCTAGTTTTGGGCCTACACTTCATCCACCTCGCCCGAAGCCTATATATTCGGTACCTATGGTTGTGTTTAGACTTAGCAAAGACATATGTGAGATATTTGAGAGCTTTGCTCCTTCTACCACTCCATTGGAGATCAAGGCCTCTTAGGAGAGGATCCAATTTTGGATTTCAAGACCTCCTCTTAGAGAAGACTACCATAATCAAGACCTCATCTCTTAGGAGTAAGAAGAACTCTACCTAGTGCTTGTTTCCTTTAATTGTGCTTGTAATCTTGTGGATCTATGTGCTTATTTTCTAGTGAATGTGTGATTGGGTATTGTTGGAGTGAATTCCTCTTTATGTTCTTGGTGTTCGTCCCTTTCCCCCCTCCAAGTGTGAAAAGATCCATCTTAGGGTTTCACCCTACAACAGCCACTGCGGTGGCCTACTACTAGGGTGTAGCAAGGATTGTTGCGAGGTTATTACCTCGGATGAGGGGTCCTTTTTGTCTTTCTGTACACATTCTTCATCGTGTTACTCTTAGAGAGTGAGTGATTATGGTAGTATACGAACCTGCAGATCACGCTAGATCAACGGATTTCTTGGGGAAATCCAGGGCAAGGTTGTTGCAACCATTGCCGACTTTCTTCCCATCATGGTGGGTGGGGACTTCAACTTGATCCCCTTGGGGCGGACAAAAACAATGACAACATCAACTAGCCTAGGGTGGCCATGTTCAATAACGCTATCTCCTCGATAGCTCTGAGGGAAGTGGCACGAGTAGGGGCTCGTTACATGTGGACTAATAAAAAGCTCAATCTAGTCTGAAGTGTGCTGGATCGAGTCTTTGTGTCATCGGTGTGGGAGATGTTGTTCCCGCTATGCAATCTGATTGCCAAGATGCACATTGGCTCGGACCATATCCCCCTCCTTTTGTCCTCTCGGGAAGAGGGACTGTGTCGAAGCCCATGTTTCTTCTTTGAAACAACATGGTTTGAAGTTGAGGGCTTCAAGGAGATGTTGCTAATGAAATGGGAGGCAGTGCTGGCCGGGTGCTGGTCACTAGCGGGCCTCTGGAGACCTGGGTTTCTGCAACTGCTTGGTTGTGTGCCTCCTTATGTGGCTGGGGAGCCAACAGGGGGACAACGGCAAACTTCTCCGGACCAGCATGGTGGCTGAGCTCGCCATGCTTGATCAGCAGGCCGATAATAAGGTATTGTCGGAGTCCGAGTGGGCTCATAGATATGCCATTGAGAACAAAGTGTTGGCCATCATTAGGGGAGTAGTAGAATATTGGCGGCGCCGTGGAGGGCTCAAATGGACGCTGAAGGGTGATGCTAACTCGAGTTATTTCCATGCTTATGCTAACGGTCATATAAGGAAGTGTGTGATTCTGTTGCTGCAGTCGGAGTAGGTGCACCTACTCACCCAAGCTGAGATCTCTAAGCACATATGTGACTTCTACTTGAAACTGCTGGGTTCAGAGGAACCCAACCTTGCGGGTTTGAGGGCTGACCTATGGGGGCAAGATCAGAAAGTGTCCAGGGATGACAACGAGTCCATTTTGTTGCCTTTTTTCTGGAAGAAGTTGACGCCGCCCTGAGCTCTATGAAGAGTGACATTGCCCCGGGCCCTGACGGTTGGCCAGTGGCCATGTTCAAAGTTTTTTGGCTTACGTTTAAGGAGATCATTTTCCCCACCTATAATGGTTTCCCGCTAGGTGGAATTGCTTGTTTGAACTATGGCATCCGTTCGCTCATCCCAAAGATCCAAGGGGCATATTCGATTCGGCAGCTTAGGCCCATCGCGCTCATTAATGTTCCTTTCAAGATTTGTGCCAAAGTGTATGCTATTAAGATGTCACCCATCACCCACCGTATCATTAACAAAAGTGCAAATTTGCGTTCATCTGAGGGTGTTATATTCTTGAAGGCTCGTGGTGTTGCAAGAGATTGTTCACGACCTTAAGCGTTCATGAAAACCGCCGACTTTGTTTAAACTAGACTTCAAAAAGGCCTACGATCATGTCAAAATGGGAGTTCTTATGTGAGGTGCTCCTTCAGAAAGGTTTTAATGCGTCTTCGGTGCATCATGTCATGCAGCTGGTCTCGGGAGGGGGGTGGAGGAGGCCGGGGGCAGACTGCTATTTTGGTCGATGGAGAAGTTGGGCACTTCTTCCGCAATAAACGGGGCCTTTGTCAGGGCGATCCGCTATTGCTGATTCTGTTCAACTTTCTAGTTGATGCCCTGGCAGCGATGTTTGATATGGCCAAAGCTACTGAACATCTCAAGGGGGTTGTGGCCCACTCAATTCTGGGCGGAGTCTCGCAGCTCCAGTTCACCGATGACACCATGCTCTTGTTTCAGCCCGACCTCCAAAGCATTGCCATGGTTAAGTTAATTCTGCTCGCTTTCGAGGCTATGTCATGCTTGAAGATCAGCGTCCATAAGTGTGAGATTATTCCCATGGGTTTTGATGAGGATAAGGGGCACCGTGTGGCTGACATGCTTAATTTTTCAGTAGGGTCCCTCTCGATCAAATACCCTGGCCTCCCAATTGCATCCAAAAAACTTAAAATCGAGGATTGGGATCGTCTTTGTTCTAAGGTTGCGGGCCGAGTCTTTCCATGGCGAGGAAAATTCATGTCTTCGGAATCTAGACTAATTATTACCAACTCTAGCTTGTCCTCGCCGCCCATGTTTATCATGGGGCTGTTCTTGCTTGCGGATGGGGTGCACGCCAAACTTGACACCCCGATATCTTGGTTCTTTTGGGAAGGAGCTAGGTCAAAATGCAAGTACCACATGGTCAAGTGGGCGGCAGTCTGTCATCCAAAAAGCCTAGGGGGTTTGCATGTGATCAACTCTAAACTTATGAATGTTGCGCTTTTGGCCAATTGTGTACGGAGGTTCACTACAAAAAAGCACACTTCCGTGATGATACGTGTTTGTCACAGTAGGTCACATTTTTTGTCATGCATGTACATCCATGACGATTTTGTGACAGAATCAAGATAGTCATACTTGTGCTGTCATAGAAGTGTTCCATGACAATACCAAAATTATCATCACGAAAGTGTCCACTTCCATGACAATAAATGGCATGTCATGGAAGTGCTTTCATCAAGGGTAACCGACACGTGGCATCCACCGTAACGGGTCGCCTTTAAGCTATCGGGTTCCGGTTTGGATCTGATAACCCGTTAATAGCCCGGACCAATGGGGATTTTCCACGTGTAAAATCATCATTGGCTGGAGGAAACACGTGTCGGCTCCTCGGTGGGCCAGATGTCACCCGTCCAATGGAGGAGACATGCCTATGATACGTCGACACGTGGTAGGGCCCAAGAGAGGCCCATATAGATTAAAAAGGCCGGCCCAGTCAAAGGCCCGTAGTATTTAGTCAGGTACTAGTGGGCCAGCTTAATAACGGTGTGTTTAAACATGGCCCATTTACGGCACAAAGCCAGATCTGGCCCATTAATTGTTCGCCAAATATTTGGGCCCAATTACGGCCCAGTGACATTTCGGCCTGCTAGAGCCCCCATGTAGACATGGGCCCATTTCTGCCCAGTGTTTCTTTCGGCCTGGGAATGGCCCGTGCTGCCCATGGGCCATATATGGTCCGACGCGACATCTGACCCTCTAACGGCCCGTGATAAAGGTGGCAACAGTTCAGACCAACGTGACTTTGGGCCTATTAAAGGCCCGTCGTATAATTCGGCCCGTTGATGCCTCTACTAAGATTTCGGCCTCTTAAAGGCCCATGATATCAGTGGGCCAACTAAGGCCCGAGATATGTTTCGGCTTGGTAATGGCACGTCATATAACTGGGCTAAAAAAGGCCCGGTCTACATTTTAGCCTGCTGAAGGCCCGTCGACGACTAGTGAAAATTGAGGCCCAACATGCATTTCGACCTACTAAAGGCCCATGGTTTCTTCTAGGCCGTAACAGGCCAGTAGAATATTCAGCCTATTATTGGCCCAACGCTACATGGGCCAAACTAAGCGCTGGGTCCACTAAAGGCCCAACTAAACTTTGGGCCAAATATAGGCACGTGTAAGTTGTGGGCTTGGCGCAAAGTGTGAAGGCCCCAATGGCCTTTCAGGCCCAAGAAAGTTGCAGGTTGGCCCAATTGTGGCCCGCTAAAAAGTAGGCCCGTTAGAGGCGAATGTTTCGGCCCGGTCGACTACATCAGATTCACTCCATTTTTTCAGATAGCAAATGATGGCAATAACTAGTAGGAATTAAGAACAAACCTACTCTATACAATAGAGAAATTACGACATGGTAACTTAGAATAAACCTACACTATACAATAAAGGGTTTATGGTATATTACATCCACTGGGCATCAAAGTTCGCCACCAGTGATCATAAAGCGCAACCAAGAAGCAGATTACAAAAACTGGGCACCATTGCAGTGTAACAAAATAATACTCAACCAAGACTACTTCTAAGACAGTTCAAGAAAGGTTAGCCGTGCGCGGGAACTGCTGTGCAAGCTGTTGAGCAAGGCTGTGAGACCGGCCTAGCACGTCAGTCATAGCTTCCAGGTGTAGCTGTTTAGCAATGAGGTTTTCATTGGTGTTCTCCGCGATCTTTCTTAGAGATAGGACTTCAAGTCAAAGTTGAGTTGCAGAATGCCTTCTGCTAGAACTTGGGACTAAAGAAGTCGAACTGATTCAGACAGCGAATTCTGTGAGCTTGTCTGACTGCTAGTCTCAAGTAACTTGAACTCTGCATCAAGACAAGACTTTGGGATTGTCTTGCTATCTTCAAGATGTTTTGCCTTCTTTGCTGCAATATATGTTGGGTTTGTCTCATAGCCTTCAGCATACTTGTGCATGCCATCAGGCATATCACCCTGAAACAAGCAAAGATATGACAGGTTTTGCACATGTATAAACAAAGATGATAACTGTGTTGTCAATTCCATCCAATTTGAAATTAGAAAATAAAGAGTAAGTTCAAAATATCAATAGCATAATTTGGCATTGTTCATAATGCGGGGAGCTTCACCACACTACTGGATTACCATGTCAACATAACAAGCATAGATGAAGGGCAAAGACAATCATTGTATCTATTTTGGTTAATGTGCATGGCATGTTGTTCATATCATCAGCCACATCAGTAAGATAAAACAGGAGATGACAAGGTGCAAACATGGGCTGCTTCACCACACACTGGATTATAGATCCACAAAAACAAGCATAGATATAGGGAGTATTGAGTAATGTGCACGGTATGAATAAGGAATTTGGTTTTACAAGTAAAACTTGGAACTTACGGTTGTTGCGAACATGCATTTTGATAGAAACAACAAACTAAGCATCAGTTAACGATAGGGAGTATGAGAAAATTAAACAACAGTTGAGGATAAGGGCTTTAGAAGGACTGACTTACATTAACAGTTAACACCAACTTTATAATGCCCTTCTCCATGTCAAGGGAAGGATAACTCAAGAGTTTCAGCACAAAATCTTCTTCTTAAGCATTGCCTGTACTCTACATTTTGTAGAGAGTAATTATAGATATGATAATACTGGAAGGGATAGAGGATAATGAAGATAAGATGCAGATTGATGCTACATAATCAACTACCAATCCTTGGAAGTACAAGCGCTACAGGACAAAATGTACTGACAAGAGCAATGGGCTACACTTCTGCAATGGCATTGTCTGTGTATTCAACTTTTTGGTAAGATTAAATATAGATCTGATATTTTTTAGTAAATGGTGGGCAAGGGAGATAAGATGCAGAATGCTACGCAATGAACCAATCCCTCTTCCCATAATATAAGAGTGTTTTGAACACTAGTGTACTGTAAAAAACATTGAACAATTCTTATATTATGGGACGGAGGGAGTAGCTGTTAATGTAAGTACAGTGATAGATGATGTTCACTCCTTACAAGAGGACTGCAGAACTAAACCTCTTCAAAAGCATTGGGTTGATTCTAAATTTATATAAGAGTCTATACGGATCTTATAATGTCCGTTAAATGGATGATAACGAGGCTAACATGTGCAATGATGCTAGGTAATCAACCAGCTATGAAAGTAAGTATGGTCATACAGAGCAAGAGGTACTCACAAGAGAAATGCAGTGTGCAATATAGTTGCGAGATTCTGTGGTCCCTTGAGAATGAATGTTCTTCTGCAAATAGTTTTCGTACAAGTGAGACGGTAAGGCACATACAGAAATGTAGTTCAAATTTTGATGTGATATCATAGACAGTACCTTACGTTGCAGATGAGACCAATGTGTAACAAGATTATTCCAGTCACTGTCTGATAAATGTAGCACCGGATACTTTACAGAAATTTCATTTAGAGGCTTGCCATGGAAGTGCGCTTGCCTTAGGTAGGAATGATACTTCATCAACGAGTGCTTGAAAAGCGCAACCAACCCTTGCTCGTCTTGACTATTGATACATCTCCAACGTATCTATAATTTTTGATTGTCCATGCTATTATATTACCCGTTTTGGATGTTTATGGGCTTTCCTTTACACTTTTATATCATTTTTGAGACTAACCTACTAACCGGAGGCCCAACCCGAATTGCTGTTTTTTTGCCTATTTCAGTGTTTCGAAGAAAAGGAATATCAAATGGAGTCCAAACAGAATGAAACCTTTGGGAGCGATCTTTTTGGAACAAACGCAATCCAGGAGACTTGGAGTGGATGTCAAGAAGTATTCGAGGAGGCTACGAGGCAGGAGGGTGCGCCCTAGGGGGGTAGGCGCGCCTCCCGCCCTCCTGGGCCCCTCGTGGCTCCCCTGACCTACCTCCTTCGCCTATATATATTCACGTACCCCGAAAACATCTAGGAGCACCACGAAAAACTATTTCCACCACCGCAACCTTCTGTATCCGCGAGATCCCATCTTGGAGCCTTTGCCGGCGCTCCACCGGAGGGGGAATCGACCACGGAGGGCATCTACATCATCTCCAAGGCCTCCCCGATGAGTTGTGGGTAGTTTACCACAGACCTTCGGGTCCATAGTTATTAGCTAGATGGCTTCTTCTCTCTCTTTGAATCTCAATACAAATTTCTCCTCGATCTTCTTGGAGATCTATTTGATGTAACTCTTTTTGCGGTGTGTTTGTCGAGATCCGATGAATTGTGGGTTTATGATCAAGTTTATCTATGAGAAATAGTTGAATCTCCTCTGAATTCTTTTATGTGTGATTGGTTATCTTTGCAAGTCTCTTCGAATTATTAGTTTGGTTTGGCCTACTAGATTGATCTTTCTTGCAATGGGAGAAGTGCTTACCTTTGGGTCCAATCTTGCGGTGTCCTTTCCCAGTGACATCAGGGGCAACAAGGAACGTATTGTATTGTTGCCATCGAGGATAAAAAGATGGGGTTTATATCATATTGCTTGAGTTTATCCCTCTACATCATGTCATCTTGCTTAATGCGTTACTCTGTTCTTATGAACTTAATACTCTAGATGCAGGCAGGAGTTGGTCGATGTGTGGAGTAATAGTAGTAGATGCAGAATCGTTTCGATCTACTTGTTGTGGACATGATGCCTATATACATGATCATGCCTAGATATTCTCATAACTATGCATTTTTCTATCAATTGCTCGACAATAATTTGTTCACCCACCGTAATACTTATGCTATCTTGAGAGAAGTCACTAGTGAAACCTATGGCCCCTGGGTCTATCTTTTATCATATAAGTTTTTCATCTACTTTTATTTGCATCTTTACTTTCCAATCTATATCATAAAAATACCAAAAAAATTTATCTTATCTTACTATCTCTATCAGATCTCACTTTCCCAAGTTTCTATGAAGGGATTGACAACCCCTTTATCGCGTTGGTTGCGAGGTTCTTGTTTGTTTGTGTAGGTACGAGGGACTACTTCTGTGGAGCCTCCTACTGGATTGATACCTTGGTTCTCAAAAACTGAGGGAAATACTTACGCTAGTTTGCTGCATCACCCTTTCCTCTTCAAGGGAAAACCAACATAGTGCTGAAGAGGTAGCAAGAAGGATTTCTGGCGCCGTTGCCGGGGAGGTCTTCGCTCAAGTCAAGACATACCAAGTTGTAACACCCCGGATCCGATGCGCCAGGTGTCTGCCAGTTATTCGCCATCATTGCCATGTCATTTACTTGCGTGTTGCATATTGCCATGTCATCATGTGCATTTCATTTTGCATACGTGTTCGTCTCATGCATCCGAGCTTTTTCCCCGTTGTCCGTTTTGCAATCCGACACTCCTATGTCCCCCGACGCCCCTTTTGCCTCTTTTCGTGTGCGGGTGTTAAACATTCTCGGAATGGACCGTGATTTTCCAAGCGGCCTTGGTATAGCACCGGTAGACCGCCTATCAAGTTTCGTGCCATTTGGAGGTCATTTGATACTCCAACGGTTAACCGGGTAACCGTAAAGCCCTCTTTATGTTGCAGCCCAACACCCCTCGAAAGTGGCCCAATAACCCATCCAAACTCTCCTCCATGCTCTCCGCTACTCGATCACGATCGCGTGGCCGAAAACCGCACCTCATTTGGACTCTCCTAGCTCCCAGAATCTATAAATAGGCCACCTCCCCCGAAATTCCCAGATGAAACCCTAGCTTCTTCCTCCTCCCGCCGACGGACACGTCCACCCGCCGACCGGACATGTCTGAGCTGCCGCCCGCAGCCAACCGAAGGCCGCCATGTGGCGCCCTCGTGCCCGCCGCCGCCGGCCATGGAGCCCATCAGCGAACCAGCGAACCCTCATGTGTCGCCGCCGCCCATCCCATCCACTGCCGGCCCACGCCGCCCCCCGCCTCCGCCGCGACCTGTCCGCCGGAGCTCCTCGCCGCCGCGAAGCTCCCCGCATCGCGCGCCCGGCCTCTGGCTCGGCCCCTCCGTCGCCAGCGCCTCCAGCGCCCGCCCCTCGTTGACCCGTCTCGGCCTCGCGCCGTCCGCGCCTCTGCCGGCGCTGGCTCTGCCCGGCCGCCTCCGCCGCCGTCTGCCGGCGCGCCTCCCGCCGTCGCGCCTGTTGCGTCGCCGCCCCGATCCCTCCGCCGCTGCATTCCACGCCGAGCCGTCCGTGCCACGCCGCCCCATCCTGCGTCGACCTCGCCGCCGGCGCGCCGTCGCCGTCTCCGGCCGGATCCGGCGAGATCTGGCCCGGAACCTCCAGGTGGATGAGATCCACCCAGCCCTTCATCCAAACGAGCGTCCCGAGCCATCCCGCACCACCTCATCCACGTTTCGGAGGGGTATAAATTCTACCGTCTTTTCCCTGTGACATTTTTTATGCCCTGTTGATCATGTCATAACTTGCTACATACTGCTCCGTTTCTTGCGTGTAATATGTCAAAATGTTCGTTGTGAGATTCTCTACATTTCATTCCATTGTATCATGTTCATTTGAGTCCATCTTGATGCCTGAATCATCGTTGCAAGAGTGCTATGTGATGTTAATCTGCTGAAACTGTTATAACTTGCTGTTTTGTCTTTTTCGTTGCATTTTGTTTGTGCACCCTATGAGCATGAGCTCTACATGTGTTTTGATCTATGTCATGCCATCTTCCAGTGATGCTATCCATGTATTTTTGTGAGTCTTGTAGTGTGTGCATCAAGCTTGTTAAGTAGGGTATTTGCTGTTGCTGTTTTGCTAGGCTGATTCTGTTATATTTTGTTGCTATGTAAACCTGCTGCTACAAGTCATTCTATGCATAATCTGGAGATGTTAACTAAAGATGATTTGTTAAACATGTCATGATCTATCTATTCATGCCCCTGGTTGCATTTATAGCCTGCTGTAACTTGTTGTTATTTTGCTCCAAAGTTGTTAAATAATGTTGCTGTCAAACTGTTAACATTAAGTTCAATGTTGCCATGATTGTTTTTAGTGATCCATGCACCCTATAAACTTGATCTTGCCATGTTTAGCTTCATAAACATGTCTTCTTACTGTTTGTTGCCTTGCCATGCCATGTATTGCTCTTTGGTGAGTGGTTCAAGCTCACCAACATGCCTACTTATTGTTGTTCCTGCCATGTATGAATCTGTCATACAACTTGCCATGTTTACATGGGTGCCATCATATCTTCTGATCCTTTTTGGCTCATGGTCAGTAAGGGTCTTTTGTTATATGCAATTAGTAGATTCATGACATGCCTTTGTTTGCCATGATAAGTTCCTGTAACATGTTGTTTGATAGCTCTAAACATTGCAACCTGATGTTATTCTACTATGCCTGAAACTGTTATTATTTGCAATCTTGCCATGTCTTTTTGAGCATGTTCTAGTGATTTCTGGAGATAGCTCAGTGTTCATGTTTTGTCATGCATTACTTGTACTTCATGTCCATGCCTTTTCTTCTTATGTTGGGTGCTGTAGCTTATTGTTTTGATGCTTGCTAGATGCCTAGTTGCTGTTTTGGACAGCTTGTCCTTTAAACTTGTATAGAGTATGTGTTGAACTGTTGCTCCGTTTTGAGTGTGCTATATATGAAACTTGCTTGATTTTGCATGTAGCTTCATATTATCATGTTGCATCCTTGTTTTGAGGTGTTTGCTTGATGTTTGTATGCATTTTGCATTAATGCCATGTTTAACTTGTTTTGCTCATATCTCTAGGCCGTAGCTCCGAACTAAATGAACTTTATATGTAACTTGACTAGAATTTCGTGTAGATCATCTTGGTGCATCTTAACTTGCTGTTTAACTACTTGAACTTAAGGTTTATTCAGTTCTGGACCAATTTCTAAATTTGCATATGAAGACTTACCAGAATTGTTATATGTTGTTTCCGGCCTCATTTAAACTTGCCTTGATGTGTTGCTCTTGTTTGCATCATCTCTTGCCATGAGTAGCCTCATCTAGCTTTGTCATGCATCATGCTTGTTTGAGCATCATGCCTTGTTCTTGTGTGGTGTGTTTACCATGTTGTGTGCTTCTTCTCGATAGTTCCCGTTTCGTTGCGATCGTGAGGATTCGTTCGTCTACGCTTGGTTCGTCTTCGTGGCTTCATCTTCTTCATGGACCCGTTCTTTTTCCTAGCGGGATTTCAGGCAAGATGAGCGCTACCCTAGATCTCACTACTATCATTGCTATGCTAGTTGCTTCGTTCTATCGCTTTGCTGCGCTACCTATCATTTGCTCTTCAAGCCTCCCAAATTGCCATGAACCTTTAACCTTTGACACCCTTCCTAGCAAACCGTTGTTTGGCTATGTTACCGCATTGGTCAACCCCTCTTATAGCGTTGTTAGTTGCAGGTGAAGTTGAAGATTGCTCCATGGTGGACAGGTTTATGTTGGGATATCACAATATCTCTTATATTATTAATGCATCTATATATTTGGTAAAGGGTGGAAGGCTCGGCCTTATGCCTGGTGTTTTGTTCCACTCTTGCCGCCCTAGTTTCCGTCATACGGTGTTATGTTCCCGGATTTTGTGTTCCTTATGCGGTCGGGTGATTTATGAGACCCCCTTGACAGTTCGCTTTGAATAAAACTCCTCCAGCAAGGCCCAATCTTGGTTTTACCATTTGCCTCACCACCACCTACCTTTCCCTTGGGAGTAATTAACCCAAGGGTCATCTTTATTTTAGCCCCCCCCGGTCCAATGCTTGTCTAAGTGTTGGTCCAAACTAGAGCACCGTGCGGGACCATCCCTTGGCAACTTGGGTTACGTCGGTACCTGTACGCTTAGCTTATCCGGTGTTGCCCTGAGAACGAGATATGTGCAGCTCCTATCGGGATTGTCGGCGCATCGGGCGGTCTTGCTGGTCTTGTTTTACCATTGTCAAAATGTCTTGTAAACCGATTCGAGATGATCGGGTCTTCTGGGAGAAGGAATATCCTTTGTTGATCGCGAGAGCTTATCATGGGCTAAGTTGGGACACCCTGCAGGTTATAAACTTTCGAGAGCCATGCCCGCGGTTATGTGGCAGATGGGAATTTGTTAATGTCCGGTTGTAGATAACTTGACACCAGATCCGAATTAAAACGCATCAACCGCGTGTGTAGCCGTGATGGTCTCTTCTCGGCAGAGTCTGGGAAGTGAACACGATTTTTGGGTTATGTTTAACGTAAGTAGGAGTTCAGGATCACCTCTTGATCACTACTAGGTTCACGACCGTTCCTTTGTTTCTCTTCTCGCTCTCATTTGCGTATGTTAGCCACCATATCATGCTTAGTCGCTGCTGCAACCTCACCACTTTACCCCTTCCTTTCCCTTTAAGCTTTGCTAGTCTTGATACCCATGGTAATGGGATTGCTGAGTCCTCGTGGCTCACAGATTACTACAATAACAGTTGTAGGTACAGGTTATGCGATGATCATGACGCGAGAGTGATGTTTACTTGTTTTGGAGTTCTTCTTCTGCTTCTTCTTCGATCAGGGGATAGGTTCCAGGTCGGCAGCCTGGGCTAGCAGGGTGGATGTCGTTTGAATTTATGTATGTGTTTCATCCGTAGTTGGATGGTGCTCTTATGTAAGTTGATATTGTATTCATGTGGCATTGTATGCCTTTTGTATGTATCCCCATCTATTTTGTAATGTTGATGTAATGATATCCACCTTGCAAAAGCGTATCAATATGCGGTTCTATCCTTGGTGGGACCTTCGAGTCTCTTTAGGATAGTATCACATATTGGGCATGACACAAGTACCCATCACAAACTCATCTCCCTCGCATTACATTATTTGCCATTTGCCTCTCGTTTTCCTCTCCCCCACTTCACCCTTGCCGTTTTATTCACCCTCTCTTTCCTGTTCTCCTCTCTCTTTCGCCTTTTGTGTACTCATGTGTTAGATCGTTTATCTCGTCATCATGGATAGTCCTCCTATCATCATTGTCACTCCCGAGCATGAAGTTCTTAATTTTAAACAAAGGGGGGGATCTAAAAGATGCTTGGCATAGAATTTGCAATGCTCAAAATAGATCTACTAGGAAGCTTTCTACTTTCGTTCTTCTTTGCAATTTTTATGTAGGCATTACCCCTTGGAATAGATGCATTCTTGATACCATTACCGGAGGGGATTCTTGGGTAGCCATACTTTTGATGCTTATAATGCTATGTTAGATTTGTTTGGCCCACCGGCTCTTTTGGTTAACGGAACTGTTTTAACTTTGGAACATGTAATGCAAAGGCTTGAAATTATTGAAAATAAAGTTGCCACTATTGAGTCAATTGAAAATTTGGATAAAAAGATCCACAACCAAATTACCCAATATGGATCTAGGGTTGGAGTTACTTTGAATTTTTTTAAGGAGAAAGAACCTATAGTTAACGAAAGAATAGATCTAGATTCTACAAGAATCGGCAAACTTGAGGATATTATTACCAACTTAGGGTCTGCCTTTTCATCCATGAAGAATAATCCAACTCCTACCAAAACTGCCAAACTTATGTATGTTCCAAAAAATAAGGGTGAATCTTCTAGTAAGGAAAATGCGGATCTCAAATCAATAAGTGTTCATCCCAATTGTCTCTCTATCATTAAATAACCTTTTCCTACAAATGAATTTCTTGATTTCTTGCCTAGGAGTTTAATCATTGCTAAAAAGAAAGAAACTTCTAAGGGTTATAAGTCCTGCTTGTTCACATTGACTCATCTGGTTAGTCTCCTGCGAAACTTGTTTGATCCTTTGTCCGCCTTTTCTTTTCGAACACTGGACAGTGTCTCAGGTGCTACTGTCTATATTGTGACATTCTTTTTACATAATTGCGTTGCTTACCTCAAAACCTGTCAGAAGGCTTGTGCAGGCTTCGGTCAGTCCACTCTTCACGGACTTGATTTTCTCAACCACTGTACCCATAAGGGTACGGTGTTCCTCAACAAAGGAAGCGCCTTGCAGCGCTTCCAACAAATTATCCGGTGAGTCTAGATGGACAGATGTCACAGGTGGAATAGGCGCACCTCCTTCTTTCGAAAGAGGCTGCTTGCCTGATTCCGGAGCCGTATAGGTCTCCAGAACAGTATTCGACTAGGGGCCGAACTGAATATGGCCCCCATTGCCAGTCTCCATGGGGATTTGCTCCTCTATGTGTCTGGCGGCTGAGGCTTCACCCTCCGGCGCCGCTCTGATGGTCTCCTGAGTCTCTCCCTGGCCTGGATCCTTCGGGACAACACCTCGGTGTTATCCATGGCCTTAGGAGAGGAGGCCACCGGAAGAGTCCCGTTGTCCATCTCCTCCAGGTCCAGCGAATACCTCGAAGATGAGGATCGCTCGATCTCGGACCGAGCCGGACTGCAAATGCATGATTCAACATGTTAATGCTATGAAGTAGAGAGGCCGGGTATATGAATGTGTCCAGGTTTTTGAGTACTCACGATTTGGCCAGGGGCTTGTCCCTGGGGCGCCATTCTGAGCTGTTGTCGGTGGCCGCTGTGGAGTTGTTTGTGAGGGATATTTTCCCCTTCTTGGATGCTTCGGCCTCCAGACACATGGAGGCCGCCCTCTTCTTTGTTCCCCCTCAGGGGGAGAGTTGCTTTCCTCCTCCTCTTTGTCCTCGGTGGTGGAGGAGTGAGTCTCGGTGTCTTCGGACGTCATGTCCGAAGCACCCTTGCGAGGGAGACCACCTCCGGTCCCCTTGGCCTTCTTCTTGGCCTTCTTCTCCGATGCTTGATAGGGTGCCGGAACCAACATATTCGTCAGAAGTGGGATTTCTGGGTCTTCGGGCAGTGGAGCCGGACAGTGAATCTGCTCCGCCTTCTATGTCCAGCCCTGAGAGAATTTGTAGGGAGGCTTAGGTGTCTTCCTCGAGTATGCAAGTACATGATAGACATTGAAAACATGAAAAAACTTACCGGACTAGCGGGATGGGCCAAGTCGTGCCCGCGGTCCTCGGTCGTAGCCGGTCGTGTCTCGTTGGCCTTGAAGAGCACCTTCCAGATGTCTTCCTGTGTGGTGCCAAAAAACTGCAGCAAGGTCTGGTGCTTGGCCGGATCATACTCCCACAACTGGCAAATCCAGCGTTGGCATCGAAGGATTCGGTGAATAAGCATCACCCGGATCACATTGACAAGCTTGATGTTCTTGTCTGTCATTCTCTTGGTGCGCGTCTGAAGCGCTGTCAGCTCATCCGGCGAGGACCAGTCCGAGCCCTTCTCCGGACCGGAATTCGGGAGCCGCGACCGAGGTGGTGCCGCACGTCTCTGATATAGAACCAAGATTTCTACCACCCTTTGACGATCTCCACGAAGGAGCCTTCGGGCCATGTGACGTTGGGCATCTTGCTCACCATGGCACCTCCACACTCTACGTGTTGACCACTCACCACCTTCGGCTTCACATTGAAGATCTTTAGCCATAATACGAAGTGGGGTGGGATGCGGAGGAAGGCCTCACACACGGCAATGAATTCCGAGATGTTGAGGATGGAGTTGGGGGACAGATCATGGAAATCCAGCCTGTAGTAGAACATGAGTCCGCGGACGAACGGGTGGAGTGGAAATCCCAACCTGTGGATGAAGTGGGGGATGAATACTACCCTCTCATGGGGCTCTGGGGTAGGGACGATCTGTCCCTGGGCCAGAAGCCGGTGGGCGATTTCCTTGGCCAAATACCCAGCCTCCCGGAGCTTCGTAATGTCCTTCTCCTTGATGGAGGAGGCCAGCCACTTACCATGTGCTCCGAATCTGGACATGGTTGGAGTGCTTTCTAGGGGCCAAAAGGATGAGAACTAGGGCGCTAGAGCTCGAGAATGGGGGAGGCAGAGAGAAAGAAGGCATGGGTGAAAAGGGGTGAATCCTTATCTCCTTATAAAGCGCCTCCCCACTCGCCTTAAAACTCGCTATTCCCTGAGGTCATCCAGGTGGCACGGCTGGGTTACCCATGCCCATATTGATGAGAATCCCGCAATAAGGGGACATGATCTCTGCTTTGACAAGACGTGCCAATGAAACCACATCTCGAAATATGGAGCGGCAGGCTAAAAAACGGTTCGAATAATGGCCGAGCAGCGACGTGATGTCACGCTATAGAAAGTTGTCAGCGGATTGTACTTGTGAAATATTATACTCTTTGCGGATGTGTGTGGTATTTTTTTTGCAGAGCCAGACACGTTTTCTATATTCGAAGGGTGCTCTAGAGTATTCGGAGGAGGAACCCGCCTTGCAATGCTGAAGACAAATTGCACGTCGGACACCTCGTCATTGAAGCCTGGTTCAGGGGTTACTGAGGGAGTCCTGGATTAAGGGGTCCTCAGGCATCCGGACAGTTGACATGGGCCGGGCTGTTGGGCTATGAAGATACAAGACAGAAGACTTCTTCCCATGTCCGGATGGGACTCTCCTTTGCGTGGATGGCAAGCTTGGCGTTCGGATATGTAGATCCCTTTCTCTGTAACCGACTTTGTACAACCCTAGTCCCCTGCGGTGTCTATATAAACCGGAGGGCTTAGTCCGTAGATGCAATCATAATCATACATGCTAGATTTCTAGGGTTTTAGCTATTACGATCTCGTGGTAGATCAACTCTTGTAATACTCATATTCATCAAGATCAATCAAGCAGGAAGTAGGATATTACCTCCATAGAGAGGGCCTGAACCTAGGTAAACATCGTGTCCCCTGCCTCCTGTTACCATCGACCTTAGACACACAGTTCGGGACCCCCTACCCGAGATTCACCGGTTTTGACACCGACACCCCTCTCTGGGATCCGTCATTAAGAAAGCCCAGGCAATATCTCTTCTTGACGATCTTTTTCTCGATCTTAATCGTGTTTTTTCATCTAACACACAGTGCTAGTACTAGTAGTACAACTTTCTGGGTGATCTTGCATGTGATTTTTGTGTGCCAAATGACAGTTATAAATTCCTCTTTTGACCAAAACATGCGAGAGGTTGACACTGGGTTCTTATAGATTACCAATATCAATGCTACCTTTGAAGAGAGTATATTAGCCTCAGTAACTTGTGTTATGGATATTGCAAGTAATCCCTCTGCTCTCATGCCTTTGAAGACATGTTCTAGTGTCTTTGTTCACTCATTTCTATGCGTATATGTAGTCTTATATGGAGTGAAATATTAAAAATCATCTTATATTTCTGAACGGAGGTAGTAATAAAATATTTTTTTTTCTGTTTGAATTAGAACTAGGTCTGCGGTGGAGATGAAGTTCTCAAAGTCATGCCGTGTGGATTGGAAGACCTGAGGATGAGTTCTATTGCTAAACTATCTAGCTGATGTGTCCTTGTCACCATGTGTCCTGAACTAGTGTTTTCCTGTAGCATTGTTGTCAGGCGTGCTCTCGAGGGTGTACTTCACCACAACAATTTCCCGGCTCTGCGTTCGATTACGAAGGGTGTGGTTCTTGTAAAGCTTCCCGACAAATCTGATGCGGGCTGTCTTCATCGTCATGTTTATGAGTGGAAAGACCACTCTGTTGGGTTCTCCAAGGTTGACGAGATGGTGATGGTGCTGGTGCTGGTAGACATCTCTCACGAAGTCCATGGCCTAGTCAGTTATGCGGGGTCCATCCCGTAGGTCGGTGGCAAGAAATAGTCTACAGAGTTCAATTAGTGCAAGTTTGCTTGTCTGTAGTAAGTACTATTGTTCAGTACTAGATTTGTGTGTGTGAACCCTGTATTGTTTAGTACTGCCACTTTTGTTGTGTGGTGAGTCCTGAGAATAGTCTATGTTAATGTCTGTCCACTCAATTCAGTCTGTATATATTGAAGTAACTGGATCATATTTTTTGTGAGGACGATTTATTAATTATGGTTACACTCCAATATCTATATACATTGCAGGGTTTATCGCACCCACCATGATATCCATTCCTATGGATGTTCAGTCCATACGATTTGTCATGACCTTTGGACTGTCCTGCTTGTGGGAGTAAGCGGGGGCCCTGCATGCCATGTGTAATTGGACGATCAATCTTCTATTTAGAACTTGAACATAGTGATTTCCTGGTAAGGATTCACTTGTGTCACATCAAGTAAATCTTATTGATTTACTGTCTAAATCTTATTGATAATGTCATGTTTTCTTACTTTTGTTGCAATTTTATGATGCAGGTTTTGCCATGTGACATTCATCACAGAATAAACCATTTGGTTTATGTTGTGTCGGTAACGAAGGCATTGTCCATCACTTATATTACTGGACACAATTGGATCAGTATGTTGTCTGAGTACAATTTGAAGCCCTATGATTAACTACAGTTTGGCTTAACAAACACGCCACAATTAGTCCTTCTCGCATTTAAAAGAAATGAATAAAAAGACTGGATCAAGGTCACGGAGCCTAGTCAAGTTAGAAAGCTGATCATAGCAAACCAGAGACGATCGCTACTATCTCGCACATCGGTACCACCTTCAGCAACGGATCAAGCACCGACACCTTCTCCGACGGCCCTTGCTCTTGCACTGACAGCGGCAGCAACTTAGTCTGATCCACCTGAGGATTAGCCACCGATCACGTCAGTGGATCAGGCTGATCTACCAGAGGATCGGGCATCGACACCGACACCAGCTCCGACACCAGCACCAGCTCCACAAGGAGTATCATCTCTGGCAGCAGCAGCGACACTACCAGTCGCACCGGCATGGGCACCAGCAATGGCTCCGGCACCTACACTAACACTTGAAGTTGCACTTGCATCTGCTTTGGCCCGTGCATCGGCAACAGAACCAATAGTTGCACCGACAACAGACTGGGCTGCAGTTCGCATTGCATATACCAAAAGTCCTTGCAAAAACCGACATCTCCACCTTCTTGGTAAGCATTGGTCGTCCAAGTGCTTCGTTCTTTTTTATTTCCATATTGTTTCACATGATTCACTGTGTTGATCTAACCATTTGTGTATGTCTTCTTGTTTGCAAACAGAGAATTCCTAGAGCAACAAGGGAGTCGTTCAACAATCCGGGCGACCATGGCCAAGTTTCTCTTACCACATGCAGCCTTGGTGTGAATGAGCCTGCTCAATATACCGTAAGTATAAAGGATGATCGCATGATGATTGATGCTAAATGGTCAAGGTTCAAATCAAAATCAAATCTTGTAGTAGGGATGATGTCAAAATCGAATGTTCTCGGCAAGGAGAGCTGGTCCAAATCAACTTTGAAATTCTTCAGTAGCAGCACGCAATTGCCGAACTGATCTATCCTCCGAGAGATTTTGATGTAATAATATGGCATGGTGAAACAAGTGTCCTGTATGTATAAGTAGTACGACATTATTATTTGTCACATAGGATATCGTGAAAGAATTGCAACTCTGATTGCTGGTTAGGAACTGTTGTTCAATTTCATTCTAATAGCCAGCTTGCTTTATTCAATTTTCTGTATTCGCCTTGCGACAGCATCTAAAACGAGTGTCGTACCTATCACTTGCAATATGAAATGCGCTGAGTTAGAACACATGTGCCCCCAAACATGCCGGCCCACCGGCCTGTGGCCCAAAGTCTAGAACCGTGAGCCTGTCTGAGTATTATATTCTCAGCTGAACCCCCATATTATGTTATATATATCCCCCTTGATTTTTCTTATGTATAAAGTTGTGATATAAAAGATTTTATATTTCTTTACAGAGGGAGTATCTCTTTGTCAAAAGTATATTTATGTGTAACTAGTTACTCCTGCTTTTCTAGTTCCTTTCGCTGATATGTGGGGCATCCGACAACGGGGTCCACATGCCATGCACCAAATTAGAGTCCACAACTGCACAGTAGACTCACCCCGGTCGTAGCGCAGCAGTAATGCCCAATGAGACATCAAATCACAAAAAACCCCACCTTTCCAGCTTTAGCAGTAAGCTGGACGGATGAAGTAGCAATATTTCACTGGGCCTGAATCCCCTTCTCCCTCATCTTCTTGTTCAGAGAAAACCCCCTCTCGGCGATTGCATAGGGTTTTCTCATGGAGAAGCAGGTACAAATTCTTCATCCATCCCCGATAAATCCAAGTCCCTTGGTCGCGGGTAATCCTAGGATGGCAGCCGCCGCCATTGATGCATTTTTCTTCCTACTAAATCTTGTGTGTTTCATTTGCAGTGCCCAAAGTGCAAGGACCCTACAGGTTTTTGTGCCCTTGGCAAGATGCCACACTTGTTCCTTCTCATCCTAACACATGATTTTAAAACGCGCAAGGTATGTTCCTAGAATCCCCTTTTCTATCCGGGAGGGTGGGGGTTTTGAACATGCTATCGACTAATTTGGAAAATTGGATTGCTATATTTGGATAAAAGGTACTAGTACCATGGTCAACACGGACGTGAAGGAGGAAATTATTTCTAGATTTGGATAGCGAATACATTGTGTTCTCATATTATTTTTCCTGCAGTGCATTCCTTGCTCTGCCAGAACACATGTACTCAAGATGGTTGGCCTTGCCATAACTGAATACACCAGTTTAATGGTCACAATGAAGCCAAGCCATGGATATAAGTTCCGAGTTGGGTTCATGAACCAAGAAGATCGCTGCTTTTTTATGGCAAAACTTGGATAAACTTTCACAAGTGTTACGGACTGAAAGTTGACGCACGAATGTTGATGAGAATAGCAGAACCTAGTCTCATCTTCACTATGATATTCCACCCCGACGTTGTTCCATTAGTTCATCCATGTTAGTTTTGTATCTGGTTCTGGCTTGTTGCCTCGATTACTTCTTAATCCACCTATTCTATCTAACTAATCACAATTTAACTTTAGAAGTAGCAACGATTTGTGATTCCCTTCTCTCATGAAGATGCTACTTCTAACTAATATTTCTTGTAATTGGTGGCACATGTAGGTTATTTCAAAGTTAAGCATGCTACTTGTTTGTTATTCTATAAGAACTCGACTGTTACTGATGTCACTGAAGTTTACTGGGATGACATCCACAAGTTCCTACACTTTATTGATCGTCTTGAGGTCCTTGTGGGGCGTTTCAA
Source organism: Aegilops speltoides (assembly GCA_021437245.1). Taxonomy (NCBI): domain Eukaryota; kingdom Viridiplantae; phylum Streptophyta; class Magnoliopsida; order Poales; family Poaceae; genus Aegilops; species Aegilops speltoides. Next base: position 91,353,071 of record CM038145.1, on the reverse strand, counting down.
TGGTGGAAGGCCACGTGGGATATGTGTGCCACTGTTGCACACGTTGAACAGGTTCAACTTTGTCGAGAAACTTATGGTAAGAGCTGTTTTCTGTTATATATGTTGTTCATAAACTCTTGCTTATACACAGTTTAACAGTTGTGATCTTCTTGAAACAGAAACTGCCTAGTGATAACCCACAAGTATAGGGGATCGCAACAGTTTTCGAGGGTAGAGTATTCAACCCAAATTTATTGGTTCGACACAAGGGGAGCCAAAGAATATTCTCAAGTATTAACAGCTGAGTTGTCAATTCAACCACACCTGGAAAATTAGTATCTGCAGCAAAGTGTTTAGTAGAAAGGTAATATGATAGTGGTGGTAATGGTAACAAAAGTAAAAACAACAAAAGTAATGCTTTTGGTATTTTGTAGTGATTGTAACAGCAGCAACGGAAAAGTAAATAAGCGAGAACCAGTATATGGAAAGCTCGTGGGCACCGGATTAGTGATGGATAATTATGCCGGATGTGGTTTGTCATGTAACAGTCATAACATAGGGTGACACAGAACTATCTCCAGTTCATCAATGTAATGTAGGCATGTATTCCATGTATAGTCATACATGCTTATGGAAAAGAACTTGCATGACATCTTTTGTCCTACCCTCCCGTGGCAGCAGGGTCGTATTGGAAACTAAGGGATATTAAGGCCTCCTTTTAATAGAGAACCGGAACAAAGCATTAGCACATAGTGAATACATGAACTCCTCAAACTATGGTCATCACCGGGAGTGGTCCCGATTATTGTCACTTCGGGGTTGCCGGATCATAACACATAGTAGGTGACTATAGACTTGCAAGATAGGATCAAGAACACACATATATTCATGAAAACATATTAGGTTCAGATCTGAAATCAGGGCACTCGGGCCCTAGTGCAAGCATTAAGCATAGCAAAGTCATGGCAACATCAATCTCAAAACATAAAGGATACTAGGGATCAAACCCTAACAAAACTAACTCGATTACATGATAAATCTCATCCAACCCATCACCGTCCAGCAAGCCTACGATGGAATTACTCACGCACGGCGCTGGGCATCATGAAATTGGTGATGGAGGATGGTTGATGATGGCAACGGCAATGAATCCCCCTCTCCGGAGCCCCGAACGGACTCCAGATCAGCCCTCCCGAGAGAGATTAGGGCTTGTCGGCGGCTCCGTATCGTAAAACGCGAAGATTTCTTCTCTCTGATTTTTCTCCCCCAAAGCCAATATATGGAGTTGGAGTTGGCGTCGGAGGGCCACCAGGGGGCGCACGAGGTAGGGGGCGCGCCCGCCACCCTCATGGACAGGGTGTGGGCCCCCTAGTCTTCATCTTTGGCAAGTTTTTTTTATTGGTTTTTCTAAGGTGTTCCGTGGAGTTTCAGGTCATTTCGAGAACATACATTTTTTGCACATAAAACAACACCATGGTAATTCTGCTGAAAACAGCGTAAGTCCGGGTTAGTTCCATTCAAATCATACAAGTTAGAGTCCAAAACAAGGGCAAAAGTGTTTGGAAAAGTAGATACGACGGAGACGTATCAACTCCCCCAAGCTTAAACCCTTGCTTGTCCTCAAGCAATTCAGTTGACAAACTGAAAGAGAAAAAGAAAAACTTTTACAAACTCTATTTGCTCTTGTTGTTGTAAACATGAAAAGCCAACATTCAAGTTTCAGCAATTATTATGAACTAACCATACTCACAATAACACGTAGGTCTCACAATTACTCATATCAATAGCATAATCAGCTAGCGAGCCATAATAATAAAACTCGGATGACAATCTCAAAATAATCATAACATGATATAACAAAATGGTATCTCGCTAGCCCTTTCTGAGACCGCAAAACATAAATGCAGAGCACCTTTAAGGATCAAGGACTGACTAAACATTGTAATTCATGGTAAAAGAGATCCAGTCAAGTCATACCCAATATAAACCAATTATAATGAATGCATCGACGATTGTGCTCTCCAAATGAGTGCTTTTTAATAAGAAGGGTGATGACTCAACATAAAAGTAAATAGATAGGACCTTCGCAGAGGGAAGCAGGGATTTGTAGAGGTGCCAGAGCTCGGTTTTGAAATAGAGATAAATTATATTTTGAGCGGCATACTTTCATTGTCAACATAACAACTAAGAGACGACGATATCTTCCATGCTAAACAGATTATAGGCGGTTCCCAAACAGAATGGTAAAGTTTATACTCCCCCTCCTCCACAAGATCAATCCATGGCTTGCTCAAAACAACGAGTGCCTCCAACATTCAACGGGTCCCAGGGGGAGTTTTGTTTGCAGTTATTTTGATTTAGTTTGCATAAAGCATGGGACTGGGCATCCCGAAGACCAGCCATTTTCTCGTGAATGAGGAGCAGAGTCCACCCCTCTTGAGAATAACCCGCCTAACACGGAAGATAAGGGCAGCTCTAGTTGACATATGAGCTAATCGAGCATGCAAAACAGAATGTTTATTTGAAGGTTTAGAGTTTGGCACATACAAATTTACTTGGAACGGCAGGCAAATACCGCATATAGGTAGGTATAGTGGACTCATATGGAACAACTTTGGGGTTTAAGGAGTTTGGATGCACCAGCAGTATTCCCGCTTAGTACAGGTGAAGGCTAGCAAAAGACTGGGAAGCGACCAACTGAGAGAGCGACAACAGTCGTAAACATGCATTAAAATTAATTTACACCAAATACAGGCATGAGTAGGATATAATCCACCATGAACATAAATATCATGAAAGCTATGTTGATTTGATTCAACTACATGCGTGAACATGTGCCAAGTCGAGTCACTCAGTTTATTCAAAGGAGGATACTATCCCATCATACCACATCATAATCATTCTAATAGCATGTTGGCACGGAAGGTAAACCATTATAACTCATAGCTAATCAAGCATGGCACAAGCAACTATAATCTCTAAATGTCATTGCAAATATGTTTATTTCATAATAGCTGACTCAGGAACGATGAATCATCATATTTACAAAAACAAGAGACATCAAGTTCATACCAGCTTTTCTCATCCCAATATGTCCATCATATATCATAATTATTGCCTTTCACTTGCACGACCGAACGATGTGTATAATAATAAGAGTGCACGTGCATTGGACTAAGCTGGAATCTGCAAGCATTCAACTCAAAAGAGAAGACAAGTAATATGGGCTCTAAGTTGAATAAACAATCATGCATATGAGAGCCACTAAGCATTTTCAATATGGTCTTCTCGACCCCCAAAGAAAGGAAAGAAATAAAAACTATTTACACGGGAAAGCTCCCAACAAGCAAAAGAAGAACGAGAAATATTTTTGGGTTTTCTTTTTTAATTACTACAGCAAAGAAATAAACTACTACTAATTTTTTGGTTTTTTCTTAAGGTTTATTAAACACACAAGAAGAAAGCAGGAAAAAAGAAAATAAACTAGCATGGATATTACAGTGAAAGAGTATGAGCACCGACATCTAGCAATGAGTGTGTGTGAACATAAATGTAATGTCGGTGGGAAATACGTACTCCCCCAAGCTTAGGCTTTTGGCCTAAGTTGGTCTATTGCCAGGGATAGCCTGGTGGATACCCGTAGGTGTAGCTGGGGTCGTACTGTGACGAAGAAGGCTCCGGCTACCACTGGCTGGCAACCTCCTCTGGGTCCCAGGAATAAACAGATAGTCGTGGAGGCTCATCTTGTGGTTCCGGTTCTGGGGCTGGTGTAGGATTCCGATAGGCTTGAACAGCTGACCACGGAACGATGTGAGGACCTGCAGATAAGTTAAACAAAGAAGGAGCAGGCAAAGTAATAGTCTCAGGGTGATGTTTATCAAAGTATAATTTGTATTTGAGCTCCCCTTCGCGACTCTTAACAAGAAAGTCATGCGCTATCATGCTCTTATAATCTAAATAAGCACGGGGCAGCGCTGTTTCTTCTTTCTCCTCATGCCTAATAGGTATTTCAAAATGTTCAGCTAGGCCTGAAGCATAAATGCCTCCAAAGATGGGGCCCTTAGTACGGTTCATTCTTAACCGTCTAGCAACAATTCCACCCATACTAACAGAGTTATTGCGGTATAAACCATGGAACAAAATAATAATATCAGGAATACTAAGGTTCCCATAGTTCCCGCGTCCAATCAGGCAACTACTAGCAAATAAGGCAAAGTAGCGTAAAACAGGAAAATGTATGCTAATGATCCTTGCATCAGAAACCTTCCTGGTTTCTCCTACAGTGATGGTGTTAATAAAAGCTTCTACTTCGTTACGGTGGGGTTCATCTAAGGTGCCCTCAAAGGGTATTCTGCAAACCTCGCAGAATTCAGCTAATGCCATCTCTTTAACAACGTCATATAAATGAAATTCTACTATTGGAGGTGATTTCTTAGGGAAAAAGTAGAAGTTTTGCACCAAGGTATTTGTGAGTAAGAGATACTGATGACGTTGGTCGCGGAGGAAGTCGGTGAGGCTGGTGTTCTCAATCAATAAATAGAAATCCTCATAAATCCCGGCTCTCCTCAAAAATTCATCGGAAGGCCATTCACACGGCCGGACCTCCGCCGTGCGAGGCAAATTAAATTTGGGCTTCTGCTCTTCTTCCTTTTGTTTTTCCTTCGAGCTTCGGCTCGACGAGCCCCTCAAAAGTCTCTTCATTATTTTCTGAAACAATCTGAAATTTTTAGTAACTTCAAATAAAAGTGAACCAACTTCAATAAAATTGCTAGCAACAACTCCCACAAGTGCCTAGAGCCTATATAAAGCATTGGAACTACTTGGAACCATATAAATCTGACATGCAAGCTCAAGAACATGGTCACCTATGCAGCACAAATTTGCAATGAATAAAGCACTAGAACAGAAACTAATTGGACCAATGGAGGAGTCACATACCAAGGAACGATCTCCCCAAGCAGTTTTGCGAGAGGTGCTTTGAACAAGGAGATCGAAAATCACAGCAATGGGGGCTGGAACTCGTGCTTGAGTTGGTTTTTTGTATTTGTGTGAGGCAGGGGAAGAAGATGGGTGCAGGGATAAGTGGAGGAGGGCCACCTTGGGCCCACGTGGCAGGGGGGCGCGCCCAGGGGGTAGGGTGCGCCCTCCACCCTCATGGCCAGGTGGCAGCTCCGCCCGCGATAATTTTTGCACAGTAAATCCTCAAATATTCCCGAAAAAATCATATTAAATTGGCATGGCATTCTGAAGACTTTTATTTTCGGGGTATTTTTATATTGCACGGATAAGTCAGGAAACAGACAGAAAAATACTATTTTACTTTATTTCTACTAAATAACAGAAAATATAAAGAGGGTACAGAAGGTTGTGCTTCTAGTTTCATCCATCTCGTGATCATCAAAATGAACCCACTAACAAGGTTGATCAAGTCTTGTTAACAAACTCATTCCGAATAATCACGGAACCGGAGAAATTTTGAATAACACTAAGTTACCTCAACGGGGATATGAAAATCCCCAACAATAAGAATATCATATTTTTTCTTGACAGTAGGGAGAGGAAATTCAAAACCTCCAAATATAATGGATGGAATTTTTCCAATAGAGTTGGTACTATAAACTTGAGGTTGTTTCCTCGGAAAGTGTACTGTTTGCTCATTGCCATTAACATGAAAAGTGGCATTGCCTTTGTTGGAATCAATAATAGCCCCTGCAGTATTAAGGAAAGGTCTTCCAAGAATAATAGACATACTATCATCCTCGAGAATATCAAGAATAACAAAGTCCGTTAAAATAGTAACGTTTGCAACTACAACAGGCACATCCTCACAAATACCGACAGGTATAGCAGTTGATTTATCAGCCATTTGCAAAGATATTTTAGTAGGTGTCAACTTATTCAAGTCAAGTCTACGATATAAAGAGAGAGGCATAACACTAACACCGGCTCCAAGATCACATAAAGCAGTTTTAACATAATTTCAATTAATGGAGCATGGTATAGTAGGTACTCCTGGATCTCCAAGTTTCTTTGGTATTCCACCCTTAAAAGTATAATTAGCAAGCATGGTGGAAATTTCAGCTTCAGGTATCTTTCTTTTATTAGTAATGATATCCTTCATATACTTAGCATAAGGATTTGTTTTGAGCACATCAGTTAATCGCATACGCAAAAAGATGGGTCTAATCATTTTAGCAAAGCGCTCAAAATCCTCATCATCCTTTTTCTTGGTTGGTTTCGGAGGAAAAGGCATGGGTTTCTGAACCCATGGTTCCCTTTCTTTACCATGTTTCCTAGCAACAAAGTCTCTTTTATCATAACGTTGATTCCTTGGTTGTGGGTTACCAAGATCAACAGCAGGTTCAACTTCTACATCATTATCATTACTAGGTTCATCATCATGAACATTATCATTAATATTATTACTAGGTTCATGTTCATCACCTGATTGTGTTTCAGCATTAGAAATAGAAATATCATTTGGATTCTCAAGTGGTTCAGCAATAGGTTTGCTAGAAGTTTGCAAAGTCCTATCATTTTTCTTTTTCTTCCTTTTAGAAGAACTAGGTACATCAATATTATTTCTCTGAGAATCTTGCTCGATTCTCTTAGGGTGGCCTTCAGGATACAAAGGTTCCTAAGTCATTCTACCAGTTCTAGTAGCCACTCTAACAACATAATCATTTTTCTTACTATTCATTTCATCAAGCACTTCTTTCTGAGCTTTAAGTACTTGTTCTACTTGAGTGGTAACCATAGAAGCATGTTTGCTAACAAGTTTAAGTTCACCTCTAATATCAGCCATATAATCACCCAAGCGTTTAATCATAAAGGTATTCTGTTTTAATTGTCTACCAAAATAAGCATTAAAGTCAACTTGCTTAGACATAAAGTCATCAAACTAATCCAAGCACTGACTAGCAATTTTAGTAGGGGGGACTTCAGCTTTATCATATCTATAGAGAGAATTTACCTTTACTACCTGTGTCGGGATATCAGGAGGTTCTTCAGTAAATAAGTAATTGAGATCATATACTTCTTCAACATGCGGTAAATTAAGACCATGTATTTCTTCAATAGGAGGGAAATTCTTAACATCTTCAGCTTTAATACCTTTTTCTTTCATAGATTTCTTTGCCTCTTGCATATCTTCGGGACTGAGAAATAGAACACCTCACTTCTTGAGTTGGTTTAGGAATAGGCTCGATGGTGGCTTTGGGCTGGCTCGGGGAGTTGGCTCGGGAGGTGCCCAACTATTTTCATTTGTCAACATATTATTCAATAGAACTTCAGCTTCATCCGGTGTTCTTTCCCTGAAAAGAGAACCAGCACAACTATCCAGGTAATCTCTGGAAGCATCAGTTAGTCCATTATAAAAGATATCAAGTATTTCAGGTTTCTTAAGAGGATGATCAGGCAAAGCATTAAGTAACTTGAGAAGCCTCCCCCAAGCTTGTGGGAGACTCTCTTCTTCAATTTGCACAAAGTTGTATATTTCCCTCAAAGCAGCTTGTTTCTTATGAGCAGGGAAATATTTAGCGGAGAAGTAATAAATCATATCCTAGGGACTTTGCACACAACCAGGATCAAGAGAATTAAACCATATCTTAGCATCACCCTTTAATGAGAACGGAAATATTTTGAGTAAATAAAGGTAGCGCGATCTCTCATTATTAGTAAACAGGGAAGCTATATCATTTAACTTAGTAAGATGTGCCACAACAATTTCAGATTCATAACCATAAAAGGGATCAGATTCAACCAAAGTAATTATAGGATCAACAGAAAAATAATAATAATCCTTATCGGGAACACAGATAGGTGAAGTAGCAAAAGCAAGGTCAGGTCTCATTCTATCTCTAAAAGATTCTTTACTCCATTTAACTAGCAACCTCTTAAGTTCATATCTATCTTGGCAAGCAAAAATAGCTACAGAAGATTCTGCATCAAAAAGATAACCCTCAGTAATAGCAGGCATATTTTCATCATCACTATCATCATCGTATTCAGATTCAATAATTTTTCTTTCTCTAGACCTAGCAATTTGCTCATCAAGAAATTCACCAAGGGGCACAGTAGTATCAAGCATAGAAGTAGTTTCATCATAAGTATCATGCATAGCAGAAGTGGCATCATCCATAACATGCGACATATCAGAATTCATAGCAGTAGCAGGTTTAGGTGTCGTAAGCTTACTTATAACAGAAGGAGAATCTAGTGCAAGGCTAGATGGCAGTTCCTTACCTCCCCTCGTAGTTGAGGGCAAAATAGTAGTTCGATCATCTTTCAAGTTCTTCATAGTGTCCAGCAGATATAAATCCCAAGTGACTCAAAGAATAGACCTATGCTCCCCGGCAACGGCGCCAAAAAAAGGTCTTGATAACCCACAAGTATAGGGGATCGCAACAGTTTTCAAGGGTAGAGTATTCAACCCAAATTTATTGATTCGACACAAGGGGAGCCAAAGAATATTCTCAAGTATTAACAGCTAAGTTGTCAGTTCAACCACACCTGGAAACTTAGTATCTGCAGCAAAGTGTTTAGTAGCAAAGTAATATGATAGTGGTGGTAACGGTAACAAAAGTAAAGACATCAAAAGTAATGTTTTTGGTATTTTGTAGTGATTGTAACAGTAGCAACGGAAAAGTAAATAAGCGAGAACCAGTATATGGAAAGCTCATAGGCACCGGATTAGTGATGGATAATTATGCCGGATGCGGTCCGTCATGTAACAGTCATAACATAGGGTGACATAGAACTAGCTCCAGTTCATCAATGTAATGTAGGCAAGTATTCCGTATATAGTCATACGTGCTTATGGAAAAGAACTTGCATGACATCTTTTGTCCTACCCTCCCGTGGCAGCGGGGTCCTATTGGAAACTAAGGGATATTAAGGCCTCCTTTTAATAGAGAACCGGAACAAAGCATTAGCACATAGTGAATACATGAAATTCTCAAACTATGTTCATCACCGGGAGTGGTCCCGATTATTGTCACTTCGGGGTTGCCGGATCATAACACATAGTAGGTGACTATAGACTTGCAAGATAGGATCAAGAACACACATATATTCATGAAAACACAATAGGTTCAGATCTGAAATCATGGCACTCGGGCCCTAGTGACAAGCATTAAGCACAGCAAAGTCATAGCAACATCAATCTCAGAACATAAAGGATACTAGGGATCAAACCCTAACAAAACTAATTTGATTACATGATAAATCTCATCCAACCCATCACCGTCCAGCAAGCCTACGATGGAATTACTCACGCACGGCGGTGAGCATCATGAAATTGGTGATGGAGGATGGTTGATGATGACGACGGCAACGAATCTCCCTCTCCGGAGCCCCGAACGGACTCCAGATCAGCCCTCCCGAGAGAGATTAGGGCTTGGCGGCGGCTTCGTATCGTAATACGTGATGATTTCTTCTCTCTGATTTTTTTCTCCCCGAAAGCCAATATATGGAGTTGGAGTTGGCGTCGGAGGGCCACCAGGGGGCCCACGAGGTGAGGCGCGCCCACAGGCGCCCCCACCTCGTGGGCAGGTGTGGGCCCCTGGTCTTCAACTTTGGCGAGGATTTTTTATTGTTTTTTCTAAGGTGTTCCGTGGAGTTTCAGGTCATTCCGAGAACTTTTATTTTCTGCACATAAAACAACACCATGGCAATTCTGCTAAAAACAGCGTTAGTCCGGGTTAGTTCCATTCAAATCATACAAGTTTGAGTCAAAAACAAGGGCAAAAGTGTTTGGAAAAGTAGATACGACAGAGACGTATCACCTAGCTCTATTGTTCCTATACAGATGCCTGACCATGGTCGGCCAGACTTGCGCTTGGTCACAACATGATGTTTATCTCGACCTACTCCATTCCCATTGGAGGTGAAAAGATACTTATTCATAGGTGGTGTCGGTGTCAAAACTGGCGGATCTCGGGTAGGGGGTCCCGAACTGTGCGTCTAGGCGGATGGTAACAGGAGACAAGGGACACAATGTTTTTACCCAGGTTCGGGCCCTCTGTGCTTGATTAATATTGATGATATGGGTAGTACAAGAGTTGATCTACCACGAGATCAAGGAGGCTAAACCCTAGAAGCTAGCCTATGGTATGATTGTTGTTCGTCCTACGGACTAAAACCCTCCGGTTTATATAGACACCGGAGAGGGCTAGGGTTACACAGAGTCGGTTAGAATGGTAGGAGATCTACATATCCGTATTGCCAAGCTTGCCTTCCACGCCAAAGAAATTCCCATCCGGACACGGGACGAAGTCTTCAATCTTGTTCTTCCTAGTCTTGGAGTCCGGCCAATGATGATATATAGTTCGGCTACCCGGACACCCACTAGTCCAGGACTCCCTCAGTAGCCCCCGAACCAGGCTTCAATGATGACGAGTCCGACGCGCATATTGTCTTCGGCATTGCAAGGCGGGTTCTCCTCCAAATTCGATGTGCTTGCCGAATAGTGTCCGGCTTCTTATAAATGCTGCGCTTCTTGGCTTCCATGTCCAATAATGGCCATCCTCCACGCGTCGTACGAATGCGAAAAGCCAGGGTATTTTTACATTTTACCCCCTAGCCGCGCGAATAAGCTGTCTATAAAGAGAGGCGAGGATCTAGATCCGAATCACACCATCCTCCTTCCGCGAGTGTTCATCGAAGCGCCTCTGACAAAAATCCACTCCATCATGGACAGTCAACGCGGCTCCTCCTCTCGCGCTCCTAGCCCTCAGCCAGGAGATTGGGGGAGATGCTCAGTCCCGCATAGTGAGCTAGTGACGCTCCAAACCGAGGGATTTCTTCCCCAACCTTTATGGTTCCGGTTCGAGCCAGACTTGCCACCTACAATGGCGGAAAGCGTCCCCAATCCCTCCAAAGGAGAGCGGGTATGCTTCGTCCCTTATCTAATAAGGGGACTCGGATTTCCCATACATCCGTTTCTCCGAGGGCTCCTAGAGTTATATGGGCTCTAGCTTCACCACCTTACGCCCGCCTGCATCCTGCACATCACGGGCTTCATGGCCCTTTGCGAGCTGTTCTTGGGCGTCGAGCCCCACTTCACGCCGTGGAAGAGATTATTTTGCCTCGTACCCCATTCTCACGAGGGGTCGATATATCAAGTGGGCGGAGCCAAACTATGGCGCATCGCCGGGACCGGATATCTATCCGGAACCCCGAAGAATGCGTCCGAAGACTGGCCTTCAGAATGGTTTTATATGGAAGACGCCCCGGTACCAGACCCAGTTCGGATCGGCCTCCCGGAGTTCAGCAACACTCCTCTGAAGTAACGCCTGAGTTGGCGTCCACGGAGCCCTCGACGGGAGAATGATAGGGACGTCCAATATCTGATGGGCCGAATAAGGTTATTGGCTCATTCCGGATTGACCATGATTGGGATCATGGCCACATGCATTATGCGAGGGGTGCAGCCGCTCCAGTATAGGGGCCACCCCATGTGGGATTTCAACGGGGAGGATGATGCCACCCGCCATGGCCTCAAGGGGCCGGGATCGGTCGCCGATCTGGTGAAGATCCTGTCCGGCCTGTACAAAGGGGAGAAGGAAGACTTCCTCCGTGCTAGTCCATGGAATGGATTTTCCATGAACAACCCTCGGAGCTGGGTAAGCGGACGTTTATCTTATCCGATCCATATTCCCAAAGTTAAGTGCCTCATTTTGTGATTTCGACGCAGGAACTGCGCCGGGCCGTAGAGGACATACATAGCCTGGCTCCACAGCCCGAGGATCCACAATAATCCCTCGATCCGGCCTCCAAAGAGGATCCGAACATAAAGGTGGAGCTGATCAATGGGGTGTTCCACCAACTTAGCATTGACCATGCTTTGGTCGCCATTATGGGTGACTACCCCGGAATATCTCCGGTTTCCCAGGTAACTGTGATCGGAGTCCTGATACCATTACTCATCCATGCTTATATTTAACCACCGTATACCAACGGTGTTTCGTAGGAGGTGCCTTCGAGGCGGGAAGCCGAACCCGCGGCGGCTGGCCAACAAGGGGCAGCTCGGCCTAGCAGGCGAAAAAGAAGTGCGGCGCGAATCGAAACATCGCCACAACGGTATGGCGCGCCACCATGTTTCTGGGAAAGATTCGTGGAAGGCATATTAACGCTCGTGGTTTTTTTCAGGGGAAAGAGCGCTCGCCGGACTGTGTCCGGAGAGATTGCCAATCAAGCCTTCGCCGGCCAGGCTCCAACGCCAGGTCCGGAGGGGGAGGCGAATGCAAGGCGTGCGTCGGGTGCTCCTCCAACGGAGGATGCCGACATGTTGTCCGCCACCCGATCTGAGGTGGAGAGCGCCATGAATCACAGGCGCCGCCGGATAGTTCTTCACGATGCTCTTCTCCCGGCGCGTTAAATGCCTTTAATTCGGAGATGCGCACCTGCAGGCTGCTCGAGATGGACTAGCGAGCCACGGGCGGTATGTGAAAGACATACTGGTGAGAATTTTGACAGATTATATATGCAAGTGGCCTCGAGACTTAAAATAGTTAGAATAACTGATTTAAGGATCATTTGTTATCTGAGGATCTTACGAAGAATACCCACTGTCCCGGGAGCTTCAAGAGTGCAAGGCCCAACTTGAGGCCGCACTAGCCGCCACAGGGGGAGCCACAGAGACCCCCTCTGGTAAGATATACTTCGAAAGATAAGTAGTTTGTGAAGTGCGGCGTGTGTATAAGTCTGGCAATAATATTGCAGATGGCGCCGGACTAGATCCGGACAAGCAACAGCTGCTGCGCCAGCTGAAGGCCGGCGAGGAGGTGCTTACGAGGGTGCAGCAAGAGAAGAATAAGCTCCAAGATGCCAACACCCAGCTGGGCGAGGAGCTAAAAGATGTGCGGGCCCAGCTGTCGGACTCCGTGAAGGAGAATCGGCGGCTTCGTCGCGGCATTTATAGTAAGTGCTTGAGCGAACTTTTTGAAAAGAAGAGTTCAGCGAGGAAGTCGATTTGACATAAATATGTCTGCAGGCATGCTCACAGGTCGTCCTGCGGAGGAAATGCCCGGTTCAATGGGTGACCAACTTCCCGAGCTGCTGCAACTGCATGAACGAGTTCGGCAGGTGATGAGCGGAGTCGCCCAGGCCTTGTGTCCATCCATGTCCCTACTCGAAGGTCTTGGAGAGCTTGTGGAGAAGCTTCAGGGAGCACGGCGGCGCTTCCGGTTGTGGAAGATATCGGCCTGCCGTTAAGGCGCCAGGGAGGCCTAGGCCATGGTGAAGAAACGATATGCGAAGGCTGACCCAAACCACATGGCCGAGGTCGGACCTGTGGGGCCCGATGGGAAGGAGATCCCTGTGAGCTTAGTGTACGACCAAGTAGAGTTGGCCGCAAAGTATTCACAGCGGGACTGTAAACTAGATAGTTTATTAGATGGTATCGAATAGGAATACCGTCACTCAGCTAGACTGTGTAATTTAACATGACATAGAAAATGCCTTCTAGCCGGATTGTAGATCGTTTGTCATTTCGGACCTTTTCGCTTCAACCTTAGGACCCGATAGTCTGGAGTGTGTCCGAATACCCTCACGGTTCTGTAAGAAACCGGGGCATGCATGGAGACCAGGCGTAGGGGTCATTAGTGCTTTATCAGACAAGTACCCAACTAGTTATGTTATATTACATGGTTAGTAAGAAACATATTCGAGGAGAATAGTTCCGTTAGGGGTTCCTTTCCACAGGAGGCATGCCCTAAAGTGCATGTCCGACTGCGAAAAGAAGCGAGAAAGCATCACGGGGCACATAAATAAATAGGTAAGAAATCATCTTTCAATTCACCGACCGAATATTCCCTTAAGAACGCTAGCTTTCGGCTTCACCGGTGTGAGGTACACATCTGGTGACCCGCGATAACAATCGTGAGAGGTGCTCCTTTACCTCCTAGCGAACAATCGGAAACGTAGGGGTAAGCACAGGAGCCAGGCAACCCAGCTTGGCCAAAACTTAAGTCATATCGATGCATATAATGGTGAATAAAAGGTACATGCGGAAGTGTAACACATGTATTGGGTATAAAGCCCGTATAAATAAGCTTCTATTAAAGAAGCCCCCAGGTATAATGAGTGCGAATAGCACGTCAAGTGTGTGCGAACAATGCGCAGGAGAGCCACCGAAGGCTCATGAGAGAAGAAGAAGAAGAAAAAGAAAAGGGGGGGGGAAGAAAAATAAAAGACAGTTAAATTATAAAATATAGACGGGGGAGGGAGACGAACTCAGAATCTGGCGCTAGGCGTAGAATCTACGGAGACGGGCTGCGTTCCATGGATTTGGCTCGAGTCGGTTGTCTAATGGGTTTCGCAGACGGTACGCTTCACCGGTCAGGACTTGGTCGATGATGAAGGGACCTTCTCATTTGGGCTTGAGCTTGTCCTTTTTCTTGTCCGGCAGGCATAGAACTAGTTCGCCAACATTGTAAGTTTTGGCCCGTACTTCTCTGCTTTGATATCTTCGAGCCTGCTGTTGATAGAATGCGGAACGAGCTTTTGCCACATCATGCTCCTCCTATAAGGCGTCCAAACTGTCCTGCCGATCCAGCTCGGCTTCTCTTTCTTCGTACATGCGCACGCGAGGTGAGTCATGAATTATGTCGCAGGGCAAAACTGCCTCTGCGCCGTATACCATGAAAAATGGTGTGAATCCGGTAGTGCGGTTTGGCGTGGTCCGCAGCCCCCAGAGTACAGAGTCGAGCTCCTCTACCCAGTGTGTGTTGGTTTCCTTAAGGGACCGCACTAGTCTGGGTTTGATGCCGCTCATGATTAGACCATTTGCTCGTTCGACTTGACCGTTAGTTTGAGGGTGATAGACTGAAGCATAGTTGAGCTTGATGCCCATGTTTTTGCACCAGAGTTTGACCTCGTCGAGCGTGAAGTTCATGCCGTTATCAGTGATGATGCTGTGGGGGACACCAGAACGGTGTACTACCCCTGATATGAAGTCTATCACGGGTCCGGATTCGGCCGTCTTAACTGGCTTGGCCTCTATCCATTTGGTGAATTTATCCACCATGACCTATAGGTATTTTTTCTTGTGGGTTCCTCCTTTAAGGGGTCCAACCATGTCAAGCCCCCAGATCGCGAACGGCCAGGTGATGGGTATAGTTTTCAGGGCGGTGGGAGGCATGTGGCTTTGATTAGCAAAGAGCTTGCAACCGACACATCGTTAGACTAAATCCTGAGCGTCTGCCCGGGCCGTTGGCCAATAAAATCCTATACGGAAGGCCTTGCTTACAAGGGCCCGGGCTGCGCCGTGATGCCCACCGAGTCCGGCATGAATTTCAGCCAGAAGGTTTCGCCCTTCCTCTTCGGATATACACCTTTGAAGGACTCCGGTTATGCTTTTCTTATAGAGCTCTCCCTCATGGACCTTATAGGCTTTAGATCGCCGTACTATGCAGCGGGCCTCGTTTTGGTCCTTAGGAAGTTCCTGCCTAGTTAAGTAAGCTAGGAACGGCTCGGTCCATGGGGCAATGACCGCCATTATTTCGTGGGCTGAAGGTGTTATTTCATTGGCAGAACCACCGATTGTGTCAGAATGTGCGGTGTCGGGCGGTGTTGTTGGGTCCGAATTGTTGTTTCTGGACTCCCCTTCCCACGGATGGCTTGAAAAGACATTCCAGGAAGATGTTGGGAGGGACGGCATCGCGCTTTGCGCCGATGCGTGCCAATACGTCTGTCGCTTGATTATTATCCCGGGCTATATGGTGAAATTGAGCCCTTCAAACCGGTGACATTTTGAGCGGCGTTACGGTAAGCTGCCATTTTCGGATCTTTGGCGTCGAAGTCTCCATTTATTTGGGATATCGCAAGGTTCGAATCCCCCCGCACCTCTAGGCGTTTAATGCCCATTGAGACCGCCATCCGGAGGCCATGTAGAAGGGCCTTGTATTCGGCTGCGTTGTTGGAGTCCATGTACATTATCTGGAGTACGTATTGGACTGTATCTTTGGAATCCTTCGGTGAACCAAGCAATCATCTGGAGTGAGGGACTCTCCGGGAGGAAGTAAGTACGAGAACCTAGAGTTAGCATTGCTAAAATCATTTAACCCGAATAGAAGAGAGATCAGAATCCCGGAGTATAGATGAGGAATAAAAGATCCTAATACCACCCAATTGACGACGTGGGCCCATGGGCCGCACAGCCAAGTTAGTAAAACAATTTTCACCGACTAGACTCAACTTCGGCCAAGGAGTTGGAAAGGGGGGGGGGGGTTCCTACAGGCAGTCAGCTCTGATACCAACTTGTGACGCCCCCGATTCAATCGTACACTAATCATGCACGCAAACGTGTATGATCAAGATCAGGGACTCACGGGAAGATATCACAACACAACTCTAAAAGTAAAACAAGTCATATAAGCATCATATTACAAGCCAGGGGCCTCGAGGGCTCGAATACAAGTGCCCAACATAAACAAGTCAGCGGAAGCAACAATATCTGTGTATAGACATAAGTTAAACAAGTTGCCATAAGATGGCTAGCACAAAGCCGGATCTGAGATCGAAAGAGGCGATGCCTCTGCGCAGGATCCTCCTAACTACTCACAGTGTCGTCGCAAGAGCTCGCACGTAGTAGTAGGCACCTCCGGTGTAGTAGTCGTAAATAAATCGGCGGTGGCGTCGGCTCCTAGACTCCAGCATCTGGTTGCGACAACCGAAAAGAGAGGAAAGGGGAAAAAGGGGAGAAAGCAACCGTGAGTACTCATCCAAAGTACTACAAGCAAGGATCTACACTACATATGCATGGGTATATGTGTAAAGGGCCATATCAGTGGACTGAACTGCAGAATGCCAGAATAAGAGGGGGATAGCTAGTCCTATCGAAGACTACGCTTCTGGCAGCCTCCGTCTTGCAGCATGTAGAAGAGAGTAGACTGAAGTCCTCCAAGTAGCAACGCATAGCATAATCCAACCCGGCTATCCTCTCCTCGTTGCCCTGTTGGAGAGCGATCACCGGGTTGTATCTGGCACTTGGAAGGGTGTGTTTTATTAAGTATCCGGTTCTAGTTGTCATAAGGTCAAGGTACAACTCCAAGTCGTCCTGTTACCGAAGATCACGGCTATTCGAATAGATTAACTTCCCTGCAGGGGTGCACCACATAACCCAACACGCTCGATCCCATTTGGCCGGACACACTTTTCTGGGTCATGCCCGGCCTCGGAAGATCAACACGTCGCAGCCCCACCTATGCACAACAGAGAGGTCAGCCCGCCGGTCTAAATCCTATCGCCAGGGTGCAGGCCCATCGCCCATTGCAGACCCGCGTTGCGTGGCGGCCGAAGCGCACCTAGCAAGCTCCATTACAAAGGAAGTCACGTTACGCGGTCCAATCCGGCGCGCGCCGCTCCGTCGCTGACGTCACGAAGGCTTCGGCTGATACCACGACGTCGAGTGCCCATAACTGTTCCCGCGTAGTTGGTTAGTGCATATAGGCCAGTAGCCAGACTCAGATCAAATACCAAGATCTTGTTAAGTGTGTTAAGTATCCGCGAACGCCGAACAGGGCCAGGCCCACCTCTCTCCTAGGCGGTCTCAACCTGCCCTGTCGCTCCGCCACAAAGTAACAGTCGGGGGCCGTCGGGAACCCAGGCCCACCTCTACCGGGATGGAGCCACCTGTCCTTTCAGCCCCCACATCGGAATCACTTGCGGGTACTCAACGAGCTGACCCGACTTTAGTCACCATCTGTATAGTATGTATGTATGTATGTATAGTATATACCCGTGATCACCTCCCAAGTGATCACGGCCCGATAGTATAGCAAGGCAGACTGACCCGAATGTAGGGCCAATGATGATAAACTAGCATCCTATACTAAGCATTTAGGATTGCGGGTAGGGTATCAATGACAGTAGCAACAATGACAGGCTATGCAACAGAATAGGAGTAACCGAACAGTAACATGCTACACTACTCTAATGCAAGCAGTATAGAGAAGAATAGGCGATATCTGGTGATCAAGGGGGGGGGCTTGCCTGTTTGCTCTGGAAAGGAGGGGTCGTCAACTCCGTAGTCGAACTAGGCAGCAGCAACATCGGTCTCGTAGTCTACCGGAGAGAATAGGGGGAAGAAACAATGAATACCATGCAAACAGATGCATATCGATGCATGACATGACAAGTAACGATGCTAGGTGTGCCCAATCGCGGTAGTAGGTGATACCGACGAAGGGGGAAAACATCCGGGAAAGTATTCCCGGTGTTTCGCATTTTCAGACAGATGAACCGGAGGGGGAAAGTTGCGTGTTTGCTATGCTAGGGATGTGTGGTGGACGAACGGGCTACGTATTCGGATTCGTCTCGTCGTTCTGAGCAACTTTCATGTACAAAGTTTTTCCATCCGAGCTATGGTTTATTTTATATTAATTTTAAAAGATTTAATTTATTTTTAGGATTTATTTAATTATTTAAATTCAACATTATCCAGAACAGTGCACGCTGACGTCAGCATGACGTCAGCAGTCAACAGAGGCGTTAACTGGTCAACTGACGTGTGGGTCCCATTCGTCATTGACTCATTAGTCTAATTAGGATTTAATTAAAGTATCTACTTAATTAGATTAATTAAACAGGAGTATTTAACTTAATTAATTCATTAACTATTTAAATTATTAATTAATTAATTATACATTTATTTTATTTCGTTTTAAAAAAATGTTTTGGAGTGGGGCCCCATTGTCATAGGGCCACTGGGGTCTATCGGGTCGGACGTCAGAGCACACAGCAAGGACACGAAGCGCCGATGGGCGAGCCCGTGGCCAGCCTTGGTCGTGACCAGCCAGCAGCAGCGCCGGCAACAACAAGCCGACCAGGAGGCGGCGGATGGGTGGTCGCGGCTCGTCTAAGCGGGCCGGGCGGAGCCGGGCCAAGCAATGGTGGCGGTCGGCGACAGCTGGGATTGGGCGGTCGAGGTGGCGGGCGTCGCGCCTTGGGCGTGGCAAGAGGGGTGACTGCAGGCAGGGCTCGGCGAACATGCGAGCGGCGACAGAGAGAGGCGCGCCGAGTGGGGCAGCGAGGAGAGGAGGGGTCGCTCACAAAGATTGGAGAAGGGGTTGGCAAAGCGCGTTGGCGCCGACGAGGAGGAGGAAGCAGGCGGCGAGGAGCTCCGGGCGGCGTGGCGCGGCGAAGTGCAGTGATGGCGTAAAGCGGCGGCGTCCGGGACGTCGGCGGCGACGGGGCTCGAGGAGGAGGAGGCGGGCGGCAGCGACGGCGATGGTGGCGCCCGGCTTCGGCGGGCTGCCGGCGTGGAGTTAGGGACACCTCCTGCGGCGGCGGGTGGCGTTGGGGCCTTGGGTTGGCCCGATCTAGATCGGGAGAGGAGATGGGATCGGGAAGTGAGGAGATCGTGGGGAGAGTGGGGGGTTAGGGTTTGCGGCACGAGGATAAGGAGTGGGGCGGGCGGTCGGGCCGGTGGGCTTGCTCTGCTGGGCCGTTTGTGATTGGCGAGGGGGCTCTTTTTTTGTAGTTTTGTTTTCTGTTTTTATTTTTTTCGTTTTCTTTATTTTCTCTACTGTTTTAGCCCATTTTAAAAATATAGGACTTATATAAAAAACATGGTTTCTTCATGACAAATAGTTAGGGAATATTTTCAACACATCAAACATTTTAGTTTTGACTTTTGAAAACTTTAATTGTATTAACTGTAATTCAAATTTAGAATTTGAATCTATTTCGATCTAACGTGGGATTATCAACAATAACCGAGGTGACGTGGCATCGTTAACACAGGGTTACTGTAGCCTGATTACCCGGGCGTCACATAGGGCTAGTGCGGCTGTCTTATTTTCGGCGCGGAGCGCTACGTCCGGATCACTGGCGAGGGTGATGATTCCGTCGGGCCTGGGCATTTTGAGCTTCATGTACCCGTAATGGGGTATAGCTTGAAAAATTGTGAATGCCTCTTGTCCTAATAAAGCGTGATATCTGCTGTTGAACGGGGCCACATGGAACGTGATCTCCTCGGACCTGTAGTTGTCCGGCGATCCGAATACTACATCGGTGTTATTTTTCCCATGCGGCATGCTTCCCGACTAGGGATTATTCCTCTGAAGGTTGTGTTGCTTCGCTCAATGCGGCTCCAGTCTACTTCCATTTTTCAAGGGTTTCCTCGTAGATGAGGTTTAATCCGCCCGCCATCCATGAGTACCTTAGTAAAGCGAAAACCGTCCACTATTGGACCGAGGACCAATGCGGTGGTGCTCGGGCTGTTCGAATTTAGGTTAAATCCTTGGTGTTAAAGGTAATAGCCGTGTCGCTCCATGGATTTATTGTTGCTACTTGGTAGACTTCGGCGAGGCTGCGGAGTGTTCGTTTCCGCATATTATTTGATGCAAAAGTCTCGAAGACTGTTAATACCGTACTGGTGCTCCTGGGCTGGTTCCCTGGGGCTATAAGCTCTTCGCCACTTTTGGCCACCTGCCGTAGTATCCAACATGCTCGAAGGCTATGTGTTGGAGTGGCGCCCTCTGTACTATGGATTTTGCAGGGTCCGCTGAGCCATCCCTCTAGTACGGTTCCATGCCCTTTAGGGTTTTTTTGCTTTTTGGTTTTTAACCCAGGTGCCTGAATATGATGCACCCTTTTATTTCGGACTAGGGTTGTGTTCGGAGCCGGATTGTCCCAAAATTTGGTTTAGGTTTTCCAGGCACTTTCCATCGCACAGTACTTTCATACTATGGACGCCAAGTCAGCGAAGCGTGTAATTTCACGATGACTTATGGCATTCATGATTCCCTTATCCGTGCAATTGTTGCAGAAGATTGAGATTGCGCTTTCTTCACGGCAGTCCTTTAGCCTGTCCATTACCAGGAGGAATCTGGCCCAGTAATGATGTACTGTTTCAGTGGGCTCTTGCCGGATTCGAGATAGATCGCTTGTGTTCGGGTGGGCGGGTGGAATTAAATTCGGAACCCCGTCCAATCTAAGACTCAAGGGCCGAAAAGTTTCCGAACTTGGAAGCTTGGGTTGTTGGATGTTGTCCGACAAATCTGGCCCGCTGCCTGACTTTAGGTTCAGTGCTTGGTTGACGTCTGTCCCTCCGCGGGAATCCGGCATGGAGGGGTCGGGAATTCGGACATAGCTTGTCCTTAATGTAGGAGAAGACTCGCCGTGCTGTTCCTCCCCCACAACAACATGGTGGGAAGCCTGGGGAGAGTTGATCTCTCTCAGATCGGTTTTAAGCCCAATCTGATCGTAGTCATGGCGACTCCCGAGCGGCGGCGCGATCAAGAGCTCGTTTAAGGGGGAGAGCTCCATCGGATCTAGCTGCTCGGCAAATTCCGAGTCGACGTGAAGATCACTTTTGATGACCCGAGAGGTCATGGTCAGCGAGGCGGCCGAATAGGCGGTCATAAGAAAACTGCCTAGCCGGATAGTTTGGCGATGGCCAAAGCTCTTTTGGCAAAGGTGCCGTCTTTAAAGACGGTACGAGGCATCCTTCCTGATTGCGACGGCACAGAGGAACTCTCAATGAAAGCACCAATGTTGGTGTCAAAACCGGCGGATCTCGGGTAGGGGGTCCCGAACTGTGCGTCTAGGCGGATGGTAACAGGAGACAAGGGACACGATGTTTTTACCCAGGTTCGGGCCCTGTCGGTGGAGGTAAAACCCTACTCCTACTTGATTAATATTGATGATATGGGTAGTACAAGAGTAGATCTACCACGAGATCAAGGAGGCTAAACCCTAGAAGCTAGCCTATGGTATGATTGTTGTTCGTCCTACGGACTAAAACCCTCCGGTTTATATAGACACCGGAGAGGGCTAGGGTTACATAGAGTCGGTTACAATGGTAGGAGATCTATATATCCGTATTGCCAAGCTTGCCTTCCACGCCAAGGAAAGTCCCATCCGGACACGGGACGAAGTCTTCAATCTTGTATCTTCATAGTCTTGGAGTCCGGCCAATGATGATAGTTCGGCTACCCGGACACCCCCTAGTCCAGGACTCCCTCAGGTGGTCTCAAATAAACAAGGCTCGTCCATCTCGGAGAATAGGATAGAAGGTTATGCTCATGCTTTTCCATGGCTCCAAAGCGAATATCATGTTTATTGACCACATTACAAGATGAAGCAGCTTTCAGAAGGTTGTGGATGCGCGGGGTGGCGCCTGGACCTTGTCCTGGGGCTTGGTGGCCTCACCCTTGGTTAGCTGTAGGCAAAGTAGCACTGTTTGAGGCATGCTTTGTATGGTTGAACCTGTATAAGTACTCATACTGGAAAGTGCTAGTTATCGAATAGAGGGGGGGGGGTGAATATGCGATTTTTATGAAAGTCTTCAAAACATGGAAGTTTCGAAGACAAACACTAGAAATGACCTAATTAATATGCAGCGGAAGATAAACTACAACAAGCAAACCATAGTCAAGTATGCAATAATGTGAAAGTACAAAGACTAATAGCAGCTTGGTAGTAAGGATCAGGATGGAAGATAGTATGAAGCCAATTAATGATAGTAGTCAAGCAATGAAGTCAAACAGGTACGACAAATAGGCAATGACTTCACGAAGACAAACTCTAAGTAAAGGGAGGGAGAGGATAGAACCAGTCACTTGCTGAAGACACGGGATTTGTTGGACCAGTTCCAGTTGTTGTGACAACTGTACGTCTTGTTAGGGAGGCTGAGATTCAACTCAGAAGACCGCGTCTTCACCTTATTCCCCTTGAGCTAAGGACACACAGTCCTCGCCCAATCACTCTGGTAAGTCTTCAAGGTAGACTTCCAACCTTAATCGACTTCGTTCACCGGCAATCCACAATGACTCTTGGATGCTCAGAACGCGACGCCTAACCGGCCGGAGGATTCACATCCTCAAGTGTAATAAGTCTTCAGTCACACAGCATGAAAGACTTGATGATGCCTAACACTCTTTGGCTCTGGGTGTTTGGGCTTTGTCCTCGCAAGGATTTCTCTCTCTCAAAGGCTTCGAGGTGGGTTGCTCTCAAACGACAAAAGCCGTGTACTAACTCTGAGCAGCCACCAATTTATGGTGTAGGGGGTGGGCTATTTATAGCCACTAGGCAACCTGACCTGATATGTCCGAAATGACCCTAGGTCACTAAGGAACTGACACATGTTCCAACGGTCAGATTTCAAACACACACGACAACTTTACTTGGGCTACAAGCAAAGCAGACTCATCCAGCTCTGGATAAGATTTGCTCTCATTGTCTTCACTTGAAGACATAGGATTTGGGTTGAGCATCACTTCTGTCATTCTGACTTTGTTCACTTGGACCCCACTTAACAGTACGATGGTTCCTATGACTCAACAAAGAAGAAAAAGGAAACAACGAAACGACACAGTCTTTGCGCTCCATAGTCTTCACTCAATGTCTTCTCATGTCATAGTCTTCAATGTGAATATCTTCACATACCACCATTGTCGTCAATGTCTTCATACATTTTTAGGGGTCATCTCTGGTAGGTAAACCGAATCAATGAGGGACACTACCTACGTTATCCTACAATTCTCACAAACACATTAGTCCCTCAACCAAATTTGTCGTCAATACTCCAAAACCAACTAGGGGTGGCACTAGATGCACTTACAATACTGTTTTCAGCTATGGTTGCGAAGTGCCCCTGTTGGTTTCAGTTAAGCTTGTTAAGTACTCCTGCTGCTTTTACAGTCTATCGTGTTTCTTCAGTCCCGTCTTTCTCCATCCGCCAAAACCAAACAAGCGCCGACGGGGCCGCCTGCTTCTGCCTCCCATGGCTGGCTTCACCTCAGTGCACACATCGCTACCCCACCGTCTCCTAAATCGTTAACGCCAATGTCCGAGGCCTTGTCATCGTCCTCCGCGCGCTTCGATGCGCTCACTGCGGCGCCGCCCTCTTGCATTGTGAACATGGTCAACAAACAAGAGGAATCGGGAGAGGACTGTACATGGAGAGGATGACAGTAGGGGCCCACCATGTACATGGCCATACGCAAGGAAGTTCCTCATTTTTTGTTATATATACTCCATTGTCAGCGTATAGAAAAAGAAAATGCTTCCTCCTAGTGGTTTCCTAACATCTGGGACCCATGACATTGTTAGCGTATATAGTCAATAGACAAGAGAACAACACAAGATTGGCTGACAACTGGGACGTAGTTGCTCGAGTAGTATTTGTTTTTCTTATTGTTGAGACGGAGCAGGGTTTCAACTAGGCTATGGCCCGTCTAGCCCATGCTTATATTTTACGTTCACCACATGACCAACCCAGCTATTTTTTATTTGTGAAAATGAGCCCAGTTTATTTTTTCTGAAGAATACCCAATCGAGGCCTACTTATTTTTCTATGCCCTGATGGGTTGCAGGTCTTTCAAGACGGCTGCAAAACTTGAAAGTAATGTGAAATGGGCTCTAAATATAAAAAACTGACGACAAAGTCGCAGTTACTTTATAATTTCTGATTTTTTCACATTTTCATATTCCAATTTCAGTGGGATTTAACCTAATTTAAATATATCTTCAAAGTATTTTAAATCTGCCTTGACATTTCGATATCAAAAATAGTTTGGACCGCACCGAAATATGCGAAATTTCATTTACATTTTTAACCCTGGCCCTGGACAAACAAAAAAACGGACTGCAATAAATTGCATAAGAAGTTGCAATTCGTTGTAAATTATTAAAAAATAGGTAATGGTCTGACTTGTGGGCCTATTAAGTTGATGCGTATGCAAGATTTTTTTTACTTATTAGTACATCAACAAACAATTCTAGTAGACGTAACTATTGGATGTCAATCCAACGGCCGTCGTGTTTCTTCAATCTTTGATCTTCTTGCTCCAGTCGCCAAATCCAGCGCCAGCATGACCGCCTGCTCCCGCCTCCCGTGGCCGGCTATGCTGCCACGCAGGCCTCACCGCCCCCTACAACTCCCACCGCTGGCCAGGCCATCCCTCTACTCACCCACATCCCTCCACTAATGTGGCTTCGCCGCCTCCGGGTCATTCCCTTCCTGGTCTCGCCTCGTCCATCGTGCTGGTGTTCTCGGCACGGCGTGGTCAACATTGTCAACAAACGACAACATCGGAACAGGGATGTACATGGAGAGGCTGACAGTTAGGACCCACATGGTCCATGGCCGCACGCAAGCAAGTACCTCCTTATTATGCCAAAAAGAATGAATCCTCCCAATGATAGCTGGGACCCGCCAGCTATATCTTGGCACGGAAGGAAGTGCCTCCTTATTAAGTGAAAAATAAAGTGTGCTCCCCATGACAGCTGGGGCCAACCAGATTGTGACAACTTAGTCAACAAACGATTCTATCACCAGTGACCAATCCAACGGTCGTCCTGCTTCTTCAACCTCTGATTTTCTTGCTCCAGCCGTCCAAACCACCGCGTGCTCCTGCCTCTCGTGGCCGGCTGTGCTGCCGCGTAGGGCTCACCGCCCACCCTACTCCAACCGCTGGCTAGGCCATCCCTCTACTGTCTACTCACCAACACCCCCTATTATTCTGCAGCGACGACAACCTCAAACCACAGCCGAACCAGTCAACCCTCGTACTCCTCTCCGCGTGGGCAACCACTGCCGCGTCTTCCCCGGCTCCACATCGTCCCCTTCCTAGGCCTCGCCGTCGTCCATCGCCTTGGTGCTCTCGGCGCGGCATGGTGAATGTGGTCAAGGAACGACTTCCATCGGAAGTGTACTGTACATGGAGAGCCTGACAGTTGGGTCCACAGTCGCAGCAAGGAAGTGCAACCTTATTACATGTAAAAAAATGATTCCTCCACCTGACAGCAGGGACCCAATGGACGGGCCACCATATTTCGTGAAAAAATGTTTCCTCCCTGACTGTTAGGACCCACCAGCTACATCATCGCGCACAAGGAAGTGCCTCCTTATCCTCCCTGACAGCCGGGACCCACCTGGTCGAAGCGTACGTATCGTTGCCATTCTGGTTGCGAATGTGTACGTACACACTGGTCGATCGGTCTGTCTGCAGGCTGCAGCGATGAACCGTGGCCGAGTAAGGAAGGGCATGTGTCGTAGTAGAGGTGCCGATGTAGCATGTCAGGCAGTCCCGTCAATATCGTGTACACGTACGTACAACCAGGGTGCAAGAAAGTAAATACGGCCACGTACGTACATACGGCCAAGGTCTCAAACGCCTACTCGTGCATACATACGGACAGGGCTCGTGTACATGGAGAGGGCAGCTGAGAGCAGCGACGGTGTCCTGTTCATCGGCAGCCAACCGGCTGGGCCGGAACGGAGAAACTACGTCGTCGTGTTCATTGGGAGGCAACAGAATGCGTCGTGTTCATCGGGAGCCAACTGGCTTGGAAGGAACAGCCGAAACAAGGCCTGGCATACCGCAGAACATAGGAACGACCTTGTGTTCGACCACCAACGGTCGAAACGGGATTCCTGTTCACTGGGAGGGGCTGGTGTACCACAGAACGGAGGAAACAGACTTCTAATCGACCTCCTACGGTCGAAACGGGGGTCCTGTTCATCGGGAGGGGTGTGGCATAGCACAAAATGGGACTCCATGGGCTACTATTCATCCACCGTCTACTGCCTCGCTCCAGCCTCCATGGGCTACTGTTCATGCACCGTCAACTTCACTTGGCCTCCACCTGCTACTGTTCATCCACCGTCGACTTCCTCCTGCCTCCACCAGCTATTGTTCATCCACGGGATCCTGTTCATCCAGCCTCCACTGCTCCTCCACCAGCTAACGTTCAACCACCCCTCCACGGGCTACTTTTCATCCAACCCTCCACCGGCTATTGTTCAACCAGCCCTCCATGGGGTCCTGTTCATCCACCCCCAACCGACTCGATCAGGGTCCTGTTCATCCAGCGGCAACGATCTCTACTACCATGGGGTCCTATTCATTCAACCCCCAACAACACTCACTATTCATCAAGAGGCAGCAGGTTCGATCGGCTTTACTTAGCAACAGTAGCGAAGGAAACGCTCGATCGTGTTCAGTTAACAGCCAGGGATCAATCCATCGCTTGTGTTCAGTAACGCGTAGCCAGTGCAATCGCTCGGGTTCAGTAGGCGAACACCTCGCTTGGGTTCAGTTAGAGCCAATGCCTCGCACCCGCGCGCGTACGTTTATGAGAGAAATGCGCAATCCCTCCATTCATCGCTCGGCACTGATCACCCATCATAACTGGGAACTCCATGATATTTTCCTCGCCCTCGCTTCTACCACGGGTTTTCCCCCATGGACGGCCCAAAGAATGTCATGCAGTTGCGTCTCCGGCCCGCGTAGGACGAAAAGCCCATTTTCTGTCATGATTTTTTGTCATAGAAGTAGGAGCCCACCACATCTATGATGATACTAGGTTTTGTCACAATTATCATTATAGAAGTGTCATAAGCATGATAAAAAAATTCGTTCGGCCCAAAATGTCACAGATGTGTCTTTTTTTTGTAGTGGTTGTATCAGCACGAGCCGAGGTTGTGGGCTGAGCTTCTTGATACGTCTCCGTCATATCTACTTTTCCTGATGCTTTTCCTCTTGTTTTGGACTCTAATTTGCATGATTTGGATGGAACTAACCCGGACTGATGCTATTTTCAGCGAAACTACAATGGTGTTGTTTTTGTGCAGAAATAAAAGTTCTCGGAATGGAATGAAACTTTTTGGAGATTTTTTATTGAATAAAATAAAAATACTGGAGCCAAGATCCACCGGAGGGGGGGGGTCCCTAGGGGAGCACAACCCACCAGGGCACGCCCCCTCCTGGCATGCCTAGGTGGGTTGTGCCCACCTGGTGGCCCCGCTGACCCTATCTCCGATGCTATAAAATCCTATTTTAGGAGAAAAAAATCAGGGAGAAACAATTATCACATTTCACGAGACAGAGCCGCCGCCACCTCCTGTTCTTCATCAGGAAGTCAGATTTGGAGTCCGTTTGGGGCTCCGGAGAGGGGGATCTTTGTCATCACCAACCCTTCTCCATCGCCAATTCCATGATGCTCCCCACTGGGAGTGAGTAATTCCTTCATAGGCTCACTGGTCGGTGTGGAGTAGGATGAGATTCATCATGTAATCGAGTTAGTTTTGTTAGGGCTTGATCCCTAGTATCCATTATGTTATGAGATTGATGTTGCTATGACTTTGCCATCCTTAATGCTTGTCACTTTTTGCCCGGGTGCCATGATTTCAGATCTGAACCGTTTATGTTATCACCATTATATCTATGTTTTAGATCCAATCTTGCAAGTTATAGTCACCTATCACGTGTTATGATCCATAAACCCCGGAGTGACAGTATTCAGGATACTTTCCAGTGATGACCATAGTTTGAGGAGTTCATGACTATGTGCTAATACTTTATTCCTGTTCTCTATTAAAAAGAGGCCTTGATATCCCTTAGTTTCCATATGGACCCCACTGCCATGGGAGGGTAGGACAAAATATGTCATGCAAGTTCTTTCCATAAGCACGTATGACAATTTACGGAATACATGCCTACATTATATTTATGAACTGGAGCTAGTTTTGCATCGCCCTAGGTTATGACTGTTATATGATGAATATCATCCAACGAATCTATCGATCCAAAGCCTACGAATTTTCCACATATTGTTTCTGCTAAGTTACTATTGTTATTGTTGCTGTCGCAACTGCTACAAAACCATTGCTATCACTGCTACTGTTACTATTACTGTCATCACTGCTATCAAAATTATCATATTACTTTGCTACTTATTATATTGCTGCAGATAATTAATATCCATATGTGGTTGAATTGACAACTTAGCTGCTAATACTTGCAAATATTCTTTGGCTCCCCTTTTGTCGAATCAATAAATTTGGGTCGAATACTCTACCGTCGAAAATTGTTGCGATCCCCCATACTTGTGGGTTTTTAAGACCTTTCTTTGGCGCCGTTGCCGGGGAGCATATCTATATTTGTTGAGTCACATGGGATTATTATTTATTTATTTCTATGAGGAATCTAAAGGATACAAAAACCAAGATCGTTCCCTCTAGGACGAGGGGATGTAAGGAACTGCCATCACACTTTGCACTTGATTCACCTTCTGTTTTCAGTAGACTTGCAACACCACCACATGCTATGAATTCTGATATGTCGCAAGTTATTGATGATGATACTTCTATAAATGCTACTCATGATGATGCTAGTACCTTGCTTGATGATGGTGTGCCACTAGGTGATTTTCTTGATGAACAAATTGCTAGAGCTCAAGAGAATGAAATAACTGAAATCGAAACCAATGAGACACTTGAAACTGAAAATCTTGAAACACCTATACCTATTAGACCTAGCTCTCCTAGATATGAATTGCCTAAGATACCGGAAGATTATGTTATGGATCAGGAGAAAATTAGAGATTTTGTTGCTTGCAATGATAGAGATGATCTTAAGAAATTATTATGCAAACTAAAAGAGAAATCTTTGAATGCTAGAATGAAATGTGATCCTAAGTTTGCTACGTCACCTATCTTTGTTGATGATAAGGATTACGAATTCTCTGTCGACCCAGAGTTGAGTACCTTGGTTGAATCTGATCCTTTCCATGGTTATGAAACTGAAACTTTTGTGGCACACCTTACTAAATTAAATGATATAGCCACCCTATTTGCTCATGATGAGAAGATTCGCTACTACTATATCCTCAAATTATTTATGTTCTCATTAAAGACTGATGCTGAGATATGGTATAATACTCTTGCTCCTGGTTGTGTGCGTAGTCCCTGGGATATGATTTATTACTTCTTAGAAAAATATTTTCCTGCTCATAAGAAACAAGTTGCCTTACATGAAATATTTAATTTTGTGCAAATTGAAGAAGAGAGTCTCGCACAAAATTGGGGGAGGCTTCTCCAATTGGTTAATGCTCTGCCTGATCATCCTCTTAAGAAAAAAGAAATACTTTATATCTTCTATAATGGACTAACCGATGCTTCTAGGGATTTCCTAGATAGTTGTGCTGGTTGTGTTTTCAGGGAATGAACTGTTGAACAAGCTGAGGAATTATTGAATAATATATTGAAAATTTATGATGATTGGACTCTTCATGAACCACCGCATAAACCCACTCCGAAGAAGAGGGGTATCTTATATCTTAGTCCTGAAGATATGCAAGAAGCAAAGAAATGTGTGAAGGAAAAAGGAATTAAAGCAGAGGATGTTAAAAATTTACCTCCTATTGAAGAAATACATGGACTTGATACACCACCAACCAAGGTCGTAGAGGTAAACTCCTTCAGGAAATTTGATGAAAAGGACAACCCTTGTAATATGCATCCTAGTCAATGTCTTTATGAGTTTCATAATTACATTAGAAAGCAAGACCACTTCAATGAAAATGGTATGAAACAACTGAAATACAACTCTAATATGATTGCTCGTTTGAGTGACTTGTTATTTAGAATCTCTAATGATGTTAGAGGTGTTGGAAAACGTGCATCTATGGTTCATACTCAGTTAGAACAAGTTGCTAATCTCAAAGAGAGTTGCTTGAGGAAATGAATGATAATATCAATGACCATGATATTAGAGTAGTAACTAGAGGAGGTAGAATGACTCAGGAGCCACTTTATCTTGAGGGTCACCCTAAAAGAATTGAACAAGACTCTCAAAGAATAAACACTGATGCATCTAGTCCGTCTAAAAAGAAAAATAAAAATGATAGGACTTTGCATACCTCTAGTGAACGTGAATAGAAAAATCTCCCGAAGATGATAATGATGTTTCTATCTCTGATGCTGAAACTCAATCCGGTAATGAACATTCATCTAGTGATAATGAAAAAAATAATGAGGATGTTAATGAAGACACTCAACCAAACAATGATAAAGAACCAGATAAAGACGTTGAGATAGAACTAGCTGTTGATCTTGATAACCCACAAACTAAAAATAAAAGATATGATAAAACAAACTTTGTTGCTATAAAACATGGTAAAGAAAGAGAACCATGGGTTCAAACACCCATGCCCTTCCCACCTAAATCAACTAAGAAGAAAGATGATGAAGAATTTGAACGCTTTGCTGAAATGCTTAGGCCAGCCTTTTTGCGCACTCGCTTGACTAATATTTTAAAGATGGCACCTTATATATGCAAAATACATGAAAGACATCATCTCTAATAAAAGAAAGATACCTAAAGCTGAAATCTCCACCATGCTTGCTAATTATTCTTTTAAGGCTGGAGTACCTAAAAACTTGGAGATCTAGGAATACCAATTATACCTTGCTCCATCAGAAGAAACTATGTTAAAACTGTTTTACGTGATTTAGGAGCTGATGTTAGTGTTATGCCTTTCTCTTTGTATAAAAGACTTGATTTGAATAAACACACACCTATTGAAATATCTTTGCAAATGGCTGACAAATCAACTGCCATACCTATCGGTATTTGTGAGGATGTGCCCGTTGTTGCTACGAATGTTGCTATTTTAACTAACTTTTTTATACTTGAGATGCCCAAGGACAACAACATGTCAATTATCCTTGGTAGACCCTTCTTGAATACTGCAGGGGGTGTTACTGATTGCAATAAAAGCAAGGTCACTTTTCATATCAATGGTAATGAGCATACAGTGCACTTTCCGAAGAAACAATTCCAAGTGAATGGTATTAATGGTATTGAAAAATCTTCGACGATCACTATTGGAAGTTTTCAACTACCTCTACCTATTACCAAAAAAATATGAATGTTTATTGTTGGGGACATGCATATCCCCGTTGAGGTAACTTAGTGTTTTACCAAAAATCTTCGGTTTCATGCTAATCGAAAGTGGTTGTTAATAAGACTTGATCAACCTTATTAATGGATCATTTTTGAGACGTATGAAGTTGATGAATTTAGTAGTCACTACCTTCTGTCCTTACCTTTTGTTTTCTGTTTTTCTTAGTTAAATAAAATAAAATGCCATGTTTATCCTGTTTTCTGAATTTCCCATGCAATAAAAAATGTCCCAAAAATAAAATTTCGCAGAATGCCCTAAAAATTTAATACGATTTTTTTCTGATTAATTCTGAATTTTTAGTGCAAATAACATTAGAGGGGGGTGCACCAGGTGGGAACAACCCACCTGGGCACGCGAGCAGCCCGAGGCGCGCCCTGGTGGGTTGTGGTCCCCATGTGGGCCCCCTCATTTATCTCTTTCGCCCATGTGATCACCTACTTCCAGGAAAAATTCACCATTGCTCTCTCTCCCGTGTTCTTGCTCTCAAACCCGCGGATTTCGATCTCTTTGCTTGAAGCTCCTTTTCTGAAACTATTTTGAGGGATTGCTACTTGGTATGTGACTCCTCCATTGGTCCAATTAGTTATTGCTTCAGTGGTTTATATTTTGAATAATTAGCTACTTGATACATCCATTTTGCATCATGTTTTTGTCGATGTTCTGGGAATGGGGGTCCCCAGACTTGCCAGCCTGCGGCCTGCGGCGTGGCTCAAGTAGTGGCCCAGTACGGTCCGTCTTCATCAACCCAAGATCAAGACCCTCGCGAGGGGCCAAGCCTCACAGGGCAGACGACACAAGGCTTCCTCAGGGGCGGCCTCACCAGGTAGGCTCGCGAGGAGGCGGAGAGATCAAGGCAGGGATACCTCGCGAGGTGCTCATGACACAAGCCATGACGATCCAGACCAGGCGGGCGCCAGCCAGTGTAGCGTCCTCGTTTCCTCTTTGGTGCAAAGGGGGCAAGTGCAGGCACGGAGTACCGAGGCATCAAGCAAAGGTTACCATATCGGTGCAACGAGACTAAGTCCAGTAGAGCAGCAGGATGGAGCTCACGGTGGAGCCCAAGACGGCGTCATCCCTAGTGCCTTTGGAAGTCGAAGACCAACTTTAGTCAGGATAGCTTGTACTAGTTGTTCCCCTTCAAAATGGCTGTTGTTGGCTCCCTTCCCGCTCAATATTTGGGAAGAGGACCAGGGCCTCTATATATAGAGCTAGCCACCATAGTAGAGATAATCAGATTGGGACCTCAGAGGATCCACTCAAGTAGAACACCGCACCAGCTCAAGAACACCTCTCGCGAGGCTGTTCTTTCTCTATACTGTTCATCATTAGCCCCAGAGGCAATCTACCACACCACACACTAGAGTAGGGTATTACACCACAACAGTGGCCCGAACTAGTATAAACCTTGTGTCCCTCGTGTTGTTCATCGTGTAGCTTAGATTCATGGCAAGACGTTGGGACGTGGATCGGTAAGAAGTAGATCTTTGCGCGCACCCCAAAGTTCGAACCTTAAGGGTTTTGCCGGAACCCCATATCCGACATTTGGCGCGCCAGGTAGGGGTGCGCCGGAATCTTTCTTCCGTTGTCCCGCGTTCCATCGATCGTCGCATCCATGGCAGACGCTTGCCGTGCTCGCGCCGAGCGTCGGGATGCTCTCGCCGCCCGCATCGCCCACACGGCTCCCGTCGGTGGGCCTCCGCGTCGTTCTCTGTCGCCTACCGCCAATGCTGCCATCGGCCCGGCGGGGAACGAGCAGTAGGCGTCATCGCTACATCCCACGGTGCAGCGGGAAGGCCGCACTGCCACTCCGTCACTAACTCCAGCATGTTCGTCGTCTCGTGCTCGTTGCGCTCCCACGGACGCGCAGGCCGCGTTGCTCCTAGCACGTGAGCTCCTACACTACCGCCCCATCGACGAGATCTACGAGGAGTGGCTCGCTCGCATCACCAAGCTCGTCAGCGCCGCAGGGGGCTCCCCTGCGCCGTCCCTCTCGCTGCCTCGGCCTCCGTCCTGCATGAGCGATGCAGCTCAGGAGGTGCCTCCGCCACCTCCTCCCCAAGAAGGTGCCCTGGCTCCAAGGCGTGCGGCCCCTGGACGGGACCCATCGCGTCCAGTGCCCGCATGACAAGAAAGGAGCTGTCAAGAGATCCCTCGGCCTCAAGAAGGCGCTCACGTGCTCCCCTCTCCAGCATGTCATGACCGCATCACTGCACCAGCATGTCAAGACCCCGCGCCGCCCCTGGCAGCAGCACGCGGGAACCTCCAAGAGCAAGCCCCGCATCTGCAAAAGGCTCCGGTGGACACCGCAGGTTGACGCGCCTTCACCACCGAGCTACGCAGTGTCGCCTGGCCAGGCAAGTTCAAGCCAGATCTGCCTCCTCGCTACGACGGCACTGCCGACCCCGTGGAGTTCCTGCAGCTCTACGAGCTGGGCATCGAGGCGGCCAACAGAGACGAAAAGGTCATGGCGAACTGGTTTCCCATGGCACTCAAGGACAGTGCCCCGCACGTGGCTCCTGAACCTGCCTCCCGGCTCGATCTCCTCTTGGGACGAGATGCGCACCCGCTTCATCACCAACTTCCAGGGAACTTGCGACCGTCCTCCAGTCGTGAGTGACTTGCGCCGCATCAAGCAGCAACCTGGAGAGATCTTGCAGAAGTACATCCAACGCTTCAATAGCGCTCGCCTCAAGATTCCCAAGGTGACCGAGGAGGCCATCATCTCAGCGTTCTCCGACGGCGTCCGTGATGTCAAGATGAAGGAGGAGCTTGCCATCCACGAGGATCTGTGCACATCTCTGGAGCTGTTTAACTTGGCAACCAAGTGTTCAAGGGCTGAGGAGGGGCGCCTCCCCCTTCTCGAGCTTGCAGCTGCTGACCCAGAAGAGAAGAAAGCCAAGGCCAAGGATGTGAAGCGCAAAGGAGCAGCTGTGCTCGTAGCAGAACCAGAGACGAAGCACGGCAGGGACCAGGTGGAGTCGTCCAAGGGTAGCCGATACTGCACCTACCACGACCTCTACACCCACAACACCAACGAATGCCAGGAGCTCAGAGCCATTCGAGAAGGACACATTGGTCGACACCCCGAGTGCAACGACCGGGGCTATGGCCGAGGAGGAGGAAGAGGTGGAGGATGATGGGATGATTGAGGCCCTCGCCTAGAGTGGCGTGACCGGCCTCACGAGGACCGATGGTAGGACCAGCCTTGAGAGGGGGCTTGGAGGGATCAACCTCGTGAGGATCTCCCGTAGGGCAACACAGGCCTTCCTCCTCTGCCACCACCGCCAAGAAGGAATGACGACCATCACTAGGACGAGGGGGTTGGGGGCTTCCAGGAGCTGCGTGCTATCGCTTGCATCTTGGGCAGTGCCTAGGCCCCAGCCTCTCAGCGCATCTTCAAGCAGTATGCTCGCGAGGTGAACGTAGTCCTCCCCAAGCTCGAGGCCACACGTCCTCTCAGGTGGTCCGCGTGCGCCATCACGTTCAGCTCAGCGGATCAGCTCAAGTGTTTGGCTACAGCTGGCGTCCTCCCAGTGCTTTGTTCCCTAGTCATCGGCAATGTGCAAGTTACCAGGACCGTCATCGATGGCGGCAGGGCTCAACGTTCTGTCTGTCGAGACATTCAACAATCTCCAGGTGCCATATGATCAACTTCAGCCAACCAAGCCTTTCTCAGGAGTCACGGACGGCTCCACCACTCCGATAGGGCAGGTTCGCCTACCTGTCGCCTTCGGACAGTGTAAGAACTATCATACCGAGCTCATCGACTTCAACGTTGCCCACATTCGCCTGCCATACAATGCCATCCTCAGGTATCTAGCCCTGGCCAAGTTCATGGCAGTGCCTCACCATGGTTACAATGTCCTCAAGATGCCGGGAAGCAGCAGAATCATCACAGTCCCCTGCGAAGAGAAGGATGCGGTGTGCTCCCTCGAGCGTGCCTTCCAAGCTGCATCAGTCGAAGACCTAGACAGCAAGAGTGAGAACCCTCCCGAGCCAGTTCCTAAGAAGAATAAGACATCGCCCAGCTCAAGGCCTCAGGAGGTAGGCATCTCCGGAGGTGCCGCGTCAGGATCTGTGCCCGTGCAAGGGGCACCTCCCTCCGTCGCATAGGAAGGTGCGCCCGGCGACCTCCTCGGGCAAGGCTCGGGGGCTCTCTCCTAGAGGGCCTCAGACTTTGCCAAGATCACGAGGGAGGCGCTCGGGCACCACTTGGAGGCGTGCTTTGCGGAACGTTTCCCTCAGGAAGGCATGGGGCAAGGGAGGCCCAACCCTCAGGAGTTCATCACCAAGGCCATTCAGGAGCTTCAGGAATAACGAGTCATGCGCGGCGATCGCCGCCTACCTGGCATAGCTCCCCATCCAGGCGAGGATGGCGGGCTGCGCGTCTGCATCGACTACCCAGGGCTCAGCCGAGTCGCGTCTCAGGAGCGGCTCTGGCCTTCGCGCGTGGGACGCTGTGAGGGTCCGCCGCACAGCTACATTCGCATGCCCTTCGGCCTACCGAACGCGGCTGCTGCTCACTAGCGTCTTATGCAAAGCATTCTGGCAGCTCAGGAGGCCAGGCACCGCGCGGTCCTGGCAAAGATGGAGATGGTCCTCGAGGAACCACCCGGACCCCCAGAGCCCCCCGAGGCTCAGGGCTCCAGTGGCTCATGAGGATCGGCCCCTTCACCGCGCATCGTCAGCTACTTCAGCACCCGCTCTACAATGGTATCAGGTGACATCTTTCGAGTTCATTTCAGCTGGGAGCGCCCTTAGGGCTGCATTATTCCTAGGTCGCGTGGGTCTGTCCCTGCGGCATGTATCTCTTTTGCTTATGTCTTTAGTTTAGCTTGCTGGGGGCGCCCCTCGGGCTGCATCATCCCCAAGCCGCTCGGGCCTGACCCAATGGCATGTATCATTCCTACGTTTATCTAAGCTAATTTGCTCTTCATGCTTAGCTCGCTTGTGATAATCGCCTGCTCGATTGACACCTACGTTTGGAGCTGCTCTCACTGGCACGGCGCTTGTGCATGGGTCTGCCCCTGCAACGTCGATAAACCTGAGCGGTCGAGCTCCGGCCGCGGTAGCCTCGTAAGCATCACCTCACCAGGCCATCAGTGCCCACACCACTCTCTCCGAGCAACCAATGGCCGGCTGGCAATCGTAATGGCAACCCTTGCTTCTCTCGTGTTGGCTTACAGGGACTACCAGAGGAATAATGTGGGGGGCGTTGCGAGCTCTATCTCTCCCTTACTCGTATGTACCGCTCGTGCATTAAAAGGGGGGCTCCTGAGCATCAGGACTCACGAGCTCTTACTGGCTCTCCAGCCCTCACCCCCTGGCCTTGTCCACGGCATCGCGACCTGGCATACCAGTGACGGCGGAGCTCGCTCGAGGGCCGGGACCTGAGGACGTAGAGCACGAAGTAGAGTGCGGAGAAGGAAGGAGAAGCTCGTGAAGGCTTAACCCAGCTACATCCCGGCTGCCAACGCGCGAGTCCGGCACCCCGCGAAGTAACGGCTCCATGCTTTCGAGATAAGTCTCGCTCCTGGAATAGCTAATTGATGTGACACCAAACCCACAATCAGTGCGGCTCTGTGGCGGCAACATTGCCTTCCTTTCTCGCCTTTTGACGGCTGCTTGAGCGCTAAAGGGGACCTCCTAAGCATCGCGCCTCAGGGGCTCTCACTGGACCTTGGGCCGCTCACCTCCTGGCCTTGACCACGACATCGCGACCTGGCATACCAGCGACGGCTGAAGCCTGCCTGGGGATCGGGACCTGTAAGTGTAGAGCACCAAGTCGTCGCGAGGTTAGAAAGGAGGAACCAAGCCGAGATAGGACAGGCATTTTGCACCACTTCATAATAAGGATAATATCAACGAAAGACATTGCAGACGCTTTACATGCCCCCACGGGGTATCTCCTCGATTCTTCGCAGGGAACAAAAGACGTGAATCCTAGGGAGCCCTAACTACATGCACCCCCGCGAGCGACGCCATCATCACCAGTGGGCCACGGGAGGACGGCGCCAACCCCATCCTGATCAGCCGCGCCGGCGGCCTGATGCAGCTGCCTTGCTCCGAGCACGACGCAAGCTAGGGGGCACGTAGCTATCATCGCTCGTCTCCGGAGTCACGAAGATCTTGGGAGAGTTGCTGGATTCCCAAGCATCGCCGCTGCTGCCGGAG
This sequence comes from Aegilops speltoides, assembly GCA_021437245.1. NCBI lineage: Eukaryota > Viridiplantae > Streptophyta > Magnoliopsida > Poales > Poaceae > Aegilops > Aegilops speltoides. The sequence continues at coordinate 91,315,217 of CM038145.1, read as the reverse complement.
GAGCCGCTGGGGAAGCGGGTGGCAGGCCTAGCCCTTGCCACATCGACGTCCTGGCTGCCTCCTCTGGGGCAGCACTCAAGTCGGCAGCCTTCCGCGTCAAAGACCTTGAAGAGCATCAGGGAGGCGCCATCGTATTCAAAATGAATCACGAGGGCACCTCCTGTTTGGCAGACCCGGGCGTTCTCGCCCCAACACGGGTCATGTAGACCTTGCCCGGAGCGACGACTTGAAACTCCGCTCCGGTCGCCGGGGTACCGCAGTCGGCGTGCTGCAGCCAAAGCTCGAGAGGCCCCCTTGGTGGCATCTCGAAGGCGAAGAAAGGATGGAAGCAGATCCAAGAGCTTGGAGGGATGGCGGCATGGAGAACGAGGTCGCAAGAGGAGTCCGCAGCACGGACTCCAGGAGCAACGACGTGCACCTCCGTGACTCATCGTCATCGCCGACGGTGCGGGCGGCGCCGCTCGGCGTCTTCTCTTCTAGGGTCCGCAGCCCGGGCGTACAGAGGTAGCGGAAACCCAAGAGGTGGCCGCTCGTACCAGGGCCTCGACGTCACCGGCCAAGCAACCTCGTCGTGGCGGCTGGGGACCGGCCGTTTCTTCGGCAGGAGCGGGTCAGGTCCCTCCCGGGGGGCCTTTCCTTTCTCTTCAGCTGAGAACCTGCGGATCGGTGCCATTGGTGGCAAGATGGAGAAGGAGCGAGCGGAGCGAGAAGAGATGGAGTGCGGGGGCTCACGCCTCTCTGTACTTATAGTCTAGAGGAGGCCAACTGTCGGCCTCCATGATCGCAGGTAATCATAACTCTTTTTTGCATGCAGCAGGGACTCATCAAATCGATCAGATGTCGAGGCAGCATGGGGTAGCAGAGACGCCCATATCCAATCAACCACCACGCGGCGACCAAGGCCGCATGCTATTGGGGCCCGCGGCGCTCCACACTTACCCTTTCACTTCGCTGCTAAGCCAAGTCCGAGCGTGCCTTGGGCCCGGGGGCTACTGTCGGTGTTCTGGGAATGGGGGTCCCCATACTTGCCTGCCTGCGGTGTGGCTCAAGCAGTGGCCCAGTATGGCCCGTCTTCATCAACCCAAGCTCAAGACCCTCGCGAGGGGCCAAGCCTCTTGGGGCAGACGACGCAAGGCTTCCTCAGGGGCACCCTCACCAGGAAGGCTCGCGAGGAGGCGGAGAGATCAAGGCAGGGGTACCTCACGAGGTGCTCATGACGCAAGCCATGACGATCAAGACCAGGCGGGTGCCAGCCAACGCAGCGTCCTTGTTTCCTCTTTGGTGCAAAGGGGGCAAGCGCAGGCGCGGAGTACTGAGGCATCAAGCTAAGGTTACCATATCGGTGCAACGATACCAAGACTAGCAGAGAGGAAGGATGGAGGTCATGGTGGAGCCCAGGACGGCGTCATCGCCAGTGTCTTTGGCAGTCGAAGACCAACTTTAGTCAGGATAGCTTGTACTAGCTGTTCCCCTTCAAAATGGCCGTTGTTGGCTCCCTTCCCGCTCAATATTTGGCAAGAGGACCAGGGCCTCTATATATAGAGCTAGCCCCCACAGTAGAGATAATCGGATCGGGACCTCAGAGAATCCACTCAAGTAGAACACCGCACCAGCTCAAGAACACCTCTCACGAGGCTGTTCTTTCTCTGTACTGTTCATCATCAGGCCCAGAGGCAATCCACCACACCACACACTAGAGTAGGGTATTACACCACAATGGTGGTCCGAACAAGTATAAACCATGTGTCCCTCGTGTTGTTCATCGTGTAGCTTAGATTGACGGCAAGGCGTTGGGACGTGGATCGGTAAGAAGTAGATCTTCGCGTGCACCCCAGAGTTCGGACCTTAAGGGTTTTGCCGGAACCCATATCTGACAGTTTTCCTACTATTATTTATGTTGTTTTATTGTATAATAATTCTTTTGGAGTAATTCTAATGCCTTTTCCCTCATAATATGCAAGGTATGCACCAAGGGGGAGAATTCCGGCAGCTGGAAATCTGGACATGAAAAAGCTATGTCAAGCTACATATTTTGCACAACTCCAAATGAGCTAAAACTTCTCGAGGAATTTTTATGGAATATTTGATAAATATTGGAGCAAATAAGTACCAAAGGAGGGCCACTAGGTGGGCATAACCCACCTAGGCTCGCCAGGAGGCCCGGGCGCGCCCTGGTGGGTGCTGCCATCCTCGGCCCACCTCCGGTGCCCATCTTCTGGTATATATTTCATTTTGACCTAGAAAAAACCAAAGGAGGACATTGGGATGAAGCGTCGCAGCCTCGAGGTGGAACTTGTTGTCGGTGTACTAAGGTAGGGGGTACCTCAGTACCCCAACTTGTGCACGGGCAGCCGCAGCTCCCCGCAGCTGGATCCACCGCATACTTGCCGGAGACCATTCCTGCTCCATACCAAGCCATTCAAGAACAAAGTGTACAAGACAGAAGCTCGAGACCCCGGCAAGAGGAGCTTGCCGGGAAGGCCGTTCCAGGCCCAAGATTACATCACCCATGCAAGCTCCCGGCGAGAGGAGCTCGCCGGGGAGACCAGAAGACTACATCACAGAAGACACGCCTCGGCTTATCTGGCGTCCGGCGAGGGCCCGAAGCGGCAAGTTACAAGCCCGACAAGCTCCGGGCCCGCAAGATCGAGATCCCGCAAGGTACTTGCCGGGCGAAGGCGGCGTGCCCAGCTCCAGCTCATCCGCCCACGTCGCCTTCAACTTTCTCCAGAGACGCGTGGCGGGTGGTCAGGCTGCATGAGGGTGCGGTGGCACTCCACGGTGGTGGCTCCATCGCCGTGGCAAACGGAGACGCAAGGCGGGAGCTTTTGGGGCAACGGCGACGGGCATTTAATGCTCTTGTCCCCTCATCAAAAGTAGGTAGAATCCATTGTTCAGAATCTTTGTGTCTGCCTTTGTTCCCGCCGTTACAACTACCACCTCTTTTACGTTTTACCCCTCTACCCTCGTTGACACTGCCGGTGACCCTTGCCCTATAAAAGGAGGCCCATGCACAACGTAGGGGGTTGGACTCATTTGCAACTCTCACGCCGGGCAGCCGCCATCAGTAGTTCTTCAAGCTCGAAGCACAATACAACACAAAGCAGCGGTAGGGTTTTACGCGACCATCGCGGCCGGCTGGGTAAAATCCCACAGCGCATCGCCTCGATCTGCTCTCCGTGCATCCTCCGCCCTCGTCAACCCACGAAGGGCGTCCCGGCCCCATAGGTGCCGCCCCGCCGCGACATCTTTGGCGCGCCAGGTAGGGGGCGTCGAGGTTGTGCGGACCTGATCCGGTGTTCGCGCGACCGCTCTCTTCATCAACCTCTCCAGTTTAAACGACTTCGCCGACAATGCGCCATGGCCCCGAAGACGAGGGCCTCAAGGGTTGCAGACCCGTCTGCGTCTCACCCGCCGCTACCGGAGCCAGCGGTAGGCGGAGGAGACGCCGTCGAAAGGGTGGACACCGGCGAGGGCACTCGCGGCGCCACCAGATCCAGGGATCGGACGGATGACCGCGCCTCGGTCTCCGTGGATCCACGTCCATCTCAACGCACGACGACCCAGCAGCGCCGTGCCATAAGACGTGGTACTCGCACGCTGGGGCAAGAACATGCTGGGGGCTCGCGGGATGCTCCGGACCGCTGTCCATGCATGAGCAAAGCGAAAGTGCCGAGGGAGAACTTTGCTCCTCCTATCGCTACTAGGGGTCCGAGCATGTTCTGTACCTCGCGCCGCTTCTCCGCTCCCCTACGCTCCGCAAGCGTATCTCTTTGGGCGCCATCTTGTCGCCGAGGACGCGCCATCGAGCTCTAAGTCCGGCGAGGACGGCTCTGGTGCTTACTCCGACAAGCGCAGCTCCTCGGAACGCTCTAAGCCCGGCGGAGATAGCTCAGGTGCTCGTTCCGGCTAACGCACCTCTCCGGGGTGCTGCGCTGCCGTTCGGGACACGCCATTGGGCTCCACCAGTGAGTGCAAAGAAACGAGAAAAAGAAAAGCTAAGTTGCTCGAGCTTTCGTGCAGAGCGCTCTTTAATTCCAGGCTTTTATATGCTATGTCCCTCGCGCATTCGTCCTTTGTACGCGAAACCTGTGCGCGGAGGAGCCTGCCTGTGAATGGTCGCACCCTTACTTTGCTTCGAGCACGCTCAGCGAGTTAAGAGTGAGCCGCGACCAGCTTCGCGCCCTCGTTTCGTTTCGAGCCTGCTCAGCAAGTTAAGCGCGTCGCGACCAGACGCGGCAAGGTTGCTTGCCGGAAGCAACACCAGCCAAGCGGGCTGCTGATGTTCCGCACTCAGCAAGCGTGTTAATCACCGGCAAGTTACCCAGGAGCGTAGGGTGGAAGCGCGCAAAGGATGTAGGGCAAAGGGTATAACGTGGCGAGCCTGCCGTGAGGCGTCCTTCGTATGAGAAACTTGGGCGCGAGAGGAGCCGAGTCGTGGTCCAGTTGCGTACTTGTTTTGTTTCCGAGTCCGCTCAACAAACACAAGTGTGCTGCTGCACCCTTATCTTGCTTTCGAGCCTGCTCAGCAAGTTAAGCGTCGCAACTGGCTCGACCAGGTTGCTTGCCGGAAGCAACACCGCCGGCGGGCTGCCCCGCGCTCGGCAAGCGTGTTCGCCCCGGCAAGCTCCCCGAAAGCGTAGAGTACAAACATACGAGGGGCAAGGCACGGCATTGTATTGCATAGTCAAGGTTTATATATGCATACATATACATGAAGCAGTTGCATGTCTACCTCAGTTGTTTTCATGACTGAAATTGCAGCAACAAGGAGGGACCGAAAGATCACACCAGCGCCTGGGGCCCGCAAGCCGTGGTCGCCGGGGCTGCGGTGCCGTGGTTCTTCCTCGGCAATCCAGCCTCACTGGGGCTGCGAGCCAAGATTCGTCTCCGGCAAGACAGAGTGGCTGGGGGCTGCGATATCGATGAGTTTTCATCCCTCGTCATGCATCCTCCTATGGACCGGAAATGCGGGCTGCGTCTTTGAACGAAGCGTGTTGTGTAAAACCCGTGCGGAGGAGCCGAGCCGTGGCCCGATTATGCGTTTGTTTTGTTTCGAGTCCGCTCAACAAACACAAGTGTGCTGCTGCACCCTTATCTTGCTTTCGAGCCTGCTCAGCAAGTTAAGCGTCGCAACTGGCCCGGCAAGGTTGCTTACCGGGAGCGACACCGCCAGCGGGCTGTCCCGCACTCGGCAAGCGTGTTCGCCCCGGCAAGCTCCCCGATAGCGTAAGAACACACAAAGCACGTAGTCAAGTAAAAGACTCAGTCCGGCAAGCTTTCCCCTCTTTTCATTAAAAACATCCTAGCATAGTACAAGTCCATAGAGGATGAAAAACATGATAGAGAGGATTACAAGTTCTTAAATGCAGCTAATGCCCGAGGGCTTACAATTTAAAAAGATAAGGTGCCCGTGATCCTTCTCCTGTTTCTCTGTTCAGGAGTTCAGGAGGTAGGTCAAGGAGCCCCCGGCAAGATAAGCCTGCCGGGGAGAGGAGGCCCCGGCAAGAGGAGCTTGTCGGGGAAGGGCGAAAGGAGCGCCTAGGAGAGCGTGGCGGTGACGCCGCCGTGCCCCAGGAGCTGCGCAAGGTGACGGGCATGGGGAACGCATGCCCGGAGAGCCACGGGCGCCAGAAGACACCAAGAGAACACCCCGGGGGCCGGCCAGGAGCTTGGCGGAGGCGACGGCGTCGGAGGCAGAGCTTGAAGACGGGGTGGTGGGACATCGGCACGAGGGCACCTCGCCCTCGTACTCGATTCTTGACCTTGCCGCCCTCCCCTCTTCCTCTTCCGCAGCCTCCCACGCCACCGCCAAGAAGACGGCCCCGGGGAGTTCAGAAGGCCGGCGACCCAGAAGATGATGTCGCCGGTGGCGGGCGAGGCAGCGGTGTCCGACGCCTAGTCGGGCCCGCCATCCCCCTCGTCGCCGCTGTCGCTCTCCTCCTCGTCACTCTCGCTCGGGGAGGAGCCTTCGCTATCCGAGGAGCTGTCCACACAGCAGCGTACCCGGGTCCCGTAGTCGCCGAAGACCTTGACGGCGAGAAGGTCACCATCCATTAACTTGAAATGGAGGGTGAACCCCGCCGTCAAGCTATGGATCCGGGCGAACGTCTTCCACCCTCGGTCGAAGAACATCACGCCGGGGGCTGGGGACACGACACTCACCCGAGTGCCGCTGATCCCGCAGCCCCTCATGCGCAACTCCATCACGTCGGGTGGATCCGGCCCCATAGCGTCCGCAAATGGGGCCGGCAACCGGAGGCGGCGACGAGGCGCCCGGCGAAGCTTGATGAAGAACTCCCAGGGGTCGTCTCCGGTGTGGACCGCGCCGTGGTCAGGAGATGCCGGGGGGGGGACGGGGGAGGCACATCACCACGACCGCCTCTCCCCCGACCGCCTCGGCCACGCCCTCGGCCTCGTCATGCCCGCCCCTCCCTCTCCCTCTCGTGGCGGCTCCGCCGCCACGGGAGCGGGATGGGGAGTGGTGCGCTGCCTAGACGCGACCCTCGCTGCCACCGTCGAAGAACCGGGGTTCCCTCCTTCCATGGCGGCAAGAAGAACAGAAGATGAAGACGAAGGGAGAAGAGGATGAGTGCGGCCACTGTGCTCCCCTTCCGCCCCTTTTTAAAGGGTGGAGGTGGGGCTCAACCGCCCTTCCGACCAATCAGAAAAGCGAGGAGGCCAGAGGAGCGGGCCGACTCGCCTTCTCCGCCTGTGGCTCAGCCTCCCACCTCCCACCCACCCGACCCCGTGCATGAGGGCAGCGTGGCGAAAAAGCGAGCCGAGCGACGGGTGAGGCGCCTGCTGCACCACGATCACGGGTGGATGCCTTAAAGATCGCATCGCCGCCCACGTCTCCCACGACGCCGCAATCGACGCAGCGTGCTACGGGAGGGGAGGCGGCAGACGCAAGCAGATTCGCACGCCAGGGGCCGTGTGCCTGCAGCCGCCTTTGGGCCTGGCCCAACAGCGCTGGCACTGTGTGGCCCAGGCCGGGGCTCTGTCGGTGTACTAAGGTAGGGGGTACCTCAGTACCCCAACTTGTGCACGGGCAGCCGCAGCTCCCCGCAGCTGGATCCACCGCATGCTTGCCGGAGACCATTCCTGCTCCATACCAAGCCATTCAAGAACAAAGTGTACAAGACAGAAGCTCGAGACCCCGGCAAGAGGAGCTTGCCGGGAAGGCCGTTCCAGGCCCAAGATTACATCACCCATGCAAGCTCCCGGCGAGAGGAGCTCGCCGGGGAGACCAGAAGACTACATCACAGAAGACACGCCTCGACGCTATACGCGTCCCGGCGAGGGCCCGGGAAGCGGCAAGTTACAAGCCCGACAAGCTCCCGGGCCCGGCAAGATCAGGATCCCGGCAAGGTACTTGCCGGGCGAGCTCTGGCGTGCCCAGCTCTCAGCTCATCCGCCCACGCCGCCTTCAACTTTCTCGAGAGACGCGTGGCGGGTGGTCAGGCTGCATGAGGGTGCGGTGGCACTCCACGGTGGTGGCTCCATCGCCGTGGCAAACGGAGACGCAAGGCGGGAGCTTTTGGGGCGGCGGCGACGGCATTTAATGCTCTTGTCCCCTCTGTCAAAAGTAGGTAGAATCCTTCGTTCGAGCAATCGAGCTGCACTTGTTCCCTTGACCGCTACAACTACCACCTCTTTTACGTTTTACCCTCTACCCTCGTTGACACTGCCGGTGACCCTTGCCCTATAAAAGGAGGCCCATGCACAACGTAGAGGGGGTTGGACTCATTTGCAACTCTCACGCTCGGGCAGCCGCTACTGTAGTTCTTCAAGCTCCCGAAGCACAATACAACACAAAGCAGCAGTAGGGTTTTACGCGACCATCGCGTCCGGCTGGGTAAAATCCCAGCAGATCGCCTCGATCTGCTCTCCGTGCATCCTCCGCCCTCGTACCGAACCCACGAAGGGGCCGTCCCCGGCCCCATAGGTGCCGCCCCGCCGCGACACTTGTGCAGGAGCACTTTTGCCCTCCGGCGGAACGATTCCACCGGGGGAACTTCCCTCCCAGAGGGGGAAATCATCGTCATCATCATTACCAACAACTCTTACATCTTGGGGAGGGCTATCTTCATCAACATCTTCACAGCACTAACTCCTCTCAAACCATAGTTCATCTCTTGTGTTCAATCAATGTATCAAAACTATAGATTGGTGCTTGTGGGTGACTAGTAGTGTTGATTACATCTTGTAGTTGATTACTATATGGTTTATTTGGTGGAAGATTATATGTTCAGATCCATTATGCTATTTATACCCCTATGACCTTGAGCATGTTTATCATTTGTGAGTAGTTACTTTCATTCTTGAGGTCACGGGAGAAATCATGTTGCAAGTAATCGTGTGAACTTGATATGTGTTTGATAATTTGATGATATGTATGTTGCCATTCTCTTAGTGGTGTCATGTGAACATCGACTACATGACACTTGACCATATTTGGGCCTAAGGTAATGCATTTTGGAGTAGTTATTAGATGGTGGGTTGCGAGAGTGACAGAAGCTTAAACCCCAGTTTATGCGCTATTCCGTAAGGGACCGATTGGATCCAAAAGTTTAATACTATGGTTAGAATTTATTATTAATACTTTTCTCATAGTTGCGGATGCTTGTGAGAGGGTTAATCATAAGTAGGAGGTTTGTTCAAGTAATAAAAGCACCTAAGTACCGGTCCACCCACATATCAAATTATCAAAGTACCGAACACGAATTAAGCCAACATGATGAAAGTGACTAGATGAAATTCCCGTGTACCCTCAAGAACACATTGCTTATCATAAGACACCGTTTTGGAATGTCCTCTGCCTCAAAAGGATTGGGCTACCTTGCTGAACTTTTGTTACTACTTTCGTTACTTGCTCGTTACAAATTATCTTGCTATCAAACTGCTCCGCTACTTACAATTTTAGCACTTGCAGACAATACCTTGCTGAAAACCACTTGTCATTTCCTTCTGCTCCTCGTTGGGTTCGACATTCTTACTTATCGAAAAGGCTGCAATTGACCCCATATACCTGTGGGTCATCAAGGCTATTTTATGGCACCATTGTCGGGGAGTGAAGCGCTCGTGGTAAGTGGAAATTGGTAAGGAAACGTTATTACTACATGCTGAAATTTATTGTCACTTGCTACTATGGAAAACAATCCTTTGAGGGGTTTGTTCTGGGTATATTCACCTCGACCGGAACCACAATTAGTTTCCCCTCAACCTAATGCACCTACTAAAAATATTGAATATGAAATTCCTTCGGGTATGTTAGAGCAACTGCTAGCTAATCCTTATGCAGAAGATGGAACCGAACATCCTGATATGCACTTGATATATGCGGATGAAATTTGCGGATTGTTTAAGCTTGCAGGTCTGCCCAAAGTTGAAGCTAAGAAGAAGGTTTCCCTTTATCTTTGAAGGGAAAATCATTGACATGGCATAGGCTATGCGATGATATTGGATCTTGGAACTGGAACCGTTTCAAATTGGAATTTCATCAAAAATATTATCCTATGCATCTAGTTCGTCGTGATCGGAATTATATATATAATTTTTAGTCTCGTGAAGGAGAAAGTATCGCTCTAGCTTGGGGGAGGCTTAAGTCAATGTTATATTCATGCCCCAATCATGAGCTCTCGAGAGAAATTATTATTCAGAATTTTTATGCCTGGCTTTCTCGTAATGATCAATCCATGCTCGATACTTCTTGTACTGTTTCTTTTATGAAGAAAACTATTGAATTTTGATGGGATCTGTTAGAAAGAATTAAACGCAACTCTGAAGATTGGGAACTCGACGAAGGTAAAGAGTCAGGTATTGAACCTAAGTTTGATTGTGTTAAATCCTTTATGAATACCAAAGCTTTTCAAAAGTTTAGCACTAAATATAGACTTGACGCTGAGATAGTAGCTTCCTTCTGTGAATCTTTTGCTACTCATGTTGATCTCCCTAAGGAGAAGTGGTTTAAATATCACCCACCAATTAAAGAAGAAATTAAAGAACCGGTAAAAGCTAAAGAAGAAAACATCATTTACAATGTTGATCCAGTTGTTCCCACTGCTTATATTGAAAAAACCCCTTTTACTATTAGGGTGAAGGAACATGCTAAAGCTTCAACCGTGGTTAACAAAAGTTATGTTAGAACACCGAAACCATCTGAACAAATCAGAGTTGAACCTAATGTTGCGATGGTTAAAGATCTCTTAGTTGATAATATTGATGTTATTTACTTCTATGGTGAAGCTTCTAGAATTGTCAAACCTGAAGGAAAAGATAAACATAGACCAATTGTTGGCATGCCTGTTGTCTCAGTTAAGATAGGAGATCACTGTTATCATGGGTTATGTGACCTAGGTGCTAGTGTGAGTTATATTACTTTCTCCTTATATCAAGAAATTAAATATGAAATAGTGCCTACTGAAATAGAAGGCATAGATGTCGCTATTAGACTTGCTAATAGAGATACTATATCACCAATTGGGATTCTTAGAGATGTTGAAGTCTTGTGTGGGAAAATAAAATACCCTACTGATTTTCCTGTTCTTAGCTCCCCACAAGATGACTTTGTCCCATTTTTGGTAGGCCTTTCTTGAACACCGTCATTGCCAAAATGGATTGTGAGAAACAAACTGTCGGTGTTAGCTTTGGTGATGAATCTCATGAATTTAATTTTTCCAAGTTTAGTAAACAACCTCATAAGAAAGGTTTGCCTAATAAGGATGAGATTATTGGTCTTGCTTCTATTGCTGTACCTCCTACTGATCCTCTGGAACAATATTTGCTAGACCATGAAAATGATTTGCATATGCGTGAAAGAAATGAAATAGATAGAATCTTTTTCGAACAACAACCTCTGCTTAAACACAATTTGCCTATTGAAACTCTAGGAGGTCCTCCTCCACCTGAAGGTGATCCCGCGTTTGAATTAAAACAATTGCCAGACACTCTGAAATATTCTTATCTTGATGAAAAGAAGATATATCCTATTATTATTAGTGCTAAGCTTTCAAAACATGAAGAAGAAAGATTATTGAAAGTTCTAAGGAAGCACAGGGCCGCTATTGGATATATTCTTGATGATCTTAAGGGCGTTAGTCCCACTCTATGTCAGCACAAGATTAATATGGAACCTGATGCTAAACTAGTTGTTGATCAGCAACATTGGTTAAATCCAAAAATGAAAGAACTGGTAAGAATAGAAATATTGAAACTTCTGGAAGTAGGTATAATCTATCCTATAGCTGATAGTAGATGGGTAAGTCCTGTTCATTGTGTCCCTAAGAAAGGAGGTATTACTGTTGTTACTAATGATAAGAATGAGCTTATTCCACAGATAGTTGTCACGGGCTATAGAATGGTAATTGATTATAGAAAATAAATAAAGATACTAGAAAAGATCATTACCCTCTACCTTTTATCGATCAAATGTTAGAAATATTATCCAAGCACACACATTTTTGCTTCCTTGATGGATACTCTGGCTTTTCACAAATACATGTTTTACGATCTGATCAAGAAAGGACCACTTTTACTTGTCCTTTTGGAACATTTGCTTATAGACGTATGCCTTTCGGTTTATTTAATGCACCTGCTACCTTTCAAAGATGTATGACTGCTATATTCTCTGATTTTTGTGAAAAGATTATTGATGTTTTCATGGATGACTTTTCTGTTTATGGGAAGTCTTTTGATGATTGTTTGAGCAATCTTGATCGAGTCTTGCAGAGATGTGAACAAACAAATCTCATCCTGAATTGGGAGAAGTGCCACTTTATGGTTAATAAAGGTATTGTTTTGGGCCATAAAAATTCTGAAAAAGGCATTGAGGTGGACAAAGCCAAGGTTGACGCAATTGAGAAAATGCCATGTCCTGAAGATATCAAATGTATTCGTAGTTTCCTTGGTCATGCTGGTTTCTACAGGATGTTTATTAAAGACTTTTCTAAAATTTCTAGGCCTCTTACTAATCTTTTGCAAAAGGATATTCCCTTTGTGTTTGATGATGATTGTATGGAAGCCTTTGAAACACTAAAGAAAGCCTTAATTACTGCACCTGTTGTTCAACCACCTGATTGTAACTTACCTTTTGAGATTATGTGTGATGCTAGTGATTATGCTATTGGTGATGTTCTAGGACAAAGAGTTGATAAGAAACTAAATGTTATTCATTATTCTAGTAAAACTCTAGACAGTGCTCAACGAAACTATGCTACTACTGAAAAAGGATTCTTAGCAGTGGTGTTTGCTTGTGATAAATTCAGGTCTTACATTGTTGATTCCAAAGTAATTGTACACACCGATCATGCTGCTATAAAATATCTTATGGAAAAGAAAGGTGCTAAACCTAGACTCATTAGGTGGGTTCTTATGCTACAAGAATTTGATTTGCATATCACTGATAGGAAAGGAGCAGAGAACCCCGTAGCTGATAACTTGTCTAGACTAGAAAATATTCTTGATGACCCACAACCAATTAATGATAGCTTCCCTAATGAACAACTAGCTGCAATAAATGTTTCTCATAGTACACCTTGGTATGCTGACTATGCTAATTATATTGTTACTAAATACGTACCACCTAGCTTCACATACCAACAAAAGAAAAAAATTCTTCTATGATTTAAGACATTACTTTTGGGATGACCCACATATTTATAAAGGAGTAGATGGCATTATTAGACATTGTGTACCTGAGCATGCATAGGAACAAATCCTACAGAAATGTAACTCTAAAGCTTATGGAGGACCACGCGGGAGACAGAACCGCTCATAAGGTATTGCAATCTTGTTTTTATTGGCCTACTCTCTTCAAGGATGCCCGTAAGTTTGTCTCGTCGTGTGATGAATGCCAAAGAATAGGTAATATTGGTTAGCGTCAAGAAATGCCTATGAATTATTCACTTGTTGAACCATTTGATGTTTGGGGATTTGACTTCATTGGACCTTTTCCTTCCTCTAATGGGTATACACTTATTTCGGTTGCTGTTGATTATGTTACTAAATGGGTAGAAGCTATTTCAACCAGTAGTGCTGATCACAACACCTCTATTAAAATGCATAAGGACGTTATTTTCCCAAGGTTTGGAGTCCCTAGATATTAAATGACTGATGGTGGTTCACCTTTATTCATGGTGCTTTCTGTAAAATGCTTGCTAAGTATGATGTTAACCATAAAATTGCGTCACCTTATCAGCCTCAGTCTAGTGGTCAAGTTGAACTTAGAAATAGAGAAATAACTTACAAAAGACTGTCAATAGGTCCCGGAAGAATTGGTCTAAGAAATTAGATGATGCACTTTGGGCTTATAGAATGGCTTATAAAAATCCTATGGGTATGTCTCCATATAAAATGGTTTATGGAAAAGCTTGTCATTTGCCTCTTGAGTTAGAACACAAACAATTTTGGGCAATAAAAGAACTCAATTATGATTTCAAACTTGCTGGGGAAAAGAGGTTATTTGATATTAGCTCATTAGATGAATGGAGGACTCAGGCTTATGAAAATGCTAAGTTATTCAAAGAAAAAGTTAAAACATGGCATGCCAAAAGAATCCAAAAGCACGAGTTCAAAGTCGGAGAATATGTTCTTTTGTACAACTCTCGTTTCAGATTCTTTGCAGGAAAACTGTCACATCCCTTGCTTCTGGTATTGCCTGGTGTTTGCATCTTGTTGCATCATGTTTAAATTTTATTTTAACTTGAAATGGGGATGTTCAAACCCTAGCATCAAAAGGAATTCAAATAGGTTCAACCAAAATATTTTTCATTGATTTCAAAATGGCCTTTAAAAATGTTCATCATTTCTGGGTCAGGGTGAAAGCATATACCAAAAATGGTTTACATTTTTGCAGGACATATTTGGACTTTGAATTAATTCAAACATATTTGCATTGGAGTTATTTGAATGCTATATATATTTCAGATGCTCCAAAAATGTTGGAAATTGTTAAGGGTCACTGGAATAATTCAGAAGTCACCCATAATTATTTCCAGGATTTTATGAAATGGTTTAGTATTATTAGTAAATCAAAAAAGAGCAAAAGAACAGAAAATAGAAAGAAAAATAAAGGCAACACGAAACTAACCTGGCCCAAACACTCTAGCCGGCCCAGCCCACCTGGCACTTGCCAGTAGTACTCCTCCTTCGGCCAAAAGGATGGAAGCGCGTGGCCGACGAGCGCCAGCACACGCCGCGCCACCTCCTCCCTCCCTCCCTGCCTGTCCCTCCGCCGACGCGTCTGGACAGCGCCACGCTTCACCCCGGACCCTCTCGCCCACTCCCTCGTACTCATCCCCTCCTCTCTCTCGCTCTGCACCTCGTGCCCGAGCGCCACCATCGCCACCGACGCCGTTCGCCGCGGCCACAGCCACCGCCTAGCCTCCCCAACACGTCCAGGAGCTCCGCCTCCGTCATCTACACCTCCTCGAGGACACACGCGCCCCCGGACGCCCCCGAACGCCCACACCGCCGTCTTCTTCAACCCTCGTCCGTGCAGATCTCCGGCGACCGTACGCCGTCACCAGCGTGTCCCCGAGCCCTCTAAGATGCTCTACCGACCCGTTGTGAGCTCCGCCGCACTCTCCCCCTAACCCCGCCGTCTTTTGCGCTCGCTACCTAGCCCCGCCGTCGAAGCCGAACTCCGGCCGCCGCTGCAAGCTCGCTTCTGGCGAGCTTTGACCTCCCCGCGTCCTCCCGTTGCCTCCACTGGATGCAGACGAGCCCAGGCTACGCCCCGGTGCTCTCATCCCCCGCCCCCGTTGCCCGTAGCGCGGACTCCACCGCGACTAGTGGTCGCCGGCGACGAGCTAATCACCACTTAACCAAACACCATTGACACTGACAAGTGGGCCCCGGTGCCCCTAAACTTTAGTTAGGGTAAGATAAGCCCCCTGTTAACCCTGTGTCACTAACGTCTGGACCCCACACGCCAGGTTTGACTAGTCAGCGCCGTTGACCTGCTGACGCAGGCATGACGCAGTGCTGACGTAGTAGTTGATTTTCTGGTTTTAGAATAAATCAAAAAATCTAGAAAAGGCCTAAACTTCTAAAAATCATAGAAAATCAAGTGTAACTCCAAATGAAATAATTTATATATGAAAAATGATCAGAAAAATCAAATCTATCCATCTATAGCATTTTCATGCATGTTAGAAAAACTTATAGCTGCTGTTTAGCACAAATCATATATATGGCATTTTAATATCCACATATGGAGTTTGAATTTGAATCTTGGATCCAAACCAACTTCATTTAATCTGGTTGCTAGTTGCATTAGCTCAAACCACAACATAATGCCATGTCACACGCATGCATCATATTGTTGCATTGCCTTGACAGTGTTCTTTCTCTGTTGCCGGTGATTGTCCCCTCTCGGTAGACGTTGCTTCGACAATGTGATCGATGACACCGATGAAGAGCTATACTATCTTCTGAAGTGTCAGGCAAGCAAAACCCCCTTGTTCATTCTGATACAATCCCACTCTCTCGCTCCTGCTCTCTTTTACTGCATTAGGACAACAATGATTCAACTGTTACATCCTGCGGTAGTTGAAGCCCTTTCCTCTGCATGACCTGTCATTGCCACAGTAAATAGATGAAACCCACTAGCATGAGTAGGAGTTGTTTGAGCCCTGATGTGCCTACTCATTTGTAACGCCCCGATGTAACCTTCCACATTTGTAACTCCAACTCCTGCCATTGCCGGCTAGGTGATATATTATTTCCTCCATGGTTGGGTTTTTGTCTTTTGTTTTGTATTTTGTTCATGTCTTGCATCTCATCTAATAGCATCTCGCGCATTGCATCCGCGTGTTTTCATAAAACTTGCATCCACTCGTAGTTGCCGCTCCTCGCTTCTCTCCATTGCATTCATTGACCGTTCCGAGACCAACCGTGTTTTCGTTTTCCCTCTTGTCAAACCACCTAACCTCTCTGCCCAACCAACGACCCCTCTTGCGTGTGTCCAAAAACTGCTCCGAACCCGACCCGCTCTGTCATTACCGATGGATCCAGATCATCCCCAAACATCCCGAAAGTATCTTCGTTCTTTGTTGGACTCTCCCTAGCCTATTTTTCCGTCCGTCCGATTAAGATCGGAGGGACCAAATGCCCCTATCCAAAAATCCATTTGCTATATATAGACCCCCTAACTAACCTAGACAAACCACCTAATTTCTAGAGATCCTACCCTCGCGCCACCACCATCTACATCGGGATCCTCCCTGATCCAAAATCATCCCTCGTTCAACACCGGCCTCCCCTGCTCATGCCTGATAACCCACAAGTATAGGGGATCGCAACAGCTTTCGAGGGTAGAGTATTCAACCCAAATTTATTGATTCGACACAAGGGGAGCCAAAGAATATTCTTGAGTATTAGCAATTGAGTTGTCAATTCAACCACACCTGGATAACTTAGTATCTGCAGCAAAGTGTTTAGTAGCAAAAGTGGTATGATAATAATAGTAGCGGTAGCAAAAGTAAAGACAAATGTTTTTGGGTTTTTGTAGTAGTTGTAACAGTAGCAACTGAAAAGTAAATAAGTGAAGAACAATATGTGAAAAGCTCGTAGGCAATGGATAAGTGATGGATAATTATGCCGGATGCGATTCCTCATGCAATAGTTATAACATAGGGTGATATAGAACTAGCTCCAATTCATCAATGTAATGTAGGCATGTATTCCGTAAATAGTCATACGTGCTTATGGAAAAGAACTTGTATGCCATCTTTTGTCCTACCCTCCCGTGTTCAGCAGGGTCCTTACGGAAACTAAGGGATATTAAGGCTTCCTTTTAATAGAGAACCGGAACAAAGCATTAACACATAGTTAATACTTGAACTCCTCAAACTACGGTCATCACCGAGAAGTATCCCGATTATTGTCACTTCGGGGTTGTCGGATCATAACACATAATAGGTGACTATAGACTTGCAAGGTAGGATTAAGAACACACATATATTCATGAAAACATAACAGGTTCAGATCTGAAATCATGGCACTCGAGCCCTAGTGACAAGCATTAAGCATAGTAAAGTCATAGCAACATCAATCTCAGAACATAGTGGATACTAGGGATCAAACCCTAACAAAACTAACTTGATTGCATGGTAAATCTCATCCAACCCATCACCGTCCAGCAAGCCTACGATGGAATTACTCACGCACAGCGGTGATCATCATGAAATTGGTGATGGAGGATGGTTGATGATGACGACGGCAACGAATCCCCCTCTTCGGAGCCCCGAACGGACTCCAGATCAGCCCTCCCGAGAGAGATTAGGGTTTGGCAGCGGCTCCGTGTCGTGAAACGCTATGAAACTTTCTCTCTGATTTTTTTCTCCCAGAGACAGTATATATGGAGTTGGAGTTGAGGTCGGGAGGTGTCCAGGGGGCCCACGAGATAGGAGGGCACGCCCTAGTGGGGGCTGTCTCGTGGATAGCCCGTGGGTCCCCTGGCCTTGATTCTTTCGCCAAAAATTCTTATTAATTCTGAAAAGTGCCTCCATGGATTTCCAGGACATTCCGAGAACTTTTCTTTTCTACACATAAAACAACATCATGGCAGTTCTGCTGAAAACAGCGTCAGTCCGGGTTAGTTTCATTCAAATCATGCAAGTTAGAGTCCAAAACAAGGGCAAAAGTGTTTGGAAAAGTAGATACGTTGGAGACGTATCAACTCCCCCTAGCTTAAACCTTTGCTTGTTCTCAAGCAATTTAGTTGATAAACTGAAAGTGATAAAGAAAAGCTTTTACAAACTCTGTTGCTCTTGTCGTTGTAACATGAAAAGCCATCATTCAAGTTTCAGCAAATATTATGAACTAACCATACTAAGAATAACACATAGGTCTCACAATTACTCATATCAATAACATAATCAGCTAGCGAGCTATAATAATAAAACTCGGATGACAACACTTTCTCAAAATAATCATAACATGATATAACAAAATGGTATCTCGCTAGCCCTTTCTGAGACCGCAAAACATAAATGCAAAGCACCTTTAAAGATCAAGGACTGACTAAACATTGTAATTCATGGTAAAAGAGATCCAGTCAGGTCATACCCAATATAAACCAATAATAATGAGTGCAAATGACAGTGTGCTCTCCAGCGGGTGCTTTTAATAAGAAGGATGATGACTCAACATAAAAGTAAATAGATAGGCCCTTCGCAGAGGGAAGCAGGGATTTGTAGAGGTGCCAGAGCTCGATTTTAAAATAGAGATTGAATAACATTTTGAGCGGCATACTTTTGCTGTCAACGCAACAACTATGAAATGGATGTATCTTCCATACTACATGCATTATAGGCAGTTCCCAAACAGAATGGTAAAGGTTTATACTCCCCCAACCACCAACAAGCATCAATCCATGGCTTGCTCGAAACAACAAGTGCCTCCAACATACAACAGCCCTGGGGGAGTTTTGTTTAATTAATTTGATTTTCTTTGCTCTTTTTGGATCATCCGACTAGGCATCCCGGTTACCGGCCCTTTCTCGTGAATGAGGAGCGGAGTCCACTCCTCTTGAGAATAACCCACCTAGCATGGAAGATATAGGCAGCCCTAGTTGAAACATGAGCTGCTCGAGCATATAAAACAGAATTTCATTTGAAGGTTTGGAGTTTGGCACATGCAATTTTACTTGGAACGGCAGGTAAATACCGCATATAGGTAGGTACAGTGGACTCATATGGAACAACTTTGGGGTTTATGGAGTTTGGATGCACAAGCAGTATTCCCACTTAATACAGGTGAAGGCTAGCAAAAGACTGGGAAGCGACCAATTGAGAGAGCGACAACAGTCGTAAACATGCATTAAAATTAATTCACACCGAGTACAAGCATGAGTAGGATATAATCTACCATGAACATAAATATCATGAAGGCTATGTTGATTTGATTCAACTACATGCGTGAACATGTGCCAAGTCGAGTCAATCAATTCATTCAAAGGAGGATACCATCCCATCATACCACATCATAATCATTCTAATAGCATTTTGACATGCAAGGTAAACCATTATAACTCATAGCTAATCAAGCATGGCACAAGCAACTATAATCTCTAAATATCATTGCAAATATGTTTACTTCATAATAGCTGACTCAGGAATGATGAATCATCATATTTACCAAAACAAGAGAGGTCGAGTTCATACCAGCTTTCCTCATCCCAATAAGTCCATCATATATCGTCATTATTGCCTTTCACTCGCACGACCGAACGATGTGTATAATAATAAGAGTGCATGTGCATTGGACTAAGCTGGAATCTGCAAGCATTCAACTCAAGAGAGAGAAGACAAGAAATATGGGCTCTAAGTTAAATAAACATTCATGCATATAAGAGCCACTAAGCATTTTCAATATAGTCTTCTCGACCCCCCCCCCCAAAAAAAAGGAAAGAAAATAAACCTATTTACACAGGAAAGGTCCCAACAAGTAAAAGAAGAACAAGAAATCTTTTTGGGTTTTCATTTTAATTTCTACTACAAGCAAGGAAATTAAACTAACTAATTTTTTTGGTTTTTCTGAAGGTTTAACAAACACACAAAAAGAAAGCTAGAAAAAGAAGTTTAAACTTACATGGATAATACAATGAAAGAGTGTGAGCACCGACGACTAGTGTGTGAACATGAATGTAAAGTCGGTGAGAAATACGTACTCCCCCAAGCTTAGGCTTTTGGCCTAAGTTGGTCTAATACCAATGACCGCCTGGCTGATATCCATAAGAGTAGCTGGGGTAGTACTGAGATGCAGAGGCGACCGCCTCTTGAGCAGCAGCGTGTTGGCGAGCTGCCTCCATTCCCCTCTCATATTTAGTTGCTTCTTCCCTGGTGACAACATATCTTCCTTTTGCCTGATAATCAAAAAGGTAGGGAGCAGGAAGAGTAACAGGGATGACGTTGCGTCTGTCATAGGTTAGTCGATAATGGAGGAATTGTTCATTCCTCTCAAGAAAATTATGATCAAACATAGTTCTTTATCCAAATAAACAGGAGGTACAAGCATGTCCCCCTCTCTTGGAGCTATATTAAAAAAATTAGCCACACGGGTTGCATAAATCCCTCCAAAGAAATCTCCCTTTTTATTATTATTATGCAACTTACGTGCAACTATTGCCCCCAAGTTATAACCTCTATAACCTGACACAGCACTCTTGAGGACACAAAGATCAGGAGCACACATGTGACAAACTTTGTCCTTACCGTTAATGCATCTACCAATAAAGAGAGCAAAGTAATGTATAGCAGGAAAATGGATGCTCCCTATGGTAGCTTGTGTTACGTCCCTAGATTCTCCAATAGTAATACTAGCAAGAAAATCTCTAACTTCAGATTTGGGAGGATTGGTAATATTACCCCACTACGGGAGGTTGCAAGAAGTTGTGAAATCCTCTAAATCCATGGTATAAGATGTATCATAAATATCAAACACAACACTAGGAGAATTACGCGAAGAAATATATTCGAACCTCCGCACAAAAGAATCAGTCAATTGATAATATTGGGGACACTTATCTTGTAAGAAGTCCTCAAGCTCAGCATTACGCACATACGCGTCAAATTCCCCCTTGAAGCCTGCTTCAACCATAAAATCATCGGATGGCCACTCGCAAGCCCGTACATTTGCGTCCCTCGGCAAATTAACATCTTGTTCACATATAGCAATCCTCGGCCCTTTCTTTGCCGAGGAACCACCTTGGTACATTCTTCTAAGCATATTTCTTTTTCTGAAATTTTAGTAACTTCAAAATAAAAGTGAATAAAACTAAACAAGATTCCTTGCAACTACTCCTACAAGTGCCTAGAGCCTATATCTTGCATTGGAATTGCTTGGGACCTCAAAAATTTAACATGCAAGCTCAAGAACATGGTCACCTATGCAGCAAAAATTTGCAATGAATAAAGCACTAGAACAAAAACTATTTGGACCAATGGAGGAGTCACATACCAAGCAACAATCTTCCAAAGCAGTTTTGAGAATGGAGCTTTGAGCTAAGAGATCAAAAATCGCAGCAAAACGAGCTAGAACTCGGGCTTGAGCTGGATGGGGATTTTTTTGGGTAGAAGATGAAGTGTATGGGTGCTGGCATAGGTGGAGGGGAGCCACCAGGGGCCCATGAGACAGGGGGCACGCCCTACAGGGGGGGGGCCCTCCTCTCTCGTGGCCTACTGCTTGCCCCTTTTGCGGTGTTTTCAGTGCCTAAAATCTTGAAATATTCCAGAAAAAACATACTAAATTAGCAGGGCATCTGGAGCACTTTTATTTTCGGACTATTTTTTAATGCATGGATAATTCAAAAAACAGACATATAATAATATTTTTGCTTTATTTATTCTAAATAACAGAAAGTAAAAGGAGGGTATAGAAGTTTGTGCCTTCTAGTTTCATCCATCTCGTGATCATCAAATTGAACCCACTAACAAGGTTGATCAAGTCTTGTTAACAAACTCATTCCGAATAACACGGAATCGGACAAATTTCGAATAACACTAAGTTACCTCAACGGGGATATGAAAATCCCCAACAATAAGAATATCATACGTTTTCTTGACAGTAGGGAGAGGAAATTCAAAACCTCCAAAAATGATAGTTGGAACTTTTTCAATAGAATTGATGCTATGAAATTGAGATTGTTTCCTCGGAAAGTGTACCCATGCTCATTACCATTTACATGAAAAGTGACATTGCCTTTGTTGCAATCAATAACAGCTCCTGCAGTATTAAGAAAAGGTCTACCAAGAATAATAGACATGCTATCGTCCTCGGGAATATCAAGAATAACAAAGTCCGTTAAGATAGTGACATTTGCAACCACAACAGGCACATCCTCACAAATACCGACAGGTATAGCAGTTGATTTATCAGTCATTTGCAAAGATATTTCAATAGGTGTCAACTTATTCAATTCAAGTCTACGATATAAGGAGAGAGGCATAACACTAACACCAGCTCCAAGATCACATAAAGCAGTTCTAACATAGTTTCTTTTAATAGAGCATGGTATAGTTGGTACACCCGGATCTCCAAATTTCTTTGGTATTCCACCCTTAAAAGAGTAATTAGCAAGCATGGTGGAAATTTCATCTTTCGGTATCTTTCTTTTATTTGTGATGATATCCTTCATGTATTTAGCATAAGGATTTACTTTAAGCATATCAGTTAAGCGCATACGTAAGAAAATAGGTCTAATCATTTCAGCAAAGCGCTCAAAGTCCTCATCATCCTTTGACTTGGATGGTTTAGGAGGAAAGGGCATGGGTTTCTGAACCCATGGTTCCCTTTCTTTACCGCGCTTCCTAGCAACAAAATCTCTCTTATCATAACATTGATTCTTTGATTGTGTGTTATCAAGATCAACAGCAGGTTCAATCTCTATATCATTGTCTTTGCTAGGTTGAGCATCAAGATGAACATTATCATTAACATTATCACTAGGTTCATGTTCATCACCTGATTGAGTTTCAGCATTAGAAATAGAAATATCACTGGGATTCTCAGGTGTGTCTGCAGTAGGTTCACTAGATGCATGCAAAGTTCTATCATCTTTCATCTTCTTCTTTTTAGAAGAACTAGGTGCCTCTAAATTATTTCTCTGAGAATCTTGCTCGATTCTCTTAGGGTGGCCTTCAGGATACAAAGGTTCCTGAGTCATTCTACCAGTTCTAGTAGCCACTCTAATAGCAAAGTCATTTTTATTATTCAATTCATCAAGCAAATCATTTTGAGCTTTAAGTACTTGCTCAGCTTGGGTAGCAACCATAGAAGCATATTTGCTTACGCGGCGAAGTTCATCTTTAACTCTAGCCCGATTATCACCTACACGTCCCATCTCGAAGGCATTATTCTTTAACTCTCTACCAACATAAGCATTAAAACTTTCTTGTCTAACCATAAAGTCATCAAATTCATCTAAGCATGGGCTATGAAATTTAGTAGAGGGTATTTCAACTTTATCATATCTATAGAGAGAATTTACCTTTACTACCTGTGTTGGGTTATCAAGACAATGTGGCTCTTCAGGCGGTAAACTAAGACCATGTATTTCTTCAATAGGAGGTAAATTCTTAACATCTTCAGCTTTAATACCTTTTTATTTCATTGATTTCTTTGCCTCTTGCATATCTTCAGGACTGAGAAATAAAACACCTCTCTTCTTCGGAGTGGGTTTAGGAATAGGCCCAAGAATTGGCTCAATTGGTTCAGGAATTACTTCAGGAACTGGCTCAGGAAGAGTCCAATTATTTTCATTAGTCAACATATTATTTAATAGTAATTCAGCTTCGTCGACTATTCTTTCCCTGAAAACACAACCAGCACAACTATCCAAGTAGTCCTTAGAAGCATCGGTTAGTCCATTATAAAAGATATCAAGTATTTCATTTTTCTTAAGAGGATGATCAGGCAAAGAATTAAGTAACCGGAGAAGCCTCCCCCAAGCTTGTGGGAGACTCTCTTCTTTGATTTGCACAAAATTATATATTTCCCTCAAGGCAGCTTGTTTCTTATGAGCAGGGAAATATTTAGCAGAGAAGTAATAAATGATATCCTGGGGACTACGCACACAACCAGGAGCAAGAGAATTATACCAAGTCTTAGCATCACCCTTTAATGAGAACGAAAATATCTTTAGGATATATAAATAGCAAGACTTCTCATCATTAGTAAACAGGGTGCCTATATCATTCAACTTGGTTAGATGTGCCACAACAGTTTCAGATTCAAGGCCATAAAAAGGATCAGATTCAACTAAAGTGATAATATCAGGATCAAAAGAGAATTCATAATCCTTATTAGTAACACAGATAGGTGAAGTAGCAAAAGCAGGATCGGGTTACATTCTAGCGTTAAGAGACTGCTGCTTCCATTTAGCTAATAATTTCTTAAGATCATTTCTATCATTGCAAGCAAGAATTTCCATAGCAGCTGTTTCATGCATAACATAACCCTTAGGAACAACATGTAATACATAATCATTGGGGGGACCTTCGGTATCACTATCATCAGTAACAGGATCTTCAGTAATTTCATTCCCCCTAAATCTAGCAAGTTGTTCATCTAGAAATTCACCTAATGGCAAAGTAGTATCACGCACAGAAGTAGTTTCATCATGCATAGCAGAAGTGGCATCATCAATAACATGCGACGTATCAGAATTCATAGCAGTAGCAGGTTTAGGTGTCGCAAGCTTACTTATAACGGAAGGAGAATCTAGTGCAAAGCTAGATGGCAGTTCCTTACCTCCCCTCGTAGTTGAGGGCAAAATAGTAGTTCGATCGTCTTTCAAGTTCTTCATAGTGATCAACAGATATAAATCCCAAGTGACTCAGAGAATAGAGCTATGCTCCCCGGCAACGGCGCCAAAAATTAGTCTTGATAACCCACAAGTATAGGGGGTCGCAACATCTTTCGAGGGTAGAGTATTCAACCCAAATTTATTGATTCGACACAAGGGGAGCCAAAGAATATTCTTGAGTATTAGCAGTTGAGTTGTCAATTCAACCATACCTGGATAACTTAGTATCTGCAGCAAAGTGTTTAGTAGCAAAAGTGGTATGATAATAATAGTAGCGGTGGCAAAAGTAAAGATAAATGTTTTTGGGTTTTTGTAGTAGTTGTAACAAAGAGTAACGGAAAAGTAAATAAGCGAAGAACAATATGTGAAAAGCTCGAGGCAATGGATCGTTGATGGATAATTATGCCGGATGCGATTCCTCATGCAATAGTTATAACATAGGGTGATATAGAACTAGCTCCAATTTATCAATGTAATGTAGGCATGTATTCCGTAAATAGTCATACGTGCTTATGGAAAAGAACTTGTATGACATCTTTTGTCCTACCCTCCCGTGTTCAGCGGGGTCCTTACGGAAACTAAGGGATATTAAGGCCTCCTTAGAGAACCGGAACAAAGCATTAGCACATAGTGAATACATGAACTCCTCAAACTATGGTCATCACCGAGAAGTATCCCGATTATTGTCACTTCGGGGTTGTCGGATCATAACACATAATAGGTGACTATAGACTTGCAAGATAGGATCAAGAACACACATATATTCATGAAAACATAATAGGTTCAGATCTGAAATCATGGCACTCGGGCCCTAGTGACAAGCATTAAGCATAGCAAAGTCATAGCAACATCAATCTTAGAATATAGTGGATACTAGGGATCAAACCCTAACAAAACTAACTTGATTACATGGTAAATCTCATCCAACCCATCACCGTCCAGCAAGCCTACGATGGAATTACTCACGCACGGTGGTGAGCATCATGAAATTGGTGGTGGAGGACGGTTGATGATGACGACAGCGACGAATCCCCCTCTCCGAAGCCCCGAACGGACTCCAGATCAGCCCTCCCGAGAGAGATTAGGGCTTGGCGGCGGCTCCATGTCATGAAACGCGATGAAACTTTCTCTCTGATTTTTTCTCCCTGAGATGGTATATATGGAGTTGGAGTTGAGGTCGGGAGGTGTCCAGGGGGCCCATGAGATAGGAGGGCGCGCCCTAGGGGTGGGGCGCCCCCCTATCTCGTGGACAGCCCGTGGGCCCCCTGGCCTTGATTCTTTCGCCAAAAATTCTTATTTGTTCTGAAAAGTGCCTCCGTGGATATCCAGGACATTCTGAGAACTTTTCTTTTCTACACATAAAACAACATCATGGCAGTTCTGCTGACAACAGCATCAGTCCGGGTTAGTTTCATTCAAATCATGCAAGTTAGAGTCCAAAACAAGGGCAAAAGTGTTTGGAAAAGTAGATATGTTGGAGACGTATCAATGCCCCAAGCCTCCCGGCGTCCAGGAGCACGAGCTCCCTCGCGTCGCTGCCTCATTAGCTCTGCTGCCGGCAGTAGCACTCGAGCCCTGCCTCGTCCCCCATTGTCCTCGCCCGTCGTCATGTCACCGGCGTCCTGACCGCCGGAGCGCAGCCGCCTTTCCGCTGCCGTCGAGCGCCACTGCAGCAGCTGCTCCAAGCCGCCCCTTGCCTGCGCCTCGATGCCCTGCACCACCTCGCCGGAGCTCCTCTCCAGCATGCCGCCGGCAAGCAGCAGCAGCAACCAGGCCGAACCCGCGACCTCTTCTCCTCATGTTTCCCCCTCTATCTCTCTTTCATGGTGGCCCCTCTCTCTCCTTCACAGGAATGACAGGAGCACCCCCACGCCATGGCCTCGCTGAGCTCTGCCCGCACCAGCGCCTCAAACCGCCACTTCTTCATCGGATCCAGACGGGACCGACTGGATCTGCTTGTCCTCGCCGCCCCTTGCACTCGCCAAGTCCCGCCTTAGACCTGCGCGCCACCGGTCTCTGCTCGCTCGATCCCCTGCCCTGCCTCGACCACCTCCTGGGTCGAGCGTTGACCACGTCCCCTCTGCCTCGTTCGATCCAGCCAGGAGTAGCCCAGCGCGCCAGCCTCCCAACCTCAAGGCCTGATGTGAGCAGCTCCCCCACGCCCTGGGCCAGATCTCAGATTCGGCCCAGCTCCTGTTTTTTTTCCTTTTGCAAATTTAGCATTTATCCAGGATTTACAGATTTGCAGAAAAACCCCTGTTCTTCACGCATTTAATAACTCACAAACTGTGCATCGGATTAAAATGTTTTAAACATGTAAAATGCTTAGAATTTTGTCTAGTTTCATAATAGGCAACTTTCATCCATGTTTGATAGGCTTAAACTTGTTGTTTGTTTAAATTTGCTTAAATGCCATGCTAAAATGATTTATTTCATAACTAAATAATCGTAGCTCCAATTTTAATAAACTTTATATGTAAATGGGGTGAAAGAATGCATAGATTAGCTTGGTGCACTTTGTTTTACTGTTTAACAACATTAAAATTGTGTATAGGGCAGAACAGTAGCAAGTTCATAAATTGCATATGAGGATTTTCTAGAATTGTTGTTTGTTGTTCCGGCCTCATTTAAACTTGCCTAGATAGGTAGTTTAATTATGCTTCACCTCTTGCCATGTTTAACAACATTTAATATTGTTGGGTAGCATAAATGGGAGTGAACTAAATAATTGTATGCGGTGTTCCGTTAATATGCAACTCGTTGCATATTGAGCTCCACTTAATTTGTAGTATTGTTTATTGCACTTTGCCATGCCATGCCTCATTAAATCGGACATGCATCATATTTGTTTGTGCATCATGTAATGTTTATGCTTGTGTGTTTACCATGTTGTTTGCTTCTTTCTGATTTGCTTCTCTCGGTAGCTTTGGTTTCATTCCGGAGTTTTGAGGATTCGTTTGACTACGTCCGTTTGTCTTCTTCTTGAACTCGTTATTCTTCCTTGCGGGATTTCAGGCAAGATGACCATTACCCTCGATATCACCTCTATCTTTGCTTGCTAGTTGCTTCGTTCTATCGCTATGCTGCGCTACCTATCACTTGTTTACCGTGCCTCCCATATTGCCATGTCAACCTCTAACCTTTTCACCCTTCCTAGCAAATCATTGTTTGGCTATGTTACCGCTTTGCTCAGCCCCTCTTATAGCGTTGTTAGTTGCAGGTGAAGTTGAAGATTGCTCCATGTTGGAACAGGATTATGTTGGGATATCACAATATGTCTTATTTAATTAATGCACCTATATATTTGGTAAAGGGTGGAAGGCTCGGCCTTATGCATGGTGTTTTGTTCCACTTTTGCCACCCTAGTTTCCGTCATACCAGTGTTATGTTCCTTGATTTTGTGTTCCTTACGTGGTTGGGTGATTTGTGGGACCCCCTTGACAGTTCGCTTTGAATAAAACTCCTCCAGCAAGGCCCAACCTTGTTTTTACCATTTGCCTACCTAAGCCTTTTTCCGTTGGGTTTCCGGAGCCCGAGGGTCATCTTTATTTAACCCCCCGGGCCAGTGCTCCTTCGAGTGTTGGTCCGAACCGAGCATCTTGCGGGGCCACGTCGGGGAAACTTGAGGGCTGGTTTTACTCGTAGCTTGACTTATCCGGTGTGCCCTGAGAACGAGGTACATGCGAATCCTATCGGGATTTGTCGACACATCGGGCAGCTTTGCTGGTCTTGTTTTACCATTGTCAAAATGTCTTGTAAACCGGGATTCCGAGGCTGATCGGGTCTTCCTGGGAGAAGGTATATCCTTCGTTGACCGTGAGAGCTTGTGATGGGCTAAGTTGGGACACCGTTGCAGGGTATTATCTTTTGAAAGCCGTGCCTGCGGTTATGTGGCAGATGGGAATTTGTTAATGTCCGGTTGTAGATAACTTCACACTTGACTTAATTAAAACGCATCAACCGTGTGTGTAGCCGTGATGGTCCCTTTTCGACGGAGTCCGGGAAGTGAACACGGTTTTGGGTTATGTTTGACGTAAGTAGGAGTTCAGGATCACTTCTTGATCATTGCTAGCTTCACGACCGTTTCGGTTGCTTCTCTTCTCACTCTTATTTGCGTATGTTGGCCACCATACTTGCTTAGTCGCTGCTGCAACCTCACCACTTTGCTCCTTCCTTACCCATTAAGCTTTGCTAGTCCTGATACCCATGGTAATGGGATTGGTGAGTCCTCGTGGCTCAGAGATTACTACCACAACAGTTGCAGGTACAGGTTGTGATGATCATGACGCAAGAGCGATGTTTACTTGTTTTGAAGTTCTTCTTCTGCTTCTTCTTCATTCAGGGGATAGGTCCATGTCGGTAGCCTGAGCTAGCAGGGTGGATGTTGTTTGAGTTTCTGTTTGTGTTTCATCCATAGTCGGATGTTGCTCTTGTGTATTGTGTTGTTGTATTCATGCGTCTCCAATATGCGCTTCTATCCTTAGTGGGACCTTCGAGTTCCTTTAGGATAGGGTCGCATATTGGGCGTGACAAGTTGGTATCAGAGCCTCGACCGACCATAGGAGCCCCCTTGATTGTTGGCCGCTGTTGAGTCTAGAAGAAAACAATTCTGAGTCTTAGGATTATATATATTGGAGAGTAGGATTCTTTTTACTCCTCAGCCCCTTTCGTCGCTCTAGTGAGGACTCTCGACGTAGATGTTTTGTCTTTCCTCTCCTCAATTTTTCACAAATTTTTTTAGGATCATGCGGGTATCTTGGGATCGTTCCGATATTCTTGCGACGAGAACATTGTTCTTGGTGCCTCCTGACATTTAGGGGTTGTGGCAGTGTCCCGGGTAGTTGAGCTCTGAGGTGTTGTCGTCACAATTTTATCGTTGCAGTTCTGGAATATCTGAGTTTTGCCGACATCGAAAATCTCTTTTATGCAGTTGTTGGTGAGATAACCTCGATGCCACCCAGTACTGGGGATTTCAAGAGTATTGCCATAGCTCGTATAACGGATGCTTTTCGAAGGTTGAGGTGCACGATTTCCAAAGGTTTCTTGGTTATGTGTTGACGGATGGATACAGCTGGATGTAGGGATTGTTAGTTTTGGGTGAGATATATTGCTTCCCCTGTATCCCCAACACTAGATTGCATAACCAGAAAGTTTCAGGAGTTTTATAGGTGGGAATGCAAGTAGCTCCTAGAATATCTTTCCGACAGATGCATGATATGAGATTGGGGTTCGACGTCTAGTGGTCCGCCTATCCACGGTCGTTTTTACAGTGGTCTCGTTGTGTCTTAAAGAGCCCTTGGCTATCCTGGTTCGGGGACACTTCCTATGTCATGTGCACTGCCTTGTACATGATGGTGCTATACGATCAAGCCCGTGTGGGCCCCACCACGAAAACTTCGGATGAAATCTCTATCATATGTTTGTTCTGGCTTATTCTGTGAGCCAAATCTTTGTTTTGTTTTGAGTTGTGGTATTCGAGTTGCTTCAATGTCAAGTGTTGATTCCATACCTTTCAAGAGGTGTTCTCATATTCTATGGGAGTACTAATCCTTTTGATCATCAAGATTGTCATGTCAATTCTTTCCAACCGGTGTGCTTCTCTTCAAGTGGATCCGATCATTTCAACATTTGTGTGATCAATTCTAAGTTTTCTCAACGGTATCCGTTTCATCCGTCCCCAAGTTGCCTTTGTTTTCCCGCCCTCCCACCCTTTTTCTTCAAGGACTCAGATTTCTTAATCATGTATCCTTTTATTTGTGGGAAGTCTCTTCATTCTTTTCTTTCAATGTTCTTATCCGGTGATTTACCATGAAGATGCTCAACAGTTTCAAGCTCATCATCCTTCATTGTTGTTTCTTCTCCGGTGGATCCAATTCAAGCTTTCGATTTTCATCATATTCCTTTCCTCGTTTCTAATGCTTTCTCATGCCGATGCACCTCTTAATCATTCACTTATTCCTATTCATTTGTTCTGGAGTGCTGAAGATATCTCACAAGACTTGTGTTTCCATTCTCAATCTGTTCAAGATATTTCGAGGTTGTTATCTCATTCAAGCTATTTAGTTCTACCGGTGCAATCTCTATTTCAAGCAATCCGTCAACGATGGTTCTTTCGAGTGGGCCCTAACCCACAGGTCTTTCTCCAGGATCTTACCTCACTCTTCTAATTTTCTGGAGCTATTCCCAAATTCTTTTCGAAGTTTGACGTAAGAATAAATTTTCATCAGTCACATGCCTTCTCCAAGGTCGCTTTCAAATTCTTTTCAGCTTTGGTCAACCTTTCCTCTTATAATCCTTCTGGAGTTTCTCAACAATTGGGTGGTGTTTCTCCTCGTCATTCTTGTATTTTGAAGACCGAAGAAGAGTTCCTCTTAAATCCTTACCTGTTCATTCCAAAGATGCGTAGTTCAAGCTTGATGCCATCCTCTCATAATTGTTTTCAATTGTGAGAATTCTTTTCACCCATCCGGAGAATTTCATGAGTTGTTTCCATTTCTTTCCTCCGAAGGCCATCATGTCATAATTCTTCATTCTCAACGTGTAGCTATCGTTCTCCAAATCTTACCGGTGCATCTTTCAAATAACCTCTAATTAGTTCATGGCCTCTTCATTCTCATGTATCTAAATCCCCTCAAGTATCTTCATTCGTTTTCCAATTCGTTCCGGTGAATTGTGCCCTTGCTACTCCCTTTTCCAATTTTTACGGTGGTTCGTTCAAGATTTCACTTCCTTCATTATCATATCAATTCGTTCGTTGTTTCCAAATTCCACCGGTGGTTCCAAAAATACCTTCTCAAGTTGGCGCTATATCTCTCTTAACCCTTTCTATGAGAATAAGTAGTATGCCAAATCCGTTGCTTGTCATCAATTTAAATTGGTGAAGGATACGCATAACGTAATTCTTATTATTGTTTCATCCAAGTGATCTAGTTTCTTCTTTCCAGGGTTGCTCGTCATGTCACATTTCTTGGTTCGAGATGGTTCATCTTTTCTTTTCTGGAGTTCCAAGTTTTCCGCATTATCTCGTCGCGAAGCTCCATATAAATCATCACAAGGCTTCACCCTGTGTTTTCAACTTCTCTTTCTTTCTATCATCCTTTTATTACTGGAGTTCTTCATGGAGGCCCTACATGGTCGTTCGTCAAGGATTCCTTTCATTCTTCATTTGTTCTTCAAGATTTCTCTCGAGGTGATGATCCGCCAAGCTATACTCAAAATTAAACATGGTGCCCAACACATGTTTTGTTTTGAGGAGTTCAAGTATTCTTCTTCTTGCATTTCGAAGTGCAACTCTTTCTACCTTATCTTTTGAGGTGGTATTATATCATTCTTGACAATTTCCATTCATGTTTCGTGATTCACATGTTGTCAAGAATGAGGTATTCTAAATCCATTAATCTCTTCGTTGGAGTTATCTTGTGTCATATTTCACCTAAAGCCTTCCCTAAGGAATGTTGCTATTGTGGTGATTATCAATGGTCCAAGTTATCTCTCTATCATCTTGGTGGAAGAAGTTTTCCATCCCGTTGGTGTTATCAATTATATTATTTTTTTCGTAGTGGGAGACTTTTTGCCTCAATTTTGAGAAGTTTTCCATAAGCCCACTACAAGTTTATTCGTTTCGTTGTTGGTTTTCCAACAACCCCGTTGTAACCTTCTTGGAAGGGTGCTTTCCAAGCTCATTTGTGGCAGAAGTTGGCATCTTCTCCTACATTTTGTTATTCCAATGATCTATCGTCCATTCTTTCTTCCGGAGGCATTGTGATGTTGCTCTCTTCACTCATCATCTCGGATTGTGAGGATCGTGTTTTTTTCGTGTTTATCCATTTAACCAGAGTGTTGTGTCATCTCTTAAAGTTCTTTCCATCTTATCAAGTCTTGCATCTCTTTTCAACCGGAGTGTTGTCCGAATTTGATCATCCTTGTCCCTTGTTTATCTCGTTTCAACCAGAGTGGTTTCAATTCCTTCTTGTCCATTGTACTCGTTGTTCATTGCTTTGCAACCTCCAAGTTTCACATGGTGTTCCTTGTTTCTATTTTCTACCGCAGTCCTCTCAATTGTGTTCAGCTCTGTTGTGTTCTTTCTTTCAACTTTTCAACCTCTCAAGGTTCTTTGGTTTCACTCTTTTGTCGAAGAAGCAACTTAGTTTTACCTCCTCTCTTCCTCTTCCGTTTCTCTCTGATGCCATCCTAGATCTCGGGACGAGATCCTCTTGTAGTGGTGGAGTGTTGTAACGCCCCGGATGTAACCTTCCATATTTTTAACTCCAACTCTTGCCATTTCCAGCTAGGTGATATATAATTTCCTCCATGGTTGGGTTTTTGTCTTTTGTCTTGCATTTTGTTCATGTCTTGCATCTCATCTCATAGCATCTCGCGCATTGCATCTGCATGTTTTCATAAAACTTGCATCCGCTCGTAGTTGCCGCTCCTCGCTTCTCTCCGTTGCGTTCATTGATCGTTCCGAGACTGTTGTGGATTTATCACGGCAGATGTCCAAGCGTAAGGACTTAGTCGTGGAGCCATCGCTACGGGTTTACTTGAGGGGGTTAAAGCGGACACAAAGACACAAGGGTTTATACTAGTTCGGCCCCTTCAATGAAGGTAAAAGCCTACGTCTAGTTGTGATGGAATTGATGTAGTCTCGATGGCTAGGGAGCAAACAAGCTTCGCCTAGGCTCGAGTTGTGGTTGTCTGTCTTTGAACCGTCGCCGGGTCGTCCCCTTATATACACGAGTGACACCCGTCGGTTCATAGAGTCCCAACCGGTTCATACTCGTATCCCGGTTGGTATGTCTCTATTCCTAACTTACAATACAAGTTATACATCAGGCCGGTTTACGGCTACAAGTTCTAAACCGACTATAGGCCTTGGGCCTTTCTCTGCTTGTACCACTAATGGAGTTAACTCGGCCCAAGCTGGCCGGTTTACACCTAGTGGTAATATCCCCAACATTAGGCCCCAGATTGATTTGAAACAGTTCATGTCAATCCTTCACAAAGCTTGTATCTTGGACATCTTCTATTATCTAGTAAACCGCCATGTCGCTATTACTTCGTCATCAGAACCGCATGACGTCATCCTGAAATTTGATCCTTCATAACGCCTTCTTTAATAGCAGTTCCTGGATCCACGCGCTTGACCTAGCCAGGCTGCCTTATAAATAGAACCGAAAGGTCATTTTCTTTCCTCCCTTCGTCTCCTCTTCTTCGTCTTCCTCGCGCCGCTGCTCCTGGAGCTCCACCATCGTCGTCGACCTCTGCCTCGTCCTGAGCCGCTGCATCGACCTGATCGTACCAGAATACTGCGGCCTCTTTCCGCGACTTCTCTGTTCCCGGTGAGCTTCTTCCCCTTCTTGCCTAAGATCTGTTTTTAGGGTTCCAGCTTCATACCGTGTTCTTCGTGCATTTCCGTTTATCCTTTTAACTTTGAACCACACTGTGAATCTGTACTGTATTAATAATGATTCCTACGCATCCGCTGTACTTTCTCATCTTAAACCCATGGATCTTCTACATACATATCTGCCTCATAGTCCACTTCCGTTTCTGCTTCACTTCCGTGAAATATTCTCTGTTTTCTGTAAACCTGCGTTTGATCCGTAGCTATCATGGGATCTTTGTGAAACTTGTTTCTGCAAACTATCCATAGCTTCAATTATTTCCAAAGCCTAGATTAGGCGGTTTAACTCGCCATAAGAAAAAGCTGCTAAACCGGCACAGGTACACCATTAGTCCCCTTGTTGAACCGCCAGAGCCCATCTGATATCATATCCCAGGAAACCGTTTTATAGACACTGCCTCCGGTTTATCATAACTTAGATCAATCACTTTGTAACAAGCACGCTCTTCAACCGGATCAATTACTTTTGTAGATCTTATCATGGCCAAACAAGTGTATGAATGCAACTGGGTTCCTTCTCACGTCATCGAGTCGCAGTTGAATGATCTGGCCTTGATTGGCGCTTTAGATGACAAAGATACGGTCCACTGGAGGGTCCCCGAGAGGAATGTCCTCCCACACCCTGTGAAGGAGAAGTTGTGGTATTTGCAGATCACCTGCCGGGCTTCAAACCGCCTTGTTCAAAATTTTACCGGATGTGTTGGCCAATTTTCAGCTCCGTCCCCGTGACATTGGCCCTAACTCCGTCACCAATTTATGCCACTTTCAAGTACTATCTGAAGTATATCTGCAAGAGGAACCTTCTGTTGAACTGTTTAGAGACCTCTTCCACCTAAACCGTCGCACTGAATTCACCGACGGCCCCAATACGGAATTGGGTGGTATGGCTATTCAAAAAAGGAAGGAGATCACCTATCCCCATGTCAAACTCCATACTCACCCCAAAGAGTGGAATGCGACTTGGTTTTATTGCAAGGACACTTCTCCTGAAGATGAAAATCCTTTAACTGGCTTTCGTCCAGAGCGGCTAAGCAACACTCATCCGTTTCCTCAAAGATTAAGCGCCAAAGATAGAAGCAAATATGCTCTGCAACTGTCCAAGCTCCAAGCCTTTATGGCCAACGGTTTGACTGGAATTGATCTTGCACGCTGCTGGTTATCCTGGGGCATATTGCCTCTGAGCCGGCGTTCCGGTTTGATGTGTCAGTATACTGGCAGCGTCGACGACCCACTCCGACACACAAAACTTGAACTTTCTGATGATGAAGTTACGGACTCGGTGAAAAGGATGCTGAATGAACCGGAGCACCTCTGTGCTCAAACCGGTCTAGCTCCTCATCTTGTACCACCAACAAGCCACCATGGTAAGTTTCTAATTGCTTCATCATTAAACCTGTTACTGCTTCATGTATCTAACATTTAATTACTTCTGATCCAGGGTGACAATCCATTTTGGAGCAAGAAACTTTCACAAGACAAAGCGGAGAAAGCAGGGCGGCCAACCCGGCCCAAAACAAAAATTGTCAAGAAATCAGCCCATAAGAGAAAGACCACTGCTTCATCTGACCCGGCCATTGACGATGATGTGGGTAATCCGGAACTTGATTCTCTTGGCTTGCTTTTTACACGCCTTATTGATGACGATGCTTGTCAGGATGATGCTGAAGCCAGCAACGCAGGATTCACTGAGGTAACTATTCTTTCTTCCGATTCAACAAATTTGCCTTTACCAAAATTTCGCCAGGCAAACAGGAAAGTTAATTTTTCTCACCCTCTTGCTTATTTGGATCCCAAATTTCTTATGAAGACACAGCAACATGAAGCTCGCCAGACAACCCGCATAGTGGTCGTAGTTACCTCTGCGGTTTACCAAACAGCCCGGTTCGAAGCGCCATCCGAGGTTTCCGACCTTTTATTGCTTTAAATTCCAAAGCGGGTTTCTTCCACAACCTCTTAATCCGTCCGACTCCGATTATCAGTTACTTCCCATTCATCCTCTGGCGAATCCTCACCACTCACCGCCACCGTTGAAGATAGCCGCCGGTAAGTCAAACCGCCATATGCTTTCGATATGTTCAGAATGGATATGCCTTTTTCCCGACTCTTTGTCTCTTTAGAACCAAACCAAACCCAAAGAAGAAGGCCCGCTGGACAAAACAGCTGAAGAAGCTGCCGCCTCGAGATCATGAGAGAGCGCCGGATCTTGAAAATTTTGCCTCTGAAGATATTCCCAACGATCCTCCGGTTCAAGAGGAGGTTATTCCTGAAGAGAGGCATGTCAATACTTCAATCTCTGCTGATCCACCTGCCAGCACCGTCCGGTTTGAGAAACCTCGCAGTCCTTCTACTAAAACGGCCGTGCCCACACAATCCATCGAATCGAAAGATGATGACGTTGTGATTACTGGTATGGGCCGCTCTGAACCGGGAAATCCTGCAACCTTAACCCGGCATACTGTGAAAGAAGATTTTTCCACCTTGAACAAAGGAAAATGGGATGTTGAACTGGAAACATATGCTGCTTTAAGTGCCCAAGACCTTCATTCTAGCTATTTAAACCGGCTTTATACTAGCCGGGACTATGAAGCTGGCCTGGTCAAGTTAATGAGGGACAAGTTTGAGGTAACTCACTCCTTTCCTTACCGCTAGTATATCAGTTCTTGTAGCCCCCAAGGGCCGGTTTTGTAATCTTGATCAAACCGGGACTTGACTATATTCCTTAACAACTTTGAAACCTACCTGCATAGCTCCAGGGGCCGGTTGAACTGTGCATATTTAAACCGGTACTTCAATAAAAACTGCCTTTAGAAACATTGCTAGATCGAATAGCCATTAGCCCCCAAGTGCCAAGCTGAATACTTGTATTGAGCTTGGGACTTTGTCATCTAGTAATAATGTAAAAATCAAAGGTACATTAGCCCCCAAGTGCCAAGCATATAACTGTGTTGTGTGGTTGGGACTTTGACTGTCTTGAATTTCTAGCTGAACGTACTATCAATACACAGCCGAGGTGAAAATCAAAGATGACCGGATTGCCGATTTACAAGCTGCTTTGAAAACCCAAAGAGCCAAAAACAGAGAAGGCCAAGAAAGAGTTAACCAGTGCTTTGAACGCTGCTGAATAAGTGAAGGAAAGCTTGAAGAAAGAACAGGCGGATTGGGCCACTGAGAAGGCCAATTTGATCAAACGGGCAGAAAATGCTGAAGCTGCCCTTAAACCGTGGTAGATGATCCGACAAACCAGAAGCGGCAAGTACATTCTATGATCGCGGCAATCTTTGGTAAGCCTCTTTTGAACAGTTGTGATGTGTTGCACTCTCAGATCATTACTCGGTTTGAAACTAACTGCCATCGTTGTAGGCACACGATTGGGCACTTGGGAAATGATGTGCGAAGAAATCAAGGCTGTCTATACCTTGGTAGAACAGTTGTATACCGGAGCCCAGCGCATCATCACCACAAAGATCACATAACAATCCGCACCTTCCTTGATTCAAGATACTCAACCGGCTGTCCATGCTTCCCGCCGGATTGAGGAGGTGAAAAATCTGCCGCCGAACTGGCTATCAACGCTTTGATCCGAGCCAAGGCATGGGTACCAGACTTTGATCCTGTGGAAGCAGCTCAAGGCTATCCCAGTGTGAAAGAAGATGGTTCTGATTTCAATGAAGAGGATTTACGGGCTATAAACCGTGCCGTACGCCCTCTAGCTTGTCAGTTGGCCGAAGAAGCCGATTTGGAGCATTACCAAGCGCAATAAAATGACCAAAACAAGCGAGTGCCTGCCCCAACTTTTGAAGCGGAAAATCTGATCCCTCCAATCCGTAAGCATACTTACGCCCCGATATTGAACCGCCTTCTCGATCCATGAAGAGGCTGTTTTCCAAGCGCCATCGAATCGACCGACCATCGTTGATTTCCAGCCAATGGGTAGAGACGAAGAAACTGAAGCGGCGGAAGATGAAGAGCAGGCTTGAACCGGTGGCCGGTTTAAATATCTGTCATTGGCGGTTTACCCAAAGAACAATGATCTCACTTGGGCACCGTGTTGCCTTGTAATAACTTTAGTTAAAACTTTCCCCCTGAATATGCCTTCGTGCATAAGAAGTGAAACCTTTGTTTGATTCGTATTTCCTGCAACCAGCAAAAGTTGAACCTCGGTGGCGGTGATACCGCCAGCCGGTTTATGGTATTCAATATATATATCAGAAATCCAATAAGTATGTGATACAGATGCTGTCAATGTTCTGGCATGAAGTCATGTAGCTAAACTTGAAGCGGAGGCCTTAAAAACTATGACCGTCTGGGAGAGAATAACTCCCATATAAACCGTCTGAATCAAGACAAGCCCCTTGTTATTCAATGATGATTAACAGAAGAAAGTAAACCGGGCAGATAAAACTCCGGCGTAAAATTAAACCGTATCATGTCAATGTGTAATCGATAGTTGAACCGATAAAACATTTGTCGGGTTAAAAACACCACAAAAAATCGAATACCAATTATGGAAAAATATGGCAACAAAGGCAATAACTCGTTGCAAAAGAAAAGCTTTACTGAGCTGGTCAGATGGCATTACCATGGTCAGACGCAACCAAGCTCCCGAAGGCGAGCGATGGTGCAAGTCGGCCAGTCCCCAAAGACTCTTGGCGAGTACGCCGCCAAGTGGCATGACATTGGTTCGGTTCACCAAGCCCCAAATGACTCGGCCCTATTGGTCGACCAAGAGGCGGACTGTTCAGACGTGACCGTGTCCCCAATGATCCGTGGCTTTCGCTTATCAAGAGGTGTTGCATTGGTTCGACACCACCAAGCCCCCAAGTGATAAAAACAAATGTCAAGGGTAAACCGAGGCCGCTTAAAATGTAGCACCCCATGTAACCACGCATGATAAGAGAGACAGAGACCCGCTTTAGCTGAGGCTCGGTTTTATTATATCAAGATAATATATACATTGTCATGATATGTACATAAACCGAGCCGATGACTCAAGTGTAGTAAGGTCAAGATGAGCTATATTCCACGGCTGTTGGTCTCCTCCTCGATGTACGCGAGTCTTGACGCCTCGAATATCAATCGATAGTATGATCCGTTGTGTAGATTCTTGCGACCACAAAAGTTCCTTCCCAAGGCGGGATAACTTGTGCATGTCTGTTCGGTGTTGATGAGGCGGCACCGATCTCCTTCTTGAAAGGTTCTAGTTTTAACCCGCGGCTGTGATAACGACGAAGATCTTGCCGGTAAATCGCCGAACGAGCAGCTGCCATATCACGCTCTTCATCCAATAGATCCAAAGCGCCCCGCCGTGCCGCCTCGTTGTCCGCTTCAACATAAGCTGCTACACGGGCGAATCGTGCGGATATCACCGAAGGACCGCCTCGCTCCGTAGACCATGAAAACGGTGTATATCCAGTGGACCGGTTTGGCGTAGTATTGATACTCCATAGCACCGATGGTAGCTCTTCAACCCAGCACCCTGGTGTTCGTTGTAACGGAACCATAAGCCGAGGTTTTATGCCTCGTAAGATCTCCTGATTAGCTCGTTCTGCCTGCCCGTTGGACTGGGGATGAGCCACTGACGATACATCAAGTCAGATGTGCTCACGTTCACAGAACTCTTTCATAGCACCCTTGGATAAATTAGTACCATTGTCAGTAATGATACTGTGTGGAAAGCCAAACCGGAAAATCACCTTCTTGATGAACTACACCGCTGTTGCCGCATCACACTTGCTGACAGGCTCCGCTTCAACCCACTTGGTAAATTTGTCCACTGCCACCAACAGGTGGGTCTTCTTATCCTTGGATCATTTAAATGGCCCGACCATATCTAGCCCCCAAGTTGCAAACGGCCACGTTATTGGGATCATCCTCAACTCTTGCACCGGTACATGCGCACGCCTTGAAAATTTCTGACATCCATCACACCGTTTAACCAAGTCCTCCGCATCAGCGTGTGCGGTCAACCAGTAAAATCCATGACGAAACGCCTTTGCTACCAGGGACTTTGAACCGGCGTGATGTCCACAATCTCCTTCATGGATTTCTCTTAAAATTTCACAGCCTTCCTCAGGGGAAACACAACGTTGAAACGCCCCTGATACACTGCAATGATGCAACTCCCCATTAAGAATCGTCATAGATTTGGAGCGCCGGATTATCTGTCTGACCAGAATCTCATCCTCTGGCAACTCCCCTCGAGTCATATACGCAAGAAAAGGAATCGTCCAATCCGGAATAGCATGTAATGCTGCCACCAACTGAGCCTCCGGATCAGGAATAGCCAAATCCGCTTCACCAGGGAGCTGGACTGAAGGGTTGTGCAAGACGTCCAAAAAGACATTAGGCGGGACTGGTTTACGCTGAGAACCCAACCGGCTTAAAGCGTCCGCCGCTTCGTTCTTCCGGCGATCCACAAGATCCACTTGATAACCCTTGAAGCAACCTGCAATATTATCCACTTCTCGATGATATGCGGCCATAAGTGGGTCCTTAGAGTCCCAAGTGCCAGATACTTGCTGAGCCACCAGGTCCGAGTCACCAAAACACTTAACCCGGCTTAAGTTCATCTCCTTAGCCATCCGGAGGCCATGGAGCAAGGCTTCGTACTCAGCTGCATTATTAGTACAAGGGAACATTAAACGGAGAACGTAACAAAACTTATCACCTCGTGGGGAAGTTAAAACGACTCCAGCCCCCGAGCCTTCCAACTGCCTGGATCCGTCGAAATGAATAGTCCAATATGTGTGATCCAGCTTCTCCTCTGGTGCTTGTAACTCCGTCCAGTCATTAATGAAATCTACAAGTGCTTGAGACTTCACGGCTGTCCGTGGCATATACTTTAGTCCATGTGGCCCAAGCTCTATGGCCCATTTGGCAATCCGGCCAGTCGCCTCCCGGTTTTGTATGATATCACCCAAAGGAGCTGAACTGACCACTGTGATAGGGTGCCCTTAGAAATATTGCTTTAGTTTCCGACTGGCCATAAAAACACCATAGACTAGCTTCTGCCAATGCGGATACCTTTGTTTGGACTCAATAAGCACCTCACTGATATAATAAACCGGCCGCTGAACCGGATATTCCTTGCCTGCCTCCTTGCGCTCCACCACAATAGCCATGCTTACTGCTCGAGCATTGGCTGCCACATATAACAACAGTGGCTCCTTGTCAACCGGAGCTGCAAGAACAGGCGGATTGGCCAATTGCCGCTTTAGATCTTCAAATGCTTCGTCAGCAGCCGGACTCCAGACGAAATTATCTGTTTTCCACCAGCAAGCCAAAACCACTTGACCAATCAGGTTCTGCTGAGGAGGCTCCATCAGGCGTGGTTGGACCGTCGCTCCTGCTCCTGGTGCCTCAATCCGGTTTACCTCCCTGTGCTGGGGCGGATTGCTGGGTCCGCCCCGGTCCGAAGAGATTTCTGGGATCAAATCCTAATGGCAGGCGTGATCTATACTTCCGCTTCAACACCTCCTGCGACGCACTTTGGTCAAGCATGAGTTTGTAAGCCTGGGCGTCCAGAGCGGCCCGCTCTGCGGCCATGCGCTCCTTCTCCGACGCTGGATCCGCCTTGGCTTGCGTGATCTGCTCTTTCACCTTCGCAATTTCTGCATTATGAGCCTCCTGATCCGCCGGGTTGTCCTCCGCCATAAGCGCAGCTAGTGCATCGAACAGATCTGATAGAATTTGAACCGGCGGGCGCACCGGGCCTCCTGCCCCTGCTGCCGCTGCCGTTGCTGATCCGGAAAGCATCGCTGCTGCGGTTGAAGAGTGGTTCGCTGCCTGCGTACCGGCCATGAATATTCCGACTCGGTTGAACTGGCATGGGGGGTCCGGAATACTGTCGCCGTCGGAACAGCCCCTGATCATATCGTCCTGCAGCTGGTACAATGACTCGGTCTCTCCTGTTGAAGATTCATCGCCGGAATAAACGACGGTCTCACTACCGTGTTCTGAACCGGCGGCGTGCTCTCCTCCGTGGATGACTCCAACGAAGACATGCTTCACGGCCGGTTTAAACTGGGCAGGTCGCGCACGCTGAGCCGTCTCGACGAGGTCGGTGCAGATGTCCGGCTCAGGCCCAGGCTCCCCGAATCTTGCCGATGA
Organism: Aegilops speltoides; assembly: GCA_021437245.1. Lineage (NCBI taxonomy): Eukaryota > Viridiplantae > Streptophyta > Magnoliopsida > Poales > Poaceae > Aegilops > Aegilops speltoides. The sequence continues at coordinate 91,273,395 of CM038145.1, read as the reverse complement.
AAACGTGTATGCTGCCGAAGGGGACCCGATATCCGTACTCGATTGAATCGGCCTCGGGACCCCATCCGCGCTGCTGATGTAGATCCGCCGCGACGACTCTTGGTCATCCGCCCACGACATAGCCTTCGAGTCCTTTGAGCTTGCCCTCCAAGATCGTCAAACCATCGTCGCGATAGCCCCACGGTGGCGCCAAGCGTCGTGGATTTGTCACGGCAGATGTCCAAGCGTAAGGACTTAGTCGTGGAGCCATCGCTACGGGTTTACTTGAGGGGGTTAAAGCGGACACAAAGACACAAGGGTTTATACTAGTTCGGCCCCTTCAATGAAGGTAAAAGCCTACGTCTAGTTGTGATGGAATTGATGTAGTCTCGATGGCTAGGGAGCAAACAAGCTTCGCTTAGGCTCGAGTTATGGTTGTCTGTTTGAATCGTCGCCGGTCGCCCCTTATATACACGTGTGACGCCCGTCGGTTCATAGAGTCCCAACCGGTTCATACTCGTATCCCGGTTGGTATCTCTCTATTCCTAACTTACAATACAAGTTATACATCAGGCCGGTTTATGGCTACAAGTTCTAAACCGACTATAGGCCTTGGGCCTTTCTCTGCTTGTACCACTAATGGAGTTAACTCGGCCCAAGCTGGCCGGTTTACACCTAGTGGTAATATCCCCAACAGAGACCAACCGTGTTTTCGTTTTCCCTCTTTACAAACCACCTAACCTCTCTGCACAACCACCGACCCCTCTTGCGTCTGTCCGAAAACTGCTCCGAACCCAACCTGCTCTGTCGTTACTGATGGATCCGGATCATCCCCAAACATCCCGAAAGTATCTTCGGTTCTTTGTTGGACTCTCCCTAGCCTATTTTTCCGTCCGTCCGATTAAGATCGGAGGGACCAAATGCCCCTATCCAAAAATCCATTTGCTATATATAGACCCCCTAACTAACCTAGACAAGGGATCCTACCCTAGCGCCGCCACCATCTACATCGGGATCCTCCCTAATCCAAAATCCTCCCTCGTTCAACACCAGCCTCCCCTGCTCATGCCCCGAGCCTCCCGGCGTCCAGGAGCACGAGCTCCCTCGCGTCGCTGCCTCATCAGCTCCGCTGCCGGCAGTAGCACTCGAGCCCTGCCTCGTCCCCCATCGTCCTCGCCCGTCGTCACGTCACTGGCGTCCTGACCGCCGGAGCGCGGCCACCTTTCCGCTGCCGTCGAGAGCCACCACAGCAGCAGCTCCAAGCCGCTCCCTCAGCTGCGCCCCAATCCCCTGTACCACCTTGCCGGAGCTCCTCTCCAGCATGCCGCCGGCAAGCAGCAGCAGCAACCAGACCGAACCCATGACCTCTTCTCCTCCTATTTTCCCCTCTATCTCTCTCTCACGGTGGCCCCTCTCTCTCCTTCACAGGAATGATAGGAGCACTGCCACGCCATAACCTCGCTGAGCTCTGCCCGCACCAGCGCCTCAAGCCGCCACTTCTTCGTCAGATCCGGACGGGACCGACCGGATCTGCTCGTCCTCGCCGTCCCTTGCACTCACCAAGTCTCGCCTTGGACCTGCGCGCCGCCGGTCTCTGCTCGCTCGATCCCCTGCCCTGCCTTGACCACCTCCTGGGTCGAGCGTTGACCGCGTCCCCACCGCCTTGTTCGATCCAGCCAGGAGCAGCCTAGCATGCCAGCCTCCCGGCCTCAAGGCCTGATCTGAGCAGCTCCCCCATGCCCTATGCCAGATATCAGATTCGGCCCAGCTCCTGTTTTTTCCTTCTGCGAATTTAGCATTTATCCAGGATTTACAGATTTGCAGAAAAACCCTTGTTCTTCATGCATTTAATAACTCACAAACCGTGCATCGGATTAAAATGTTTTAAACATGTACAATGTTTAGAATTTTGTCTAGTTTCATATTGGGCAACTTTCGTCCATGTTTGATATGCTTAAACTTGTTGTTTGTTTAAATTTGCTTAAATGTCATGCTAAAATGATTTATTTCATAACTAAATAACCGTAGCTCCAATTTTAATAAACTTTATATGTAAATGGGGTGAAAAAATGCATAGATTAGCTTGGTGCACTTTGCTTTACTGTTTAACAACATTAAAATTGTGTATAGGGCAGAACAGTAGCAAATTCAACATTTGCATATGAGGATTTTCCGAAATTGTTGTTTGTTGTTCCGGCCTCATTTAAACTTGCCTAGATAGGTAGTTTAATTATGCTTCATCTCTTGCCATGTTTAACAACATTTAATATTGTTGGGTAGCATAAATGGGAGTGAACTAAATAATTGTATGTGGTGTTCCGTTAATATGCAACTCCTTGCATACTGAGCTCCACTTAATTTTTAGTATTTTTTGTTGCACTTTGCCATGTCATGCCTCATTAAACTGGACATGCATCATATTTGTTTGTGCATCATGTAATATTTATGCTTGTGTGTTCACCATGTTGTTTGCTTCTTTCCGGTTTGCTTCTCTCGGTAGCTTCGGTTTCGTTCCGGAGTTGTGAGGATTCGTTCGACTACGTCCGTTTGTCTTCTTCTTGGACTCGTTCTTCTTCCTTGCGGGATTTCAGGCAAGATGACCATAACCCTCGATATCACTTCTACCTTTGCTTGCTAGTTGCTTCGTTCTATCGCTATGCTGCGCTACCTATCACTTGTTTACCATGCCTCCCATATTGCCATGTCAGCCTCTAACCTTTTCACCCTTCCTAGCAAACCGTTGTTTGGCTATGTTACCGCTTTGCTCAGCCCCTCTTATAGTGTTGTTAGTTGCAGGTGAAGTTGAAGATTTCTCCATGTTGGAACAGGATTATGTTGGGATATCACAATATCTCTTATTTAATTAATGCACCTATATACTTGGTAAAGGGTGGAAGGCTCGGCCTTATGCCTGGTGTTTTGCTCCACTTTTGCCACCCCAGTTTCCTTCATACCGGTGTTATGTTCCTTGATTTTGCGTTCCTTACGTGGTTGGGTGATTTATGGGACCCCCTTGATAGTTCGCTTTGAATAAAACTCCTCCAGCAAGGCCCAACCTTGGTTTTACCATTTGCCTACCTAAGCCTTTTTCCCTTGGGTTTCCGGAGCCCGAGGGTCATCTTTATTTAACCCCCCAGGCCGGTGCTCCTTCGACTGTTGGTCCAAACCGAGCAGCCTGCGGGGCCACCTCAGGGAAACTTGAGGGCTGGTTTTACTCGTAGCTTGACTTATCCGGTGTGCCCTGAGAACGAGGTATGTGCAACTCCAATTGGGATTTGTCGGCACATCAGGTGGCTTGGCTCGTCTTGGTTTACCATTGTCGAAATGTCTTGTCAACCGGGATTCCAAGACTGATCGGGTCTTCCTGGGAGAAGGTATATCCTTCGTTGACCATGAGAGCTTGTGGTGGGCTATGTTGGGACACCCCTGCAGGGTATTATCTTTCGAAAGCCATGCCCGCGGTTATGTGGCAGATGGGAATTTGTTAATGTCCGGTTGTAGATAACTTGACACTTGACTTAATTAAAACACATCAACCGCGTGTGTAGCCGTGATGGTCTCTTTTCGGCGAAGTCCGGGAAGTGAACACGATTTTGGGTTATGTTTGACGTAAGTAGGAGTTCAGGATGACTTCTTGATCATTGCTAGCTTCACGACCGTTTCGGTTGCTTCTCTTGTCGCTCTTATTTGCGTATGTTGGCCACCATACTTGCTTAGTCGCTGCTGCAACCTCACCACTTTGCTCCTTCCTTACCCATTAAGCTTTGCTAGTCTTGATACCCATGGTAATGGGATTGCTGAGTCCTCGTGGCTCACAGATTACTACCACAACAGTTGCAGGTATAGGTTGCGATGATCATGACATGAGAGCGATGGTTACTTGTTTTGAAGTTCTTCTTCTGCTTCTTCTTCAATCAGGGGATAGGTTCCATGTCGGCAGCCTGGGCTAGCAGGGTGGATGTCGTTTGAGTTTATGTTTGTGTTTCATCCGTAGTCGGATGTTGCTCTTGTGTATTGTGTAGTTGTATTCATGTGGCATTGTTTTCCTCTTGTATGTATCCCCAACTATTATGTAATGGTACGATGTAATGATATCCACCTTGCAAAAGCGTCTCCAATATGCGCTTCTATCCTTAGTGGGACCTTCGAGTTCCTTTAGGATAGGGTCGCATATTGGGCGTGAGATCATTCATGCTTGTTTGTCATGCCTGCTATTGCTTAGAGTTGTGTCAGGTCTGATTCATCGAGGATGAATTGGAATGTGGTGAACATGTCCTACTGTTGAGAGCTAAGTGTGTGAACACGATTTGGTAAAGGTAGCGATGAGAGGCCATGTAGGAGTACATGGTGGGTTGTCTCATTGAAACCGACCTCAGGAACTAAGTTTTGTGTTTGTGATCCATGAACAGTTACAACCACACATTGGGTTCCGGTAACTCGACCCCTCTCGACTTATTATTCAACATGATCTCTATCCAGGAGTTGCAACTAGTTTCTGGTGTTTGTAGGTAGTGTTAGTAGTCTACCAAGTGGCACCCGGTACAGGTGGGCTTGGGACAGACTAGGCACCATGGCACGGTGTACCAAGCGTAGATCCACCCGTCGAGGTGGGCTTGGAAACCCTGCACACATCGTTTGGGGCCGTGAGCGACACCCCGGCCGGATCTCCTTGCGGATGGAACCTGAATAGGCGATAAACCTGGACGAGAGACTTGTGTTGTTAGTCAGGTCGTGGCCGACAACCTTGCTGGGCTTCCGCTTAAAGGTTGCCGAGTACATGTCGTGTAAACGGCGATAAGTGGTGAGAGCGTGTGTGAAGAAGTACACCCCTGCAAGGTTAACATTATCTAGCCTTGTCCGCGGTAAAGGACTTCTAGGTTGCATGTACAGTTCATAGACAAGTGAAAGTGGATACTCTAAAATACGCAAGATAAGCGTGAGTGCTATGGATGGTGTTCTCGTAGGGAGACGGGAGCGGATCCATAGTGGTGTATTGATATGGTGAATATGTGGACTCGTGTGCGCCACCTCAAAAGAGTTACTTGTAGTCCTAGTTCAGGATAGCCATCGAGTCAAATCTGGCTTGCTGTAGTTAAACCCCACCACCCCTTTGTTGATAATGATGCATATGTAGTTAGTTCTGATGTAAGTCTTGCTGGCTACATTTGTACTCACGTTTGCTTAATTTATGTTTTTGCAGAGAGACTTCAGTCTCGTTAGTAGTTCCACGCGGACTTCGACGTTTAGCTTGTTACCTCAGCTACGATCTTGTGCCCTCGGCAGGATCTGGTAGATAGTCGGGCTTCTCAACCTTTTTCATTTGTAGATGTCTGTACTCGGACATGTTAAGCTTCCGCTTGTGCTTTGACTTGTGTGCTCGGAATGTTGGGTCATGAGACCCATGTTTGTAATATCTCGCTCCTCGGAGCCTATTGAATAAAATACTTGAGTTGTAGAGTCATGTTGTGATGCCATGTTGTATTTGCACATGTCGAGCATATTGTGTGTATGTTATTGAAATGCTTGGTATGTGTGGGATCTGACTATCTAGTTGTTTATCCTTGGTAGCCTCTCTTACCGGGAAATGTCTCCTAGTGCTTCCATTGAGCCTTGGTAGCTTGCTACTGCTCCGGAACACTTAGGTTGGCCGGCATGTGTCCTTCTAGGTTCTTGTGTCTGTCCCTTCGGGGAAAGGTCACGCGGTATTTACCGGAGTCCTGTTAGCCTGCTACAGCCCGGTTTACCGGTTTCCTGCTAGCCCAGTTGCTACAGCCCGGATTAACTCGCTGATGACCGTCACATTTGTTGCTGGGTCATGTATGCATGTCCCTGTAAGTTAGTGCCACTTTGGGTTCATGACTAGCCATGTCAGCCCGGGCTCCTTGTCATATGGATGCTAGCGACACTATCATATACGTGTGCTAAAAGGCGCAAACGGTCCCAGGCCTGGTAAGGCGACACCCGTGGGAATACCGTGCGTGAGGACGCAAAGTGATATGAGGTGTTACATGCTAGATCGGTGTGCCATTGAGTCGGGGTCCTGACAGCTTTGGTATCAGAGCCTAACTGCCTGTAGGATTACCAAGCCAAACTGGTCGAAGTTGAGTCTAGAAATTCTTTAGTCATATAAGGGAAGTGATTGTGGGATGGAACGTAAGGCTCTTTTTACTCCTTATACCTTATGCCTTCTGATCCGAGTCATTTTATCTTCCTACGGGGTTAAGGAACTAGGCTTTCTCTTCTTTCTATCAGGATCACATGTTACTAATCCGTAGACTTATAGGATTGACGGATTTAAGTCCCAGTTCAATTCCTACTATCTCCGTGTGTTGACAATTGATCTCGGAACCTTGATATTGTGATGCTAAGTGGTTATGCCACTATTTTATAGGATGTCTCAATTTTTTTTGAGCATTTACAGTCGTTATGTTGTCCGAGTCGTTCCAGGTTTCTAAATAATCTGGTGCATTTGCAAATCCCTTCCTCCCGTTCTCGATGTTCCTTTGCGCTAGTTAAACCACACTAATTGGTTAGTTGAGGTATTCTATTTGCTTGACATATATGTTGGAGCTATTATTATGACCCTAGGTATCTTAGAGTATCACCTAGTAATCTAGCCATGTTCTGTATTTCCAGTGTGATGGTTCTGGCCATTATTCTCGAAAGCATCCCGTGATGCCACTTAGTTAGTAGGCATTCTACTCCTGGGTTTCTGAACCCGAGACTCACACTACTTACTTCATGTTGATAGTGTTTGCTAGTTCCTTTAGGATATTAGTAACCTTTGTGATAGTCCTTGAGGTCCTTGGTATTTCCTTCTTCCAAATACCATGAACTGCTTATGGCGGAAGTTCTTTGAACCAAAAGATCACAACCCAAGTGCTCTTGATGAGTTCTCGATCCTTTGTTGTTACTCTGTCAGTTCTACCTTCCTGCGTGGGTTATCTAGAAGAGATATGTTGAACTCGTTCGACATGCCAATCTATGCATCCACAACTCAGAAAATTGTATGTACATTTGAGTTGTCCTCCTTTAGTTATATCCTGACATCCATCTATCAAGTGATAGTCAGGAATAGTTGTGCTTTGTGTTTATCGATGCCCATTATTCTTGTGGTCCCTCAAGCCATTCTATCTCGGAATGACTAGGAGAAACAAACTCCAGTACCTTATCCATTTCTAGGATTTGGTCAAAGCAGTTGTATTCCGCAGATCAAATGTCAATCCAGCTTTTGTTCTGTTCTACCTCGGAGTATCACCCTCTTTCATAGCAAGAGTATTGTGATAATTGCACACCCTCTTATGAATTCTTGATGTAGTGATACTTCCCTCCATCATTCTATATTCCTCGGTTCCTGCGTTGTTGTAACCAGAATGCCGACAAGTGAACCATGATGTGTGAAATCAGTACTCCTAGCCACCGTGTTGCTTGGTAGTTAAAGGACAATAATTTCATTCTTAGCGTGTTGGTTACTGAATCACCATTCTAAGATTGATCGTGCTACCTAGTCCTTATTTCGGTGCACTCTTCGATCAATGAGTTAGGATTGTGTCAACCCCTTGCTCTTTTGATCTTATCGTCTTGCCCTGAAAAGCAAGATTGATCTCGAGCTTAGTAACATACCTGTGGTTCATGATTTTCCAAATATCTTCTCTGAAGTATCACCAGGTTGTCACCTAACCGCTATGTTGAGTTTGTGATCAAGTTAGTTTTCCTATAAACAACCCCTTCTCCAAGAATCTGTGTTGGATATCCCTGAGCTAGCTGGTTAAGCTAAACAACAACTTGGAGAGTTGGAAGGTAGAAGCTTTTCCTGACTTGGTTCATTCCAGGGGATATCTTTTGTGTGTGTTGAAGAAAGATGATATCTTCATCGGTTGATCTCCGTGATCAATTCTTGGACCTATTGTCTTGTCAAAACTTTGATTTGAGTGTGGGTTATCGTCAAACCAAAGCAGAACCAACGATGTTCATAATGTTGTCTTACTCGTGGTTGTTTCATCGAGCATACACCGTTATACCTCTTGGTCTGACCAATGCTATCATCTTGTTCACATAGTTATGGAACTCCATTTGTATGGAAACCTGGATGAATTGTTGTTGAGCCCATCGACAACATCCTTATCCTATCCATGATTTTGCTGAACATTAAGCTAGTGTTGGAAACTTTTGAAGGCACCTCTTCATGCTAGCTCATGAAGCACATGTTCGAATGAAAGAAGTAACATCCTATAATTCATGTGCATTTGATGCAAGTTGCCGCTGTGAATTCGAGAAATCTTGTTTTTGCCTCCTCTGGAATCATCCCAGTCAGTCATGCAGGTGTGAAGTATACTATGGTTTGAGAGATTAGCTACCTCCATGCTATATGTGTTCCTGGCACACCAAGCCACTGATTGACTTGTTCAAGGAAAAGAAGTCTAGCGCGCGTACAGACTTCAAAATCCTTGATGATGGATCCTAACCTGAACTCGATAGTGTTTTATTATAAGACTACTATGTGGTCATTCTTGTCTTGGACACCATGCTCACATGTATGTACCAGAACCAACTCGTGTTTTGGAGCTTGCTATCGTAGTTCATTTCCCGAGAATCTCGCAACGTCATCTCGTCGGTTTGTGTCGCAACCTTTCACTTTCATATCTGCTGAGTCTGGAGTATCCTGTGATCAACCAGATCTGAATCTCAGGCGGATATAATGGTCGGTACGTTTCCAAGAATTATAATATTGGTCCTACAATCTGGTAGGTGGATGTTGTGACTACCCCACCTAGCCAGAAGACCAATTATTGTAGTATCTTGATTCAGCAATTTAGCCACCTTCCCATGAGGATGTCACATGACTTATTCTAAAAGTTGTTCCTTATGGATCCTTTGTCTTTCCTAAGTCCGACCTATACTTGATGGCCATGTTAATGCTTTAAGTATGACTGTGGTAGGTAGAACATCAAGGAGAACATTAGAAGCGGAGTGCTAAATGTCTCTCGGTCGATCATTCAGATTTTGTTTTTCCTTGGCCTCGCTAGGTGAAGTCTGAGTAGGTGTTATTTTCCTTTGCATCTGCATTGTCCATCACTATCCATCATGATAGTATGTTGTGTTGCCGGGATCCTTGACACAGATATTGGTAAAACATTGATGAATATGGAAATGTTCAAGTTCTTGAGATCATGCTCAGTCACTGGGTTGTATCCTCGGCATCATCTGGATTGTGCTTTCCGTTTGCTAAGTTGTCTTATAACTCTAGTTCTCTTTCCAAACTGAGTATGCCTTTCCTTTGAACTTTTTCAAAACAATCGATTGGGATTGCCTTAGGCTGGTATAAAGAGTCTCAATGATCTTTATGTCAAAAGTAATTCTTTTTGCCACTTAAGGGATAATTCTATGAGTCACCTCCTCTAAGATGTCTTGTTATGGTATCATGTCAACTCAACTCCTCGCTACGTCAACAACGGTTCACCACCTTCTTAAGTGTGGAATTGATGCCTACCTACTGAACCTTCGTCATCTGTTTCACTCCATCCCTCTGGATGTATGCTTCGTGTCTCAGCTCGAGAGATTTTCAATGCCTCACTTCATGAGTTGATTTTGAGTTGTTCGATCTTCGAGAAGATCGTTTCTTCTTGAGTTATTCCTTTCCTCTCGTTGTCATGTTGGTTGAGGTTTTCAGAGCAAGACATCGAGACAAAAATGGTGGACGAATCAATGTTCTTATGAAGTGCAACCTGGATCGTGAAGATTGTGTTAGTTTGTTTCCTCCCTTCATCTTACCCTACGCTTGAATCTCGGGACGAGATTCTTGTTTAGTGTGGGTGAGTTGTCACATCCCTAGCTTCCGGTACTGCCTGGTGTTTGCATCTTGTTGCATCATGTTTAAATTTTATTTTAACTTGAAATGGGGATGTTCAAACCCTAGCATCAAATTTAGTGTAAGGGAAAATTGAGCATTGTACGAACTTGTGATGGTGAAGAATAAAAGCGACAGACTGCATAATAAAGGTTGTCATCACAAGGGGTAATATAACGTGACGTTCTCTTGCACTAAGGGGTTGAGCATATAAACAAAAGCGCATGGCAACCTTTGCTTCCCTCTGCGAAGGGCCTATCTTTTGCTTTCATGTATTTACTTTCATGCAAGAGTCAAAGTTTTTCCCTTTATTCCTTTTATTTTTCTCCTTTGGCAAGCATCATGTGGTGAGGAAAGATCTAGGCACATATGTCCAGTTGAATATGGGTGGCATAAGCGAATATCCAATTTTGAGCCCGAGCTCATTTGCACCCGGTCAAGAAATAATTCATAAAAAATTCAAAATTATTCAAAAAAATCCAAAAATTTTGTGCATGGCAGATAATTTGGTGTGTGAGGTGCGCTCCAAATTTCAGAGCATTTGGACAATTGAGTATCTCTCAGCAAAAAAGACAAATTGGGTCAGAACAGTATAAGAACAGTACAATATTTAACACACCCCAAATTCGTCTTTTTTGCCAAGAGCTACTCAGATGTCCAAATGATTTGAAATTTGGACCAGACATCAAGCACTAAATTATCTACCATGCCAAAAAATTGGATTTTTTTTTGAATTTTTCTAGTATTTGTTTTGAAGTTTTTATTCAGTGCAGGCGCAGATGCTCCTGGGAGCCAAAATGCCTCACTCTGGCATAAGTTATTATTGTTGACATAACTCTTGAGGTGAGTGTGTTGGGAGGAGAAACTATAAGCCCCTATCTTTCTTTGTGTCGGGTTGAAACGTTTTTCTCATGTGTACGCGGTGAGTGTTAGCAATCATAGAAGACTAAATGATGGTTGAGTATGTGGACTTGCCTAAAGGCTCTGATACATGTCCCTTCCTGAAAAGATGATGAATTTAGTTGCAAAGTTGACTAAGAACATAGTTTGTCTGTTTCCAATAGAGTTTATGCTTTATACTTCGATGTTGTGATGAATTGTCACTTGTTCATAAGAAGTCTATGATAAAAGTTGTATGATAAAAGTTATATTAAAGTTTGTTGCTGTTATAATAAGTCACATGATGCCGATACGTCCGTATTTTTTTATCGACACCTCTCTCTCTCTCTAAGCATGTGGATAAGTTTTTCGATTTTGGTTTTTGCTTGAGGACAAGCGAGGTCTAAGCTTGGGGGAGTTAATACGTCCATTTTGCATCATGTTTTCCTACTGTTATTTATGTTGTTTTATTGTATAATAATACTTTTTGGAGTAATTCTAATGCCTTTTTCCTCATAATATGCAAGGTATGCACCAAGGGGGAGAATTCCGGCAGCTGGAAATCTCGACCTGAAAAAGTTACGTCAAGCTACCTATTCTGCACAACTCCAAATGATTTGAAACTTCCCGAGGAATTTTTATGGAATATTTGATAAATATTGGAGCAAATAAGTACCAGAGGAGGGCCATTGGGTGGGCACAACCCACCCGGGCGCGCCAGGAGGCCCAGGCGTGCCCTGGTGGGTGCTGACCTCCTCGGCTCACCTCTAGTGCCCATCTTCTGGTATATAAGTCATTTTAACCTAGAAAAAATCAGAGGAGGACATTCGGGACAAAGCGCCGCTGCCTCAAGGCGGAACTTGGGCAGGATCACTTTTGCCCTCCGGCGAAGTGATTCCGCTTGGGGAACTTCCCTCCCAGAGGGGGAAATCATCGTCACCATCATCACCAACAACTCTCCCATCTTGGGGAGGGATATCTTCATCAACATCTTCACAGCACCAACTCCTCTCAAACCCTAGTTCATCTCTTGTGTTCAATCTTTGTATCAAAACTATAGATTGGTGCTTGTGGGTGACTAGTAGTGTTGATTACATCTTATAGTTAATTACTATATGGTTTATTTGGTGGAAGATTATATGTTCAGATCCATTATGCTATTTAATACCCCTCTGATCTTGAGCATGTTATCATTTGTGAGTAGTTACTTTCGTTCTTAAGGTAACGGGAGAAATCAGGTTGCAAATAATCATGTGAACTTGATATGTGTTCGATATTTTGATGATATGTATGTTGCCATTCTCTTAGTGGTGTCATGTGAACGTCAACTACATGACACTTCACCATATTTGGGCCTATGGGAATGCATTCTGGAGTAGTTATTAGATGGTGGGTTGCGAGAGTGAAAGAAGCTTAAACCCCAGTTTATGCGCTATTCCGTAAGGGACCAATTGGATCCAAAAGTTTAATGCTATGGTTGGAACTTATTCTTAATACTTTTCTCGTAGTTGCGGATGCTTGCGAGAGGGTTAATCATAAGTAGGAGGTTTATTCAAGTAAGAACAGCACCTAAGCACCGGTCCACCCACATATCAAATTATCGAAGTATCGAACGCGAATTAAGCCAACATGATGAAAGTGACTAGATGAAATTCCCGTGCGCCCTCAAGAACACTTTGGTTATCATAGGAAACCGTTTTGGCCTGTCCTTTGCCTCAAAAGGATTGGGCTACCTTGCTGCACTTTTGTTACTACTTTCATTACTTGCTCGTTACAAATTATCTTGCTATCAAACTACTCCGCTACTTACAATTTTAGCACTTGCATACAATACCTTGCTGAAAATCACTTGTCATTTCCTTCTGCTCCTCGTTGGGTTTGGCGCTCTTACTTATCGAAAAGTCTACAATTGACCCCATATACTTGTGGGTCATCACTACTCTTGGTGCTGCTGTAGGTGAGCTTGCATGTTGAATTCTTATAGTTCTAAGTAGTTTGAATGCTTGAAATGGCCTCCATGCATCTCTATGAGTAATTGCTATCAATCTTGTGAGAAAATTGCACACAAATGTGATGAACCTCTTTGGAAGGAGTTTGTCACGCCCAATATGTGACCCTATCCAAAAGGAACTCGAAGGTCCCACCAAGGATAGACCCGCATATTGAAACGCTTTTGCAAGGTGGATATCATTACATCAACACTACATAATAGATGGGGATACATACAAAAGGCATACAAATACCGCAAGAATACATCAATACATGATACATAAGAGCAACATCCGACTACGCATGAAACACAAACAGAAACTCAAACGACATCCACCCTGCTAGCCCAGGCTGCCGACCTGGAACCTATCCCCTGATCGAAGAAGAAGCAGAAGAAGAACTCCAAACAAGCAAACATCGCTCTCGCGTCATGATCATCGCATAACCTGTACCTGCAACTATTGTTGTAGTAATCTGTGAGCCACTAGGACTCAGCAATCCCATTACCATGGGTATCAAGACTAGCAAAGCTTAATTAGAAAGGAAGGGGTAAAGTGGTGAGGTTGCAGCAGCGACTAAGCATGATATGGTGGCTAACATACGCAAAGAAGAGCGAGAAGAAAACAAGCGGAGCGGTCGTCAACTAGTAATGATCAAGAAGTGATCCTGAACTCCTACTTACATCAAACATAACCCAGAAACCGTGTTCACTTCCCGGACTCCGCCAAGAAGAGACCATCACGGCTACGCACTCAGTTGATGCGTTTTAATTCAGATCAGGTGTCAAGTTATCTACAACCGGACATTAACAAATTACCATCTGCCACATAACCGCGGGCACGGCTCTCGAAAGTTTATACCCTATAGGGGTGTCCCAACTAAGCCCATGATAAGCTCTCGCGATCAACGAAGGATATACCTTCTCCCAGGAAGACCTGATCAATCTCGGAATCCCGGTTTACAAGACATTTCGACAATGGTAAAACAAGACCAGCAAAGCCGCCCGATGCGCCGACAATCCCGATAGGAGCTGCACATACCTCGTTCTCAGGGCAACACCGGATAAGTCAAGCTACGAGTAAAACCAGACTTCGAGTTTCCCCGAGGTGGCCCCAAGAAGTTGCTCGATTCGGACCAACACTTAGACAATCACCGCCCGGGGGCTCAATGAAGATGACCCTTGGGTTAATTACTCCCAAGGGAAAGGTTGGTGAGGCAAATGGTAAAACCAAGGTTGGGCCTTGCTGGAGGAGTTTTATTCAAAGCGAACTATCAGGGGGGTCCCATAAATCACCCTACCGTGTTAGGAACGCAAAATCCGGGAACATAACACCGGTATGACGGAAACTAGGGCGGCAAGAGTGGAACAAAACACCAGGCATAAGGCCAAGCCTTCCACCCTTTACCAAATATATAGATGCATTAATAATATAAGAGATATTGTGATATCCCAACATAACCCTGTCCACCATGGAGCAATCTTCAACTTCACCTGCAACTAACAACGCTATAAGAGGGGCTGAGCAAAGCGGTAATATAGCCAAACAACGGTTTGCTAGGAAGAGTGTCAAAGGTTAGAGGTTCATGGCAATTTGGGAGGCTTGAAGAGCAAATGATAGGTAACGCAGCATAGCGATAGAACGAAGCAACTAGCATAGCAATAATAGTAGTGAGATCTAGGGTAGCGGTCATCTTGCCTGAAATCCCGCAAGGAAGAATAACGAGTCCATGAAGAAGATGAAGCCACGTAGACGAACCAAGCATAGACGAACGGATCCTCACGATCGCAACGAAACGGGAACTATCGAGAAGAAGCACACAACATGGTAAACACACCACACATGACAAGGCATGATGCACAACAAGCATGATGCATGACAAAGCTACATGAAGCTACTCATGGCAAGATATGATGCAAACAAGAACAACATATCAAGGCAAGTTTAAATGAGGCCGGAAACAACATATAACAATTCCGGTAAGTCCTCATATGCAAATTTCGAAATTGGTCCAGAACTGAATAAACCTTATGTTCAAGTTGTTAAACAGCAAGTTAAGATGCACCAAGATGATCTACACGAAATTCTAGTCAAGTTACATATAAAGTTCATTAGATTTGGAGCTACGGCCTAGAAGATATGAGCAAAACAAGTTAAACATGGCATTGATGCAAAATGTATACAAACATAAAGCAAACACCTCAAAACAAGGATGCAACATGATAATATGAAACTTCATGCAAAATCAAGCAAGTTTCATATAGAGCACACTCAAAACGGAGCAACAGTGTAACACATACACTCTATACAAGTTATAGCAACAATCTGTCCAAAACTGCAACTAGGCATCTTACAAGCATCAAAACAATATGCTACAGCACCCCAACATCATAAAAAAGGCATGGGCATGAAGTACTGGTAAAGCATAATAAAACATGAACACTGAGCTATCTCCAGAAAAGACTAGAACATGCTCAAAAACACATGGAAAGATTGCAAATAATAACAGCTTAGCTTTTAGCGTAAATAACATCAAAGTTGCAATGTTTAGAGCTATCAAACAACATGTTACAGGAACATATCATGCCAAACAAAGGCATGGCATGAACCTACAAATAGCATAGATCAAAAGACCCTTACTGATCATGAGCCAAAAAGGCATAGAAAATATGATGGCACCCATGTAAACATGGCAAGTTATATTACAGATTCATACATGGCAGGAACAACAATAAGTAGGCATGTTGGTGAGCTTGAACCACTCACCACAGAGCAATACATGGCATGGGAAGGCAACCAAGAGTAAGAAGAGATGTTTGTGAAGCTAAGCATGGCAAGAGCAAGGTCATAGGGTGCATGGATCACTAGAAAACAATCATGGAAACATTGAACTTAATGTTAACAGGCTGACAGCAACATCATATAGCAAACTTTGGAGCAAGATAACAACATGATACAGCAGGATATAATTGCAACCAACGGCATGAATGGATAGAGCATGACATGTATAACAAAACATCCTTAGTGAACATCTCCATAATAATGCACGAAATGACTTGTAGAAGCATGTTTACATAGCAACAAAATATAACAGAAACAGTCTAGCAAAACAGTAACAGCAAGTACCCCACTTAACAAGCTCAATGCACTCACTACACAAGTCACAAAAATACATGGATTGCACCTCTAGAAAGATGGCATGGCATAAATCAAAACACATGTAGACATCAACCTCATAGGATGCACACATCAATCACGGCAAAAATGACAAATGAGCATGTTATAACAGTTTCAGTAGATTAACATCAACATGCACTCTTCCAACAGCATTTCGGGCATCAAAATGAGCTCAAATTAAAATGACGCAATGGAATGAAATGAAGTACTCGTTGAGACGAACAAGTTGACATATTACATGCACGAAACTGAGCAATATGCAGCAAGTTGTGATGCGATAAACATGGCATGATTATGTCAAAAATCTGGGACAGAGAGAATCGGGGAAGGGGGGAAAAGTCAACCTCGTTCTAGATCGGGGCATGGACTTCGAAGCTCGCCGGAGACGGGGCGGCGGCTCGCCGGAGTGGATGGGGGAGGTCGCCGGGGAGGCGGCGCGGCGAGGGGGCGCCGGAGCTTGAGGAGACGGCGCGGGCGGCGCTGCTGCGTCTTGGGGCACGGCGAGCGCACGGCGGCGGCTCGGGCCGTGCCGAGATGGCCGGCGGCGGGCGCGGCGCGGGCGCGCAGGGCGCTGGTGGCCGGAGGGTGGCGGATGTCGGGTGGCGGGCGCTGCGGCGCCTCAGCAGGGTGAGCAGGGGGCGAGGGGCGGCGCGGCAACGGCGCTGCGGCGAGCCACGCCAAGCCGGCAGCGGCGGCGCAGCGAGGCGGCGGCGGATGAGGAGGCCCGCAAGGCCTTGTTCGACCGGCGGGCGGATCTGAGCCCCGGCGGCGGCGCGGTGGGATGGCGGCGGCGACACGTGGCGATGCGGGATTGGGTGCGGAGGCGGCGGCGCTGACGTGGCGGCCTCCGATTCGTCGGAGCGACGTGGAGGCTGGATGTGTCCGGCGCGGGCGGACGCGTCCGGCGGCATGAGGGGGGAAACTGCTAGGGTTAGGGTGGATTCATCCGCGAATTTGGAAGGGGGAGGCATTTATATAGGTAGAGGGAGCTAGGAGAGTCCAAATGAGGAGCGGTTTTTGGCCACGCGATCGTGATCGAACGACCGAGAGCATGGAGGGGAGTTTTCTGGGTTTTGGGCTACTTTGGAAGGGGTGTTGGGCTGCAACAAAAGAGGCTTCTGCGGTTACCCGGTTAACCGTTGGAGTATCAAACGGACTCCAAATGGCACGAAACTTGACAGGCGGTCTACCGGTGCTATACCAAGGCCGCTTGGCAAACCTCGGGCCATTTCGAGAAAGTTTAACACCCGCACATGAAAAGAGGCAAAAGGGGAACGCCGGAGGGCATAGGAGTGCCGGATTGCAAAACGGACAACGGGGAAAATGCTCGGATGCATGAGATGAACACGTATGCAAAATGAGATGCACATGATGACATGATAAAATGCAGATGATGACATGGCAAAATGCAACATGCAAGCAACTGACATAGCAACGACGGCGAATAACTGGCGGACACCTGGCGCATCGGATCCGGGGTGTTACAACACTCCTCCACTAACAAGAGATCTCGTCCCGAGATCTTAGGACCGAGACGGAGGGGAAAAGGGATGAGGTGAAACAAAAACTCAAGAGAATAAGCAAAGAATCAAGAGCACTCGGGAAGAAGAGAGGAACGACGGGAATGACAAGGATCCAAAGCTCACGGAATCATATAGACTATGAAACCACTCCGGGGAAACGAAAGGCGAAGAAGTTGAGTCAACAACGAAATGATTTGAAAGAGATCTTGGAGAAGCCAACTGACTGAAGAAATCCATTCTTACGTCACACTTGAAAAGAATTTGAGAATAACTCCGGGGAATTAGAAGAGTCAGGTAAGATCCTGGGAAAAGACCTGTGGGTTAGGGCCCACTGAAGAGATAACACCATTGGAAAAGGATGTTGAACAAATAGATGATGCACCGGAACAATTGAAATATTTGAATGAGGTGACAACCTCGAATTAATTGGAACACACACGAATCTCCTGAGATGTCTTCCGAACTCCGAAATGATTGAATGATGAGAGGCAAACGAGTAAGGAGAACACTTGAGACGAGGAAAAGAATATAATCACTACCGAAAAATGGACTTGAATCCACCGGAAGAGAAAAAGAGATGAAGAATGCCAAACGAGACGAGAATTCACCAGTTGAAATAATTGAGGGAAGATTGAAGAACCTCCGTACGAATGAAAACTGTTGCTAGAGAGAGAGTCAGACTCCGGGAAGAAAAAGGGTGGGAGGCGGGAAAAACAAAGACAACTTGGAAGGGGAAACCAACGAATATCTTGAAGAGAAAAACACCTGTTGAAAACAAAGACTTCGCACGAGTAGGAAGGATACTCGATTACGGACTCCAGTTCCGAGGAGAAAAAAAGGGGAGGGCAGGTGGGAAAATAAAACAACTAAGGATTGAACTTGACAACGATGAAGAGGCTCGAGTCAACTTGACGAGAAATGCACCAGATGAAAAGAGCTGAGAACCAATGATCGGAAAACCAACTGCGTGATCCTAAAGAAAAATTTGAAGAGGAAGAGGGGTAATTCAAAACACCTACGTCAAGATTCCTCACCAGAGCTACGAAGGGGCTGAGAAGTAAAAAGAATTCCTACTCTCCGATATAACTAGACTCCAAAATAGTTTACTTCTAGACTCAACAACGGCCAAACTACACAATCAATCAAGGGGGCTCCTAGGGTCGGTCGAGGCTCTGATACCAACTTGTCACGCCCAATATGCGACCCTATCCAAAAGGAACTCGAAGGTCCCTGTAGGATCGAAAGTATGTCTAGAGGGGGGGGGGTGATTAGACTACTTGACAATATAAAAATTCTGCCTTTTGACAAAGAACAGTTTTTGGCAGATTCACAATTATGATCGAGTCAAGCATCACCCTACACATGCAATTCTAGAGTATAGGCAGCGGAAAGTAAATTGCACATGTAGTAAAGAGAGGTGGAGAAGAGCAAACGCAATTTTGGAGACGCGGTGATTTTTCTCGTGGTTCCGATAGGTGGTGCTATCGCATTTCCACGTTGATGGAGACTTCAACCCACGGAGGGTAACGGCTGCGAGTGTCCACGGAGGGCTCCACCCACGAAGGGTCCACGAAGAAGCAACCTTGTCTATTCCATCATGGCCTACGCCCACGGAGGGCTAGCCTTACTCTGGGTAGATCTTCACGAAGTAGGCGATCTCCTTGCCCTTACAAACTTCTTGGTTCAACTCCACATCTCGACGGAGGCTCCCAAGCGACACCTAACCAATCTAGGAGGCACCACCCTCCAAAAGGTAATAGATGTTGTAGATGATGATGAACTCCTTGCTCTTGTGCTTCAAATGATAATCTCCCCAACACTCAACTCTCCTCACTGATTTGGCTGTGGTGGAAGAAAGGATTGAGTGGAAAGCAACTTGGGAAGGCTAGAGATCAAGCTTCATATGGTGGGAGTGGAGCAACTTGATCTCAACACAAGGGTAGGTAGTTCTCTTCTCGAAAATGTAAGGTAGGAGTGGTAGTTCTTTCGATGGCTCTCTCCACGAATGAAGAGGGGTGGAGGGTATTTATAGCCTCCACACAAAATCCAACCGCTACACACATTTGAGCAATCTCGGTGGGACCAAAGTTGACAACTCGGTGAGACCGAAAGTTCAAATAATGTGAACGTTGGGATTTTCGTGGGACCGAAAATACAATCTCGGTTAGTCCGATTCGTGCAATGACAAGAGCAAGCCAGCTTGGTGGGACCGACTTCATCATCTCGGTGACACCGATTTGATGATGTATGTTCTGAAGCTTGGCAACTCAAGTTTCGTGAGACCGAGTTCGAGAATCGGAAAATGCGAGTTTTCTAGGGTTTGGCTTATGGCTGAGGTGGTTCATCTCGGTGTGGTGAGTTTGGAATATCGGTGGGACCGAGACTACTTATGAGTGTATATGGCGGTGAAAGTTGCTGATAGTTTAGGAGATGTATCACTAAGCACTTGAGCAACCAGATCATCATCATAACCTCATCCCTTTTAGTAGTATTGGCTTTTCCTATGGACTCAATGTGATCTTGGATCACTAAACCAAAAATGGAGTCTTGAGCTTTTGCCAATGCTTGCCTTAGCATTTTGAGGGTCCACCTCTTCATCCTTGCCATACCCATATCATCGAACTCTCTGAAATGATTCTCAAGTAACTATTAGTTCAATGATATATATGTTGTTATTAATTACCAAAACCACCCGGGGATTAGTTGCACTTTCAATCTCCCCCTTTTTGGTAATTGATGACAACATATAGATCAAAGCTTCGACAAAGGATATAATCAATGAATAATATCGTCGCTTTGAGAAGTATGTGATAAGTAAGAGCTCCCCCTAAATTTGTGCATTATTTAAGATTTGCGTTTGAATGCAAATACACAATCGATTAGGATCATGGGTCACTCTTCCATGTCACATACATCTTGGTGGAGCGCACAAAATGATAAGAATGAACAGCATGCACCCAATCACCAAGACATGAGTAAATGGTCATACGAGATAGGAATGGCATATGATAAGCATTAAGCACACATTAAAGCATAGTACGACCAAGCACTCATTAAGGTAGAATGAAACGGAGTATCAAACACACTGAATGTCTCGAAAACCAAAAGTATCTCAAAGAAACCGCAAAAGAACGAAAGAGCAAAAGCGCAAAGACAACAAAGACTCTCTCTCTCGAAGTCCTATGATCTATACAATTTCTCCCCTTTGGCAACAAGTTACCAAAAGTTCAAAAGCATAGAGCTAAGCGCCACCGGGACTCTCCGGGCGGCTCCGTGCCTGGTTGATGTCGGAGTGGATATGACAAAGATCGGCGAAGACTTCAAATGATGTCTGTGCTAGAGGAGTGGTCACCGAGCTGGAGTTGGAGTAATCTTTGAACTGTGGAGGTCTTTGAAGCTGTAGTCCCGTGTCACCACGGAATAGCAAATGATCGGGTCCTGTGGGAACCGGAGCAGTCTGTTGCTGAAAGTCCTGGACTAAGTCATCCTGCATCTCACACATAAGCTCTTCCTTCTCCCGCTTTGCTTCCTCAATGTCTGCCTCGAGCTTGTTGACGGTCACTTGTACTTCAGTCAGCTTCACATCTAGAGCGTGGATCTTGTCCTCAACAATCCTCTCTAGGCTCTCCTGAGACTGTTCAATGCTGGCCAGGCGTTGTTCAATCCTTTGGGTAGCTTCAAGAATTTGCTCTCCGAAACTCTTTGGTTTAGCTGCTGCTGCTGCTGCTTCCTTGTCAGCTTTGGCTTTCTTGGCAGCTTCGATCTTGGCTTGACCTTCAACAGATGTCGGATCCTCCTCATCCATCACAACAACATTGTCTTCATGCTCTGGCTGCAGCGGTAAATGTTCTCTATCCAACAAGAATGTGCCCGTGCCAAACTTGGCATTGATAAGCATCTGAATCATGGGCAAATCCACATGACCTTTTCTCGTCACCGCAGTCCTCTTAATGGTCTCTACCATCAAGTCCATCACCTTGAAAGGTGCTTTCTCATCAAGTATGTGCAGCATGTTGATAGAGTATCCTCGATCATGCGATGATCTCCAGATTTGGGCATCAAGGTATGCCTCAAAATGGTATTAGTGGTAGGTAAGCCTACACCGAGATAGTAGATCGAGCCGAGCTTCCAGATTCCCAAATCCTTTGCTGGAATCTCTTTGTACATGTTCTTCATGGATTCATGATTCTTCTTTGGAATCCCATATACATCAATATCATCTTCTCGTTGACTTTGGAGCATTCAAATTTCTGCCCATTCTTCAACAGAAGAAGAAAATCTTTGACCTTCACCATCCACACAATCTTTCCATCGGGGTAGAATTGAGTGTGGCATAGAATTGCATTATCATCTCATTGTTCCAACTGGTCAATTTCGACCTACAAAATTTGCAACACCACATGCAAGTGAAACTTTCATGCACATGTGGAAAGAAATCTCTGTGCTCTTCATTGTCAATGTACTTCCAAATAACGATCTCGTGTCTCATGCGACTATGGGCTTCTTGTCCATCAAGATGGTCTCATAGAAGTCCCGCTGCTCTCAGTGTGAAATCTGGGATCTACAAAGCAGTTCTTCTCCTCACGGCATATGGGTCAGGTTTGTCTCCATAGCCCGAGACCTCTATCTTTCCTTGCCTTCATATCCTCGGCTTGAGGATGAGCATCATCATGTAGTGGCAGTTTTGGACGAAGTTTCAGCAAAACTGGTCCTTCATCGTCGACTCACCGGTGGCACATCATCCTTGTTCTTCTCGAGACGCTGGAATGTTTCGACGGTCTTCTTGGGCTTGGCAGCAGGCTTTGCTGGAGCTGCCTTAGTGGAGCAGATTTCTTGGGCTTTGATGTGGCTCCAGCCCTAATGGCATCACCCATGAGCTTCGCTTCGAGGAGTAGGCTGGGGTGCTTCCTCATCCTCATCCTCTCTTCACTGCATCATGCACTATCCTCTTTCTCTTGGAGGTTTTCTTCACTTTGCTTGCAGTTGCCTCTCCCAAATTCAGCTTCTTAGCAACAGTTGATCGCTTGACTTTCTTTGGTGCCCTTCTTAGTTTGTTGACCTTGTTGCTCTTTGGCAACAACCTTCCTTTTAGGCTTTGAGGTCACCTCTTCCTCAACAACGAAATCTGAATCCTCATCATCTGAATTCCTCTTCTTTCTAGCTCGTGGCTGCAGGAGGCAAGCCACTTGGTGTACTCCTCTCACCATCATCGATGAGCTACTAGGATCGGGACTAGTGCCCGCCTCGGGAATGTCTGCAATGGGTGTCTCGACCTGTTCATTGATCACACTGCATCCGACATGGCCGACAACCTGTGAATAGATAAGGTGTAGGCAGAGAAGAAGAGTCATCACAAACGCATAAGTTTTTGCAAAAAATGAGTTCAAATTCTAGTATTAAGTTTTCACAGAAGACATTTCGTCGATCGAAGTTTAAGTTTCGTGAATCCGAAGTGTTAAATGTAAGCTTAGCACACCACTTTCGGTTGGACGAAGTGGGTTTCGATCCCGCCGAAAACACTAGGGTTTCACAGAATCTTCATTTCGGTCTCACCGATTTTGCACAACTTCGGTTGGACCGAAGGGTGCGAGGTAATGGCCATAGGCCAAATCGGTCATACCGAAATTATAAAATCGGTCTCACCGAGATGTGTTCGGCGGAAACCTAACCCTAAAACTTTTACTCGAATCTAGTCCAAACGAACTAATCTGGTGTACAGGAGGATTTCAATCGTGGCAAGATACTAGGCAATCCAAACGTGCATTGAATCGGAGATGGGAGCACGAGTGGGATCAAACTCACCCTAACTTGGTGGAGTTTTTCACGGCGCAACGGCGCTGAGGAGATGTCCGCTGACGGCGACGGAGACTGCGGCGGGGCGCCTGCGGCGACGGCGACGATCCGGAGACCAGGCGGCGGCGGCAAGGGTGTGGGGCAAAACGTTTGAAGAAGGAATCAACGCGCACAGCCCTCGGAATATATATACCCCTTTGCTGTCGGTGGGACCGAGTTGTAAAACTCGGTGGCACCGAGATGGATAACTGCTAGGCAGTTATGCACTTTGGTCACGCCGAAAATCACAACTCGGTTTCACCGAGATGAAAACCTAGATCAGTCTAAATGCTTTCGGTTCGACCGAGTTTGAGTGAGTTGGTCTGACCGAAATCAATTAGAAGGTTTTGGAAATTAGCCCTTGATGGATCGGTGGCTCCGAGTGCTCCTCACCCGGGGGGTCCGAAAATGACTTGTTCAAAGTTTGTGATGTAAGCATGAATAGAATTTGAGACAAGAAAGCATAGATAGCTAGGGGAGGTACTTAGGCATTCTTGTCCATCCATTTTGTCAGAAAAATCAAAACGACCAAAACAACAAATGGATGTCCTCGAATGGATAAAATCATGCATCCAACATGCTCACACAATAAGATAGCAAATGAAATATGTGTCAAACATGCACAACTAAAACTCTAGCAACTAACACACAATTTGTCGATGACTAGGTCATCTTTATATGAGTATATTGACTTAGGAGCCAAATGAGAACATTTGATCATAGGTCATACTCATCGTTTAAGCACAAGTGGGGTTACCACTTTTACATAAAGCATTGATGTGTTTACATCATTTGAAGATGCTTTAGCTCAATTTTTAGAGAAAAGCTCCCCCTAGATGTGAGAACCCCTTTTAAAGGGTCAAACTAACCTTGGGTTGTCGTAGAAGACTTCATGTAGATGTTGAAGATGTGGATGCTCAATGTTGATGGAGATCATCAAGAGTTGGGAGCTATCCTTTGGATTCGGGCACTTTCAATACCTACATGGGTTAGTCCCACAAGGAACAAACAAGGATATCCTGGACATAGATTGAAGTTCACAATAGATGATGTCCATGAAAGCAATGATTACCTTATCCCTTGACTTACCAACAAGAGGGTTTGTGACTCCATGAACTAGTGCACGATGTGGAAGTTGATTGCACAAGTTTTTGCCAAAATGAATGTGAGTGAAGTATGTTGGCGGAGTCACCCTCAAGAACTTTCTAGTTCTTCTTCTTCGGATCCACATCATCTTGATGGGAATCCTTGGGGTTGTAGTTGAGCTTGACGAAGTAGAACTTGACGCTTCCTTGGGAACCCACTTGACCATGGCTTGAGGTGCTTCAACAAATGCATCAATCTCCTCTTGAAGCTTGTCCTTGCCTTTTAGCTTGTGGTCTTGTGGTGGAAGGTCATCTTGAGCTTGTTCCACATTGGAAGAAGTAGGATCATACTTCTCCTTTTGAGGAACAAACTGTGGAGTAGGATATTGACCTTCTTCCCACTCAACACCTTCGGCGTTGAACTTTCGCTCAAAACCAATTCCTTGATTCTTCCGGTGCCTTCCTTGCTTGCGAACAATTTCCTCAAAGTTCTTGCTTCCGGCAAGGCTCTTGTAGACACCTTTCTCTATGATCCCTTTCAATAAACTATTTTCTTGCTCAAGTGTAACTTGGCTTGAAACATTGTTAGTGGAATCAAGAGAACTACTAGAAGCAACAATATTGGATTTAGCATGGTTATTGTTATTACTAGAAAAAGAATTTTTCTTATGCTTGTCATGCTTAGTCTTAATGGGTGGCAAGAAATTAGACAAGAGAAGTTGTTTGGCAAGATATGAAGAACTCTTCTTTCGAAGATCGTCATTGATTGCTTTTAGAAACTCATGTTCTTGCTCTAGAGTGAGCTTCTCGAAGCGTAGCTTCTCATGAGATCTTAGGAGCTCTCTATGATCTTCTTGAGTTGTCTCATGAGCTAACTTAAGAGTGTTTAGTTCTTTATTTAGACGCTCAATCTCCTTCATAGCATTGTCATTCGACTCTTCTCGACTATAAAGACTACTAGCATGTTCATCATTACTAGGCTCATTGGATTTATCAAGCAAGAGCTCATCTTCACCAAGCAAGTCATCCTCATCACTATTGAAGTCAATGAATTGTGTGTGATACCTTGGGGCCTTTAGCCATGAAGCATCTTCCAATTCCCTCATTTGGTGAATCAAATAAGTCGAGGAGTTGGAGTTGGAGGATCGAGAGCAAGACCGCAACACCTTCATCTTGATGTAGTCGGAGTTGGAGTGATAGCTTCCTTCGGATTGATTGTCGGAGTCGGAGCCGAGACCCATTCACCTATATGAGCTTGATGTTTCCTTCTTGTGTAGCTCCTTGATGACTTGTCTTTCCTCTCCGAATCCTTGCTTCTCCGAGAGGGTCTTCGCTCATAACGATCATCTCTGCTCTTTCCCTCTTCCGAGGTGACTCATCTCTTGAGCTTCTTCTTCTTGGAGATTCTTCTCTTCTTTGTGGGGAGCCAGACACTCATTTGAGTAGTGTCCGGTCTTCCACAATTGTAGCAGCTTCGATCACGACTAGAAGATCTCTTTTCATCATATGATCTAGACTTTGAGCTTCTCTCTTTGCCTCTACTCTTGTAGAATTTGTTGAAGTTCTTGACCATTAGGCTTATCTCTTCATTGGAAACTAACTTGTCACTTGAGGTTGTGGGAGCATCACTTGTAGCTTTGTAAGCACCACTTGACTTGTTGTGAAGCTCTTCCTTATCCTTAAGTGTCATCTCATGAGCAACAATTCTTCCAATGACTTCGTTGGCTTGAGATTCTTGTAGTTTGGCATCATTTGGATCAAAGTGCACACGGTGTCATACTTTCCATCCAAAGCTCGAGAATCTTCTTGATGATGAATCGATCGGTCATTTCTTCGCTTCCTAAGCCGGCAATCTCATTTGTGATGAGAGCAAGCCTAGAGTACATTTCAGCGACTCCTTCACCTTCCTTCATCTTGAACTTGTCAAGTTGACCTTGAAGAATATATAGCTTTGATTCCTTCACGGACTCGGTACCTTCGTGCATTTCAACCAAAGTATCCCAAATCTCTTTTGCATTCTCAAGACGGCTGATTTTGTTGAACTCCTCGGGACACAAGGCATTGAAGAGAATGTCACAAGCTTGAGCATTGTTTTGCAACATCCGCAATTCTTCCGCTAGTAGCCGCGATCCGAACTTTTCCTTCCTCAAGAATTCACCTTGCATACCAACACAAATAATGCCCCATGCGGCTGGGTTATGACCAAGAATATGCATTTTCATTTTATGCTTCCAACTAGCAAAATTTGTACCATCAAAGTAAGGACCTCTACGAAAATTACCCTCACTAGACGCCATACTCTCCTAGGTTGTGAAACCAAGCTTATGGAGTCCAATGCAATGGAAACCAATACAATGGAGACCAAAGCTCTGATACCACTTGTAGGATCGAAAGTATGTCTAGAGGGGGGTGATTAGACTACTTGACAATATAAAAATTCTGCCTTTTGACAAAGAACAGTTTTTGGCAGATTCACAATTATGATCGAGTCAAGAATCACCCTACACATGCAATTCTAGAGTATAGGCAGCGGAAAGTAAATTGCACATGTAGTAAAGAGAGGTGGAGCAGAGCAAACGCAATTTTGGAGACGCGGTGATTTTTCTCGTGGTTCCGATAGGTGGTGCTATCGTACTTCCACATTGATGGAGACTTCAACTGTAACGCCCCGGATCCGATGCGCCAGGTGTCCGCCAGTTATTCGCCGTCGTTGCCATGTCATTTGCTTGCGTGTTGCATTTTGCCATGTCATCATTTGCATTTTATCATGTCATCATGTGCATTTCATTTTGCATGCATGTTCATCTCATGCATCCGAACATTTTCCCCGTTGTCCGTTTTGCAATCCGGCGCTCCTATGTTCCCCGGCGTCCCCTTCTTCTCTCCTGTTGTGAGCGGGTATTAAACTTTCTCGGAATGACCTGAGGTTTGCCAAGCGGCCTTGGTATAGCACCGGTAGACCGCCTGTCAAGTTTCGTGTCATTTGGAGGTCGTTTGGTACTCCAACGGTTAACCGGGTAACCGTAAAGCCCTCTTTTGTTCACAGCCCAACACCCCTTCCAAAGTGGCCCAAAACCCACCAAACTCCTCTCCATGCTCTCGGTCGTTCGATCACGATCGCGTGGCTGAAAACCGCACCTCATTTGGACACTCCTAGCTCCCTCTACCTCTATATATAGACCCTCCCCCGATTTCCCACAGATCATACCCTAAAATTCGCCCCCGCGCTCGCCGGACACGTCCGACCCGCCCGGACGTGTCCACCCCCGCCGCCACCTCACTCCGCCCAATCAGGGCTTGCCACGTCGCCGCGCCGCCCCTCTCCTCCACTCCCCACGCGCCACGTGGCCGCCACCCGTCCCACACTGCCACAGGCGGGGCCCAGCAGCCGCCCACGTGGCCCTGCGCCGCCGCCTCCTCCTCCCGCCGCTCCCGCTCCGCCGCCGCCGCCGCCTCTCGCCGCGCGCGCCCGCCACGACCGTGCAGGAGGCACCCGCAGCAGAAGCCATGCCCTGCCACTCGCCCTGCTGCTGCTGCCACGCCTCCGCTGCCGCTTCGCCGGCCCTCCGCCGCCGCTTCAGCCTTGCAAGCCCGCCCCTCTCCTCCGGCCGCCACATCACACCGCACCGGCGCGGTCCCGCGGATCTGGCGCCGCCCTACGCCCAAGCGCCAAGGCCTGCGTCCGTCGCCGCCGCCGCCGCTTAGACACACCGCGCCGCCATCCTCCACGCTGCGCGCCCGCTCCGTCCGAGCCCCTCGACCCCGCCGGCGTCATCCCCGCCATCTCCGGCAGCTCCTCCGGCGAGCTATGACGTGCTTTGAAATCCGTGCAACAGGTTGACTTCCCCCGAATTCCATCAAGTCCCCAGAATTCTATCATTTTCATGCATTTTTATCGCATCACATCTCTGCATCCGTAGCTCCGTTTTGCGCGTACAATATGTCAAATTATTCGTCTCGACGAGTACATCATTTCATTCCATTGCATCATTTTCATTTGAGCTCATATTGATGCCCGAAATGCTGTTGGAAGTAGGCTTCAGATCGTTAGTTCCAGAATCTTATCTGCTCGAGCTCTTTTGTCATTTTTGCCATGATTTATGTGTGCATCCTATGAGTATGAGCTCTACATGAATGTTGAAATATGCCATGCCATCTTTCCAGAGGTGTTGACCATGTATTTTTGTGAGTTGTGTGCTGAGTGTATCAAGCTTGTAAAGTAGGGTAGTTGCTGTTGCTGTTTTGCTAGGCAGATTCTGTTATAATTTGATGCCATGTTAACATGCTTCCACTAATCATTCTATGTATAACCTGGAGATGCTCTATAAACATGTTTTGATATACATGTCTTGCTCTATCTATTCATGCCCTTGGTTGCAATTATAGCCTGCTGGAACATGTCCATTTCTTGCTCCAAAGTTGCTTGAAAATGTTTCCTGACAGATTGTTTGCATGAGATTCAATTTTCACGAGGTCGCTGTAGTTGATCCGTGTATGCTATGACCTTGATCTTGCCATGCTTAGCTTCATAAACATGCCTTATTGCTGTTGTTGCCTTGCCATGCCATGTATTGCTCTGTAGTGAGTGGTTCGAGCTCACGAACATGCCTACTAATCGTTGTTTCTGCCATGTTCAAATCTGTAATAAAACTTGCCATGTTTACATGGGTGCCATCATATTTTTCGTGCCTTTTTGGCTTATGGTCAGTAAGGGTATTTTGATATATGCTATTAGTAGTTTCATGCCATGCCTTTGTTTGCCATGATAAGTTCCTGTAACATGTTGTTTGATAGCTCTAAACATTGCAACCTGATGTTATTTCTGCTAAAGTCTGAAATTGTTATTACTTGCAATATCTCCATGTCATTTTGAGCATGATCCATTGATTTCTAGAGATAGCTCAGTGTTCATGTTTTGTTATGCTTTACGTGTACTTCATGTCCATACCTTTTGTTGTTATGTTGGGGTGCTGTAGCATGTTGTTTTGATGCTTGCAAGATGCCTAGTTGCTGTTTTGGACAGATTGTTGCTATGACTTGTATAGTGTGCATGTGTTGCCCGTTGTTCGCTTTTGAGTGTGCTCTATATGAAACTTGCTTGTTTTTGCATGTATCTTCATATTATCATGTTGCATCCTTGTTTTGAGGTGTTTGCTTGATGTTTGGGTGCATTTTGCATCGATGCCATGTTTAACTTGTTTTGCTCATATCTTCTAGCCCGTAGCTCTAATCTAATGAACTTTATATGTAACTTGACTAGAATTTCGTGTAGATCATCTTGGTGCATTTTAACTTGCTGTTTAACAACTTGAACATAAGGTTTAATCAGTTCTGGACCAATTTCGAAATTTGCATATGAGGGCTTACCGGTATTGTTATATGTTGTTCCCGGCCTCATTTAAACTTGCCTTGATGTGTTGTTCTTGTTTGCATCATCTCTTGCCATGAGTAGTTTCATCTAGTTTTGTCATGCATCATGCTTGTTGTGCATCATGCCTTGCTCATGTGTGGTGTGTTTACCTTGTTGTGCGCTTCTTCTCGATAGTTCCCGTTTCGTTGCGATCGTGAGGATTCGTTCGTCTACGTGTGGTTCGTCTTCGTGGCTTCGTCTTCTTCATGGACTCGTTCTTCTTCCTTGCAGGATTTCAGGCAAGATGACCGCTACCCTAGATCTCACTACTATCATTGCTATGCTAGTTGCCTCGTTCTTTCGCTATGCTGCGCTACCTATTACCTGTTTGTCCAGCCATCCCATATTGCCGTGAACCTCTAACCTTTGACACCATTCCTATGCAAACCACTGTTTGGCTATGTTACCGCTTTTGCTCAGCCCCTCTTATAGCGTTGCTAGTTGCAGGTGAAGTTGAAGATTTCTCCATGGTGGACAGGGTTTATGTTGGGATATCACAATATCTCTTATATTATTAATGCATCTATATACTTGGTAAAGGGTGGAAGGCTCGGCCTTATGCCCGTGTTTTGTTCCACTCTTGCCGCCCTAGTTTCCGTCATACCGGTGTTATGTCCCCGGATTTTGCGTCCCTTACGCGGTCGGGTGATTTATGGGACCCCCGACAGTTCGCTTTGAATAAAACTTGTCCAAAGAAGGCCCAACATTGCCTTTTACCATTTGCCTCACCACCACCTACTTTTTCCCTTGGGAGTCGCTCTCTCGAGGGTCATCTTTATTTTAGCCCCCCCGGGCCAATGCTTGTCTAAGTGTTGGTCCAAACTAGAGCCACTTGCGCGCCACCTCGGGAAACTTGAGGGCTGGTTTTAGTTGTACGTCTCGCTCATCCGATCGTGGCACGAGACGAGATACGCTGCTACTACTATCGGGATGTCGGCACGCCGGAGGTCTTGCTGGTCTTGTTTTACCATTGTCGAAATGTCTTGATGTACCGGGATACCGAGCCTGATCGGAGTGTCTCGGTGAAGGTCTATTCTTCGATGATCGCGAGAGCTTGTCATGGGCTAAGTTGGGACACCCCGCAGGTATAAACTTTCGAGAGCCGTGCCCGCGGTTATGTGGCAGATGGGAATTTGTTAATGTCCGGTTGTAGACAACTTGACACTTGATCCGAATTAAAACGCATCAACCGAGTGTGTAGCCGTGATGGTCTCTTCTCGCCGGAGTCCGGGAAGTGAACACGGTTTCTGTGTTATGTTTGACGTAAGTAGGTGTTCAGGATCACCTCTTGATCATTGCTAGCTTCACGACCGTTCCGCTTGATCTCTTCTCGCTCTTCTTTGCGTTTGTTAGCCACCATATATGCTTAGCCGCTGCTGCAACCTCACCACTTTACCCCTTCCTTTCCCTTTAAGCTTTGCTAGTCTTGATACCCATGGTAATGGGATTGCTGAGTCCTCGTGGCTCACCAGATACTTCCAAAACCAGTTTGCAGGTGCCTATGTTACCGAAAGGTGGCGCAACCAAGCTCAAGGAGGAGCTCGTTGAAGATCTTGCCCTTTGTGTTGTTTCGCTCTAGTTGATCAAGAGTGGAGCCCAGTTGGGGTCGATCGGGACCTTTTGTCGATTTGGGGTTCTTCTTTTATTTTGGTTCCGTAGTCGGACCTTGATTGTATCTGGATGATGTAATGCTTTATTCATGTAATTGTGTGAAGTGGCGATTGTAAGCCAACTATGTATCTTTTTTCCTTATGTATTACATGGGTTGTGTGAAGATTACCTCACTTGCGACATTGCTTTCAATGCGGTTATGCCTCTAAGTCGTGCTTCGACACGTGGGAGATATAGCCGCATCGAGGGCGTTACAAGTTGGTAATCAGAGCCTTCCCCGACCTTAGGAGCCCCACTGCTTGATCGTTTTTAGTGGCCGAGTTGTGTCTAGAAAAATGTTTTGAGTCATTTAGGATTATATATCGGAGAGTAGGATTCTTTTTACTCCCTAGTCCCTTCGACCTTCTGGTGAGGTATCCTGACGTAGAGTTTTGACTCTTCTCTTCTCAAATTTCACTAAAAAATTTTAGGATCACGCGGGTATCTTAGAATCGTTCCGATGGTTTTATGATGACAACATTGTCTTGGTTGCCTCCTGACATTTAGGGGTTGTGGCAGTGTCCCGGGGAGTTGAGCTCCGAGGTGTTGTCGTCATAATTTTATCGTTGCAGTTCGAATACCGAGTTTAGTACGCCGACATCGAAAATCTCTTTTATGCGCTTGTTGGTGAGATAACCCGCTAACCCAAAGATCGAGGTGAGTACGGAGTATTGCCATGACTCGTATAACGGATGCTTTTCAAGGTTGAGGTAGACGATTTCGAAGGTTTCTTGGTTATGTGTTGACGGATGGATACAAATGGATGTAGGGATTGTTAGTTTGGGTGAGATATATTGCTCCCTGTATCCCCAACACCAGATTGCATAACCGAAAAGTTTCGGAGTTTTATAGGTGGGAATTCAAGTAGCTCTTAGGATATCTTTCCGACGGATGTATGATATGAAATTGGGGTTCGACGCCTAGTGGTCCGCCTATTCACGGTTGGTTTTACAATGGTCTCGTTGTGTCTTAAAGAGTCCTTGGCTATGCCGACTGGGACACTTCGTATGTCATGTGCACCGCCTTGTACATGATGGTGCTGTCTGATTGAGCCCGTGTAGGCCCCACCACGAAAACTTCGGACGAAATCTCTATCATATGTTTGTTCCGGCTTATTCTGCAAGCCAGTCCTTTGTTTTTGTTTTGAGTTGTGGTATTCGAGTTGCTTCAATGCCAAGTGTTGATTCCATACCTTTCCGAAATGGTGTTCTCATACTCCGATGTGAATACCAATCCTTCTCGACAATCGAGATTGTCATGTCAATCCTTTTCAACCGGCGTGTTTCTCTTCAAGTGGATCCGATCACTTCAACATCAGCAAGACCAATTATCATTTCTTCTCAACGGAATTCGTTTCATCCGTTCCCAAGTTGCCTTTGTTTTCCCGCCCTCCCACCCTTTTTCTTCAAGGACACAGATTTCTTTATCAAGTATCCATTTATTCATGTGAAGTTTCTCCATTCTTTTCCATCAATGTTCTTACCCGGTGGTTCTCAAGAAGATGTTCTACTAGTTCGTCTTTCCTCATTCCTTTTCTCTTTTCCGGTGGATCCAATTCAAGCTTTCAGTGTTGATCATATTCATTTCCTCGTTTCTAATGCTTTGCCATACCAATGCACCTCTTAATCATTCACTTCTTCCTATTCATTTGTTCTGGAGTGCTGAAGATATCTCACAAGACTTGTGTTTCCATTCTCAATCCCTTCAAGATATTTCGAGGTTGTTATCTCATTCAAGCCATTTAATTCAACCGGTGCAATTTCTCTTTAAAATCATTTCAACGGTGTTCTTTTGAGTGGGCCCTAACCCACAGGTCTTTTCCCAGGATCTTACCTGACTCTTCTAATTCTTCCGGAGCTATCCTAAATTCTTCTCCAAGTTTGACGTAAGAATGAGTTATCATCAGTCAAATGCTTTTCTCCAAGATCTTTCAAATTCTTTTCATAGTTGGCTCAACCTCTTCGCTTTTGATTCTTCCGGTGTGCCTCAATAATTCTCGGTGGTGTTTCTCGTTGTCTTTCTCATCATTTGAAGACCGAAGAAGGATTTCTCTTAAATCTTGTCCGTTCTCTTGAAGATTCATGGTGCTAGCTTGTTGCCATCCGCTCATAATTGTTTTCGATTGTGAGAATCTTTTTCGCCCATCAGGAGATATTCAAGAGTCTTCTCAGTTTGTCATCCGGAGTCCATCAATTCAGGTTTATTCATTCTCAGTTGTCAGTTATCTTTCTCCAAATCTTACCGGTGCATCATTCAAATACTCTCTAATCAGTTCATGATCTCTTCGTTCTCATGTATCTAAATCCCCTCAAGTATCTTCATTCGTTTTTCAATTCTTCCCGGTGATTTGTGCAGTTGTTACGTTCAATTTCAATTCTTACGGTGGTTCGTTCAAGAGATCTCTCTTCCTTGTTCATCATATCAATTCATTTGTTGTTCCAATCCTACCGGTGGTTCGTTGAAGACCTTCTCAAGTTTTGATATATCTCTTTTAATCCTTTCTACGAGAATAAGTAGTATGCCAAATCTGTTGATTGTCATCAATTTAATTGGTGAAGGATAAGCATACAATAAATCTTATTCTTATTTCCTAGAGGTGATTTAATTCTTTTCTTCCGGAGTTTGTTCAGGATGAAGTAATTCTCGGCTCTAGTGTTTCGTCTTTTCTTGTTCGGAGTTCCAAGTTTTCCGCATTATCGTCGCGAAGCTCCTTCTAAATCATCGCAAGGCTTTACCTTGTGTTTTCAACTTCTCTTTCTTTTCATCATCCTTCTATTACCGGAGTTCTTCAGGGAGGTTCTACATGGTGGTTCATCAAGGATTCATTTCATTCTTCAATTGTTCTTCAAGATTTCTCTTGAAGTTATGACCCGCCTAGCTATACTCTAAAATAAACATGGTGCTCAACACATGTTTTGTTTTGAGGAGCTCAAGTATTCTTCATCTTGCATTCCGAAGTGCAATTCTTTCTACCTTATCTTTTGAGATGGTGTTATGTCACTCTTGACAATTTCCTTCATGTTTCACGATTCATATGTTGTCAAGAATGAGGTATTTTAAATCCATCAATCTCTTCATTGGAGTTATCTTGGGTTATATTTCACCTAAACCTTTCCTCAAGGAATGTTGCCATTTGTGGTGATTATGCATGACCCAAGCTTACTCTTTATCCTCTTGGTGGAAGAAGTTTTCATCCCTTTGGTGCTCTCAATCAAATCAATGGTTTGCATTAGTGGCCGGTTGTCACCTCATCATTTTGAGATGTTTTCCCATAAGCCCACAACAAGCTTGTGCTTCTCGTTGTTGATTTTCCAACAACTCCATTCAATTCTTCTTGGCAAGGATGCTTTCCGAGCTCATTTGTGGTAGAAGTTGGCATTTTCTTCTCCGTTCTTTTATTCCAATGGCCTATCTTCTATTCTTTCGTTACGGAGGCATTGTGATGTTGTGCTCTTCACTCATCACCTCGTTTTGTGAGGATCATGTAATTTTCCTTGCTTATCCGTTTAGCCGGAGTGTCGTGTTTCATTCGAGTTCGCTCATCTTATCAAGTTTTAACTCCCTTCTCAACCGGAGTGCGGTTTGTAATGTTTCTTACCTCTTGTGCCATTCTTTCAATTCCGGAGGCAGTGTGTTGTTGATTTCATCATGTATCCTCTCATCTTGTCAAGTTCATGTTCAATTCCTTCCATTTACAGTCGGAGTGCTGCCCAAGTTATATCAATCTTACCCCTTCTCTATCTAGTTTTAACCAGAGTGGTTTCAATATCTATCTTATCACTAAACCTCTTATTTCTCGTTGTATCCCTTGCTCCTCTTTTCTAACGGAGTGTTTTCAACTTTGCTCATCTCCGTTGTTTTCTTCATTTCATTTTGCTCAACCTCTCAAGGTTCGTGGTTTCACTCATTTCTCAAAGAAGCAACTTTGTTTTTACCTCTCCTCTTCCGTTTTCCCTCCGGTGCCATCCTAGATCTCGGGACGAGATCCTCTCGTAGTGGTGGAGTGTTGTAACGCCCCGGATCCGATGCGCCAGGTGTCCGCCAGTTATTCGCCGTCGTTGCCATGTCATTTGCTTGCGTGTTGCATTTTGCCATGTCATCATTTGCATTTTATCATGTCATCATGTGCATTTCATTTTGCATGCATGTTCATCTCATGCATCCGAACATTTTCCCCGTTGTCCGTTTTGCAATCCGGCGCTCCTATGTTCCCCTGTCCCCTTCTTCTCTCTGTTGTGAGCGGGTATTAAACTTTCTCGGAATGACTCGAGGTTTGCCAAGCGGCCTTGGTATAGCACCGTGAACCGCTGTCAAGTTTCGTGTCATTTGGAGGTCGTTTGGTACTCAACAGTTAACCGGTAACCGTAAAGCCCTCTTTGTTCACAGCCCAACACCCTTCCAAAGTGGCCCAAAACCCACCAAACTCCTCTCCATGCTCTCGGTCGTTCGATCACGATCGCGTGGCTGAAAACCGCACCTCATTTGGACACTCCTAGCTCCCTCTACCTCTATATATAGACCTTCCCCCGATTTCCCACAGATCATACCCTAAAATTCTCCCCAGCTCATGGACACGTCCGACCCGCCGGACGTGTCCACCCCCGCCGCCACCTCACTCCGCCTAATCGTGGCTTGCCACGTCGCCACCCCTCTCTCCTCCACCCCCACGCGCCACGTGGCGCCACCCCGCCCCACGCGCCGCCCTTGCAGCCATGGGCCCTGCAGCCGCCACAGGGCTCAGCAACGCCATGCCGCCGCCTTCCATGCGCCGCCCGGCTCCGCCGGCGCCCGCCGCTGCCGCTCCCGCCGCCACTGCCGACCGTGCGAGGTATCCCAGCAGCTCCGGCCATCTCGCTGCCTCGCCAGCGCCTCGGCCTCCGCTTGCGCCGCCTTCCAGCTTCGCGCTCTTCCTCCGCCCTTCCTTCACATCACCGCACCGGCGTCTCCGCCGGATCTGGCGCCGCCCTACGCCCTTGCAAGGCCAAGGCCGTCGCGCCGCCGCCTAGGGCGCTGGCCGCCATCCTCCGCTGCCGGCGCCGCTCCGTCCGAGCCCCTCGACCCCGCCGGCGTCATCCCCGCCATCTCCGGCAGCTCCTCCGGCGAGCTATGACGTGCTTTGAAATCCGTGCAACAGGTTGACTTCCCCCGAATTCCACTAAGTCCCCAGAATTCTATCATTTTCATGCATTTTTATCGCGTCACATCTCCGCATCCGTAGCTCCGTTTTGCGCATATAATATGTCAAATTGTTCGCCTCGACGAGTACATCATTTCATTCCATTGCATCATTTTCATTTGAGCTCATATTGATGCCCGAAATGCTGTTGGAAGTAGGCTTCAGATCGTTAGTTCCAGAATCTTATCTGCTCGAGCTCTTTTGTCATTTTTGCCATGATTTATGTGTGCATCCTATGAGTATGAGCTCTACATGAATGTTGAAATATGCCATGCCATCTTTCCAGAGGTGTTGACCATGTATTTTTGTGAGTTGTGTGCTGAGTGTATCAAGCTTGTAAAGTAGGGTAGTTGCTGTTGCTGTTTTGCTAGGCAGATTCTGTTATAATTTGATGCCATGTTAACATGCTTCCACTAATCATTCTATGTATAATCTGGAGATGCTCTATAAACATGTTTTGATATACATGTCTTGCTCTATCCATTCATGCCCTTGGTTGCAATTATAGCCTGCTGGAACATGTTCATTTCTTGCTCCAAAGTTGCTTGAAAATGTTTCCTGACAGATTGTTTGCATGAGATTCAATTTTCACGAGGTCGCTGTAGTTGATCCGTGTATGCTATGACCTTGATCTTGCCATGCTTAGCTTCATAAACATGCCTTATTGCTGTTGGTTGCCTTGCCATTCCATGTATTGCTCTGTAGTGAGTGGTTCGAGCTCACGAACATGCCTACTAATCGTTGTTTCTGCCATGTTCAAATCTGTAATAAAACTTGCCATGTTTACATGGGTGCCATCATATTTTTCGTGCCTTTTTGGCTTATGGTCAGTAAGGGTATTTTGATATATGCTATTAGTAGTTTCATGCCATGCCTTTGTTTGCCATGATAAGTTCCTGTAACATGTTGTTTGATAGCTCTAAACATTGCAACTTTGATGTTATTTACGCTAAAGTCCAAATTGTTATTACTTGCAATATCTCCATGTCATTTTGAGCATGATCCATTGATTTCTAGAGATAGCTCAGTGTTCATGTTTTGTTATGCTTTACGTGTACTTCATGTGCATACCTTTTGTTGTTATGTTGGGGTGCTGTAGCATGTTGTTTTGATGCTTGCAAGATGCCTAGTTGCTGTTTTGGACAGATTGTTGCTATGACTTGTATAGTGTGCATGTGTTGCCCCGTTGCTCCGTTTTGAGTGTGCTCTATATGAAACTTGCTTGTTTTTGCATGTATCTTCATATTATCATGTTGCATCCTTGTTTTGAGGTGTTTGCTTGATGTTTGGGTGCATTTTGCATCGATGCCATGTTTAACTTGTTTTGCTCATATCTTCTAGCCCGTAGCTCCGAATCTAATGAACTTTATATGTAACTTGACTAGAATTTCGTGTAGATCATCTTGGTGCATTTTAACTTGCTGTTTAACAACTTGAACATAAGGTTTAATCAGTTCTGGACCAATTTCGAAATTTGCATATGAGGGCTTACCGGTATTGTTATATGTTGTTCCCGGCCTCATTTAAACTTGCCTTGATGTGTTGTTCTTGTTTGCATCATCTCTTGCCATGAGTAGTTTCATCTAGTTTTGTCATGCATCATGCTAGTTGTGCATCATGCCTTGCTCATGTGTGGTGTGTTTACCTTGTTGTGTGCTTCTTTTCGATAGTTCCCGTTTCGTTGCGATCGTGAGGATTCGTTCGTCTACGTGTGGTTCGTCTTCGTGGCTTCGTCTTCTTCATGGACTCGTTCTTCTTCCTTGCGGGATTTCAGGCAAGATGACCGCTACCCTGGATCTCACTACTATCATTGCTATGCTAGTTGCCTCGTTCTTTCGCTATGCTGCGCTACCTATTACCTGTTTGTCCAGCCATCCCATATTGTCGTGAACCTCTAACCTTTGACACCATTCCTATGCAAACCACTGTTTGGCTATGTTACCGCTTTTGCTCAGCCCCTCTTATAGCGTTGCTAGTTGCAGGTGAAGTTGAAGATTTCTCCATGGTGGACAGGGTTTATGTTGGGATATCACAATATCTCTTATATTATTAATGCATCTATATACTTGGTAAAGGGTGGAAGGCTCGGCCTTATGCCTGGTGTTTTGTTCCACTCTTGCCATCCTAGTTTCCGTCATACCGGTGTTATGTTCCCGGATTTTGCGTCCCTTACGCGGTCGGGTGATTTATGGGACCCCCCTGACAGTTCGCTTTGAATAAAACTTGTCCAGCAAGGCCCAACATTGCCTTTTACCATTTGCCTCACCACCACCTACTTTTTCCCTTGGGAGTCGCTCTCTTGAGGGTCATCTTTATTTTAGCCCCCCCGGGCCAATGCTTGTCTAAGTGTTGGTCCAAACTAGAGCCACTTGCAGCGCCACCTCGGGGAAACTTGAGGGCTGGTTTTAGTTGTACGTCTTGCTCATCCGGTCGTGGCACGAGGCGAGATCTGCGCTGCTACTATCGGGATGTCGGCACGCCGGAGGTCTTGCTGGTCTTGTTTTACCATTGTCGAAATGTCTTGATGTACCGGGATACCGAGCCCGATCGAAGTGTCTCGGGTGAAGGTCTATTCCTTCGATGATCGCGAGAGCTTGTCATGGGCTAAGTTGGGACACCCTGCAGGTATAAACTTTCGAGAGCCGTGCCCGCGGTTATGTGGCAGATGGGAATTTGTTAATGTCGGTTGTAGACAACTTGACACTTGATCCGAATTAAAACGCATCAACCGAGTGTGTAGCCGTGATGGTCTCTTCTCGGCGGAGTCCGGAAGTGAACACGGTTTCGTGTTATGTTTGGCGTAAGTAGGTGTTCGGATCACCTCTTGATCATTGCTAGCTTCACGACCGTTCCGCTTGATCTCTTCTCGCTCTTCTTTGCGTTTGTTAGCCACCATATATGCTTAGCCGCTGCTGCAACCTCACCACTTTACCCCTTCCTTTCCCTTTAAGCTTTGCTTGTCTTGATACCCATGGTAATGGGATTCTTTGAGTCCTCGTGGCTCACGGATACTTCAAAACCAGTTTGCGGTGCCTATGTTACCGAAAGCGGTGGCGCAACCAAGCTCAAGGAGGAGCTCGTTGAAGATCTTGCCCTTTGTGTTGTTTCGTTCTAGTTGATCAAGAGTGGAGCCCAGGTTGGGGTCGATCGGGGACCTTTTATCGCATTTGGGGTTCTTCTTTTATTTTGGTTCCGTAGTCGGACCTTGATTGTATCTGGATGATGTAATGCTTTATTCATGTAATTGTGTGAAGTGGCGATTGTAAGCCAACTATGTATCTTTTTCCCTTATGTATTACATGGGTTGTGTGAAGATTACCTCACTTGCGACATTGCTTTCAATGCGGTTATGCCTCTAAGTCGTGCTTCGACACGTGGGAGATATAGCCGCATCGAGGGCGTTACATCAACCCACGGAGGGTAACGGCTGCGAGAGTCCACGGAGGGCTCCACCCACAAAGGGTCCACGAAGAAGCAACCTTGTCTATTCCATCATGGCCTACGCCCACGGAGGGCTAGCCTTACTCGGGGTAGATCTTCACGAAGTAGGCGATCCCCTTGCCCTTACAAACTTCTTGGTTCAACTCCACATCTCGACGGAGGCTCCCAAGCGACACCTAACCAATCTAGGAGGCACCACCCTCCAAAAGGTAATAGATGTTGTAGATGATGATGAACTCCTTGCTCTTGTGCTTCAAATGATAATCTCCCCAACACTCAACTCTCCTCACTGATTTGGCTGTGGTGGAAGAAAGGATTGAGTGGAAAGCAACTTGGGAAGGCTAGAGATCAAGCTTCATATGGTGGGAGTGGAGCAACTTGATCTCAACACAAGGGTAGGTAGTTCTCTTCTCGAAAATGTAAGGTAGGAGTGGTAGTTCTTTCGACGGCTCTCTCCACGAATGAAGAGGGGTGGAGGGTATTTATAGCCTCCACACAAAATCCAACCGTTACACACATTTGAGCAATCTCGGTGGGACCGAAGTTGACAACTCGGTGAGACCGAAAGTTCAAATAATGTGAGCGTTGGGATTTTCGTGGGACCGAAAATACAATCTCGGTTAGTCCGATTCGTGCAATGACAAGAGCAAGCCGGTTTGGTGGGACCGACTTCATCATCTCGGTGACACCGATTTGATGATGAAGGTTTCTGAAGCTTGGCAACTCAAGTTTCGTGAGACCGAGTTCGAATCGGAAAATCCGAGTTTTCTAGGGTTTGGCTTATGGCTGAGGTGGTTCATCTCGGTGTGGTGAGTTTGGAATATCGGTGGGACCGAGACTACTTATGAGTGTATATGGCAGTGAAAGTTGCTGATAGTTTAGGAGATGTATCACTAAGCACTTGAGCAACCAGATCATCATCATAACCTCATCCCCTTTTAGTAGTATTGGCTTTTCCTATGGACTCAATGTGATCTTGGATCACTAAACCAAAAATGGAGTCTTGAGCTTTTGCCAATGCTTGCCTTAGCATTTTGAGGGGTCCACCTCTTCAGTCCTTGCCATACCCATATCACTGAACTCTCTGAAATGATTCTCAAGTAACTATTAGTTCAATGATATATATGTTGTTATTAATTACCAAAACCACCCAGGGATTAGTTGCACTTTCAGTCCCACCAAGGATAGACCCGCATATTGAAACGCTTTTGCAAGGTGGATATCATTACTTCAACATTACATAATAGATGGGGATACATACAAAAGGCATACAAATGCCGCAAGAATACATCAATACATGATACATAAGAGCAACATCCGACTACGGATGAAACACAAACAGAAACTCAAACGACATCCACCACTAGCCGGGCTACCGACACGAACCTATCCCCTGATCGAAGAAGAAGCAGAAGGAGA
Organism: Aegilops speltoides; assembly: GCA_021437245.1. Lineage (NCBI taxonomy): Eukaryota > Viridiplantae > Streptophyta > Magnoliopsida > Poales > Poaceae > Aegilops > Aegilops speltoides. Next base: position 91,231,989 of record CM038145.1, on the reverse strand, counting down.
ACTCCAAACAAGAGAACATCGCTCTCGCGTCATGATCATCGCATAACCTATACCTGCAACTGTTGTTGTAGTAATCTGTGAGCCACGAGGACTCAGCAATCCCATTACCATGGGTATCAAGACTAGCAAAGCTTAATGGGAAAGGAAGGGGTAAAGTGGTGAGGTTGCAGCAGCGACTAAGCATGATATGGTGGCTAACATACGCAAAGAAGAGCGAGAAGAGAACAAGCGGAACGGTCGTCAACTAGTAATGATCAAGAAGTGATCCTGAACTCCTACTTATGTCAAACATAACCCAGAAACCGTGTTCACTTCCCGGACTCCGCCGAGAAGAGACCATCACAGCTACACACTCGGTTGATGTGTTTTAATTCGGATCAGTTGTCAAGTTATCTACAACCGGACATTAACAAATGCCCATCTGCCACATAACCGCGGGCACGGCTCTCGAAAGTTTATACCCTGCAGGGGTGTCCCAACTTAGCCCATGACAAGCTCTCGCGATCAACGAAGGATATACCTTCTCCCAGGAAGACCCGATCAGTCTCGGAATCCCGGTTTACAAGACATTTCGACAATGGTAAAACAAGACCAGCAAAGCCGCCCGATCGCCCGACAATCCCGATAGGAGCTGCACATATCTCGTTCTCGAGGCAACACCGGATAAGTCAAGCTACGAGTAAAACCAGACTTGAGTTTCCCGAGGTGGCCCGTAGAGCTTGCTCGATTCGGACCAACACTTAGACAAGCACCGCCCGGGGGCTAAAATAAAGATGACCCTTGGGTTAATTACTCCCAAGGGAAAGGTAGGTGGTGGTGAGGCAAATGGTAAAACCAAGGTTGGGCCTTCTTTGGAGGAGTTTTATTCAAAGAGAACCGCTGTCGGGGTCCCATAAATCACCCGACCGCGTTAGGAACATAAAATCCGGGAACATAACACCGATATGACGGAATCTAGGGCGGCAAGAGTGGAACAAAACACCAGGCATAAGGCCGAGCCTTCCACCCTTTACCAAATATATAGATGCATTAATAATATAAGAGATATTGTGATATCCCAACATAACCCTGTCCACCATGGAGCAATCTTCAACTTCACCTGCAACTAACAATGCTATAAGAGGGGCTGAGCAAAGCGGTAACATAGCCAAACAACGGTTTGCTAGGAAGGGTGTCAAAGGTTAGAGGTTCATGGCAATTTGGGAGGCTTGAAGAGCAAATGATAGGTAATGCAGCATAGCGATAGAACGAAGCAACTAGCATAGCAATGATAGTAGTGAGATCTAGGGTAGCGGTCATCTTGCCTGAAATCCCGCAAGGAAGAAGAACGAGTCCATGAAGAAGATGAAGCCACGTAGACAAACCAAGCGTAGACGAACGGATCCTCACGATCGCAACGAAATGGGAACTATCGAGAAGAAGCACACAACATGGTAAACACACCACACATGGACAAGGCATGATGCACAACAAGCATAATGCATGACAAAGCTACATGAAGCTACTCATGGCAAGATATGATGCAAACAAGAACAACATATCAAGGCAAGTTTAAATGAGGCCGGAAACAACATATAACAATTCCGGTAAGTCCTCATATGCAAATTTCGAAATTGGTCCAGAACTGAATAAACCTTATGTTCAAGTTGTTAAACAGCAAGTTAAGATGCACCAAGATGATCTACATGAAATTCTAGTCAAGTTACATATAAAGTTCATTAGATTTGGAGCTACGGCCTAGAAGATATGAGCAAAACAAGTTAAACATTGATGCAAAATGTACACAAACATCAAGCAAACACCTCAAAACAAGGATGCAGCACGATAATATGAAACTTCATGCAAAATCAAGAAAGTTTCATATAGAGCACACTCAAAACGGAGCAACGGTGTAACACATACACTCTATACAAGTTATAGCAACAATCTGTCCAAAATAGCAACTAGGCATCTTACAAGCATCAAAACAATATGCTACAGCACCCCAACATAATAAAAGAAGTCATGGGCATGAAGTACTGGTAAAGCATAACAAAACATGAACACTGAGCTATCTCCAGAAAAGACTAGAACATGCTCAAAAACACATGGAAAGATTGCAAATAATAACAGTTTCAGACTTTAGCAGAAATAACATCAGGTTGCAATGTTTAGAGCTATCAAACAACATGTTACAGGAACATATGATGGCAACAAAGGGCATGGCATGAACCTACTAATATCATAGATCAAAAGACCCTTACTGATCATGAGCCAAAAAGGCATAGAAAATATGATGGCACCCATGTAAACATGGCAAGTTATATTACAGATTCATACATGGCAGGAACAACAATAAGTAGGCATGTTGGTGAGCTTGAACCACTCACCACAGAGCAATAAATGGCATGGAAAGGCAACCAACCGTAAGAAGACATGTTTGTGAAGCTAAGCATGGCAAGAGCAAGGTCATAGGGTGCATGGATCACTAGAAAACAATCATGGAAACATTGAACTTAATGTTAACAGGCTGACAGCAACATCATTTAGCAAACTTTGGAGCAAGATAACAACATGATACAGCAGGCTATAATTGCAACCAAGGGCATGAATGGATAGAGCATGACATGTATAACAAAACATCCTTAGTGAACATCTCCATAATAATGCACGAAATGACTTGTAGAAGCATGTTTACATAGCAACAAAATATAACAGAAACAGTCTAGCAAAACAGTAACAGCAAGTACCCCACTTAACAAGCTCAATGCACTCACTACACAAGTCACAAAAATACATGGATTGCACCTCTCGAAAGATGGCATGGCATAGATCAAAACACATGTAGACATCAACCTCATAGGATGCACACATCAATCATGGCAAAAATGACAAATGAGCATGTTATAACAGTTTCAGCAGATTAACATCAACATGCACTCTTCCAACAGCATTTCGGGCATCAAGATGAGCTCAAATGAAAATGACGCAATGGAATGAAATGAAGTACTCGTTGGGACGAACAATTTGACATATTATACGCACGAAACTGAGCAGTATGCAGCAAGTTGTGATGTGATGAACATGGCATGATTATGTCAAAAATCTGGGACTTAGAGAGAATCGGGGAAGGGGGGAAAGTCAACCTCGTTCTAGATCGGGGCACGGACTTCGAAGCTCGCCGGAGACGGTGCGGCGGCTCGCCGGAGTGGACGGGGGAGGTCGCCGGGGAGGCGGCGCGGCGAGGGGGCGCTGGAGCTTGAGGAGACGGCGCGCCGCCGCTCGGTCTTGGGCACGGAGGAGCACTCGGGCGGCGGCTTGGGCAGTGCGAGATGGCCGGCGGGCGGGTGCAGTCTTGCGGCGCAAGGCGGCGCGGTGGCCGGAGGGCGGCGGAGGTCGGGCGGCGCGGCGCTGCGAGCCCTCCTCGGGTGAGCAGGGGGCGGCGGCGCGGCGCGCAACGGCGCGCCGGCGTGCCATGCCGCAGCGGAAGGACGGCGCCAGCGCGCGCACGAGGCGGCGGCGGCAGGGAGGCCCGGCGAGGCTGGTTCGACCGGACGGGCGGATCTGGGCCCCAGTGGCGGCGCGCGTGGGATGGCGGCGGCGACACGTGGCGATGCGAGATTGGGCGCGGAGGCGGCGGCGCTGATGTGGCGGCCTCCGATTCGTCGGAGCGACGTGGAGGCTAGACGTGTCCGGCGCGGGCGGACGCGTCCGGCGGCGTGAGGAGGGAAACTGCTAGGGTTAGGGTGGATTCATCCGCGAATTTGGAAGGGGGAGGCATTTATATAGGTAGAGGGAGCTAGGAGAGTCCAAATGAGGAGCGGTTTTCGGCCACGCGATCATGATCGAAGGACCGAGAGCATGGAGGGGAGTTTGCTGGGTTTTGGGCAACTTTGGAAGGGGTGTTGGGCTGCAACAAAAGAGGCTTCTACGGTTACCCGGTTAACCGTTGGAGTATCAAACGGACTCCAAATGGCACGAAACTTGACAGGTGGTCTACCGGTGCTATACCAAGGCCGCTTGGCAAACCTCGGGCCATTCCAAGAAAGTTTAACACCTGCACACGAAAAGAGGCAAAAGGGGAACGCCGGAGGGCATAGGAGTGCCAGATTGCAAAACGGACAACGAGGAAAATGCTCTGATGCATGAGATGAACACGTATGCAAAATGAGATGCACATGATGACATGATAAAATGCAGATGATGACATGGCAAAATGCAACACGCAAGCAACTGACATAGCAACGACGGCGAATAACTGACGGACACCAGGCGCATCGGATCCGGGGCGTTACAGAGTTCTTAGAGGCGTAGGTCCTCGGAGGCATCTTCTACTAGTGGCTCAGTTCATCGGTCTTATGTTGAACCAAGTGCAAGCTCAGTGTGTGATGCCGCTATCAAATCATGCCTATGGCCGAGCGACAATTTCATGATAAGTGCAAGTGTTAAAAAACAATTTGATCAATATATCCACAACGCCAAGCTCGGTCCCTACATTGAAGATAAGTGCAACCAACATCTCAGTCTCGCAGAATTGTTTACTAAAGAATTTAAATTTCATCCCCGTGAGTCTAGAGTGTCGTTTAAACTGTATGACCATCCATTTACTTTACCTCTAGAGACATTTTCTACTTTCTGCAAAATTCCATTTTGGGGTTTGCTGGACGAACCACCAAGATCTGAGTATGAGATATTCTTGACTAGCCTTTGCTTTGTTGAGACTAGAGGAGTGACGAAGGGAAGAGCATTCGTTTCCCATTGAATCAATACTTTGCATTGTTTAATGGAAAATGCATCATAGGTCAACAAGACTATAGTACACTTTGTGTTCCTGACTTGAGCCTCATACACATTTCTCTCACTAGTATTAAATATTATAACCTTGGAGCGATTGTTGCACGCAGACTGCAACACGATGCTGGTAGTGGATACTTTTATGGTGGGATTTATGCTTCATGTTTAGCGAAGGAGCTGGGTGTATCACCTTGGCGTAATGACCCTATCCTGCCCACTCAGCACTTAGACTTATAGGCCATGAAGCGACATAAGTTCCTTAGGGGCGAAATCAATGATTATACATATAACATGTTGTTCAATAAAAAGTTTGTTGTGGACACCTTTTTGCCTGCGCCCTCTCTCTTTGATTATCACAGCAAGGAAGATATTATGTTCTTGAGATTGAGGCCCGCGCACACAATGCCGAGGTTGTGGCTGCTTGGCAGGCTGAGAGGCTGCACCAAGAACCTCCATGAGCTATCACTCCGACTATTATGCAGGCTACAAATGGTGATTACCAAGCTAGGCTAAAAGCCTAAGCTTGTGGGAGTACGTATTTCCACCGACATTATATTCATGTTCACACATTTTGTTCCAGTTGTCGGTGTCCACACTATTTCATTGTACTATCCATGCTAGATTTATTTTCTCGCTTTCTTCTTGTGTGTTTGAAAAACTTTGAGAAAACCCAAAAAATGTTGCTTGCTTTTTTCGGTTTTTCTTTCTAGTCTAGTTAGTTGTAGTACTAGAAAAAAAACCAAAAAGATATCTCGATTCTTCTTTTGCTTGTTGGGAGCTCTCCCATGTAAATAGTTTTTCTCGTTTTTGTTTTTCTTTCTCTAATTTTTCTTTCTTCCAAAAAACAAAAACTCAAAAAATATTCCAGTGTGTTTCTCTGAAATTCTTTTCTTTTTATTGAGTCATACCGAGGAGAAGATCACGATGAAAATGTTGAGTGGTTCTCCTATGCACTGTCATTGATCTAACGAAGAGCTCATATTGCCTTGTCTTCTCCTTTTGAATAAAATGTTTGAAGATTTCAGCTTGGTCCACAGCACTCTTGCACTACTATTATTTTCATATCATTCGGTCGTGCAAGTGAAAGGCAATAATGGCGATATTTGATGAACTGACTGTGGCAGAGAGAAACGGGTACGAACTGAACTTGTTCTGTTTTTGTAAATATGTTGAACCTAGTATCCATGATTCAACCTATTGTGATTAAACATGTTTGCAATGACCATTAGAGATTATAGTTTCTCATGCAATGCTTAAGTAGCTAGGAGTGGATAATGATTTATCTTGGATGCCAACATTGCACTAAAATGATTGCGATGTGGTATGATGATATGGTATCCTCCTATGAATTTTCACGTGGGTTGACTTGGCACATGTTCATGCATGTAGTTGAATCAAAACCAACATAGCCTCTACGATATTTATGTTCATGGTGTTCATACCCTACTCATGCTAGTATCCAATGTTACTTATGCATAATGCATGTTCATGACCGTTTTCGCTCTCTAGCTGGCCGCTTCCCAACCTATTTGCTAGCCTTTGCCTGTACTAAGTAGGAATACTGCTTATGCATCAAAATCCTGAAACCCAAGTTATTCCAGATGAGTCCACCATATATCTACCTATATGCGGTATTACCCTGCTGTTCCAAGTAAATTTGCATGTGCCACCTCTAAAAACTTCAAATAAACATCCGTTTTTGTGTGCCTGGATTGTTCATTGAGTGACAGGAGGTAGTCGGTATCTTCCAAGCTAAGCGGGTTATTCTCATGATGAGTGCTTATTCACTTGTCCTTGCACGAGAGGGGCGGTAATAGGGATCCCTAGTCCCGAATTCAAAAATTGCAAATAATGAAACAAAACTCCCCTAGGATCGTTGTTGGTATGGATGGTACCCGTGGATTTGGCTAGCCATGGAGTGCGTTTGTTGGTGGAGGGGGAGTAAACCTTTACTTTTATCGCTTGGGAACCACCACTAATGTGTTTACCATGGAAGATACCGATAACTAATGGTCGCGAAGTAAACAGGAAGGGTGCATTTCTCAAAATTTCATTTATCTCTATTTTAAAATTTTGAGCTCTAGCACCGCTGCAAACCATTGCTTCCCTCTGCGAAGGGACTATCTATTTACTTTGATGTTGTGTCATCACCTTCTCAAATAAGCGCCAGATCTGAGAGCACTATTGTCATCCTCATGCATTGTTTATAGCTAATGTTGGCTACATCATGACTGGAACTTTTCTATCATGAATTACAATGTCTAGTCGCTGCTTGAACTTTGGAGGTGCTCTTTATTTATGTTTTGCGGTCTCAGAAAGGGCTAGTGAGATACCACTATTGTCATATTATATCATGGTTGTTTTGACAGAGTGTTGTCATTTGAGATATCATATTATTGCTCGCTAGTTGATTATGCCATTGATATGAGTTAATATAATTTTTAAGAGTTATTGTCGACATTGTTAGTTATAATCTTTGCTAAAATCTTGGGTGCTACTTAAGCTTATTTATGTAAACAAGAGCAAAAGAGTTTGTAAAAGTTTTTCTTTTTCACTTTCAGTTTATCAACTAAATTTCTTGAGGAAAAGCAAAGGTTTAAGCTTGGGGGAGTTGATATGTGTCCGTCATTCCTAATGCTTTGCCTCTTGTTTTGGACTCTAATTTGCATGATTTGAATGAAACTAACCCGGACTGACGCTATTTTCAGCAGAACTACCATGGTGTTATTTTTATGCAGAAATAAAAGTTCTCGGAACGGAACAAAACTTTTTGGAGATATTTTATTGAATAAAAGAAAAATGCTGGAGCCAAGATCCACCGGAGGGGGGTCCCTGGGGGAGCACAACCCACCAGGGCGCGACCCCCTCCTGGCGCGCCCAGGTGGGTTGTGCCCACCTGGTGGCCCCGCTGATCCTATCTTCGACGCTATAAAAATCTTATTTTTGGAGAAAAAATCAGGGAAAAAGAATTATTGCGTTTCACGAGATGGAGCCACCGCCACCTCCTGTTCTTCATCAGGAGGCAAGATCTGGAGTCCGTTTGGGGCTCCGGAGAGGGGGATCTGTCACACCCTGATTTTCATGCCACAACACTTAAGCTAATAAATCATGATAAAATGCGGTTTGACAAAAACTTTTGCATTATTTGACTTTTATTTGAGTTGGTTTTCTCTCTGTGTTTTCAAAGTGCTCTTTAAAGTCAACACAACTCCACCTTCTATACTTCATCTCCTTGATCCAAAACCTTTTCCCAATGATCATGCCATGTGTATAGAGCAATATAGTATTTTCTTACCAAAAATAATTTCGACAAAAAGTATTTTCAAAAATTAGTTTTCCAAAAACCCCTGAATTGAGGTTTGCACTGCAAGTACTTAATTAAGGGCAGTAAAAATCTTTCTAAAAATATTTTTGACTCCTATTAGATATAGGATACCAAGAAACCACAAAAATATAATTTTAAAAGTTATTTTCCTATTTTATTTAAAAGCTTTTTCTTAAGGCCAGAAATGGTCTTTAATAGGGAAAAATTATATTATTGCTTCAAAAATATTTGACAAAAATCAGGGAAACTCAGTGGGCATATATTGTCCATATATAAGAGTTTCAACACATGGTCATGTTCAAAACATTGGTCAAATCCCTCAAAACACCTTTCTGGATATTTCAAGCTTTTGAAATATTTACAAAGGAAATATTCTCCAAAAATTCCAAGAAAATTCCAGAATGTCACCTATGACATTTTAGATGATCTTCCCAAGTCTCATGTCATGGAGAACAGTAAAACCCCATGAAACCCTCTCAAAACCACTTCTGTCCTTTTTCAAGTTTGAGCAACTTTACATTGCCAAACATTTCCAAATGTTCTCAAACCTTGTGAACATGCTCAAATGGTCTAATAATTCATCTAGACCAAATGGAACAAGTTGGAGAACAAGTTAACTTGATCAAAGTGCCCCAAAACCCTTCCTGTCCAGAATCAAATTTGAACAAGTTTGTACTACCAACTTTCTCCCCTTGACCCCAACTTTTGTGAGCATTCTCACATGACCAAATGAGGCCACTAAACCAAGTGGTGCATCAAGGAGAAGTGATTTGCTCAACTAGATCTACTCAAGTCTATTTCTGCTCATTTCTAGGGTTTACAAAAGTTACATTGGCTACTTTGCCCAAATGAGCTCAAACTTGGTGGAACACCATACTTCTATGTTCCATTCCATCCTGTTAATTCTCATGGCAATGAGAGTTCATCTGCTAGACCAAACCATTATCAAACACCTTCTGGCATTTTTCAAGAACCACTATTTTGACCCCTTTCACTATTATTGGGGAGCTCAAATTTTTACCACATCTCCTCCTAGCCCCCTTTCACCTCTAGTAGCAATGGCAAGACCACAGCTCACTTATTGGAGGGGTAAAAACTCTCTCTCCCTCTCTGGACAGCTCCTTTCCCTCTCGTCTTCACCTCCCTCCTCCCTCCAGTGGCCATCCAGAGCATCCAATGCCACTCCCCATTTGTTTACTTCCCCCTAGAGCCCCCAGACACTAGAGGCCAAGCCCAGAGTGCTGGAAAAATGGCCATGCCGGCCATATGCACGCCTGGAGCTGCTTATAGTCTTGCCCCCGCACCTGTAGCCGCCCCTTCCAACCACCTCAGCCACCTCGGCCCTCCCAGCCGCTGCCGATCGCCTCGGCGTCCATGACGCCACGCTCTGTGGTCGGCCCCCTCCTCTCTCCTCCTCCCCGCGCCTCCGTGCTAGCGAACAAGGGCCGCCCGAGCGCACCAGTGAGCGTGCCCACACGCACGGTGCCTCTGGCCCCCTGCTCCCCCTCTCTCCTCTTCCCCTGGGCGTAGTCGACCCCCACAAACACCCTAGACATGGTGCAGCGCCCTCCCGAGGCCCGTAGCGACGAGCACGAGCCCGCCGGCGCACGAGCCCACGGTGGACTGCCATTCGCCTATATAAAGGCCTCCCCGAGTCCTTCCACCCTCACCCCTTGCTCTCTGCACCACCAAGTCATCCCCCTGCACCCCCAGTTCATCTCCAGAAGCGCCCGAGCTCGAGATCGAGCTCGAGCTCCGCCGCCTCGGGTCTCCCTCGATCTCGCGGTACAGGCCTCCGTTGCCATCTCTCTCTCTCGATCTAGAACCGCCTCACCTATCTCACCATTTCCCCTTTGTCTCCCCTCTCTATTGCAGCCAGAATCGACCGGGGCAAGCTCCTCCCGAAGCTCTACCGCCGGCTTCCTCATCGCTGGCGAACCCCTGCGCTCCGGCGACCGCCTCCACTTCCACCCGAACGGCGACTCTTCCCTGAGCACGTCGGTGCCCTCGGACCGCCTCGCCGTCGACCACAGCAACGCCGGTGAGCTCGCCTCCCTCTCTGGCTCGAGGTGGAAGACGACGCCATGGGGCCCGTCGGTCGACCTCACATCTCGACGGAGGGCCCCACCCGTCGAGTTTAAATTGCACGCCACAACCATTTTCCTGCGTCTGCGGAAGGCGTATTTCGCCTTTACGCCTTCGACGTGGCGGCCTCATGGGCTGAATCCTTCGGGCCTGCTGCCTTTGGCATTTTCGCCCAAAGGACACAGAGGCCGATTTTCCTTTTTCTTTTTCTGTTATATTTCAAATAATTCCACAGGATTAAATAATAATCCAAATGCAATGATTCCAACTCCTAAATTCTTCTAAAAATCCCACCTATTTAATGGTGTAACTTTCATAAATACCCATCAAACTTTTCTGTACGGTTCAAATTTGAATTCAAATTTGAGCATTTAAATCCATCTTTGAAAATCCATTTCTTCTATTCTGCCACTTCAAATCCAAAACTAGGAATTTTACCATTCTTAGAATTCCCCCTAGTATTTACCAAAAATAAGTTGACATTTTTCTGAGCACTTTGGTTTTTTTGTTGCCTTATTTTCTCGTTATTTCTTGCGATGCTTAGATTCCGTATTAGACGAAGCTGCTGAAGAAGAAGAAGAAAGAGAAGGATTCGAAGAACTTGAAGACTTTGAAGACCAAGGCAAGCAGCCCTTTGACCATGTCAATGAAACCTTTTTTATGCATGTCATATAGCACCATATTGTTGTTGCAACGGAATCATGATGAGGTGGTAACCACTTTGATGGTTTGCCACCGTACTTTCTCGTTGTTACTTGCATTGTGCATGACCCTACCTTCTTATGAGGGTTATGCCGGTGGGAGTAGATAGGATGCTAAAGTAGATGCTACGCAAAAAGGGACGGGAATATGCATGGTGAAGGAGACTAAATATTTTCAAAAGACTTTTCGAAAACCCCACCGGGTGCCACTTATGCCCGGGGGAGATGATGAGATGGGTAGCCACTTGATGACGAAGTGGTGTACTGAGGCAAGTGTGCGTTGTTTTCAAAACGGATTGGATGAAGTTGCGACCGTTATTCCAACCTTACATGCGCAACCACTCTACCCTTATATGGGAAAGGGCATTATTGATTACCTAGGTCGATACTAGCTTGGAGCCCGCATTACTAGTGACGGGGGAAAGTTGGTGCTCTCTCTCGGGACGGGGTCGTGTCAGGTAGGGCGGCCATGACTGTCTTTACAGCACCGGACAGACCGTTGGTACCCCGTGCTTGTGGTATGTGATGAATATGGGAGCGAGGCTCCACAACTTTATGATGTGAAATGTTAGGCACGGGGGTTACTACCAATCGAGTGGACTCCATGTTAGTGTCGTCTAGGGAAAGGTAGTGATCGGGTGCTTACCCCGGGTACTTGAGGTACCGCGGGTCGTGGATGACACGGAAGTTCCCCGGATCTAGTGGGTAAAGTGTGAAACCTCTGCAGAGTGTAAAACTATTCGAATAGCCGTGTCCACGGTCAAGGACAGTTGGGTAACCGCTCTTGGGCTACGTCCACTTGTTTACAAACCAAGTGTGTGTGTTGATAAAATGACTTGGGTCAAGTCAAGGGACTTGACATGATTGAGATGGGTTGGTGCCCACTCTATTCATGTTAGAGGGGTTGGTGCCCACTCTATTTAGGTAGATATGTGTAACCTGTCCTCATGGTTACTTGAACTCTCTTGATGCATGTCTTACAAGTTGTTGAACATGTCATTGCACTCAAAACTAGCTTTCTGCAAAAATTTACCTATATCATGCATTGTTGTATCTTGAACCAAAACATGGGTTGCTTAAGAGTACATTCAAAGTACTCATTGGCTTGCCACGGGTTATTTTATTGGCGGGCATGAAAGAACAGGATATGATGAGGAATACTTGTGATGAACATGCGAGCTAGGGCGCTTCCCAATGAATGCCCGTAGGGTTAAGGCGGATGGCATGGGTCCAAGTTATCGATTTAAGATTTCATTGCAATGTTACACTCAAGACTTGACCATAATGGTCCTACTTGTGTAAAGCGGTATGTATGGATGTAAGACTCTTGTTATTCAGCTTCGTGTGTTCAAGTGAGCATTGATCTCGGGATCACTTGTGCGCAGCATTCGGTGATCTCGACTTATGAGTCGGGGTCCCCACAGAGCTGGTATCAGAGCCATCCTGACTGTAGGAAGCCTTAGTTAGCATGGACGTTAGTTAGCTTGAGACCATCTAAACCTCTCTTCTTTTCTGAAGCATACCCCACCCAGGATATATTTTCCCTTATTGACCTCCCCTATTCAACTTTTGTAGATGGCTGTCGCCCCCTTGAGACTCCTTGTGATAGGATTTCCATCGCTCCTAAAAGACTGCCTCCAACTATGCCACTATCCCTTGCTGCCCATATACACCCTGCATGAACTAGAAAATTATGTGCTCGAGAAGGAGTTCTACGCCAAGGTTTTTGTGCCAGCCAAGACCTCACCCCAGGGATGGTTCTTCATTGGGCCACCCATGCCAACACAAGACCTGGCCATTCAGCAAGTGGCACATGAAGCGCTCCTCCGTCTTCGAGGCCTCCTTCCAGAAATGAAAGAAGAACACGCCACCCGCTACCTACCTGTAAAGAATGGATTTGGAGCCCCAGCTCAAGTGATGATTTCCCCAGAAGATGAGGATCCAACCCTCAAGTACCAAATCCGCTTCATCAATGCCAGAGACTACCTCCTACGTCACCTTACCGAAACATTCCTTAAGGCTCGCCAAGACCTCCCTTCACTTCTGCACCTCCACTGCCTCGAAAAGATGAAGGTGCCCGAGCGAGGACAGCACATCACTGTCTTACAAGCCCACGTTGCCAATCAGGAGCAACAAATCAAGGAACTTCGAAAAACCCGCAACCAAACCCCACGCAGGGAGCATAGGAATGGATTTCCATATCCACCTCATAGAAGATCGTCGTCAGGCCATCGACGACATAACTCCAGATTGGATAGCAACCTTTTTGCTTCCGTCACTTGTCACGGGTGTGGTGAACTTGGGCACATTAAAATGATGTGTCCCAACAAGCAGCCGACTGGCGCATACCCTTTGGCACCACAAGGGGAACCCAGAAACTAAAGACCGAACGCCTTTCCCTCAAGTAATGATGCAAGCATGACTACTGAATCCGAGGACCCCTAGGGTAGGATGAGTCGTGTACCCCCTATGCGCAGTCGAGTCCATATGATGGTTCAGATGAAACCATGTTGAGTGTTGCTTGTTCCTATCTGTTTGTGTTTTGATGTAAGTTGCACTTTTGCCTTAGGCAGCATGTATGCAACTATATCACCTATCTTATCTTAAATGAAATTGTGTGTGGTCTTTTGGCACTTGTTTGTTTGCACCTGCACTATAGAACCCCCCTTTTTGGCATTTCCCTCCTCTATGCTACTCTTCCCTCTCATCTCTCTCTCCTCAACTGAAGATCGACAAGACATGGTACACCAAGGATCCTACTTCGACAACCAAATAGCACTGAAGACTTTTGTTGCCGCCTCTTCGACCAAGTACAGCCCCGTAGAGTTATATTTAACCCTCCAGACTAGAAACCCATTCCTAAACCCTTCGAGATTTCACAAGATAACCTATCTCGAATCCTTAACCATGTGCTTGACCCACAAACTTGCAAAGAGGACCAGTTAAGCCTCCGTAACCTCGCTCCACATTGGGTTCACTATGGAACTAGTGGACGTAGGGAATGAGTACCTTATCATCCTAATATAGCACTAGAACTGATGATGCCATAGGGAAGACCAATTTGAGGATATAGGAATAGGGGGCAAATGACTTGATGAGTTTATATCAATGACTTTGAGGAATTATCTGAGACTCTTTGGTGGATTATAAGGCTACCATGTTGGTAGATGAACTTGGTGGGATCATGATTATAGAGTAGCCTAGCTTTCATTACCCCTTAGTAAATTGGATTTAATAGGACAATTATGACCGCAAGCTAAAATTCTTGGAAGTATTTGGATTTGTCTTAGGCAGGGGATATTGATAGGTGATAGTTGATATTACAATAATGACTTGGGGGAAAGTGTAGAAATTCTCGTTGGACATGAGATTTGGATCTAAGTAGGTGATTCTAGTTGAATATAGTTGCTAAGTATGTCTACATGGTTCGGAGTAAATTGGATTTAGACTGATGATCTGGATCATGACACCATGTTTCTTGGTGGACGATAAACTAGGAGATTGGACTAATTGTCGGAGTTTATTTAGGAGTCTTTGCGAGCTTGACCTTGGAGTATTACTAGATCATAATAATGGAAATTGGTGGACTGACTATAGTAGAGATAGCCTTTTCAAGTATTCGGGGATTATAAAGACTTTAGAAGATCATGTGGAACACCAGCATAGGAGTTGGATTTGTAGAATTAATGGATTATGCAGTGATTAATGGAAGTTAACAAGTTGTTGGAGTTGATTCATAGGAAGGAAACAAGATCTTGGAGTGGCTTACGACGTGCTTCCTTAGGATAGAGATGCACTACCTTGGACCTTGGAAGAATGGGCTGAGCACTTGGATTATCATGCTTAATTGAGGCTTAGTAGCTTGTATGTTCTACCCATGGATTTTTAGGGGTAGACATACATATGAGTTTGGGGATTGTAGACATATATGATTTTGTTAGACCTCCTCTTGGGAGTCATGAGGATATGAATAGCATGAGTGATGATTGGAATTGACCTATACGAGATGATTCTTTTGGTAATATGAGGTGAAGGACTAGATAGACTATTGGCATCTCAGAAACCGTGCTTAAAGATAAGATGATAAATGTTCACTCGCACACTAGAATCCTTGAAACCTTTAAGCCCTACCAAGCTACAACATGGTCGGATCAGGACCTTAGGGCCTTGACACTAGATCTAGAACCCCCTTGGATCATACTCAACCCTGACCACCACTAATTCCGCAGCCTACTTTATGTACCCCGTGAACAAAGCCTTCATGGAGTACTTAGACAAGATAATTGTCATCATCATTTGGTGACCTACTTGCCCACCTGAAGACAGAAGAAGAGCCGTTCAGCTAGTCCAGGACATTTGAAGACCGCCATGCCAAGGAGGAAGAACTACCACCATCATCAAGAAGTAAACATCCGCATAGAAGACCAGGTGTATCTGCAAGCCACTTCTCTCTAAGGAACCAAGCATTTCCATGACAAGGAGACCCACACCAAGATTCATCGGCCCCCTTCGTGATCACCCCAAAAATTTAACATCCCCCTTCGAGATCACTTCAAGACGAAGAGTAGACGGGTACCAGCTAGAGTTACCACCTGAGTCACCTGATGAGCACAACGCTTTCCATGCATCACAACCCCGAAAGTGTTTCCAACTTCCTAACTTGCCCGATCTCTGCAAGGGCATTGACCACCGAGCCATCAACCCCTAGCCCAATCTGACCTACCACGAGCAACCCATTAGAAACCTGGACCAAGAAGAACATCATACACGAAGCCACACCATCAAGTACTTCAAGTTCAATGGAGCACCAAATGAAGCGAAAGCGATGAGGACGTGAAGACTACCCCGAATCCAAGTCTCTGTATCCCTTTCCGCGCCTAGTTGGGAATCTCGGGGACGAGATTCTTGTAAGGGGGTAGGTCTGTCACACCCTGATTTTCATGCCACAACACTTAAGCTAATAAATCATGATAAAATGCGGTTTGACAAAAACTTTTGCATTATTTGACTTTTATTTGAGTTGGTTTTCTCTCTGTGTTTTCAAAGTGCTCTTTGAAGTCAACACAACTCCACCTTCTATACTTCATCTCCTTGATCCGAAACCTTTTCCCAATGATCATGCCATGTGTATAGAGCAATATAGTATTTTCTTACCAAAAATAATTTGGACAAAAAGTATTTTCAAAAATTAGTTTTCCAAAAACCCCTGAATTGAGGTTTGCACTACAAGTACTTAATTAAGGGCAGTAAAAATCTTTCTAAAAATAGTTTTGACTCCTATTAGATATAGGATACCAAGAAACCACAAAAATATAATTTTAAAAGTTATTTTCCTATTTTATTTAAAAGCTTTTTCTTAAGGCCAGAAATGGTCTTTAATAGGAAAAAATTATTTTATTGCTTCAAAAATATTTGACAAAAATCAGGGAAACTCAGTGGGCATATATTGTCCATATATAAGAGTTTCAACACATGGTCATGTTCAAAACATTGGTCAAATCCCTCAAAACCCCTTTCTGGATATTTCATGCTTTTGAAATATTTACAAAGGAAACATTCTCCAAAAATTCCAAGAAAATTCCATAATGTCACCTATGACATTTTAGATGATCTTGCTAAGTCTCATGTCATGGAGAACAGTAAAACCCCATGAAACCCTCTCAAAACCACTTCTGTCCTTTTTCAAGTTTGAGCAACTTTACATTGCCAAACATTTCCAAATGTTCTCAAACCTTGTGAACATGCTCAAATGGTCTCATAATTCATCTATACCAAATGGCACAAGTTGGAGAACAAGTTAACTTGATCAAAGTGCCCCAAAACCCTTCCTGTCCAGAATCAAATTTGAACAAGTTTGTACTACCAACTTTCTCCCCTTGACCCCAACTTTTGTGAGCATTCTCACATGACCAAATGAGGCCACTAAACCAAGTGGTGCATCAAGGAGAAGTGATTTGCTCAACTAGATCTACTCAAGTCTATTTCTGCTCATTTCTAGGGTTTACAAAAGTTACATTGGCTACTTTGCCCAAATGAGCTCAAACTTGGTGGAACACCCTACTTCTATGTTCCATTCCATCCTGTTAATTCTCATGGCAATGAGAGTTCATCTGCTAGCCCAAACCATTATCAAACACCTTCTGGCATTTTGCAAAAACCACTATTTTGACCCCTTTCACTATTATTGGGGAGCTCAAATTTTTACCACATCTCCTCCTAGCCCCCTTTCACCTCTAGTAGCAATGGCAAGACCACAGCTCACTTATTGGAGGGGTAAAAACTCTCTCTCCCTCTCTGGACAGCTCCTTTCCCTCTCTTCTTCACCTCCCTCCTCCCTCCAGTGGCCATCCAGGGCATCCAATGCCCCTCCCCATTTGTTTACTTCCCCCTAGAGCCCCTAGACACTAGAGGCCAAGCCCAGAGTGCTGGAAAAATGGCCATGCCGGCCATATGCACGCTCTGGAGCGCGGTATAGTGCGCTCCCGCACTGTAGCCGCCCCCTTCCAACCACCTCCGGCCACCTCGGCCCTCCCCTGCGCCCCTGCCGATGCGCCTCGGCGTCCGCGGCACGCTACGCGATCGGCCCCCTCCTCTCTCCTCCTCCCCGCGCCTCCGTGCTAGCGAACAAGGGCCGCCCGAGCGCACCAGTGAGCGTGCCCACACGCGCGGTGCCTCTGGCCCCCTGCTCCCCCTCTCTCCTCTTCCCCTGGGCGTAGTCGACCCCCACAAACGCCCTAGACATGGTGCAGCGCCCTCCCGAGGCCCGTAGCGACGAGCACGAGCCCGCCGGCGCACGAGCCCACGGTGGACCGCCATTCGCCTATATAAAGGCCTCCCCGAGTCCTTCCACCCTCACCCCTTGCTCTCTGCACCACCAAGTCATCCCCCTGCACCCCCAGTTCATCTCCAGAAGCGCCCGAGCTCGAGATCGAGCTCGAGCTCCGCCGCCTCGGGTCTCCGTCGATCTCGCGGTACAGGCCTCCGTTGCCATCTCTCTCTCTCGATCTGGAACCGCCTCACCTATCTCACTATTTCCCCTTTGTCTCCCCTCTCTATTGCAGCCAGAATCGACCGGGGCAAGCTCCTCCCGAAGCTCTACCGCCGGCTTCCTCATCGCTGGCGAACCCCTGCGCTCCGGCGACCGCCTCCACTTCCACCCGAACGGCGACTCTGCCCTGAGCACGTCGGTGCCCTCGGACCGCCTCGCCGTCGACCACAGCAACGCCGGTGAGCTCGCCTCCCTCTCTGGCTCGAGGTGGAAGACGACGGCCATGGGGCCCGTCAGTCAGCCTCACATACTGACGGGAGGGCCCCACCCGTCAGGTTTAAATTGCACGCAGCATGAACCGTTTTCTGCGTCGGCGGAAGGCGTGTTCGCCTTCGCCTTGACGTGGCGGCCTCGCTGGCTGAATCCTTCTGGCCTGCTGCCTGCAGGCATTTTGGCCCAAAGACACAATCTGCCGGTTTTCCTTTTTCTTTTTCTCATTATATTTCAAATAATTCCACAGGATTAAATAATAATCCAAATGCAATGATTCCAACTCCTAAATTCTTCTAAAAATCCCACCTATTTAATGGTGTAACTTTCATAAATACCCATCAAACTTTTCTGTACGGTTCAAATTTAAATTAAAATTTGAGCATTTAAATCCATCTTTGAAAATCCATTTCTTCTATTCTGCCACTTCAAATCCAAAACTAGGAATTTTACCATTCTTAGAATTCCCCCTAGTATTTACCAAAAATAAGTTGACATTTTTCTGAGCACTTTGGTTTTTCTGTTGCCTTATTTTCTCGTTATTTCTTGCGACGATTAGATTCCGTATTAGACGAAGCTGCTGAAGAAGAAGAAGAAAGAGAAGGATTCGAAGAACTTGAAGACTTTGAAGACCAAGGCAAGCAGCCCTTTGACCATGTCTATGAAACCTTTTTTATGCATGTCATATAGCACCATATTGTTGTTGCAACGGAATCATGATGAGGTGGTAACCACTTTGATGGTTTGCCACCGTACTTTCTCGTTGATACTTGCATTGTGCATGACCCTACCTTCTTATGAGGGTTATGCCGGTGGGAGTAGATAGGATGCTGAAGTAGATGCTACGCAGAAAGGGACGGGAATATGCATGGTGAAGGAGACTAAGTATTTTCAAAAGACTTTTCGAAAACCCCACCGGGTGCCACTTATGCCGGGGGGAGATGATGAGATGGGTAGCCACTTGATGACGAAGTGGTGTACTGAGGCAAGTGTGTGTTGTTTTCAAAATGGATTGGTTGAAGTTGCGACCGTTATTTCAACCTTACATGCGCAACCACTCTACCCTTATATGGGAAAGGGCATTATTGATTACCTAGGTCGATACTAGCTTGGAGCCCGCATTACTAGTGACGGGGGAGAGTTGGTGCTCTCTCTCTAGACGGGGTCGTGCCAGGCAGGGCGGCCATGACTGTCTTTACAGCACCGGACACACCGTTGGTACCCCGTGCTTGTGGTATGTGATGAATATGGGAGCGAGGCTCCACAACTTTATGATGTGAAATGTTAGGCACGGGGGTTACTACCAATCGAGTGGACTCCATGTTAGTGTCGTCTAGGGAAAGGTAGTGATCGGTGCTTACCCTGTACTTGAGGTATCAAGGGTCGTGGATGACACGGAAGTTCCCCGGATCTAGTGGGTAAAGTGTGCAACCTCTGCAGAGTGTAAAACTATTCGAATTGCCGTGTCCACGGTCAAGGACAGTTGGGTAGCCGCTCTTGGGCTACGTCCACTTGTTTACAAACCAAGTGTGTGTGTTGATAAAATGACTTGGGTCAAGTCAAGGGACTTGACATGATTGAGATGGGTTGGTGCCCACTCTATTCATGTTAGAGGGGTTGGTGCCCACTCTATTGATGTAGATATCATTAACCTGTCCTCATGGTTACTTGAACTCTCTTAATGCATGTCTTACAAGTTGTTGAACATGTCATTGCACTCAAAACTAGCTTTCTGCAAAAATTTACCTATATCATGCATTGTTGTATCTTTAACCAAAACAAGGGTTGCTTGCGAGTACATTCAAAGTACTCATTGGCTTGCCACTGGTTATTTTATTGGCCAGGCATGAAAGAACAGGATATGATGAGGAATACTTCGGTGACGAACATGCGAGCTAGGACGCTTCCCAGTCAGAATGCCTGTAGGGTTAAGGCAGATGGCATGGGTCCAAGTTATCGACGAGGATTTCCGCTGCAATGTTACACTCAAGACTTGACCATAATGGTCCTACTTGTGTAAAACGGTATGTATGGATGTAAGACTCTTGTTATTCAGCTTCTGTGTGTTCAGTGAGCATTGATCTCTGGGATCACTGTGCACGTGCATTCGGTGATCTCGACTTATGAGTCGGGGTCCCCACAGGATCTTCTATCTTCGTCATCACCAACCCTTCTCCATCATGCTCCCCACCGGGAGTGAGTAATTCCTTGTAGGCTCGCTGCTCGGTGAGGAGTTGGATGAGATTCATCATGTAATCGAGTTAGTTTTGTTAGGGCTTGATACCTAATGTCCATTATGTTTTGAGATTGATGTTGCTATGACTTTGCCATGCTTAATGCTTGTCACTTTGGGCTCGGGTGCCATGATTTCATATCTGAACCATTCATGTTATCACCATTATATATGTGATCTAGATCCGATCTTGCAAGTTATAGTCACCTATTACGTGTTATGATCCGTAAACCTCGGATTGATAGTATTCGGGATACTTTCCGGTGATGACCGTAGTTTGAGGAGTTCATGTATTCACTATGCTCTAATGCTTTGTTCCAGTTCTCTATTAAAAGGAGGCCTTAATATACCTTTGTTTCCATATGGACCCCGCTGCCACGGGAGGGTAGGACAAAAGATGTCATGCAAGTTCATTCCATAAGCAAGTATGACAATTTACGAAATGCATGCCTACATTATATTTATGAACTATAGCTAGTTTTGTATCGCCCTAGGTTATGACTGTTATATGATGAATATCATCCAATGAATCTCCCTATCCAATGCGTGCGAATTTTCCACATATTGTTTCTGCTAAGTTACTATTATTATTGTTGTTGTCACAACTGCTACAAAACCATTGCTATCACTGTTACCATTACTATTACTATTATCACTACTATCAAAATTGTCATATTAC
This sequence comes from Aegilops speltoides, assembly GCA_021437245.1. Lineage (NCBI taxonomy): Eukaryota > Viridiplantae > Streptophyta > Magnoliopsida > Poales > Poaceae > Aegilops > Aegilops speltoides. Next base: position 91,210,935 of record CM038145.1, on the reverse strand, counting down.
TTTGCTACCGATCATATTGCTGTAGATAATTAATCTACAGGTGTGGTTAAATTGACAACTCAGCTGCTAATACTTGAAAATATTCTTTGGCTCCCCTTGTGTCGAATAATAAATTTGGGTTGAATACTCTACCCTCGAAAACTGTTGCAATCCCCTATACTTGTGGGTTATCACTTCTTAAAGCAAATATTTTTCTACGGTTCTTTTTTCGAGTCTACTTTGGGGATCTCCATTCTAGAGTGGAATCCTGAAAGCACAAGTGCTCCCTTGGTGGTTTTGGTAATTAATGTCAACGTATCTTTTGTTGGACTAATAGTTCTATCTAGTATATTTCAGACAAGTTCAACAGTGGCATGGCAAGGACAGGAGGATGTGGACCCCCTCAAAATGCTAAGGAAATGGACTGGAAAAGCTCAAGACTCTACATTTTTGGTTAAGTCCTCCAAGATCACATTGAGTCCATAGGAAAGCCAATACTACTAAAAGGGGATGAGGTTTTGATAATGATCTATTTGCTCAAGTGCTTAGTGACCCTTAGCCACTTTCTCTATCCAAATATGTCCAAAAACCCTACATTCCAACTTAGTCCCACCGAAACATACCTAACCAGACCCACCGAGATCATGTGGACACTACCACAGCCAAACCCTAACAAATCAGATACACCGATATGGATCTCGGTCTCACCAAGATGGCTTTGCCAACTCTTTGTTGCCTGTTGTAATTATTTCGATCTTACCAAGTTTTGCAATCGGTGCCACTAAGATGGATTGCCAACATTATATTGCTTATTGCACTTACTTCGGTCTTACCAAGATGATGCAATCGGTGCCACCAAAGCGAGGTTCTGCCCTACCATTGCGCATCGGTCCATCCGAAATGTTTCCACTCGGTCCCACTGAGACCTCCAACGTTTTTATCTTTTACACATGCCAGTGCCACCAAGATTTCTGGTCGGTGCCAGTGATAACCCACAAGTATAGGGGATTGAAACAATTTTTAAGGGTAGAGTATTCAACCCAAATTTATTGATTCCACACAATGGGAGCCAAAGAATATTTGCAAGTATTAGCAGTTGAGTTTTCAGTTCAACCACACCTGGAAACTAAATATCTGCAATAGAGTGATCAGTAGCACATTAATATGGTGGTTTGATAGCTATAGTAATAATAGTAACAGTAACAGTAATAGTAGTAGTAATAGTTTTGTAGCAATTGTGACAGTAGCAACAGCAGCAACAATAGTAACTTAGCAAAGATCAATATGTGAAAAACTCGTAGGCATTGGATCGATGATTATGTTGGATAACATTCATCATGAAACAGTTATAACCTAGGGCGACACTGAACTAGCTCTAATTCATCAATGTGATGTAGCCATGTATTCCGTATATAGTCATACATGCTTATGATAAGGACTTGCATGACATCTTTTGTCCTACCCCCCCCACCCCCCGTGGTATCGAGGTCCATAAGGAAACTAAGGGATATTAAGGCCTCCTTTTAATAGAGAATTGGAACAAAGCATTAACACATAAATGAATACATGAACTCCTCAAACTACGGTAATCACCAAAAAGAATCCCAATTATTGTCACCTTGGGGTATGCGGATCATAACACGTAGCAGGTGCATATAACTTGCACGATAGGATCAAGAACACAAATATATTGGTGGAAACATAAATGGTTCCGGTCTAAATGGCAATTGGGCCCTAGTCACAAGCATTAAGCACAACAAAGTCATAGCAACATCAATCTCAGAACATAGTGGATACTAGGGATCAAGCCCTAAACAAACTAACTCGATTACATGATAAATCTCATCCAACCCATCACCGTCTAACAAGCCTATGAAGGAATTACTCACTCCCGGCGGTGAGCATCATGAAATTTCTGATGGAGGATGGTTGATGATGATGATGACGGAAGATCCCCCTCTCTAGAGCCTCGAACAGACTCCAGATTTGGCCTCCCGATGAAGAACACGAGCTGCCGGCAGCTCCGTATCGTGAAACACAATGAAACATCCTCTCTTATTTTTTCTCGGGAAATAGGTGTCGGATGTTGGGTTCTGGCAGGCCCTTAAGGTTCGAACTCTAGGGTGCGCGCGAAGATCTTCCCCCTACCACTCCATGTCCGATCGCCTCGCAAGAATCTAAGCTCAACGATGAACAACACGAGGGACACAAGATTTATACTGGTTTGGGCCACCGTTGTGGTGTAATACCCTACTCCAGTGTGTGTGTGGTGGATTACCTCAGGGGCCAATGATGAACAGTACAAAGGACGAACAGCCTCGTGAGAGGTGTTCTTGAGCTGGTGCGATGAACTGCTTGGATGAGTTCAATCGCCTACCGATCTAAATGAGAACTCAATGAGATGCCTTCTACTGTGGTGGCTATCCCTATATATAGAGGCCCTGGTCCTCTTCCCAAATATTGAGCGGGAAGGGCGCCAACAACGGCCATTTTGAAGGGGAACATCTAGTACAAGTTATCCTGACTAAAGTTGGTCTTCGGCTGCCAAAGGCACTGGTGATGACGCCGTCTTGGGCTCCACGGTGACCTCCATCCTGCCGCTATATTAGTCTTGGTCTCATTGCACTGAAATGGCAATGTTTGCCTGATGCCTTGATACTCCACGCCTATGCTTGCCCCTTTTGCACCAAAGAGGAAACAAGGACACTGCGCGGGCCGGCGCCCGCCTGGCGCCCACCTGGTCTCGATCATCACGGCTTGCGTCACGAGCACCTCGTGAGCTACCACTGCCTTGATCTCTCCGCCTCCTCATGAGCCTTCCTGGCGAGGCCGCTCCTGAGGAAGCCTCGTGTCGTCCGCCCCGCGAGGCTTGGCCCCTCGCGAGGGTCTTGAGTCTTGCGTTGATGAAGATGGGCCATACTCGGCCACCACTCGAGCCACGCTGCAGGGTGTAGGCAGGCAAGTCTGGGGATCCCCATTCCCAGGACACTAACAGTAGCCCCCAAGCCCAAGGCACGCTCGGACTTGGCTTGGCAGAGAAGCGAAGGGGCAAGTGCGGAACGCCGCGGGCCCCATCAGCCTGCGGCCTTGGGCGCCGCGTGGCGGTTGATTGGACATGGGCGCCTCCGCTTCCCCATGCCGCCTCGACAACCGCTCGACTTGACCAGTCCCTGCATGCAGAAATGAGTCATGATTACCTGTGATCGTGGAGGCCGACAGTTGGCCTCCTCCGGTTATAAATGCGGGAGAGCGCAAGCCCCCGCTGTACATCTTCCTCCTTGCTTCTTTCTTTCTCCCCATCCTAGTTGCTCGCCGTGTTCCATGGCGCCATCGAAGAGGTTCTAGTCCGCGGAGAAGGGAAAGGCTCGTCGGGAAGGGCCCGACTCCCCCCCTCCCGCCTAAGCGCGGCCAGGGTCGTCCCCGCAAACATCCTGTGTCTCCCGCAGCGGCTCCCCGCAGTCGCGGCTGCGATCTCTCACGTGGCGATGGGTGCCTGGTTGGTGAAGAAAGGTGCGTCATAGCTGCACGGCCTCCCAGGCTGCGCTTCCATTCGGCGGAGGTGCTGCTAGAGTTTGTCGTGTGGTGAGTGGACCCAACCGGCAGCTGGCTCCAGCTTCCCCACTTCTTTGCACGCGCGCTCCCAGTCAGCGCTCCTGGCGGCCTCTGGCTTCAAGCAGACGGTTGTTGTAGCAGTGCCTCCTGGGCCTCACTGGAGATCTCCGTCGCCGGGAATGTGGCTCTGGCCCGCGACTGGCAAACGTTTGCCCGCGCACGTGGCCTGAGCCGGCGGTGCACCTTGCATTTCATGTTCGACGGCGGTGCCACCCTCTACATGAGGGTGTTCGAGGAAGACGGCCGCCGCGTCGGGTGCTGCCCCGAAGATGATGACAGCGACCGGGTGCCCAGCCTCAGCGATGGTTGAGATGAAGACGAAGGTGGGCGCGTGGCCGGCGGCATTCGCAGCTTGCCAAGCCTCGGCGGTTCCCCTTCGGATGGCAGCTCCTCCAGTGGTGGCCGTGACCAGCCACCATGCCATCACGCTCGCCTTGAGGGAGGTAGCGGGTCAGCCCGTCGTCGCGCCTCGGTGAAGCGCGAGGAGGGGTCTGACTGAGCTCCAAAGGCAGTACAAGCCCTCGCCATGAGTCGGTGTCGGGCAAGCCGTGTCTATTTTGTTTTCCTCCCTTTCTTGCACAGAGGGAGAGTAGTGTGCGGCCCCGTAGGGGCGTGCTGGACTGTTGCCGTTAACTATTATGCTTTCTTTGTTATTCCCATGTGGTGTTTTGGTGTTGCATGCTCGTGTGTAGGAACTACTTAGCTCGGGGGGACTTGCCACAGTCTTTGCTCCTCGAGGCTGAGGCCTCGTCGTGTGCCTTGTGGCCTACAAGAATTAGTCAGGAGAGGTAACTTCCGTCTTGGTCGTGAGGGCAACCGACTCGGGTCCTGTGTTCGTGTCGCGATGCCCGTGGGGCACGGGCTGGGAGGAGTGCTCCCGCAGTGGACTTGGATAGGAAAGCCTCACGATACTGGGTCAGAAAACACTCGCGAGGGCACCCGCGCAGCCCCCTCGCGAGACTTGCGAAAGAGAAAACGAGTCAGGTGGGCGACAAAGACAGAGAATCACGGGTTGGGGATGGCAACAACGCTAAAAGCAACTCCAATAAAATTTCAGATAAGGATGAACAAGCCAACTGCAGAAAGCAAATGAAAAAGCCGCGTCCGATACCTAATCTAGTCTTCGACGTCTTCTCACCAGCGCGGAACTAAGTGCTACCACTGGGTGTGGGTGGGAGCCCCCGAGGCCCGAGGGCGGCTCTCCGGAGACTCCGGGGCGTGTACAACCCCAACTCATTATTATGTGAGTGTCATGGGTGGCGAGCTTCACAGGCATTGGCCTTCTTCACAGGCTCTGGGTCTTTCTCGGGGCGATGAGCTTCACAGGCATTTGCCTTCTTCACAGGCACCATGCCTTTCTTGGTACGACTAGCTTCAGAGGCGATGGGCCTTTCTTCAAGAGTAGAACTTCCGGAGGTGCTGCATGTTCCACGCGTTCGGGATGGGCACCCTCTCCTGAGTATCCAAGCGTGCGGCGCCAGGCCTGGAGAGATGAACAACCTTGAACGGGCCCTGCCACATGTGCGAGAGCTTGTGCAGCCCTTCCCTGGAGAGCACCTGCTTGAGCACAAGGTCACCTACCTCGAGAGTCCTGGGGCGGATGTTGCGGCAGTGGTACCACCGCAACACCTGTTGGTATCTTGCTGCCCGAAGCGCAGCCTCCCGATGGTGTTCCTCTCCCAGCAGGAGGTCCACCCCCTGCATGGCGTCCTGCTGTGATTTGTCGAAAGCCAGGACCCACGCGGAGCGATGCCTGACCTCGTGAGGAAGGACTGCCTCAGCCCCGTAGATGAGGAAGAACGGGGTTTCGCCGGTCGATTTGGTAGCGGTTGTGCGAATGGACCATAGCACGGAATGAAGCTCGTGGTGCCAGCCCCTGCCGCAGGCCTCCAGCTTCTTCTTGAAGGTCCGGGTTTTGAGGCCTTTCAGGACCTACGCGTTGGCGCGTTCAGCTTGGTCGTTGCTCCGAGGGTGTGCCACTGAATCGTAGCATATCTGCGTTCCAAGGTTAGCACAATATGTTTTGAAGAGATTGCTAGTGAACTGTGAACCGTTGTCTATGATGATATGATTAGGCACCCCAAACCGGCTCACGGGGCCCTTGATAAACTTGACCACTGAGCCAGCTGGGATGGTGCGGACAGCTTCCACCTGTGCCCACTTTTTGAACTTGTCAATGGTGATGTAGAGGTAGCGGTAGCCGCCTGGCGCCCGGGGAAACGGGCCAAGGATGTCCAGTCCCCAAATAGCAAATGGCCATGAAAGGGGGATGGTTTGTAGGCCCTAAGCCGGCTGATGAATCTGCTTGGCGTGGAATTGAGAGGCTTCACAAGCTTTTACCAGTTCAATCGCGTCGTTGAGTGCTGTTGGCCAATAAAACCCGCTCTGAAATGCCTTGCCGACGAGGGTCCGTGAAGACGAGTGGTGCCCACAGTCCCCACCATGAATGTCTGCCAGTAACTCTTTCCCTTGCTCCCTAGAGATGCAACGCAGGGAAACGTCATTCGGCCACTTCCGGTAGAGTTCTCCGTCTTGGATGCAGTAGGCCGTGGCCTGCCGCGCCACACGTTCTGCGTCCTCCTCCTTCTCTAGCAGAGTCCCTTGCGTCAGGTAATCTTTGAATTATGCAGTCCAACATCCCTCCTGAGGCTCCAGTGCCAGGAGCAGGCGAGCTCCCGAGGTTGGGCCGTAGGCCGAGGCTCCCGAGGCAGGCGGCTAAGGGAGCTCCTCCCGAGGCTGCGCTGTACTTGGTAGTGTTGATGCTGCTAAGGGTCTGAAGAGTCGTTCCTCAAAGACGCCGGGCTCCTGAGGCAGTCGCCTGTACGCCCTCCTGGCGATGTCGTCAGCCTCTTGATTGGTGTCGCGGGGCACGTGCTGCAACTCTAACCCCCAAAACTTCTGTTCCATCCTGCGGACCTCTGCAAGATATGCTTCCATGTGTTCGTCCTTCGGCTCGTACACCTTGTTGGAGAAGTTGATGAGGAGTTGTGAATCGCCCTTGATGATGAGGCGCTTTACCCCCAAAGTGGCTGCAGTTTTCAAGCCTGCTATCAGGCCCTCGTATTCTACTATGTTATTGGAGACCTTCTCTCCATGCTGGAAGCAGAGCTGCATGGTGTAATAGAGCTTGTCTTGAGTGGGAGATATGAGCACTGCGCCTGCCCCTGCGCCATGTCGCGAGAACGCCCCATCGAAGTACATGACCCAGCTGTCCGGTGCTTCACTTCGTGGGGAAAGCGACCGATCCTCGCCCGCTTCGAGCCCTGGTGCCTCCGTCCATTCCGCCACAAAATCTACAAGTGCGGCTCCCTTGATGACTCTGGTCGTGCTGAATTCCAGCTGAAATGCTTGCAACTCGATGTTCCATTCAGCGACCCTTCCAGCTGAGTTGGGGCTCCTAAGTACCCTTTCCAAGGGATATGCCGAGACGACCTTGATGGGGTGACCTTGAAAGTAGTGTTGCAGCTTGCGTGAGGCCACTAGGAACGCAAGGAGGAGTTGCTGAGGCATGGGGTATCGTGCCCTCGCGTCTCGCAGCACCGTGCTAATGAAATACACAGGATGCTCGATGAGGTTGAGAGTGCTGGTGTGGCCTGCGTCTTTTGGAGGTTGAGGCGCCTCCCGAGACGACGGAGCCCCCAGCGCTTGGTCGCCTGGCGGGGCCTCCTCCGCCCTGGGTGCATCCCCATGCTGAGGCTGATCCCCATCTGCCATGGTCGTGGTCTTCGCAAGGCTTTCTTGGCCTTGTCCCGCTTCGGCCGGGGCTACGACTGACGCGGTCTTGGCCCGGCGCTCCTCCCGTACTGCCACCAGGTCTGCGTTGGCGGAGTAGGGCGTGGTTGCAAGGTAGAGCACCAAGGGCTCCTGAGGGCGCAGAGCTACCATCACCGGAGGGCTGGTATGGTACTTCTTGAGATCTTGGAATGCTTCGTCAGCCTCTTCAGTCCATTCGAACAGGCCCTTCTTCTTCATCAGCTTGAAGAAGGGTAGTGCTCGCTCCCCCAGCTTGGATATGAAGCGTCCCAATGCGGTTACTCGCCCGGTGAGCTTCTGCATTTCTCTGAGGGTCTTCGGCGAACTCATGTCTTTGACTGCCTTGACCTTCTCTGGGTTAGCCTCGATACCTCTGTGGGACACGAGGAAGCCCAAAAGCTTTCCCGAGGGCACTCCGAATATGCACTTCTCCGGGTTGAGGCGCAGGTCCACTTTGCAGAGGCTCGCTGTCACGCCCAATATGCGATACTATCCTAAAGAGACTCGAAGGTCCCACCAAGGATCGAACCGCATATTGAAACGCTTTTGCAAGGTGGATATCATTACATCAACATTACATAATAGATGGGAATACATACAAGAGGCATACAATGCCACATGAATACAACATCATCTTACATAAGAGCACCATCCGACTACGGATGAAACACAAAAAGAAACTCAAACAACATCCACCCTGCTAGCCTAGGCTGCCGACCTGGAACCTATCCCCTAATAGAAGAAGAAGCAGAAGAAGAACTCCAAAACAAGTAACCATCACTCTCGCGTCATGATCATCGCATAACTTGTACTCTGCAATCGTTGTTGTAGTAATCTGTGAAACCCACGAGGACTCAGCAATCCCATTACCATGGGTATCAAGACTAGCAAAGCTTAATGGGAAAGGAAGTGGTAAAGTGGTGAGGTTGCAGGCGACTAAGCATATATGGTGGCTAACATACGCAAATAAGAGCGAGAAGAGCAGCAAACGGAATGGTCGTGAAGCTAGCAATGATCAAGAGGTGATCTGAACTCCTACTTCGTCAAACATAACCCAAAACCGTGTTCACTTCCCGGACTCCACCGAGAATAGACCATCACGGCTACACACGCGGTTGATGCGTTTTAATTCGGATCTGGTGTCAAGTTATCTACAACCGAACATTAACAAATTCCCATCTGCCACATAACCGCGGGCACGACTTTCGAAAGTTTATACCCTGCAGGGGTGTCCCAACTTAGCCCATGATAAGCTCTTGCGGTCAACGAAGGATATTCCTTCTCCCAGGAAGACCCGATCAGTCTCGGAATCCCGGTTTACAAGACATTTCGACAATGGTAAAACAAGACTAGCAAAGCCGCCCGATGTGCCGACCAATCCCGATAGGAGCTGCACATATCTCGTTCTCAGGGCAACACCGGATGGGACTAGCTACGAGTAAAACCAAACCTCAAGTTGCCCGAGGTGGCCCATGAGTAGCTCGATTTGGACCAACACTCGAAGAAGCACCGCCTAGGGGGTTAAATAAAGATGACCCTCGGCTCCTAAACCCAAGGGAAAAGGTCTAGGTGAGGCAAATGGTAAAACCAAGGTTGGGCCTTCTTTGAGGAGTTTTATTCAAAGCAAACTGTCAAGGGATCCCATAAATCACCCAACCGCGTAAGGAACGCAAAATCCGGGAACATAACACCGGTATGACGGAAACTAGGGCGGCAAGAGTGGAACAAAACACCAGGCATAAGGCCGAGTCTTCCACTCTTTACCAAGTATATAGATGCATTAACTAAATAAGAGATATTGTGATATCCCAACATAATCCTGTCCACCATGGAGCAATCTTCAACTTCACCTGCAACTAACAATGCTATAAGAGGGGTTGAGCAAAGCGGTAACATAGCCAAGCCACAGTTTGCTAGGAAGGGTGAAAAGGTTAGGGGCTAACATGGCAATTTGGGAGGCTTGAAGAGCAAAAGATAGGTAGCGCAGCAAAGCGATAGAACGAAGCAACTAGCATAGCAATGATAGTAGTGAGATCCAGGGTAGCGGTCATCTTGCCTGAAATCCCGCAAGGAAGAAGAACGAGTCCATGAAGAAGACGAACGGATGAAGCCGAACCAAGCGTAGACGAACGAATCCTCACGGTCGCAACAAAACGGGAACTATCGAGAAGAAGCACATAACATAGTAAACACACCACACATGAACAAGGCATGATGCTCAACCAAGTATGATGCAATACAAGACTACATGAAGCTACTCATGGCAAGAGATGATGCATACAAGAGCAACACATCAAGGCAAGTTTAAATGGGGCTGGAAACAACATATAACAATTCCGGTAAGTCCTCATATGCAAGTTTCAAAGTTGGTCCAGATCTGAACAAACATTAAGTTGAAGTTGTTTAACATCAAGTTAAGATGCACCAACATGATCTACACGAGATTCTAGCCAAGTTACATATAAAGTTCATTTAGTTCGGAGCTATGGCCTAGAAGATATGAGCAAAACAAGTTAAACATGGCATTGATGCAAAATGCATAAAAACATCAAGCAAACACCTCAAAACAATGATGCAACATGATAATATGAAACTACATGCAATTCTAAGCAAGTTTCATATAGAGCACACTCAAAACAGAGCAACGGTTCAACACATACACTCTATACAAGTTTAAAGGACAAGCTGTCCAAACCAGCAACTAGGCATTTAGCAAGCATCAAAGCAATAAGCTAAAGCATCCCAACATGAAAACAAAAGGCATGGGCATGAAGTACAGGTAAAGCATGACAAAACATGAACACTGAGCTATCTCCAGAAGTCACAAGAACATGCTCAAAAGGACATGGCAAGATTGCAAATAATAACAGTTTCAGGCTTAGCAGAAATAACATCAGGTTGCAATGTTTAGAGCTATCAAACAACATGTTAGAGGAACTTAATATGGAAAACAAAGGCATGTCATGATACTACTAAATGCATAGAACAAAAGTCCTTTACTGACCATGAGCCAAAAAGGCACAGAAGGTATGATGGCACCCATGTAAACATGGCAATCGATATGACAGATTCATACATGGCAGGATCAATAATAAGTAGGCATGTTGGTGAGCTTGTACCACTCACCACAGACCACAGAGCAATACATGGCATGGAAAGGCAACCAACAGTAAGAAGGCATGTTTTTGAAGCTTAACATGGTAAGAGCAAGTTCATATCATGCTTGGATAACTAAGAACAATAATGGCAACATTGAACTTAATGTTAACAGGCTGACAGCAACATTATTTAGCAACTTTGAGGGAAAGATAAAAACAAGCTACAGCAGGCTATAAATTCAAACAGGGGCATGGATGGATAGAGCATGATATGTATAACAAAACATCCTTAGTGAACATCTCCAGATTATGCATAGAATGACTTGTATAAGCAGGTTTACATAGCATCATGATATAGCAGAAACAGTCCAGCAAACAGTAACAGCAAGTACCCTACTTCACGAGCTCGATGCACTCACTACAAGACTCACAAAAATACATGGATTGCACCTATGTAAAGATGGCATGATGTAGTACAAAACACATGTAGAGCTCGTACTCATAGGACGCACACATGAAATGCAACAAAAATGACAAATCATCAAGTTATAACAGTTGCAGCAGATTAACATCATATAGAGCTCTTGCAATGATGATTCGGGCATCAAGATGATCGCAAACAAGCATGGCGCACTGGAACAAAATGAGGGACATCTCATGATGAACATTTTGATATATCGTGCGCATGAAATGGAGCTACGGTCATGGATTTATGATGCGATGAACATGTGAACATAATGCAAGATTTTCCGGGACTTGGCAGAAAAACAACCTCGGGGAGAAGGGTTGATGTCGGTGTACTAAAGTAGGGGTACCTTAGTATCCCGAACTTGTGCACGGGCAGTCGCAGCGTCCCGCGGCAAGGCTTGCCGGGCGTCCGCCAAGATCCTTCGCTATTCCTATTACTGCCATTCAAGAACAAAGTGTTTAACTGTGAAGACAAGGCCCCGGCAAGAGGAGCTTGCCGGGAAGGACAAGACCCCGGCAAGAGGAGCTTGCCGGGAAGGCCAACCAAGGCATTTTGAGAGACTTGCCGCGATGCACCGCGCGTCCCGGCAAGACCCGGCGAGCGACAAGCTTGCGGGTGCGACAAGACAGCGACCACGGCAAGGCGCTTGCCGCGGCGAAGCCACCACTCTGCGCCCACGCTCCAGGGCATCCGACGACGTGTCGCCGCAGGATCGTTCCTGGTGCACGTGGCGAGTAGCTGTGCAGCCAAGCGGTGCGAGGTGGCAAGTGGAGATGACGAGAAGGCCATCGTGGCGATCGGTGGCGCCCCTAACGGTCGTTTCCTGCACTGTTTAGGCGACCGGACAGGCATTAAATGCCCTTGTCCCCTGCCGTCAGAGTTAGGTAGGGGGCACTATTGATAGCCGTTGTACCAACCCCTATTTTTACTTTTTTACCCCTCTCTGCGTTGCCACCTGTCGGTGACCCCTTTAACCTATAAAAGGAGGCCCATGTGCATGTAGAAGGGGTTCGACTCATTCGAAACTACAACACACCCATGCTCTCGAGCAAGAACAGAATAGAAACACAAAGCAGCAGTAGGAGTTTTATCTCTCCGGAGAGCTCCGAAGCTGGGTAAAATCCCTCGCGTGCTTCGCCTCGATCTGCTCTTCGTGCGCCCTCCGCTCCCTGCCGGACCGAAAAGGGGCCCTTCCCCATAGGTGCTCGTTTCCCACGACATCTTTGGCGCACCAGGTAGGGGGCGTCGAGGTTGTGCGAACCTGATCCGGCGCCTGCGCGCTTAATCGTCATCTTCATCGACATGCCTCCGAAGAAGAAGGCTTTGGAGGTGGCCGCTCCGTCCATGTCGATCCCACTGCCGCTGGAGCAAACGGGCGGTGGGGTAGACGCCGGCGGAGGAATGGGCACTGACGGGGGGACTCACATCGTCACCAGATCTAAGGACAAGGCCCCGCAGACCTCGGCATCCGTACATGCACCGCGCCCCTCTCAGGAGGCGCGGGATCGACAATGCCATGGTGCTCCTGGCACCGTGCTCGCGTTGGAGCAAGGACAAGCTGGCGGATCGCGGGACGCTCAAGGCCAACATGCACGCCAACACGTTGGCGCGAGCGCGGCACGGTCGCCTGGACGAGATGTTGCTCCTTCTAACACTGTTAGAAGTTTGAGCATATCACGCTCCTCGCGTCGTTCGCCCTCGCCGCCGAAAACCCCAGAAGAAGCGTTGGCTCGAGCCCAACTGCTACTAGACTACCCTCCGGCGCCGGACAAGATCGATGACTGGAGGATCACCATCCAGAGCCTCATCGGCTACGCCAACGGCGACAAGCCCTAGCAACCAAGCTTGTCTAAGCCGCGGGAAGACGCCCAGGCGCAAGCCGGTGGCGGCAAGACCGGTGGGGGTGCCACCACCGTGCACTCCCCGCCCCGAAGGCCAAGATCGCCGACTCGCCGGGCTAATCTCGACACCGACTCCACCGCGTCGTCGGACCCGCGAGCTCGCCGCGATCAACGCCAAGTTCTCCAAGAACGACGACAAGAAGACGCTCGTACCCGCATCGAGCGTCGAAGAGAAGCGCGGTGTCAGTCAGACCAGCGCGCTGGGCCCACTGTCGATATGCATGCGCCAGGGGAACCAGGCGACTTGCCGTACGCGGTAGGTTGCCCTGCGTTCACTCGTGAGCTGCGGCAGTCCAAAGGCCCAACCAAGAACTTCAAACCAGACATACCCGAAAGTACGATGGCGGGATACATCCGTCGGAGTTCCTCGGCATCTACACCATCGCGGTGCGAGGCTGCGGGGGTGCAACGAGAAGATCTCGCCAACTACTTCCGGTGCTCAAGCCCAACGCCGATCTTGGCTCATGCACTTGCCGCAACTCCATCTCCTCATGGGCGGATCTGTGCCATCAGTTTGTCGGCGCCTTCACAGGCGGCCACAAGCCCCATGGCCAGGAGAGCGATCTTCATCTGCTTCGCCCGAAGGAAGGAGAACCCTGCGCAAGTTCATACGAGATTCAGCCAGTGCAGCGCAACATCCCGACGTCCACCCTACGCGGTTATCAGGTAGCGTTCCATCGAAACGCGAATCGCAGGATGAGGAGGAGATGGCGATGTGCAAAATCAGAGATGTCGATGAGCTATATGCTCGCCGACAAATGTGCACATGCTAAGGAGGGAGGAAACTCCCGGAGAGAACGCAGGAGCGTATGATCTCGACAAGTGAGGATGCCGCCGGCAAAGAAGAACCGGGCGGAATAACGAAAGAGAAAAGCTAAGGATGTGCTAGTTGTCGAGCGTCCTTAACGGAGGTGGCGCCGAGAAGGCCAAAGCTGGTGACTCCGGCGAGGCTGTGGTGGCCGCCGACAAGCGTGACGGCTCCGCAAGCGATCTTGCAAGATCCACCGCACCAAGGGCCATGATCTCGGGCTGCTGCAGAAGGTTGAGCAGCTTGTTGAGCTGCGAAAGCTGAATATGAGTGGCGTGACAAGGAGAAGGCCCAAGAAGGTGGTGGAGGATCCGGCAAGAAGCGTCCTGCCCGGGGAGGACGCCGCGGCAAGGCTAAACAGCGGCAAGGAGACAGGCCTCCCCGCGGCCGCGACAAGGATGAAGACGAGGACGAAGACGAAGAGATGGATGAGGATGAGGCCGACGAGCAGGAGTTTCAGAAGGCAACAGAGGTTTTGTGCGTTGACGGCGGTGCTTCTCTGCACACCTCGCACCGCCAACTCAAACAGTGGGTGCGGGAAGTGAACGCAGTAGAACCGTCCGTTGAGTCGCGCAAGCCCCTGAAGTGGTCCAGCACGCCCATCGTCTTTGACGTTGAGGATGACCCTGATCGCATAACTGCGGTCGGCTGCTTGCCGATGTTGGTTTCGCCAACAATCCGCAACCTCAAGGTCACAAAGATGCTAGTTGACGGCGGGGCCGACTTGAATCTGATCTCTTCTGCGGTGCTCAAGAAGCTCCAGATCCCCGACAGCAAGCTCGAAGAGAGTGGTACCTTTCAAGGCATAAATCCGGGAAGGAGCAAGCCGAAGGGGAAGATTACACTGCCAGTGACATGTGGCAGCGAGCTGAACTTCAGGACAAAGAAGGTCACCTTTGACGTGGCTGATTTCCCATTGCCCTAAAATGGGATACTTGGTCGTCCAGCGCTCGCCAAGTTCATGGCAGCCTCTCATTATGCTTACAACGTGCTCAAGATGCCCGGTCCGATAAGTGTCATCTCTGTCCCCGGCGACAAGAAAGATGCACTTATCTGTACCGACAAGATCTACCGGGAAGCAGCAGCCGCAGCAGAACGCAAACCACTTGCCACTGAAGCTCCCGGGGGGAAGAAGAAGACCAAGTCCGCAAGAGTAGCTCGATGCCCACTCCGCAAGCGCAGCTCTTGAGTGCTGCGCTACCGCCGAGGACGCACCATCGAGCTCCACCGGCAAGTGCAAGAAGGCAAAGACAGCTTCACCAGAAACCAAGAAAGTGGCTGCCAAGGAGGACGGCACTGGTGGTACCTTCACCATCAGTGCCACGCTTGACCCTAAATAGGAAAGCGCGCTCGTTGCTTTTCTGCGGGTGAATGTTGATGTGTTTGCATGGCAACCATCTGACATCCCCGGTGTTCCCAGGAAAGTAATTGAGCACCACCTTGCCGTCTGCCCTCATGCACGGCCCGTCAAGCAGAGAGTCAGGAAACAGGCAGTGGAACGCCAAGAGTTCATTGCGGAGGAGATCAAGAAGTTGGAAGCAGCAGGCCTTGTCCGAGGAGTACTCCATCCAACGTGGTTAGCCAATCCAGTAGTCGTGCGCAAGGCGAACGGGAAGTGGAGGCTTTGTATTGACTTCACTGATGTTAATAAAGCTTGTCCCAAGGATCCATTTCCCTTGCCGCGCATTGACCAGATTGTCGACTCCACAGCAGGATGTGATTTGCTTTCATTTCTTGACGCATACTCAGGATATCATCAGATCTTCATGGCAGAGGAAGATGAAGAGAAGACCGCGTTCATTACTCCATGTGGCACGTACTGTTTTGTACGAATGCCTTTCGGACTAAAGAATGCTGGTTCAACGTTTGCAAGAGTAGTCAGTCATGCTTTTGAGCCACAGTTGCACAGAAATGTAGAAGCTTACATGGATGACATAGTGGTCAAGAGCAAGGACAAAGAAACTTTGATCCAAGATTTAGACGAGACTTTTGCAAATCTGCGCAAGATCAATCTCAAGTTGAATCCCGAGAAGTGCGTGTTTGGAGTTCCTTCCGGCAAGCTTCTCGGATTCTTTGTATCTCAGCGAGGGATCGAAGCCAATCCCGACAAGATCAAGGCCATTGAACAGATCGAAGCACCGAAGCGCGTCAAGGATGTGCGAAGGCTTGCCCGCTGTGTTGCTGCTCTTAGTAGGTTCATCTCTAAGTCTGCTGAGCGCGCCCTGCCATTTTTTAAAATTTTGAAAAAGGCAGGTCCAATGAAATGGACTCCGGAAGCGGAGGCTGCACTGCAGGACTTGAAGAGATACCTATCCTCCACTCCAATACTTGTCGCACCTAAGCCACAAGAGAAGTTGCTGCTATATCTAGCGGCAACCAATCAAGTGGTTAGTGCTGCGTTAGTAGCGGAGAGGGAGGCGGATGATGAGCCAGCGACCGTGGCAAGCAAGTCTGGCGACAAGCAGGGGGCTTCCCCGACAAGTTCTGGTCCCGGCGAGGATGGATCTGCGCAGCCACAAGAAGAGAAACAGAAGAAGATGGTGCAGCGCCCAGTTTATTTTGTCAGTGCCCTTCTGCAGGGGGCTAGGTCAAGGTACTCTGGTGTGCAGAAGTTGCTTTTCGGCCTTCTCATGGCCTCGAGAAAGCTGCGCCATTATTTTCAAGCACACGAGATCACAGTTGTCACTCGCTTTCCGTTGAAGAGGATATTGCAGAATCCAGAAGCAACAGGCAGGATTGTCGAGTGGGCACTGGAACTGTCAAGCTTTGGCCTCAAGTTTGAAAGTACTTCAACTATCCAGAGCCGAGCATTGGCAGAATTCATAGCAGAGTGGACGCCAACACCTGATGAAGAAACTCCGGAGACGTGGATCCCCGTCAAAGAAGCAAGCAAGGAATGGATCATGTACTTTGATGGTGCCTTTTAAGCCCAAGGCGCCCGGTCTTGGCGTGTTACTTGTCGCACCCACCGGAGAGCACCTCAAGTACGTGGTCCAGATGCACTTTCCCAAGGAGCAAGCAACAAACAATACTGCAGAGTATGAAGGCTTGCTTGCCGGACTCAGGATCGCGGCAGACCTTGGGATCAAGAAGCTTATTGTCAGGGGTGACTCACAGCTTGTCGTCCGTCAAGTGAACAAAGATTATCAGAGTCCGTTGATGGAAGCCTACATTGATGAAGTGAGGAAGTTGGAAGAGCATTTTGACGGCTTGCAGATGGAACATGTTCCAAGAGCTCAAAATGACATTGCAGATGGCTCACAAAATGCGCCGCACTTAAGTTGCTCAGGGAACCAGGGATCTTTGTGCTCAAACCGACTCAACCATATGTAACACCATCAACTGGACAGAGCAAAAAGAGGAAGTTAATTTCTGGTGACTACTTTCCGGCAGAGCTCTCCAAAGCCGCCGCCAAGAAGATCCCCAAGATCAACACAACGAGTGCTGAGGAGCAGCCTGCTCCGACAAGCCCGAGGGTTTGTTTTGTTGAAGCAGACGCTCCCGAGAAGTTGTGTCCCAACACGCTTGCCGGGGAGCATCACGCTCCGGCTGAATCACAGATTCTTGCCGTGGAAGCGAGATGTTCCCAGCAAAGATTTGGCGCCTTTAGTCCTCCTCGTTGAGCCACAAGCTCCGGCATGGGCACAGCAGATCGTCCATTTCCTTCAAACAGGAGAATTTCCCGAAGAGCAAGAAGAAGTAGAGAGAGTAGCCCGGCAATCAAGTATGTACCAGTTTGTCGATGACATCTTTATGTAAGAAGATTCAACGGAGTGAAATTGAAGTGCATTTCCCGGGAAGAAGGACAGGAGCTGTTGGCGGAGATACATGGAGGCATATGTGGTCATCACATTGGCGCAAGAGCACTTGCCGGCAAAGCCTTCCGGTAAGGTTTCTTTTGGCCAACAGACCTCCAGGATGCAACTGCACAAGTAACCAAGTGTGAAGCGTGCCAGTTCCACTCCAAGCAGATACATCAACCAGCTCAAGCTCTCCAAACGATCCCTTTGTCCTGGCCATTTTCGGTCTGGGGGCTCGACATCCTCGGCCCCTTTCCCCGAGCTGTCGGGGGCTTTCAATACTTGTACGTGGCAATCGACAAGTTCACAAAGTGGCCAGAAGTGGAAGCAGTGAGGAAGGTGATAGCACAGTCAGCAGTCAAGTTCTTCAGGTTGATTGTTTGCCGTTTCGGAGTCCCTAACAGGATCATCACCGACAATGGCACTCAATTCACGAGCCGCACCTTCATGCAGTACGTCCAAGATCTTGGCACCAAGATCTGCTTTATTCGCTTGCTCACCCGAGAAGCAACGGTCAAGCGGAGAGGGCAACGCTGAAGTCTGCGCGGGCTCAAGACCAGGACTTTCGATAGGCTGCACAAGTCGCGGAGGAAATGGATCGAGGAGCTGCGGTGGTTCTTTGGTCAATCAGACGACGCCAAATCGAGCCATCGGACGTACACCTTTTGCTCTTGTCTACGGAGCAGAGGCAGTTCTCCCTACGGAACTCGTATACGGATCGCCTCGAGTGCTCGCTTATGATGAGCTTGAGCAAGATCAGCTGCGGCAAGATGATGCGCTGCTCCTCGAGGAAGATCGTCTTCAGGCTGCTGTACGAGCTGCTTGCTACCAGCAAGCTTTGCGTCGCTACCATAGCCGCAAAGTTAATGCCAGAAGCTTCGAGGAAGGCGACCTTGTTCTTCGGCGCGTTCAATCCGCCAAGAATTCCAACAAGTTGACGCCAAAGTGGGAAGGCCCTTATCGGGTAAAGCGAGTCACTAGGCCTGGTGCTGTCCGCCTTGAGACCGAAGATGGTTTTCCGGTGAGCAACTCCTGGAACATAGAGCATCTTCGTATGTTTTACCCATAAGGCGCGGTTGCCGGAACCTGCTGTCCCGGCAACCACCTTTTGTACAAGCTTTGCCGCTGTTGCATGTAACCCTTTGTACAAAGCCAGGCGCAGATCCCGTGCATAAATAAAGATCATGTGCTATGCAAAAGTTGTCAAATTTCATGCATTTTTCTTTTTCGCATGTATAATCTGACACCTCGTGCAGCACTTGCTCCCGGTAAGCAATAACGAGCCTTAAGGCTCCATATCTTTATTTTCTCTTCTTTCTTTCTCTCAAAAGAGAAGGTTCATCCGCCCACAAGTTCACTGGGGGGAAGAGAAGATGGTGGTGTGGACTAGGCGTCATTCAAAGAAGTATAGCCTTTGCCGGGACGCAGGCGACAGAAAAGCTAAGTTGCCAAAGTTTGAGCACAATCATTTTTAAATTTCTTAAGTTATATTCCTTGAACGACCACGCTTTGTATGGAAAACCTGTGCGCGGAGGAACCGGCTCGGGGCTAGTTGCGCCCCTACTTTGTTTCGAGTCTGCTCAACAATGTAACTGTGCTGCGACTAGTCCCGACAAGGTTTCTTGCCGGAGGCAACACCGCCAGCAGGCTGCTGATGTTCCGCACTCAGCGCTCGCGGCAAGGGTGCCTGCGCCGGCAAGTTCCCTAAAAGCGTAGGGCAAAAACATACAATGGGGGAATCAAGTAAAGGATATAACATAGCAAGCATTGCCCAAAATAAAGTTATATTACAAAAGTAACTTGTTGCGGCACTGACTAAATTGTTCTCATAACTTAAATAACAGTGACAAGGAAGGGAGAAGAAGGGTGGCCTAATCCACGCGCTCGCCATTGATCCTCCTGACTTCATTCACCTTGTCCACAATGGGTGCAACAATGGCTTTGAGCTCTTCAAGATCAGCATCCGCCGGCAGCTTCTTGAGGACGCGGGTGAGGTCGAGGCCCGGGTTGCGGAAGAGTATCTTCACCAACACCTTCTCCAAGACCTTGGCGCAGATTGCGCGCGACTCGTCAGCCAACTTCTTTGGGATCCTTTCCTGGAGCTGCTGGAGAGCCGTCGCCACACCCTTTAAGAAAAGAGTAAGCTTGGCGCTGGGCTGGAGGTTCTCGTCGGAGGAGTACCCGAAGCCCGCCAAGTCCAGTTCAGCCAGCTCCTCGTCGATGGTAGCAGCAATGTTGACGAGGCCCTCTGTCCAGAGCTCCACCGTGGCCCTGAAGGTGTTTTGAGTCTCGGCGGCCCTCGTTAGCAGCTCCTCGTTGCCCTTGATCTCTTGCTTCAAGTCTTCCTCCCTCTTCTTGGCACCGTCTAGCGTCTCCGTCAAGGTGGCCAGCTTCAGCTCCAAGTCAGCATTTGAGTCCTTGACGGCGTTCAGTTCCTTGCCCTTGTCGGCAAGTTGGACTTGCAGATCGCCGTGAGAAAGGGCATCCTTCTCGCGTTAGCGCTGGAGTGCGGCAAGCTCTTCATTCTTCCCTTTCAGATCAGCCTCCAGCTGCGTCACCTTCACCTCCAATTCCTTCTTGGCAGCTTCGGCAGCCGCGGCAGCGTCCTTCGCCTCCTTGAGCGCCCCGCCAAGTGATTGCTCACGTGCGGCGAGCTCCTCCTCGTAGCTATCCAGATTGACTTTCCGCTGCGTCAGTTCACGTTCCCGGGTGGACACCTCCTCAGCGGCAAGCCTCTGTTGCTCCTCGGCCTCTACCTTCTCAAGGATGAAGGCCTTCCGTGCCTCGACAAGTTGCGCCCTCTCCTCCGCGATGGACCGGAGGGCCTCTTGGTTTCGGCTCTAGAGCTCCTCCGCATGTTTCTCTATGTCAACTCCCGCCCGTGCAACAAGCGCTTCCCGGGACTCCAGCTTCGCCTGCCGGGCGCGGTAGAGCGATACCAGCTTCCGGAGCAGTTGCTCCTCCTCGGACTCGCCGCTGCTACTGCTTGGTGCGTCAACCACCGACAGCCCGGCGGAGGCGAGCACCTCTCCGTCAAAAGACTCTCCTCGATCGGGCGCCTGGAGCTTGACGCCCGTGGAAGATGGATGAAGACACCTCGCCGCCTTCAAGTAGGCGCCGGGGCTGGGGCTCCTCGGAGCCAGTCTTTGCGTCGATGGCGGCAGAGGGTCGGCGGTCGGTGTAGCGCCTTGCGCCTCTGCGCCCTCCGGTCGTCGGATGATCGCGGGCCCCGCGCCCGGCTCCTGCACCAAGCAGCCTTGGCGGCCTCTTCACCGCGGGATCTTTAGCATCAGCCTCTTCCTCGGCGGCGGGGGCATCTTCAGTGTTGCCGCGTGCTTCCTCCTCACCGGTGGCCTCAGTCTCCATCGGGTCGGTGGGAGGGGATCTCAAGATAGGAAGAGGAAGAAAAGTCAAGCAAATATCCAAAAGAAGATCAAGAAGAACCCAAGGGAAAGTTTTTCGACAAGGAGGGTTACTCAGTCTTTGGGCTCCGGACCATAGGCTCCACCACCGAAGGCTCACTGGTTCCGTCCCTTGCCGGGCACCTCTCCCTTGCCGGAGAGCGCCCCCTTGTCGGAGAATCGCCCCTTGGCGGCGTAGTCGAAGCAGACAGCACCTCTGGAGCGGCTTCTGGTTGCTCCTGATGGGCCTGCTCTGCTCCTACACAAGCAAGTCAACAATCAAGATATCAGCAAAGAAAGAGCACCCAGGCACGCCCCACAATAGGAAGTGAACAAATACTTACGCTGGGGGCTGTGCTGGGGGCTGCTTCGAGGAGATGGTACCGGGTCCGTCAAGGTGGTCTCGGACGTGTCCTCTGCCATCACAGCAGGATCGTCCTCGATGACAACTACGGGGACCTTGGCCCTCTTCGCCGCTCTCTCGGCCAGAGTCCTAAAATGGAACAAGGATTCAGAGGGAAGCATATCAGATGCAAGATAAGAAACAGCAGAGATCGAAGAAATACAAGTACAACAAGGGGAAAGTCTTACTCCTCCTCCTCTTCTTCCTCCTCGTCGGAGCTCAGCGGAGAGAGGTCAAGTCTGCACCCCTTCTGCGCGGTGAGGCGGAGGAGTAGGCTCCTTAGGCGCTTGCCGGATCTTTGCAGCAGGTCGGCGTGGCGGCTCGAGAAGATTTAGCCCAGATTGCGGCCAAGAGCATGAGATGCTCTCTGCAACGGTACTTGCCCTGATGGAGCGTGCCCAGCAGTGCTGCGGCTGTTAGCCCGTCTGCCCGCCTGCTGTGTGTCTCCGGCCTGCTGAAGACGCCTCCTTGTTTGAGCTGGGGGCTGCGCTGAGGGCCCCGTCTGCGGCAAGCTGCTTGAAGATGGTTGGCCACTTGCGCCCCTGGCAGGCTCGCTTGCCTCAGCTTCGGGCTCCTCCTTGCCAGTGACCTCCCCGCCAAGGTCCTCTCGGTAGGCAAGGTTTGCCCCCTCGGCCGCCTCTGCCTCCTCCAACGTGAAGCCAAACTCACCTGCGGCGGCGGCTGCTGCCACCTCTTCAGCCCTGGTGGCGATGTACCGCATCTCGTCGTCGGTGGTGTCGCGGGTGAGGAGCCTCTGCTCGTCGGCACGGACTGCTACCTCCACCAAGCTGTCGAAGAATTGCCGCACTACATCGTCGGCGGGATCCTTCCAAGTTGGGATAATCCCATGTGAGTCGCACTCCGGCATCATTGCACGGATGCGATCAAGCTGGGAGTTGTTGCCTGATGGGATGACGCCATGCGGCAGCCTGAACCACTCCGGATGGTTGGCGTCGTGCTTGAATAGCTCCTTGAGCATCCCGTCAAGCTCCAGAACTGTGAAGTTGAACTTGAGGCCTGGACGCAGCCTCATGATATCCGCCGGGCCGCCAAACAGCCAGGCAGGCCTCCTCCTCTCCTGCAGAGGGGCGATGCGACGGCGAAGGAAATCCGCGCCAACGGCCCCTACTGTGAGCCCGGCAAGCCTGAGCCGCAGGATTCGGGTGCTGGCGATCTTCAGCTTGGCATCGTCCGGCGACAAAGCACTCCAGTCGCCGCCGCGTACTACTCGGGTCTGGCTCAAGTTGGTGAATGGCTGCGGATTGGCGTCAACAATCCAACACCACTCCGCCCTCCACTCGTCCCATTTGTTGCGGAGCTCCCCCTCCAGATACACCTCCTTCATGCCGACTCGTGAGATCCAGGCGATCCCGCCAGCCAAGGGCTCTCCTTTCTTGGCTCGGGGGATGAAATAGTGGCGAAAAAGAGCAACATTTGGGTGGATACCAACGAAGTTCTCGCAGAGATGTGCGAAAACCGCCATTGTCAGAACGGCGTTGGGAGTGAAGTCCAGGAGACGAAACCCGTAGGTATTCATGATATCACAGAAGAAATCAAAAAAAGGTGGGCAGAGCCTGCAGTAGAAGAACACTAGAAAGAAATTGTACCCTTTTGGGCACCGCTTCGAAGTAGAAGCTTCGGCGGAGAGCACCGGCGTGCGCGGATGCACCCGCGTCTCCGTCGACCAGAAGAGGTAGAACTCCTCCCATGGCGCCCTTCGGTGAGCTCGGGAAACACTCGCTCCTTGCGCAGCGCCTCAAGCCGCAACGCCTCGGCCGACTTCATGCTCTTGCCGGTCTTCGGAGCCATGGAGGAAGCGGCGGGGGAGCGCGGAAGCGTTGGGGGTGATGGCGGCGACGGGCGGCGGAGCGCTGCTCTCTTTCGGCTTGGGAAGCGGAGGGGAGCGGCGGAGCTTTCTGGGGAAGAAACCGCAAGTGGCGAAGGTGGGGGAACGGCCCCTGTTTCCTCTGCTTATAAAGGGGAGAGGCGAACGTTACGCCTTTCTTGATTTAAGAATTGCCCACGATCTCTCCCACGACGCCGTGTTTGACGCGTGCCGTTACGAGAGGGCGCGGTGGATACGGAGTTAGATTTGGTATGGACCCAGGCCGCGCGTGCCCGTGCCCTGTTTTGGGCCTGGCCCAACAACGCTCGGCACCGTGTATGTCCCGGGCCCGGGGGCTCCTGTCGGTGTACTAAAGTAGGGGTACCTTAGTATCCCGAACTTGTGCACGGCGACATGGCGTCAGCGGCAAGGATTGCAGCGTCCGCCAAGATCCTTCGCTATTCCTATTACGCCATTCAAGAACAAAGTGTTTAACTATGAAGACAAGGCCCGGCAAGAGGAGCTTGCCGGAAGGATGAGACCCGGCAAGAGGGGCTTGCCGGAAGGCCAACCAAGGCATTTCGAGAGACTTGCCGCGACGCACTGCTGCGTCCGGCAAGACCGGCGGCGACAAGCTTGCGGGTGCGACAAGACAGCGGCGCGCAAAGGCGCTTGCGCGGCAACCACCACTCTCGCTACCACGCTCGGCGCATCCAACGGCGTGTCGCCGCGGGATCGTTCACGGTGCACGTGGCGAGTAGTGGCAGCCAAGCGGTGCGAGGTGGCAAGTGGAGATGACAAGAAGGCCATCGTGGTGATCGGTGGCGCCCCTAACGGTCGTTTCCTGCACTGTTTAGGCGACCGGACGGGCATTAAATGCCCTTGTCCCCTGCCATCAGAGTTAGGTAGGGGGCACAGTTGATATCGGTTGTACCAACCCCTATTTTTACTTGTTTACCCCTCTCTGCGTTGCCACCTGTCGGTGACCCCTTTAACCTATAAAAGGAGGCCCATGCGCACGTAGAAGGGGTTCGACTCATTCGAAACTACAACACACCCATGCTCTCGAGCAAGAACAGAATAGAAACACAAAGCAGCAGTAGGAGTTTTATCTCTCCGGAGAGCTCCGAAGCTGGGTAAAATCCCTCGCGTGCTTCGCCTCGATCTGCTCTTCGTGCGCCCTCCGCTCCCTACCGGACCGAAAAGGGGCCCTGCCCCATAGGTGCTCGTTTCCCATGACAGTTGACCGCGGCACAGATTTCGAGGCAGCGGCGGATCTCGCCGGATTCTTCGCCGGAGAAGGACGGGGACGACCGGTGAGGCTCGGGGTTGGCCGGATCCGGTCTGGCTCGACCGGATCTGGCCGGCGGGGACGAGGGGCGCGACGGAGGAGGCTTCCCGCGCTGGTCGGAGGTGAGCTCCAGCGCGGCGGCGCGGGAGGCACTCCGGCGCTCGGGAGGCGACGGGACCGGGTGCGCGGCTGCTGCCATGGGTGGCGCAGCGCTGGCCGCCGAGGCGCAGGCGACGAGACGGGCAGCAAGGCCGGCGTAAGGCGCGTCGGCGAGGGCAAGGCGGCGGCGAGATCCGGACGCTGGCGACAAAGCCGCGACCGGAGGACGGCGGCCGAGGCACGCCGGGCGGCGGGTCGGCGGCGGCGCGCAGGAGGGTGGCGACAGCCAGCGGCGGCGGCACGCGGCTCGCGTGGGCGGATCTGAGCCCTGCGGGCCGCGCGGTGGGGAGAGGCGCGGTGGAGCCATGTGGCGGACGCTGAGAGGCTGGGGCGGCGGCGCGGATGACGTGGCACGCCCCCATTGGTTGGGCGACGTGGCTGACTGGACATGTCCGGCGCGAATGGACATGTCCGGCGGCGCGAGGAGGACGAAGCTAGGGTTAGGGATGGTTTCATCCCCGAATTTTGGGGGAGGGGGTGTTTAAATAGGTAGAGGGAGCTAGAAGAGTCCAAATGAGGTGCGGTTTTCGGTCACGCGACCGTGATCGAACGACCGAGAGAATGGAGGGGGTTTGGATGGGTTATTGGGCCACTTTGGAGGGGTGTTGGGCAGCAACACAAAGAGGGCTTTTGCGGCTACCCGGTTAACCGTTGGAGTATCAAACGGACTCCAAATGGCACGAAACTTGGCAGGCGGTCTACCGGTGCTATACCAAGGCCTCTTGGCAAATCACGTCCATTCCGAGAATGTTTAACACACGCTCACAACAAGAGACAAAAGGGGGACGCCGGAGGACATAGGAGTGCCGGATTGCAAAACGGACAACGGGGAAAATGCTCGGATGCATGAGACGAACACGAATGCAAAATGAGATGCACATGATGACATGATAAAATGCAACACGCAAGCAAATGACATGGCAATGACGGAGAATAACTGGCAGACACCTGGCGCATTAGATCTGGGGCGTTACAACTCTCCTCCACTAACAAGAGATCTCGTCCCGAGATCTTAGGACCGAGACGGAAAAGAAAGAGGAAGAGGTGAAGTAAGAACTCAAGAGAAGAAGCAAAGAATCGAGAGCACTCGAGAAGAAGAGAGGAACGATGAGAATGACGAGAATCGAAAGCTCACAGAATCATATAGACAATGAAACCACTCCGGTTAGCACGAGATAAGAACCGAATAAGACTAAAAGGATTTAGGTAGAACTCTGGCTGAAACATGGGGGAATAGAACACGAGCTTGAGAGGATGGAATTATACTTGATGAAGACATGACACAAAAACCTCCGGAAAGAATTGAAAGAGTTGAATGAAAAGAACGGAGAAGAAAATGACAACTTGTGCCACGAACGAAATCGAAAGCATCTTTAGAAGGAAGGTTTAAACGGAGTTGTTGAGACAATCAACAACGAAAAGAATAAGCTTGTTATGGTATTATAGGTAACATCTCAAGATCATAAGGTGATAACCGGCCACAAATGGAATGATTGGATAGCTGAGAAGAACGAAGAAATGCAAAACTCCACTTCAAAAGAATACGGAGAATTAATTACACTTCAAGACGCGAGAAGAAAAGATACTTGAACTCCATCAACAAAATCTTGATGAATTCTTGAAGAATGAATTAAATCATAAAGAACCACCATGAAGAACTCTGGTAACAAAAGGATGAGGAGATAAAATGACGGATGAAAGAATAAGATTAAGCCTTGCGGTGATTTAGATGGGGGTTTCGACGAAATGGCCGAGGAAATTGAACTCCGGAAAAGATAAGATGTAAACACTTGGAACTAGAATTTACTCCTCAAGAACAAACTCCGAAGGAAGGGATTAATCACTTTGAGGAAATAAGAATAAGATTTATTGTATGCTTATCCTTCATCAAATTAAATTGATGACAAGCATTGGATTTTGCATACTACTTATTCTTCTTGAAAAGGATTAAGGGGGTATTGCACCAAAACTTGAGAAAGTCTTCATGAACCATCAGTAGGATTGGAAAAAACGAATGAATTGATATGATAATCAAGGAAAAAGAATCTTGAATGAACCACCATAAGAATTCAAAAATGACTACCGAAAGAGAATGAATCACCGAAAAGAATTATAAAAAGCACAAAGATACTTGAGGGATAAAAGAGACAAGATAACGGAGGGATCGCGAACTGATTGAAGAATACTTAAACGAAGCACTGGAAGAATATTGAGATGCACGAAGGGGCACGGATATAGAATAATTGGAGAACGAATCTGAAAACTTGGAACGAAGAAATATTCCAAAAAGATGGCCTCCGGATGATCGAGACAGAAAAACAACTCCTGAAATACTCCGGATTGATGAAAAGAATTGCACGACTAGAAACAATTTGACAGGATAACATCGAGCAAGGACCGCGAATCTTCGAGAGAACAGACAAGATTTAGAAGGAACTTTTCTTCGGTCTTCAAATGACGATGGAAAACACCACCAAAATTACTGAGATACTCCGGGAGAATGAAAAAGAGGAAGGGTTGAACAAAAGATGAAAAGAATTTGAAAGCGATCTTGGAAAAACCTCTGACTGATGAAATTCATACTTACGTCAACTTTGAAAAGGATTGAGAATAACTCCGGGGGAATTAGAAGAGTTAGGTAAGATCCTGGGAAAAGACCTGTAGGTTAGGGCCCACTGAAGAGATAACACCGTTGAAAAGGTTTGTTGAAGAGATAGATGATACACCGGAACAATTGAAATATTTGAATGAGGTGACAACCTTGAATTAATTGGAACACAGACGAATCTCCTGATATGTCTTCCGAACTCCGGAATGATTGAATGGCGAGAGGCAAATGAGCAAGGAGAACAGTTGATCCTAGAGAAGAATGTGATCAACCCAAAAAAACTTGAATTGAGTCCACCGGAAAAGATAGGGATGAAGAATGACGAACGAGACGAGAATCCGCTGGTTGAAATGATTGAGGGAAGACTGAAGAGACTCCGTACGAATGAAAATTGATGCTCGAAAGAGACTCAGGTTCCGGGAAGAAGAGGGTGGGAGGGCGGGAAAATAGAGGCAACTTGGAAAGGGGAACCAACGAATATCTTGAAGAGGAAACGCCGGTTGAAAAAAAACAAAGGCTTCACACGAGTAGGATGGATACTCAATTACAGACTCTGGTTCCGAGAAGAAAAGGGTGGGTGGGTGGGAAAAAGAAAACAAATGAGGATTGAACTTGGCAAAGATGAAGAGACTCGAGTCAACTTGACGAGAAATGCACCGGATGAATAGAGACGAGAACATGGAAAACCAACTGCGTGAACCTAAAGAAAAATTTGAATTGTAAGAGGAGTAATACAAAACACCTACGTCAAGATTCCTCACCAGAGCGATGAAGGGGCTGAGGAGTAAAAAGAATTCCTACTCTCCGATATAACTAAACTCAGAAATCAATTTTCTTCTAGACTCAACAACGGCCAAACTACACGATCAATCAAGCGGGCTCTTAAGGTCGGTCGAGGATCTAATACCAACTTGTCACGCCCAATATGCGATACTATCCTAAAGAGACTCGAAGGTCCCACCAAGCATAGAACCGCATATTGAAACGCTTTTGCAAGGTGGATATCATTACATCAACATTACATAATAGATGGGAATACATACAAGAGGCATACAATGCCACATGAATACAACATCATCTTACATAAGAGCACCATCCGACTACGGATGAAACACAAACATAAACTCAAACAACATCCACCCTGCTAGCCCAGGCTGCCGACCTGGAACCTATCCCCTAATCGAAGAAGAAGCAGAAGAAGAACTCCAAAACAAGTAACCATCGCTCTCGCGTCATGATCATCGCATAACCTGTACCTGCAACTGTTGTTGTAGTAATCTGTGAGCCACGAGGACTCAGCAATCCCATTACCATGGGTATCAAGACTAGCAAAGCTTAATGGGAAAGGAAGTGGTAAAGTGGTGAGGTTGCAGCAGCGACTAAGCATATATGGTGGCTAACATACGCAAATAAGAGCGAGAAGAGAGCAAACGGAATGGTCGTGAAGCTAGCAATGATCAAGAGGTGATCCTGAACTCCTACTTACGTCAAACATAACCCAAAACCGTGTTCACTTCCCGGACTCCACCGAGAAAAGACCATCACGGCTACACACGCGGTTGATGCGTTTTAATTCGGATCTGGTGTCAAGTTATCTACAACCGGACATTAACAAATTCCCATCTGCCACATAACCGCGGGCACGACTTTTGAAAGTTTATACCCTGCAGGGGTGTCCCAACTTAGCCCATGATAAGCTCTTGCGGTCAACGAAGGATATTCCTTCTCCCAGGAAGACCCGATCAGTCTCGGAATCCCAGTTTACAAGACATTTCGACAATGGTAAAACAAGACTAGCAAAGCCGCCCGATGTGCCGACAAATCCCGATAGGAGCTGCACATATCTCGTTCTCAGGGCAACACCGGATGAGACTAGCTACGAGTAAAACCAAACCTCAAGTTGCCCCGAGGTGGCCCCGCAGGCAGCTCAGTTTGGACCAACACTCGAAGGAGCACTGGCCTGGGGGTTAAATAAAGATGACCCTCGGGCTCCGGAAACCCAAGGGAAAAAGGTCTAGGTGAGGCAAATGGTAAAACCAAGGTTGGGCCTTGCTGGAGGAGTTTTATTCAAAGCAAACTGTCAAGGGGATCCCATAAATCACCCAACCGCGTAAGGAACGCAAAATCCAGGAACATAACACCGGTATGACGGAAAATAGGGCGGCAAGAGTGGAATAAAACACCAGGCATAAGGCCGAGCCTTCCACCCTTTACCAAGTATATAGATGCATTAATTAAATAAGAGATATTGTGATATCCCAACATAATCCTGTCCACCATTGAGCAATCTTCATGGCAATTTGGGAGGCTTGAAGAGCAAAAGATAGGTAGCGCAGCAAAGCGATAGAACGAAGCAACTAGCATAGCAATGATAGTAGTGAGATCCAGGGTAGCGGTCATCTTGCCTGAAATCCCGCAAGGAATAAGAACGAGTCCATGAAGAAGACGAACGGATGAAGCCGAACCAAGCGTATACGAACGAATCCTCATGATCGCAACGAAACGGGAACTATCGAGAAGAAGCACACAACATAGTAAACACACCACACATGAACAATGCATGATGCTCAACCAAGTATGATGCAAGACAAGACTACATGAAGCTACTCATGGCAAGAGATGATGCATACAAGAGCAACACATCAAGGCAAGTTTAAATGGGGCCGGAAACAAAACATATAACAATTCCAGTAAGTCCTCATATGCAAGTTTCAAAGTTGGTCCAGATCTGAACAAACATTAAGTTGAAGTTGTTTAACAGCAAGTTAAGATGCACCAAGATGATCTACACGAGATTCTAGCCAAGTTACATATAAAGTTCATTTAGTTCGGAGCTACGGCCTAGAATATATGAGCAAAACAAGTTAAACATGGCATTGATGCAAAATGCATACAAACATCAAGCAAACACCTCGAAACAAGGATGCAATATGATAATATGAAACTACATGCAATTCTAAGCAAGTTTCATATAGAGCACACTCAAAACAGAGCAACGGTTCAACACATACACTCTATACAAGTTTAAAGGACAAGCTGTCCAAAACAGCAACTAGGCATCTAGCAAGCATCAAAGCAATAAGCTACAGCATACCAACGTGAAAACAAAAGTCATGGGAATGAAGTATAGGTAAAGCATGACAAAACATGAACACTGAGCTATCTCCAGAAGTCACAAGAACATGCTCAAAAGGACATGGCAAAATTGCAAATAATAACAGTTTCAGGCTTAGCAGAAATAACATCAGGTTAAAATGTTTAGAGCTATCAAAAACATGTTACAGGCACTTAGCATGGAAAAAAAAGGCATGGCATGATACTACTAAATGCATAGAACAAAAGTCCTTTACAGACCATGAGCCAAAAAGGCACAGAAGATATGATGGCACCCATGTAAAGATGGCAAATGATATGACAGATTCATACATGGCAGGATCAACAATAAGTAGGCATGTTGGTGAGCTTGTACCACTCACCAAAGAGCAATACATGGCATGGCAAGGCAACCAACAATACGAGGGCATGTTTATTAAGCTAAACATGGCAAGAGAAAGTTCATATCATGCTTGTATAACTAACAACAATCATGGCAACATTGAACTTAATGTTAACAGGTTGACAGCAACATTATTTAGCAACTTTGAGGGCAAGATAACAACAAGCTACAGAAGGTTATAAATGCAACCAGGGGAATGGATGGATAGAGCATGATATGTATAAAAAACATCCTTAGTGAACATCTCCATATTATGCATAGAATGACTTGTATAAGCAGGTTTACATAGCATCATGATATAGCAGAAACAGTCCAGCAAAACAGTAAGAGCAAGTACCCTACTTCACGAGCTCAATGCACTCACTAGAAGACTCACAAAAATACATGGATTGCACCTCTGTAAATCAGGCATGATGTAGTACAAAACACATGTAGAGCTCATACTCATAGGATGCACACATGAAATGCAACAAAAATGACAAATCATCAAGTTATAACAGTTGCAGCAGATTAACATCGTATAGCACTCTTGCAACGATGATTCGGGCATCAAGATGATCTGAAATAAGCATGGCACAATGGAACAAAATGAAGGGCATCTCATGGTGAACATTTTAATATATTGTGCGCATGAAGCGGAGCTACGGTCATGGAGTTATGATGCTATGAACATGCTAACATAATGCAAGATTTTCAGGGACTCGGCAGAAAAACAACCTCGGGGAGAAGGGTTGACCGCGGCACGGATTTCGAGGCGGCGGAGGATCTCGCCAGATTCTTCGCCGGAGAAGGACGGGAACGACCGGAGAGGCTCGGGGTTGGCCGGATCCGATCCGGCTCGACCGGATCTGGCGGTGGGGACGAGGGTCGCGACGGAGGAGGCTTCCGGCGCCGGTCGGAGGCGAGCTCCAGCGCGGCAGCGCGGGAGGCGCTCCGGCACTCAGGACGCGTCGGGTCTGAGTGGTGCGGCTGCGCCATGTGTGGCGGAGGCGGCGGCCGGGCGCGGCGACGAGATGGGCGGCGGCCGCATAGGGAGGCGCGGCGGTGAGGGCGTAGGCGGCGGCGAGATCCGGGCAGCGCCGGGCGACGAGCGGCGGCAGCGACCAAGGATGGCGGCGAGGCGCTACTGGCAGCGGGTCGACGGCGACACGCAGGAGGGCGGCAGACGGGCAGGGGCGGCGGCGCGCGACTCGCAAGGGCCGGATCTGAGCCCCGCGGGCCGCGCGGTGGGGAGAGGCGTGAGGGAGCCAGGTGGCGGGCGCTGAGAGGCTAGGGCGGCGGCGCGGATGACGTGGCACGCCCCCATTGGTTGGGCGACGTGGCCGGCTGGACATGTCCGGCGTGGATGGACATGTCCGACGGCGCGAGGAGGACGAAGCTAGGGTTAGGGATGGTTTCATCCGCGAATTTCAGGGGAGGGGGGTGTTTAAATAGGTAGAGGGAGCTAGGAGAGTCCAAATGAGGTGCGGTTTTTGGCCACGCGATCGTGATCGAACGTCCGAGAGCATGGAGGTGGTTTGGATGGGTTATTGGGCCACTTTGGAGGGGTGTTGGGCTGCAACACAAAGAGGGCTTTTGTGGCTACCCGGTTAACCTTTGGAGTATCAAACGGACTCCAAATGGCACGAAACTTGGCAGGCGGTCTACCGGTGCTATACCAAGGCCGCTTGGCAAATCACATCCATTCCGAGAATGTTTAGCACCCGCTCACAACAAGAGAGAAAAGGGGGACGCCGGAGGACATAGGAGTGCCGGATTGCAAAATGGACAACGGGGAAAATGCTCGGATGCATGAGACGAACACGAATGCTAAATGAGATGCACATGATGACATGATAAAATGCAACACGCAAGCAAATGACATGGCAATGATGGCGAATAACTGGCGGACATCTGGTGCATCAGATCCGGGGCGTTACACTCGCGAAGGTTTCTTCCAGGTCCTGTATCAGGGTTTTTGCCTCCCGAGACTTCACCACGATGTCATCGACGTAGGCCTCGGCGTTTATTCCGAGCTGCCGGCCCAAGGCGATGTGCATCAGTCACTGAAAGGTTGCACCCGCGTTGCGCAACCCGAACGGCATGCAGATATAGCAGTATACTCCGCATGGGGTCAGGAAGGCCGTTTTCTCCACTTCTTCTACCGCCATCTTGATCTGGTGATAGCCCGAGAAGGCATCCAGGAAGCACAACAGGTCACACTCGGCGGTAGAATCGACTATCTGATCAATGAGAGGGAGCGGGAATTGATCTTGAGGGCAGGCCTTGTTGAGGTTGGTGAAGTCGACGCACATGTGTTCCTTTCCTTCCTTTTTTGGCACAACAACTGGGTTGGCCAGCCATTCAGGGTAGCGAATTTCGCGGATGATGCCTGCTGCCTCTAACTTGCGGGTTTCTTGGACGATGAAGGCTTGCTTCTCGGTGGACTGTCGCCTTGCCTTCTGCCTCACGGGGCGCATGTTGGGGCACACGTTGAGATGGTGTTCAATCACATCTCTTGGGACCCCTGCAAGCTAATCAAGTTCCCACGCAAACACCTCCTTGTTTGCGCGCAGGAATTTCACCAGGGCCTCCTCCTGCTCAAGGTCGAGGTTGGCGCCTATGGTGAAGGTGGCGTCGGAGGATCCATCCTCGTCGACTGGTACTTTCTTGGTCTCCGCCTTGTGTTGGGTGAATAGCTGCTTCTTCTTGGCCTGCGGAGCCCCCTTGGGCTCGAGGGTGTCTGCGCTGGCAGGCTGCGCCACCGCGGCCGTCTTGAAAACGAGCCTGAGCGCTTGCAGCGCATCCCGTGTGTCTCCGGACACGGTAAGGACGCCGCTGCTCCCGGGCATCTTCATGAGGTTGTAGGCCGGGTGAGTCGCTGCCATGAACCGGGCCAAGGCTGGGTAGCCGAGGATGGCGTTGTACGGGAGGTCGATGGGGGGCGATGTCGAAGTCGACCAGCTCCGTGCAGAACTTGTCCTGGGTGGCGAAGGTCACCGAGAGGCGGATCTGCCCCAGGGAGCCAGTGGAACTGCCTCTGACGCCCGAGAAGGGCCTGCTGGGTTGGAGTCGCTCCGGCGGCACGTGGAGGAGGCTGAAGGCCTCCACTGAGAGCACGTTGAGGCCGGCACCACCATCGATGAGGGTCCTGGTGATGGCCACCTGGCAGATGGTGGGGGTGCATAGCATTGGGAGCGCGCCCGAGCAGGCGGTGTTGGAGGGGTGATCATCCCAGCTGAAGGTCAAATCATCCTTAGGCGCCACCCTGCCCGGGGGCTTCACAGTGCTCGAGGTCGGCACCGATCCGGCGGACAAACGGCTTGACGTGGCGGCTCGAAGGTGGCGCAAGAGAACCACCCAGGAGAGCTGCGACGACCGGGGGCGCCGGCACAGCATACTGGGCGAGGAAGAGGCTGCGCAACTCCTCCCAAGAGGCCATAGAAGCCGCTGGCAGGTGGAGCAACCATGAGAGAGAAGCGCGGTGCTGACGGAGAGTGAGCTGGCGGAAGGAAGATTTCGGCGCACCCCTACTTGGCGCGCCTAATGTCGGATGTTGGATTCTGGTAGACCTTTAAGATTTGAACTCTGGGGTGCGTGCGAAGATCTTCCCCCTACCACTCCACGTCCGATCGCCTCGCAAGAATCTAAGCTCAATGATGAACAACACGAGGGACACAAGATTTATACTGGTTCGGGCCACCGTTGTGGTGTAATACCCTACTCCAGTGTGTGTGTGGTGGATTGCCTCAGGGGGCGATGATGAACAGTACAAAGGACGAACAGCCTCGCGAGAGGTGTTCTT
Organism: Aegilops speltoides; assembly: GCA_021437245.1. Classification (NCBI taxonomy): domain Eukaryota; kingdom Viridiplantae; phylum Streptophyta; class Magnoliopsida; order Poales; family Poaceae; genus Aegilops; species Aegilops speltoides. Next base: position 91,176,548 of record CM038145.1, on the reverse strand, counting down.
GAGCTGGTGCGATGAACTGCTTGGATGAGTTCAATCTCCTACAGATATAAATGAGAACTCGATGAGATGCCTTCTACTATGGTGGCTAGCCCTATATATAGAGGCCCTGGTCCTCTTCCCAAATATTGGGCGGGAAGGGCACCAACAACGTCCATTTTGAAGGGGAACATCTAGAACAAGTTATCCTGACTAAAGTTGGTCTTCGGCTGCCAAAGGCAGTGGTGATGACGCCGTCTTGGGCTCCATGGTGACCTCCATCCTGCCGCTCTACTGGTCTTGGTCTCATTGCACTGAAATGGCAACCTTTGCCTGATGCCTCGGTACTCCACGCTTGTGCTTGCCCCTTTTGCACCAAAGAGGAAACAAGGACAGTGAGCGGGCCGGCGCCCGCCTGGCGCCCGCCTGGTCTCGATCGTCACAGCTTGCGTCACGAGCACCTCGCGAGGTGCCCCTGCCTTGATCTCTCCGCCTCCTAGTGAGCCTGCCTGGTGAGGCCGCTCCTGAGGAAGCCTCGTGTCGTCCGCCCCGCGAGGGTCTTGAGTCTTGCGTTGATGAAGATGGGCCGTACTGGGCCACCACTCGAGCCACGCCACAGGCCGCAGGCAGGCAAGTCTTGGGACCCCCATTCCCAGGACGCCGACAATAGGAATTTATAGGATTGGGATTAGGGTCAGTGGAGCCACATGGGCCCCATGAGGCACCAGGTCGTGCCCTGGTGGCTCCCCTCCTCTGGGTCTTGGCTCCAGTATTTTTTATATATTCCATAAAAAAGTCTCCAAAAAGTTTTGTCCAATTTTGAAACATTTTATTTCTGCACAAAAAACAATACCCTGATAGTTCTGCTAAAAGAACGTCAGTGAGGGTTAGTTTAATTCAAATCATGCAATTTAGAGTCCAAAACAAGAGCAAAAGTGTTTGGAAAAGTAGATACGACGGAGACGTATCAACTCCCCCAAGCTTTACTCATTGCTTGTCCTCAAGCAATTCAGTTGACAAACTGAAAGTGATAAAGAAAACTTTTATGCACCTTTTGTTGTTGTATCTATATATATGCTTAAATAATACCCGGGTTTTCAGCAAAGATTATAACTAACTGATACATCTCCAATGTATCTATAATTTTATATTGTTCCATGTTGTTATATTATCATTCTTGGATGTTTTATAATCATTTTATAGCAACTTTATATCATTTTTGGGACTAACCTATTGGCATAGTGCCTAGTGCCAGTTGTTGTTTTGCTTGTTTTTTACTTCGTAGAATATCAGTACCAAACGGAGTCCAAATGCAGCAAAACTTTTTGGAGATTTTTTTGGACCAGAAGACACCATATGGGCGAAAAAGTACTAGAGGGGAGGCCCGTGGGTAGCACAACCCACCAGGGCATGCCCATGGGGATTGTGCCCGCCATAGAGCCAAATTGCACCGCCTCTTTGCCCTATAAATTCCCAAATATTCCAGAAACCCTAGGGGAGTCGATGAAACACAGTTCCATATGCCGCAAGTATAAGAACCACGAGATCCAATTTACACCATCACGGAGGGGTTCATCATCCTCATTGGTGCCGCAGTGATGATGCGTGAGTAGTCCACCATAGACCAAAGGATCCGTGGGCAGTAGCTAGATGGCTTCCTATCTCTCTTTTGATTCTCAATACAATGGTCTCTTGGATATCTATTTGATGTAACTCTTTTTTGCGGTGTGTTTGTTGGGATCCAATGAACTTTGAGTTTACGATCAGATCTATATCCATGAATATTATTTGAGTCCCCTTTGATCTCTTATATGCATGATTATTTAGAGGCACGTATTTCTTCTTCGAATCTTTGGTTTAGTTAGGCCAGATAGATCAATTTTTCTTGCCATGGGAAGAGGTGCTTTGTGATGGGTTCGATCTTGCAGTGTTCTTTCCCAGTGACAGAAGGGGTAGCAAGACACGCATGTATCGTTGCTATTATGGATAACAAGATGGGGGCTATTCCTACATTAATAGATCTTGTCTACATCATGGCATTGTTCTTATTGCATTACCGTTTCTCCATGAACTTAATACACTAGATGCATGCTGGATAGCAGTCGATGTGTGAAGTAATAGTAGTAGATGCAAGGAGGAGTCGGTCTACTAATCTTGGATGTGATGCCTATATATTGATCACTGTGTTGGATATTGTCATAATTATTTGATCTCCAATCAATTGTCATATGCTATTTTCCCGAGAGAAGCCACTAGTGAAATCTACTGCACCGGGTCTATTCTATATCATATTTGCCTTGAGGTCTATTCTATATCATATTTGCCTTGAGATCTATTTTTATTCACTTTTATTTTCAGATCTATTATTCCAAAAACCGAAAAATACCTTGCTACACTTTTTATTACTTATTTTATTTTTTGTTTTATCGAGAGCTATTTATCCAATCTATCCCAAATATTCTCCCATCAACTTGCCAATTTCTAGCGCCGTTGCCTAGGAAGGATTGACAACCCCTCTTACGCATTGGGTTGCAAGTATTTGTTCATTGTGTGTAGGTACCGTTTACACAGTGTTGCTTGGTTCTCCTACTACATTGATACCTTGGTTTCATAACTGAGGGAAATACCTACCGTAGCTGTATTGCATCATCCCTTCCTCTTTGGGGAAATACCTATGCAGTCTCAAGCGACATCACTAACCATGCAAATGATAACTTTTAGAAATTATATTCACTCATATCAATGGCATAATAAAATAGCGAGCAATAATAAAATATCTCAAATGCCAATACTTTGTCAAAAGAATCATGATATAATATGACAACATGGTATCTCACTAGCCCTTTCTGATACCGCAAAACATAAATGCAAAGCACCTCCAAAGTTCAAGCAGCAACTAAACATTGTAATTCATGGTAGAAGAGATCCAGTCATGATGCACACAACATTAACTATACACAATGCATGAGAATGAAAATAGTGCTCTCAGGACTGGTGCTTGTTTGAGAAGGTGATGACTCAACAATAAAAGAAAAATAACATAAAATAAATGGATAGGCCCTTCCCAGAGGGAAGCAGGGATTTACAGAGGCGCCAGAGCTAAAAGCTTAAATCAGAGATAAATATAATTTTGGGAGGTATACCTTTCCTATCAACATCATGACCAAGAGTTGTAAATATCTTCCTTGTTAAAAAAATTAGCGGCGGTTCCCAAGCAGTAAAGTAAATTTTACCCCCTCCCCCTCCACCAACAAACACAAGCTGGCTAGCCAAATCCTCGTGTGCCCTCCATACCAACAACTATCCGGTGGAGTTTGTTTTATTATTTGCAATTTTAAACATGGAACCTGGCATCCCGATTACCAGCCCCTCTCGTGCAAGGGCAAGTGAAGAAACACTCATCGTGAGAATAACCCGCTTAGCATGGAAGATAATAATCGCCCCATGTCATTCCATGAGCGGTACGGGCACACAAAATAGATATTTATTGGAATATTTAGTGGTGGCACATGCAAATTTACTTGGAATGGCAGAGTAATACCGCATATAGGTAGATATAGTGGACTCATTTGGAACAACTTTTGGTTTAACGGTTTTGATGCACAAGAAGCATTACCGCTTAGTACAGGCGAAGGCTAGCAAATAGGTTGAGAAGCGACCAACTAGAGAGCGAAAATGGTCATAAACATGCATTATGAATAATTAACATTGAATACTAGCATGAGTAGGATATAAACACCATGAACATTTATATCATGGAGGTTATGTTGGTTTTGAATCAACTACATGCTTGAACATGTGCCAAGTCAAGCCACTTGAAACATTTAGAGGAGGATACCATATCATCATACTACATCACAATCATTTTGATGCATGTTGACACCCAAGATAAATCATTATCGACTCCTAGCTACTTAAGCATGGCATGAGCAACTATAATCTCTAATTGTCATTATAAATATGTTTAATTATAATATGCTGAATCATAGATATTGATTTAAATATATTCACAAAAACAAAAACAAGTTTAGTTCATACCCGCTTTTCCTTTTTCCTTGCCACAGTCACTTCATCAAATTATCATCATTATTGCCTTTCACTTGCACGACCAAATGATATGAAAATAATAATAGTGCAAGAGTGCCATGGACTAAGCAGGAATCTGCAAAAAAATTATTCAAAGGAGAAGACAAAATAATATGGCTCATGGTTAGATCAATAATTAATGCATATGAGAGCCACTCAACATTTTCATCATGGTCTTCTCCTCACAATGACTCAACAAAAGAAAAGAACTTCATAGAAACACACTGAAATATTTTTAGAGTTTTTATATTTTCTTGAAGGAAACAAATTGAAGAAGGGAAAAGAAAAATGAGAAAAACAATTTACGCGGGAAAGCTCCCAACAAGAAAAAAAGAAACGAGAAATTTGTGTTTTCTTTTAATACTACAACTAATTTAAACTAAAAACAGAAACCGAAAAGAAGCGGGAAATATTTTTGTATTTTCTCTAAGTTTTTTCAAACACACAAGAAGAAAAGCGAGAAAATAAATCTAGCATGGCTTATACAATGAAAAAGGATGAACACCGAAAACTGGAATGAAATGTGTGAACATGAATATAATGTCGGTGAGAAATATGTACTCCCCCAAGCTTAGGCTTTCACCTAGCTTGGTAATCACCATCCGTAGTAGCCATATGGTCCCATATGGAAGTGCTGAGCTGTCGGCACCTGAGCGACCCACTGCTGGACTTCATCCTCTTCTGCTGCCAACGTGTTCTGGTAAGCAACGATGTCCGCTGGTAGGAAGGTGTATCCATTCCTGACATGAGAGTCAAACAAAGTGGGTGCAGGCAACAGAGTAATATCACGAGTGTTCTAACTAAAAAGCAAGTTATAATGAATGTGGTGAGGATGCTCAGGGGCATCAAGGAAGTGGTGGTCCTGCATCGACTGGTGATCTAGGTAAACTCTAGGCAACAAGTAATGATGAGGGTGTATGTTAACATTAAAACGTCTCGCTAGGCGAGTAGCATATCACCATGAATTTTAACCTTAGTCCTATTAGTGTGCAGGCGGCATGCAATGATAGCTCCAAGGTTATAAGTATTATTGCTATGAAGTTTGCGGCATAAAATGGCAAAGTTAGGGGCACATATTGCACCACCTTGCTCTCTAGCAGTCAAGCATTTCCCTATGAATAAACCAAAGTAATGAACAATGGTAAATCGCAAGGTAGTGGCTCGGGCTTTCGACACACCCCTTTCCTCTCCCACAGTTAAAGTGTGAAGGAAGTCCTCAAACTCCTCCAGTCGAGGTTCTGTTATTTCCCTATCAAAGGGGATCAAACATATCTCACAAAATTCAGTAAGTGGTATTTGATGATGTTCAGCATATAAATCAAAGCGCACCATGGGAGGTTCGTGCCTATTCAAGAAATGAAAATTTTGCACAAAGGAATTCGTAAGGATGTGGTGTTGGTCACACTCATCTACGAGGAAGTTGGTTAGTACAACATTTGCAATGAATCGTGTGAACTCTTGGTAGAATCCAGCTTCATTCATGAAGGCATTGTGCGGCCATTAGCACGGCCGGACCTTAGTCCTAGCGGAATGTTGAGGTCGTTGTTCGAGGAGTCCCCAAGGACTCCATTGGCGTTCCGCTTCGAGGAACTCCTTCGGAAGAAATTCATTTTTCCTATGAACAAATTTCTGAAATTTTTGGGCCACAAAATGATGTCAACAAAACTTCACAACATTGATAGCAACTACTCGTATGGATGCCTAGAGGCTATCTCAAGCATTAAAACTACTTGGAACTCAAAGAATTCAACATGCGAGCACATTTTCGGTAGAACCAAGAGCAGATAATTATGCAAAATATAATACACTAGAGCAAAAACTAATTGGAGCAATGGAGGAGTCACATATGCCAAGTAACAATCCCCCAAAATAGTATCAGAAACGGAGCTCCGAGCAAAGAGATCGAAAATCTCATGTTTGGGAGCAAGAACGAGAGAGAGAGAGAGAGAGAGAGAGAGAGAGAGAGCTACCAGGAATTTTGGCTAGAGGTAAGAGACGAAGTGGGCTGAAGGAATAAGTGAGGGCGTCCCTATGGGGCAGATACGTCTCCAACGTATATATAATTTTTTATTGTTCCATGATGTTATATTATCATTCTTGTATGTTTTATATTCATTTTATAGCAACTTTATATCACCTTTTGGGACTAACCTATTGACATAGTGCGCACTGCTAGTTGTTGTTTTTTGCTTGTTTTTTTACTTCATAGAATATCAGTACCAAACGAAGTCCAAATGCCATGAAACTTTTTGGAGATTTTTTCTGCACAGAAGACAACCTGGGAGCCAAGGAAGTAATAGAGGGGAGGCCTGTGGGGCCCACAAGACACCGGGGCATGCCAGAGGCCCCTAGCGCTCCCAGGTGGGTAGTGGGGCCCACGGGAGTCCTTTCCACCGCCTCTAATCTCTATAATAACCAAATATTCCAGAAACCCTAGGGAAGTCGATGAAAAACAATTCCAGCGGCCGCAAGTTCTAGAACCACGAGATCCAATCTAGAGCCCTTTTCTGGCACCTTGCCGGAGGGGAACACGATCACGGAGGGGTTCATCATCCTCATTGGTGCTCCTCCGATGATGCGTGAGTAGTTTACCACCGACATAAGGGTCCGTAGGCAGTAGCTAGATGGCTTCTTCTCTCTTTTTGATTCCTAATACAATGTTCTCCTCGATGTTCTTGGAGATCTAGTCGATGTAACTCTTTTTATGGTGTGTTTGTTGGGATCCGATGAATTGTGAGTTTATGATCAGATCTGTCGATGAATATTATTTTAGTCTTCTTTGATCTCTTACATGCATGATTATTATAGCCTTGTATTTATTCTCCGAAATTTTGGTTTGGTTTGGCCAACTAGATTGATTTTTCTTGCAATGGGAAGATATGCTTTGTGATGGGTTCGATCTTGCGGTGTGCTCACCCAGTGATAGAAGGAGTAGCAAGGCACGCATGTATCGTTACTATTAAGGATAAAAAGATGGGGTCTATTCGTACATTAATAGATCTTGTCTACATCATGTCATCGTTCTTATTGCATTACTCCATTTCTCCATGAACTTAATACACTAGATGCATGCTGGATAGCGGTCGATGTGTGGAGTAACAGTAGTAGATGCAGGCAGGAGCCTGTCTACTAATATTTGACGTGATGGCTATATACATGATCATTTGCTCGGATATCGTCATAATTATTTTCTCGTCTATCAATTGCCAAACAGTAATTTGTTTACCCACCATATGTTGTTTTCTCGAGAGAAGCCGCTAGTGAAATCTACGGCCCCGGGGTCTATTTTCTATCATATTGTTTTCAGATCTATATTCCAAAAAACCAAAAAATACCTTGCCGGGTATAAAAGAAAAATGCTTAGAAACCTGAAAAACAATTCACCACTTCAACAACTTTGCAAGTAGCAAAATAACATTTAACATAATCAAAAGTACCAAGGACCATATTCTTGAAACAAAGAGAGAAAATCTGGTGATGTTTAAAGAAAGAAAGAAATTCCCGTAATTGCTTGAGGTTAGAAGCAAAATGATGTGCCTTGTATTCTTGTTACCTATCTCACCCCTTGACCTATTTCCGCCCGTTCTCCTGGCCTCGTCCATGTTTGTTATCAACATCTCTCGAGGCTCACTGTCCTCCTTCCTGCATTTAGTGGACCATCATGTATACCCAGGCAGTGAGCTTCTTCGCATTAATTAATGCAGCCTTCCGTTGAAATGTGATGTTTCGTCGTGTATGTTGCCTGCTCAGACAGGATAACCAATAACCAGAAAAAGATGAAAATGAAAGGAGATCGAGAGTGTGTTTCAAATATTAATTATGCAGCAAGCATGTAGTCTATGTATCTCTTAGGATTCCTCTTTAATTGCCTCATAGCCTGAATCCCGTTTATTAAGGAAATTAAGGTGGTAATTATGTAAAGGGCACCCCATCTACAACATGCAAAGCGTATGCATGCATTGAATCCCTTTCTTAGTTATCCAATATAGGACTCACCTTTATTTTGCTGAGCCCATGCAGCGTGTATTGCTCTCTTAATTTCCCCCGTTTAGTTGCCCACCATATTTTCTTGGAAATTCTTTTATTATGTAGCACGCATGCAAGCGTGTCTTTCCTTTTTGCCTCATTCGATTGCCCACAATTTCTTTCCTTTTTTTCTCAAGAATCCTTACTTCCTTCCAATATTTCTTCCGTACACAATCCTTCCTTTCCTTTTTTTTGAGAGTCCTTCCTTCCTTTCTGCACACCAACTCCTCACCCTTCGATCACCAATTTCCGAGCCGGCTTATTAAGGTGATTGATGATCGGTAATTTGAACACGTATATAAGTTGATGGTTGTGCCTTTCAAAGGGTGAGGTGGTACTATTTGATAAGAATACTAACCGCTACCACTAAATGTAGATAGGCCTATTTCAGCTGGCTGGCATTCATCCTACGGGGTGGAAGGTTGCGAGTTCGAGTCCTCTTGCATGCTTGTTTTTTTTCCTTTTCGCGTTACCCTGAAGCTGGGCCAACAGCCCAGCCTGCAGGCCCAGGTCGGTAGGAACGCCTACAGGCCCAAGTCGGTACAAACGTGATGTTTTTGATGTTATGGGCAGCTACATAGATTAGTACCACTTCGGGTAGAGAAAATATAATATGGACAAGGTGGACGGACCAAAAACAGACGAAATTACGGTGGTAAGAAGCAATAGCCCCTTTATTAGTAGTTATAGATTTTATTTTGTATTCTTGGTAGATCTATTTATCCAATCTCATACAATTTAATCTATCTCAATACCAAGGAGGGATTGACAACCCCACTTACGCGTTGGATTGCGAGTATTTGTTATTTGTGTGTAGGTGTTGTTTACATAGTGTTGCTTGGTTGTCCTACTGGATTGATAACCTTGGTTTCATAACTGAGGGAAATACTTACAGTTGTTGTGCTGCATCATCCTTTCCTCTTTGGGGAAATACCAACGTAGATACAAGCAATCAGGGGCCCGCAAGCCACCAGGGCGCGCCCAGGTGCCTCGTGGGCACCTGGGGCATCCCCTGCGATGTTTTTACTGCCAAAAATTCATAAATATTCAATAAAAATTCATGTTAAAATTTAGATCATTTTGAGCACTTTTATTTTTGGGCTATTTTTTATTGCACGGATAATTCAAAATAGGATAACCATGGCATTTTATTGAATAAAATAATAGAAAATAAAAGGTGAGTGGAGAAGGTAGTGCTTACTAAATTCATCGACCACATGCCTCCCAAAAGAATCATTAATAAGGTTGATCAATGATGTCTACTACACAACCTTCTTCTTGTAGACTCGTGTTAGGCCTCCAAGCGGAGAGTTCTGTAGGACAATAGAAATTTTCCCTCAAGTGGATGACCTAAGGTTTATCAATCCGTGGGAGGCATAGGATGAAGATGGTCTCTCTCAGGCAACCCTGCAACCAAATAACAAAGAGTCTCTTGTGTCCCCAACATACCCAATACAATGGTAAATGGTATAAGTGCACTAGTTCGGCAAAGAGATGGTGATACCAGTGTAATATGGATAGTAGATATAGATTTTGGTAATCTGAAAATATATAAACAGCAAGGTTGCAAGTAGTAAAAGTGAGCAAAAACGGTATTGCAATGCTTGAAAACAAGGCCTAGGGTCCATACTTTCACTAGTGCAAATTCTCTCTACAATGATAACATAATTAAATCATATGGCAACCCCTCAACGTGCGACAAACAGTCACTGCAAGGTTTCTATCGGAGAATGTAGGATGAAAACGTGTATCAACCCCTATGCATAGATTACCCCAATTTCACCTCGGGAATCCGTGAGTTGAGTGCCAAAACATACATGGTGTTAATCAATAGAACGTCCCATTGTCACCACAGATATGCCATCAAAAGACATACATCAAGTGTTATGAAATCCAATACTCAATCCAACATAATGTGACCTCAAAGAGCAAGACTCAATTCACCATAAGAAGGTAGAGGGGGAAGAACACCATAAGATCCAAATATATTAACAAAGCTCGCGGTACATCAAGATCATGCCAAATCAAGAACATGAGAGAGAGATATCAAACACATAGCTACTGGTACATACCCTCAGCCCTGAGGTTGAACTACTCCCTCCACGTCATGGAGGCCTCCGGGATGATGAAGATGGACTCCGGTGATGGTTTCCCCCTCTGGCAGGGTGCCGGAACCGGCTCCTGATTGGTTTTTCGTGGCTACAGAGGCTTGCGGTGGCAGAACTCCCGATCTACGTTTCTTTCCGGGGGTTTTGGGATTTATAGGAATTTTTGCGTCGGTCTCACATCAGGGGGGTTCCCGAGGGACCACAAGCTAGGGTGCGCGCCCTAGGGGGGCGCCCCTACCCTTTTGGTTGCCTCGGGACTCTTCTGGCTCAACCCCGATGCTTCGTGGGCTTCTTTTGGTCCATAAAAACCACCTTAAATTTTCAGCTCGTTTGGACTCCATTTGATATTCCTTTTCTATAGAACTCAAAAACAAGGAAAAAACAGAAACTGGCACTGGGTTCTGGGTTAATAAGTTAGTTCCAAAAATAATATAATGCATATAAAACATCCAAAACAGATAATATAATAACATGGAACAATCAAAAATTATAGATACATTGGAGACGTATCAGTGGCCGTCATGGCCGCTAGAGAGGCTTGCGGGGGCGGAACTTCCGATCTAGGGTTCTTTCTGGGGGTTTTGGTATTTATAGGAATTTTTGGCGTCAGTCTCACGTCAAGGGGGTGCCCGAGGGGCCCACAAGCTGGGGGGGCGCCCTAGGCTTGTGGCCTCCTTGGTCACTTCCTGGCCCAGCTCCGGTGCTTCAAGGGTCTCTTTTGGTCCAAAAACTCATCGTAAATTTTGAGCCCATTCCGAGAACTTCTATTTCTGCATAAAAAACGACACCACGGTAGTTCTGCTGAAAATAGTGTTAGTCCGGGTTAGTTCTAATCAAATCATACCAAAACCATATAAAATTGCTGTAAACATGGCATGAATACTTCATAAATTATAGATACGTTGGAGACATATCAACATCCCCAAGCTTAATTCCTGCTCGTCCTCGAGTAGGTAAATGATAAAAGAAATAATTTATGAAGTGTGAATGCTAGCATAGTATTTGATCAATGATAGTTCCAAAGACTTTTTCTAGCATCATTATATATCATAAAGAGTAGCTCATCTCATAAAAATTCTAATGATCAAGTAACAAGCTATTCACATGTTAAATTATAGACCATAAACTTTCTTGAAAACTAACAAACTATGTTCTCATTCATCAAATAATTGCAATTCATCTTATTTTCAAGAAGGGTCTATGTAAGAGCTTTGATTTAGCAAATTCCACATACTGAACTATCATATAGTCTTCCATGATTGCTAACACTCAAAGCATATTTTAGAAGAAATAGCATCCATCAAACACAAAGAAAGATAGGAGCTTAATGTCTCACCTCCCAACTTATTTATCATATAGATAATTGTCAACAATAATAATTCATGATCAAATATATTTGAATGGCCATATATGCTTGGATCTTTCCCCACCACATGGTACTTACCAACTAGAGAATAGTTGAGGTTGAAATGAGAAGGAATACTATTGACTCTTACATAGAAGTAAAAGATAGGCCCTTCACAGAGGGAAGCAGGGATTTGCAGAGGTGCCAGAGCTCAAAGCTTTTAAAATAGAGATGGATATAATTTTGAGAGGTATGCTTTGATTGTCAACATAACGACTGAGAGTTCCCAATATATTCCATGCTAGACACATTATAGGCGGTTCCCAAACAAAAAGGTAAAGTTTTTACTCGCCCTCCACCAACAAACACAAGCCATGGCCAGCCGAATCCTGGGGTGCCCTCCATACCAACAACGATCTGGGGGAGTTTTGTTTCATTATTATATTTTGATTTTGATTTTGATCATAGGACTGGGCATCCCAATAAACAACCACTTTCTAGTTAATGACAAGCAAATAAACACTCATCGTGAGAATAACCCACCTAACATGGAAGATACTGACTGCCCCTATCGCTTCATGAGCGATTTGGGCATACAAAAAAGATTATTATTTGAAGATTTAGAGTTTGGCACATGCAAATTTACTTGGAACAGTAAGTAAATACCGCATATAGGTAGGTATGGTGGACTCATATGGAATAATTTTGGGTTTAAGGAAGTGGATGCACAAGTAGTATTCCTGCTTAGTACATGTGAAGGCTAGCAAAAGATCCTAAGCAAGCACCACATGTTGGAGGATCCATAACAATATAACTTCTATACAAATATACCCAAACATAACTCATTACGTTTTCTTCCTTGTCCAACTTCAACTAATTTGCTAAAGTTTGAAAATATATAATGGGGCTCACAATCATAGAAGATGTCCAAGATAGTATATTTATATGTGGAACCTCTCTTCCTTCAATATTCTTTCATGAATTGTTTAAGTGACTAATGTTGTGTTTGCTAACTTTCAATAAATTTTACCACCTATACTTCTTATATGTGAAGTCATTACTCCCCATGGTATAAGCATATGAAGCATATATAATTTCAGAGTTATGATTTTCAATTCATTCAACCATTTACTCATAGGATATAAGTGAAGCACACGAGTAAATGACAAACTACTCCAAAAAGATATAAGTGAAGGTCAATGAGTAGTCAAACAATTAAGTAGCTATGTGAAGACTCTCTCTCATTTAAAAATTTTAGATCTAACTATTTTATTAAAAAAGCAAGCAAAACAAAATAAAATGGCATTCTAAAAAGAGCACACATCATGTGAAGAAGCAAAAACTTAGGCTCAACCGATACTAACCGATAATTCCTGATGAAGAAAGGTGGGATGCCTACCGGGGCATCCCCAAGCTTAGATGCTTCAGACTTCTAAATATTATCTTGGGATGCCTTGAGCATCCCCAAGCTTGAGTTTTTGTGTCTCCTTAATTCCTTTTATATCACGGTTTCCCTAAATCTTACATTGACTCTTTCTGATATTATGATAAATTGCAATTGCTTCAGTGACTGGGATCATAGTTTGTTAGTTTTAAATTATGTTTCTGGTCATACTTTATCTTGTGAATGAATTGTCACTTTAGCATAAAAGATTACATGACAATATATATTGATGTTCTAAAGATGGTCGTGATGCCTTCATGTCCGTATTTTATTTTATCGACACCTCTATCTCTAAACATGTGGACATGATTATCGATTTTAGCTTTCACTTGAGGACAAGCGAGGTCTAAGCTTGGGGGAGTTGATACGTCCATTTTGCATCATGCTTTTATATTGATATTTATTGCATTATGGGATGTTATTACACATTATGGTACAATACTTATGCCTTTTCTCTCTTATTTTACAAGGTTTACATGAAGAGGGAGAATGCCGACAGCTGGAATTCTGGACCGGAAAGGAGCAAATCTGAGAGACCTATTCTGTGCAACTCCAAAAGTCTTGAAAATTTTTGGAAAATTATTTTGGAATATATTGAAAATATTGGGCGAAGAAATACTAGAGGGGGATCACCAGGTGGCCACAAGCCTGGGGAGGCGCCCTACCCCCTGGGCGCGCCACTATGGCTTGTGGGGGGCCTAGCAGGTCTCCGGTGCCCATATTCTGCTATATGATGTATTTTGACCTGGAAAAAGTCAGAAGGAAGCTTTCGGGACGAAGCGCCGCCGTCTCAAGGCGGAACCTAGGCAGAAGCAATCTAGGGCTTCGGTGGAGCTGTTCTACTGGGGAAACTCGCTTCCCGGAGGGGGGAAATCAAAGCCATTGTCATCACCAACAATCATCTCATCGAGAGGGGGTCAATCTCCATCAACATCTTCACCAGCACCATCTCCTCTCAAACCCTAGTTCATCTCTTGTATCCGATCTTTGTCTCAAAACCTTAGATTGGTACATGTGGGTTGCTAGTAGTGTTGATTACTCCTTGTAGTTGATGCTAGTTGGTTTATTCGGTGGAAGATCATATGTTCAGATCCTTAATGATACTTATTACCCCTCTGATTATGAACATGAATATGCTTTGTGAGTAGTTACGTTTGTTCCTGAAAACATGGGAGAAGTCTTGTTATAAGTAATCATGTGAATTTGGTATTCGTTCGATATTTTGATGAGATGTATGTTATCTTTCCTCTAGTGGTTGTTATGTGAAAGTCGACTACATGAAACTTCACCATTATTTGGGCCTAGGGGAAGGCATTGGGAAGTAATTAGTAGATGATGGGTTGCTAGAGTGACAGAAGCTTAAACCCTGGTTTATGAGTTGTTTCGTAAGGGGCTGATTTGGATCCACATGTTTCATGTTATGGTTAGATTTATATTTATTCTTATTTTGTATTTGCGGATGCTTGCGAGAGGGGTTAATCATAAGTGGGAGGCTTGTCCAAGTAAGGAAAGCATCCAAGCACCGGTCCACCCACATATTAAATTATCAAAGTAACGAACGCAAATCATATGAGCATGATAAAAACTAGCTTGACAATAATTCCCATGTGTCCTCGGGAGCGCTTTGCTTTATATAAGAGTTTGTCCAGGCTTGTCCTTTGCTACAAAAAGGATTGGGCCACCTTTCTGCACTTTGGTTACACTTGTTACTTGTTACCCGTTATGAATTATCTTATCACAAAAATATCTGTTACCAATAATTTCAGTGCTTGCAGAGAATACCTTGCTGAAAACCGCTTGTCGTTTCCTTCTGCTCCTCGTTGGGTTCGACACTCTTACTTATCGAAAGGACTACGATAGATCCCCTATACTTGTGGGTCATCAATCCCCCTCGTGAACCTTATAGGCCTTAGATTGCCTTATGATCCGACGTGTGTCGGTTTGGTTGTCAGGGAGCTCTTTTCGGAGCAGGTACGCGAGGAGCGGCTCGGTCCATGACGCGATTACTGCCATGACTTCATGTGCAGATGCAGTTTCATAGACTGCTGAGCCGCCTATTATGCCTTCATCGTCTTCGGGCGGGGCATGCTGCCCGACGTCGCTTGACTCCAACGCCCCTTGGTCATCTAGCCAGACTACGGATGGCCTGAAAAGCCGCTCGAGGAAGGTGTTTTCCAGGACCTTATCCCGGTTAGCGCCCATTCGGGCAAGGATGTTTGCATCCTAGTTGCTATCGCGGGGTATGTGCTGGAATTCCAGCCACTTCAACCTGGCCAAGATCTTTATTATGGCGTTCTGGTAAGCTGCCATATTAGGATCTTTGGCATCGAAATCACTATTGACTTGCGAGATGGCAAGGTTGGAATGACCTCGGACCTCCAGGTGTTTAACACCCACGGAGACTGTTATCCGGACTCCGTGTAAGAGGGCTTCGTATTCTGCTGCATTATTGGAGTCTGTGCACAGGATTTGTAGCAGATACCGAATATTGTCTCCTGTGGGCAATGTGAGCACGATGTACGCCAGCCCGTAGGCCAGTGAGCATTTTAGAACCATCGAAATACATGGTCCTATGCGAGTAGGTGTTGTATTCCCATGGGAGCTCGGCCTCCATCCATTCGGCCAGAAAATCAGCCAGCACCTAGGGTTTAATGGCCCAGCGTGGGTTGTAAGTGATTTTGAAAGATAGGAGATATATGGCCCACTTGGCTATACGCCCCGTTGCATCCCTATTATTGATTATGTCACTTAACGGGATGTCAGATGCAACGTTCACCGAACACTCATGGAAGTAGTGCTGAAGTTTTCGTGAAGCCATATAGATGGCGTATGCTATCTTTTGGTAGTGAGGGTATCATGACTTGCACGGGGTTAAGACCTCGGAGACATAATAGACGGGTCTTTGGACCTGGAATTTGTGGCCCTCCATGTCTCGCTCGACCATGAGAACTGCGCTCACCACCTAACTTGTGGACGAGATGTACAATATCATCGTTTCATATACACCTGGTGCTGCTAGGATGGGGTTGGTGGAGAGGAGGGCTTTAATGTCTTCCAAGGTTTCCACGGCCTCCTTGGTCTATTTGAATGTTTTTGCCTATTTTAATAGCCCGTACAGGGGCAGGGCCTTCTCACTGAGTCGTGATATGAAGCCACACAGCTTGCTAACTTTTGTACATGCTTGAGCTCTGTTGGTATCTCCAAATGGTTCAAAACTCGAATTTTGGCCGGATTGGCCTCGATTCCTCGGCTGGATACAATGAGGCCAAGGAGTTTGCCAGTCGGGACTCTGAAGACACATCCTTATCCAGCTAAAGGATTTTTTTCGTTTTTTCCATTGATCATTATTCTATTAATTATGACCTCCGTACTTCGATCGAGATATTGGACATAGAATGCCACTCTTTAAAAAGGAAAAAAGGAGTAATCAGTTGTGACACGAAAAAAACGAATCCTTTTGTAGCTCATCATTTATTGGCAAAGATAGAAAAGGACTCTTTGGAAAGGAAAAAAGGAGTAATCAGCTGTGACACGAAAAAAACAAATCCTTTTGTAGCTCATCATTTATTGGCAAAGATAGAAAAGGTCAATATGAAGGAGGAGAAAGAGATAATAGTAACGTGGTCCCAGGCATCTAGCATTCTACCCACAATGGTTGGCCATACAATCGCGATTCATCCCGTAGGCTAGCGAATGTATACCGAAGGTTGTCCACAAATTGTCTAACGTGTTTGATTTTGACAACCACATTGTCGATGTAGGTCTCGACAGTCTTCCCGATGTGTTTCTTCAAGCATGTTTGAATCATGCGTTGGTATGTGGCATTGGTGTTCTTTAGTCTGAAGGGCATCATGTTGAAGCAGAACACCCCGTAGGGTGTGATGAAGGCGGTAGCTGCCTCATCGGATTCCTGAATCTTTATTTGATGGTATCCTGAATAGGCATCCAGGAAGCATAATGCATCATGGCTTGTCGTGGCATCTACAATCTGATCAATGCGGGGTAGGGGGAGGGGTCTTTGGGGAAGGCTTTATTTAGGTCTTTGAAATCGATGCACAACTGCCAGGACCTAACCTTCTTTAGTACCATGACCAAATTGGCAAGCCACTCGGGGTGTTTTATATCTCGGATGAACCCAGCCTCTAGTAGTTTAGCCAGCTCCTCGCCCATTGCTTGACGCTTGGGCTCAGAAAAACGTCGAAGTGTTTGTCTTACTGGCTTATAGCCTTTTAGTATGTTCAAGCTGCGCTCTACAAGCCTGCGGGATATCCCTGGCATGTCAGAAGGGTGCCAGGCGAATATGTCCCAATTCTCCCTAAGGAAAGTGCGCAAGGCCTCTACAATTTTTGGATCCAGATTTTCCCCTATGGACGTCGTTTTAGTGGGATCCATTGGGTGCACCTGAAATTTTACTATTTTGTTGGCTAGTTTCACTATTTTGTTGGCTGGTTTGAATGAAGTAAACTTTCATCGCTTGTCGAGGATGACATTCTCCCGGTCAACTTCGGTGCGCAACGCGGTTAGTTCTTCGGCCGTGAAGGCTTCGGACAGGGTCTCAAGGGTGAGTGATGTCGTCTTGTTCTTGGCTTTAAGTGCTCTATCGAGGTCTCTCGAGATGGTGATGATCCCTTTTGAGCCAAGAATTTTAAGCTGCATGTAGCCATAATGCGGCACCACCTAGAATTTAGAGAAGGCATCCTATCTGAGGAGGGGATGGTTTCCACTCTTGAAAGGTGTGATATGGAATGTGATCTCCTTTGAACAGTAATTATCCAGCATTCCGAAGACCATGTCCATGTTTATTTTTTGACTGCAGCGTGCTTCTTGCCTAGGGACTATACCTTTAAAGGAGGTGCAGCTCTGTTCTATGCACGATCTATTGATGCACATCCTATCCAGAGTATCTGTGTATATTAGATTTAGGTTGTTCCCTCTGTCCATAAGGACCTTCTGAAGCTGGAAGCTGCCTACAATCGGGTTGAGGACCAGATCAGCAGGGCACCTGTTTGGGGTTGACTTTGGCTGATCGTTATGATCGAAGGTGATTGACGTGTCTATCCATGCACCTTGGGTCGGCACCTGCCGAACAGAATTGATTTATCGCAGGGCCCATTTGTGCTGGTTGTTGGATGCTGATAACCCACAAGTATAGGGGATCACAATAGTTTTCGAGGGTAGAGTATTCAACCCAAATCTATTGATTCGACACAAGGGGAGCCAAAGAATATTTGCAAGTATTAGCAGCTGAGGTGTCAATTCAACCACACCTGGAGATTAATTATCTGCAACAAAGTTAACAGTAGCATAGTAGTATGATAGTTTTGATAGTAGTAGCAACAGTAATAGTAATGGTAATAGTGATAGCAATGATTTTGTAGCAAGTGCAATAGTAACAGTTGCAGTAGTAACTTAGCAAGAACAATATGAGAGAAATTCATGGGCATTGGATCGGTGAATTCGTTGGATGATATTCATCATATAACAGTCATAACCTAGGGCGATACAGCACTAGCTCTAGTTCATAAATATAATGTAGGCATGTATTCCGTAAATAGTCACACGTGCTTTATGGAAAGAACTTGCATGACATCTTTTGTCCTACCCTCCCGTGACAGCGGGGTTGTCGTGGTTTTGTCACTGCAGATGTCCTTAGTGTGAGGACTTAGTCGTGAGGCCAATGCATCTAAATAGTAGCTTGAGAGGGGTTGAGCGGTATGAGAGACGCGAGTTTTTACCCAGGTCCGGCCCCTCACAGTGGAGGTAAAAGCCTACATCCTACTTGATTGATATTGATCATCATGATGATCTCAGTTACAAGGGCGAGGTTTTGCTACCTCTATCTCGAGAGCATCTACATTAACATTGTATGAGACCTGTCTATTGAGACGTCTAAAAAACATGACCCTCTAGGGGCGCCTCGCCCCTCCTTATGTAAGTTGATGGGGCGGGTTACATGTAGAGTCCAAGTCGGATTAAGACTTAAACTATTCTAACTTCTCACCGTGGGCTTCTTAACCCCAGGCGACTCATCTCTGAGACTCATCTCCGTGACTCCATGCATCTGTTGGGTCACAATCTATCTGTCGGGTCATAACTGTCTGCCGGTTAGAGACTGTCTGCCAGCTTACAACTATCTGTCGGGTTAAAGACTGTCTGCCGGGTCTCACCAGCCTGGTCTCACCTGCCGGGTGTCACCAGCCGGGTCTCATCAGCCGGGTATCTGAGATGACATAACGTTAGGGTGACTTAAACCCAGAGATGAGCTAAGCCTTAGGCCGGCTTATCCTTATGAGCCGGGTCTTAGTTCTAGGGAATATCCCCAACATTAGTCCCCAGTTTAGCCTTGAATTTATTCATGCTCAAGTCTTAAAATAAGAATATGTAAAGGGACCGGCTCACTCAAAAAATAGCAATTGACCAGCTCTTGAAAATTCTGAATCTCTATCATATCAATAAACTGGCATTGGCTCCTTGGAGAAAAATAACCCTTATTATCTTCAACTGCCTTGACTTGATAAAATTCGTCTAACGTTGTGCCAACTTTCAATGCTTCAGACTTCGATAAAAAAATCCATATGATGTTAAGTTGTCTAAATAGCTTAGAGCAAATAATCTTTGCAAATTTCTCCATCAAAAAATATGAGACCTAGTTTACTCAACACTGAATTTTTTTGAAGGTGTTCTCCTTCACCTGTAGCCCCCATGTCTTGAGTAGAACAAAGTGATAGCTTAAGACTTGTTTCAATAGAAATACTGCAATCTTGAAGAAATTTGGGTTGTTCATCTTAGTCACTAGTCATAAACTGAATATTTTTTACCTCACATGTGTAGCCCCAAAGTGCCTGGTTATCTTGCGTGCAGCAATTAGGGACTTATAACAGTCTTATGCTTATAAACCTTCAGCTAGTGTAGCCCCAAGGGTCGGGTCATTATGCAATAATGAGCAGGGACTATTGCAGATCAGATTATAGACTTGAGGAGCAATGTGTAGCCCCCAAGTAACAGTTCAATATGATAATACTGGGCTCGGACTCATCTTTCTGAGATAACCGGGTCCGTTCACAATGTGATGATTTGAAAAGCAACTTGCATTAGCCCCCAAGTACCATGTTACATGCTTGCAGTGACATGGGACTTGCATACTTGATATAACCTTGATCTAAATAATGTAGCCCTCAAGCGCCGGGTCGTATGCCTGCAGCGACTTGGGACTATTCTTTCCATTGTAGAATAAATCATATCCTCTATCTGGATGATATTGATGAATGCTCTGCATATCAATATTGAACCTTGCTCTCTGTTGTGAGCTGGTATTCTAGAATGAAGAAATAATAACCATTACTCTGGAGTGGCTTTGAAAACCTCAATCATAATACTGGTTATTGATAACCATAAAAAATCCAGCCATTTTGGCTATTAAAGATTTGAATAATATAACCCGGTTTGAAAACCGGTTCCTGCAATATAAACCAGTATATCCATGCATATATGATGCATGTTATGATGATGCAATGTATGATGATGTATGTGCATGATAACATAGTATAAAAAATGTCGGCTTTCGAAGCTCGAGTCTTACTTCAATGAAACTAGCATGATAGCCATTGGTTTATCCTCGCTTTCTGTAAGTTGGCTCTCACATGACCCAATCAATGTTTTAACCTGGATAAGTTCAGGGTCCATATGGATTGACTTAGCGAGAGTACACAGGGTCGGAGTAGCATCTTGCAAACAGGCAGGTTTAACAAAGTTTCAATGAAGCTGGCTTAATAGCCTTGGTTTATCCTCGCTATCCGTAAGCTGGCCCTCACATGACCCAATCGATGTTTTAACCTGGATAAGTGATACGTCCATTTTGCATCATGTTTACCTACTATTATTTATGATGTATTTATGCATAATAATCTTTTTTGAGTAATTCCAATGCCTTTTCTCTCATAATATGCAAGGTACACACAAAGAGGGAGAATTCCGGCAGCTCGAAATCTGGACCTGAAAAAGCTATGTCGGGCCACCTATTCTGCACAACTCCAAATAAGCTGAAACTTCACGAGGATTTTTATGGAATAAATGAGAAATATTGGATCCAATAAGTATCAGAGGGGGGCCCACCAGGTGGGCACAACCCACCTGGGCGCGCCAGGGAGCCCAGGCGCGCCAGGGAGGGTTGTGCTCCCCTCGGCCCACCTCTGTGTTGGGGAACGTTGCAGAAAATTAAATTTTTTCCTACGGTTTCACCAAGATCCATCTATGAGTTCATCTAAGCAACGAGTCAAGGGAGTGAGTTTGCATCTACATACCACTTGTAGATCACGTGCGGAAGCTTGCAAGGGGGTGGTGATGATGGAGTCGTACTCGACGTGATTCAGATCACCGATGTCCAAGTGCTGAAAGGACAGCACCTCTGCGTTCAACACACGTATGGGGCGGGAGACGTCTCCTCCTTCTTAATCCAGAAAGGGGGAAGGAGAGGTTGAGGAAGATTGCTCCAACGGCAGCACGACGGCATGGTGGTGTTGGTGCAGCAGTACTTCGACAGGGCTTCGCAAGCACGTAACGGAGGAGGAGATGTGTTGGGGAGGGGAGGGGCTGCGCCTGGAAGATGTGTATAGCAGCCCTCCCCTCACCCCTCTATTTATAGGGGAAGGGGCAAGGGGGCCGACCCCTCTAGATGGGATCTAGAGGGGGGCGGCTGAGGAGGGGGACTTGCCCCCAAGCAGGGGCGCCTTTAGGTTCCCCAACCCTAGGCGCATGGGCCCAAGGTGGGGGGTGCGCCCAGCCCTCCAGGGGCTGGCTCCCTCCCCTTTGCGGCCCATGTGGCCCTCCGGGAGGGGTGGCCCCTCCCGGTGGACCCCCGAAACCTCTCCGGTGGCCCCGATACAATACCGATAAGCCCCCGAAACATTCCGGTGTCCGTATGACAACTTCCCATATATAAAACTTCACCTCCGGACCATTCCGGAACTCCTCGTGACGTCCGAGATCTCATCCGGGACTCCGAACAACATTCGGTAGTCACATACTAGTCTTCCTAATAACCCTAGTGTCACCGAACCTTAAGTGTGTAGACCCTATGGGTTCGGGAGACATGCAGACATGACCGAGACCACTCTCCGATTAATAACCAACAGCGGGGTCTGGATACCCATGTTGGCTCCCACATGCTCCTCGATGATTTCATAGGTTGAACCACGTTGTCGAGGATTCGATCAAACCCTGTATACAATTCCCTTTGTCAATCGGTACGTTACTTGCCCGAGACTCGATCGTCGGTATCCCAATACCTTGTTCAGTCTCGTTACGCAAGTCACTTTACTCGCATCAGTAATGCATGATCCGTGGCCAACACCTTGGTCACCTTGAGCTCATTATGATGATGCATTACCGAGTGGGCCCAGAGATACCTCTCCATCATGGAGTGACAAATCCCGATCTCGATCCGGTCAACCCAACACTTTCGGAGATACCTGTAGTGCACCTTTATAGTCACCCGATTCGTTGTGACGTTTGATACACCCAAAGCACTCCTACGGTATCCGGGAGTTACATGATCTCATGGTCGAAGGAAGAGATACTTGACATTGGAAAAGCTCTAGCAAACGAACTACACGATCTTTGTGCTATGCCTAGGATTGGGTCTTGTCCATCACATCATTCTCCTAATGATGTGATCCCGTTATCAACGACATCCAATGTCCATAGCCAGGAAACCATAACTATCTGTTGATCACAACGAGCTAGTCAACTAGAGGCTCACTAGGGACATATTGTGGTCTATGTATTCACACGTGTATTACGATTTCCGGATAATAGAGTTATAGCACGAATAAAAGACAATTATCATGAACAATGAAATATAATAATACTTTTATTATTGCCTCTAGGGCATATTTCCAACAGTCTCCCACTTGCACTAGAGTCACCAATCTAGTTACATTGTGATGAATCGAACACCCATAGAGTTCTGGTGTTGATCATGTTTTGCTCACGAGAGAGGTTTAGTCAACGGATCTGCGACATTCAGATCCGTATGTACTTTGCAAATATCTATGTCTCCATCTTGAACATTTTCACGGATGGAGTTGAAGCGACGCTTGATGTGCTCGGTCTTCTTGTGAAACACGGGCTCCTTGGCAAGGGCAATAGCTCCAGTGTTGTCACGAAGAGTTTGATCGACCCGACGCATTGGGTATGACTCCTAGGTCGGTGATGAACTCCTTCACCCAAATCGCTTCATGCACCGCCTCCGAGGCTGCCATGTACTCCGCTTCACACGTAGATCCCGCCACGACGCTCTCGCTTGCAGGCGCACTACTCTTGCTCCACCATTCAACATATACACGTATCCGGTTTGTGACTTAGAGTCATCGGATCTGAGTCAAAGCTAGCGTCAACGTAACCCTTTACAACGAGCTCTTCATCTCCTCCATAAGCGAAAACATGTCCTTTGTCCTTTTCGGTACTTCAGGATATTCTTGACCGCTGTCCGGTGTTCCTTGCGGGATTACTTTGTTATCTTGCTACCAAACTTACGGCAAGGTTTACATCAGGTCAGTACACAGCATGGCATACATAATAGATCCTATGGCTGAAGTATAGGGGATGACACTCATCTCTTCTTTATCCTTTGCCGTGGTGGGTGGTCGAGCCGAGCTCAATCTCACACCTTGTAACATAGGCAAGAACCCTTTCTTGGACTGATCCATTTTGAACCTTTTCAAAATCTTATCAAGGTATGTGCTTTGTGAAAGACCTATGAGGCGTCTCGATCTATCTCTATAGATCTTGATGCCTAATATATAAGCAGCTTCTCCAAGGTCCTTCATTGAAAAACACTTATTCAAGTAGGCCTTAATGATGTCCAGAAGTTCTATATCATTTCCCATCAAGAGTATGTCATCTACATATAATATGAGAAATGCTACAGAGCTCCCACTCACTTTCTTGTAAACACAGGCTTCTCCATAAGTCTGCATAAACCCAAACGCTTTGATCATCTCATCAAAGAGAATGTTCCAACTCTGAGATGCTTGCACCAGCCCATAAATGGATTGCTGGAGCTTGCATACTTTGTTAGCGTTATTAGGATCGACAAAACCTTCCGGCTGCATCGTATACAGCTCTTCCTTAAGATGTCCGTTAAGGAATGCCGTTTTGACGTCCATTTGCCATATCTCATAATCATAGTATGCGGCAATTGCTAACATGATTTGGACTGAGTTCAGCTTTGTTACGGGAGAGAATGTCTCGTCGTTGTCAATCCCTTGAACTTGTCGATAACCCTTAGCGACAAGTCGAGCCTTATAAATGGTAACATTACCATCCGTGTCCGTCTTCTTCTTAAAAATCCATTTGTTTTCTATCGCTCGCCGATCATCGGGCAAGTCTATCAAAGTCCATACTTTGTTTTCATACATGGATTCTATCTCGGATTTCATGGCTTCAAGCCATTTGTTGGAATCTGGGCCCGCCATCGCTTCTTCATAGTTCGAAGGTTCACCGTTGTCTAACAACATGATTTCCAGGACAGGGTTGCTGTACCACTCTGGTGCGGAACGTGTCCTTGTGGACCTACGAAGTTCGGTAGCAACTTGATCCGAAGTACCTTGATCATCATCATTGGTTTCCTCTTCAGTTGGTGTGGGCATCACAGGAACATTTTCCTGAGCTGCACCACTTTCCTGTTCGAGAGGTAGTACTTCATAGAGTTCTACTTTCCTCCCACTTACTTCTTTCGAGAGAAACTCTTTTTCCAGAAAGCATCCGTTCTTGGCAACAAAAATCTTGCCCTCGGATCTTAAGTAGAAGGTATACCCGACAGTTTCCTTAGGGTATCCTATGAAGACGCATTTTTCCGACTTGGGTACGAGCTTTTCAGGTTGAAGTTTCTTGACATAAGCATCGCATCCCCAAACTTTTAGAAACGACAGCTTAGGTTTCTTCCCAAACCATAATTCATACGGTGTCGTCTCAACGGATTTAGACGGTGCCCTATTTAAAGTGAATGTAGCTGTCTCTAGAGCGTATCCCCAAAATGATAGCGGTAAATCGGTAAGAGACATCATAGACCGCACCATATCCAATAGAGTGCGATTACGACGTTCAGACACACCGTTTCACTGAGGTGTTCCAGGCGGCGTGAGTTGTGAAATGATTCCACATTTCCTTAAGTGTGTACCAAATTCGTGACTTAAGTATTCTCCTCCACGATCTGATCGTAGGAACTTTATCTTTCGGTCACGTTGATTCTCCACCTCATTCTAAAACTCCTTGAACTTTTCAAAGGTCTCAGACTTATGTTTCATTAAGTAGATATACCCATATCTACTCAAGTCATCAGTGAGAGTGAGAACATAACGATATGCTCCACGAGCCTCAACGCTCATTGGACCGCACACATCGGTATGTATGATTTCCAACAAGTTGGTTGCTCGCTCCATTGTTCCGGAGAACGGAGTCTTGGTCATCTTGCCCATGAGGCATGGTTCGCATGTGTCAAATGATTCATAATCAAGAGAATCTAAAAGTCCATCAGCATGGAGCTTCTTCATGCGCTTGACACCAATGTGACCAAGGCGGCAGTGCCACAAGTATGTGGGACTATCGTTATCAACTTTACATCTTTTGGCATCCACACTATGAACATGTGTAATATTACGCTCGAGATTCATTAAGAATAAACCATTGACCATCGGAGCATGACCATAAAACATATCTCTCATATAAATCGAACAACCATTATTCTCAGACTTAAATGAGTAGCCATCTCGTATTAAACGAGATCCAGATACAATGTTCATGCTCAAACTTGGCACTAAATAACAATTATTAAGGTTCAAAACTAATCCCATAGGTAAATGTAGAGGCGGTGTGCGACGGCGATAACATCGACTCGGAACCATTCCCGACGCGCGCCGTCACCTCGTCCTTCGCCAGTCTCCGTTTATTTCGCAGCTCCGCTATGAGTTACAAATATGAGCAACGCACCGTATCAAATACCCAGGAGTTACTACGAGTCTTGGTAAGGTACACATCAATTACATGTATATCAAATATACCTTTGGTGTTGCCGGCCTTCTTATCTGCTAAGTATTTGGGGCAATTCCGCTTCGGTGACCCTTCCCTTGCAATAAAAGCACTCGGTCTCGTGCTTGGGTCCATTCTTTGACTTCTTCCCAGATGGCGGCTTACGGGCGCAACAACATCCTTGCCGTCCTTCTTGAAGTTCTTCTTGCCCTTGCCCTTCTTGAACTTAGTGGTCTTATTGACCATCAACACTTGATGTTCTTTCTTGATTTCAGCCTCTGCTGACTTGACATCGAGAATACTTCAGAATGGTCTTCACCATCCCCGCATGTTGTAGTTCATCACAAAGCTCTTGTAGCTTGGTGGGAGCGATCGAGGATTCTGTCACATGACCGCCTCATCTGGGAGGTTTATGTTCACCGGGTCATATGGTTGTGCAACCCGGACATCTTGAGGATGTGCTCACCGACAGTAACTGTTTTCCTCCATCTTACAACTATAGAACTTGTCGGAGACATCATATCTCTCGACCGGGCATGAGCTTGGAAAACTAGTTTCAGCTCTTGAACATCTCATATGCTCCGTGATGCTAAAAACGCTTTTGGAGCCCCGGTTCTAAGCTGTAAAGCATGCCGCACTGAATGAGGGAGTAATCATCAGCACGAGTTTGCCAAGCGTTCATAACGTCTTGGTTCTGCAGACGGGGCGTCACCTAGCGGTCCTTCTAGGACATATTGCTTCCTGGCAGCTATGAGGAGGATCCTCAGGTTCCGGACCCAGTCCGTATAGTTGCTGCCATCATCTTTCAGCTTGGTTTTCTCTAGGAACGCATTGAAGTTCATGTTGACATGAGCGTTGGCCATTTGATCTACAAGACATATTTGCAAAGGTCTTAGACTAAGTTCATGATAATTAAGTTCATATAATCAAATTATGAACTCCCACTCAGATTAGACATCCCTCTAGTCATCTAAGTGTTACACGATCCGAGTCGACTAGGCCGTGTCCGATCATCACGTGAGACGGACTAGTCATCGTCGGTGAACATCTTCATGTTGATCGTATCTTCCATACGGCTCGTGTTCGACCTTTCGGTCTCCGTGTTCGAGGCCATGTGCGCACATGCTAGGCTCGTCAAGTTGACCCTAAGTGTTTTGCTGTGTAAAACTGTCTTACACCGTTGTATGTGAGCGTAAGGATCTATCACACCGATCATCACGTGGTGCTTGAAGCGACGAACTGTAGCAACGGTGCATAGTTAGGGAGAACACTTCTTGAAATTTTGTAAGGATCATCTTATTTACTACCGTCGTCCTAAGTAAACAAGATGCATAAACATAATAAACATCACATGCAATTATATAGTTGTGACATGATATGGCCAATATCATATAGCTCCATTGATCTCCATCTTCGGGGCTCCATGATCATCTTGTCACCGGCTTGACACCATGATCTCCATCATCATGATCTCCATCATCGTGTCTTCATGAAGTTGTCACGCCAACGACTACTTCTACTTCTATGGCTAACGCGTTTAGCAATAAAGTAAAGTAGTTTACATGGCGTTCTTCAATGACACGCAGGTCATACAAAAAATAAAGACAACTCCTATGGCTCCTGCCGGTTGTCATACTCATCGACATGCAAGTCGTGAATCCTATTACAAGAACATGATCTCATACATCACAATTCATCATTCATCACAACTTCTGGCCATATCACATCACATGATCAATCGCTGCAAAAACAAGTTAGACGTCCTCTAATTGTTGTTGCATCTTTTACGTGGCTGCAATTGGGTTCTAGAAAGAACGTTTTCTTACCTACGAATAACCACAACGTGATTTTGTCAACTTCTATTTACCCTTCATAAGGACCCTTTTCATCGAATCTGCTTCAACTAAAATGGGAGAGACAGACACCCGCCAGCCACCTTATGCAACTAGTGCATGTCAATCGGTGGAACCGGTCTCACGTAAGCGTACCGTGTAAGGTTGGTCCGGGCCGCTTCATCCCACAATACCGCTGAAGCAAGAAAAGACTAGTAGTGGCAAGCAAGTTGACAAGATCCACGCCCACAACAAAATTGTGTTCTACTCGTGCATTAGAGAACTACGCATAGACCTAGCTCATGATGCCACTGTTGGGGAACGTTGCAGAAAATTAAAATTTTTCCTACGGTTTCACCAAGATCCATCTATGAGTTCATCTAAGCAAGGAGTCAAGGGAGTGAGTTTGCATCTACATACCACTTGTAGATCACGTGCGGAAGCTTGCAAGGGGGTGGTGATGATGGAGTCGTACTTGACGTGATTCGGATCACCGATGTCCAAGTGCTGAACGGACAGCACCTCCACGTTCAACACACGTACGGGACGGGAGACGTCTCCTCCTTCTTAATCCAGCAAGGGGGAAGGAGAGGTTGACGAAGATTGCTCCAACGGCAGCACAACGGTGTGGTGGTGTTGGTGCAGCAGTACTCCGACAGGGCTTCGCAAGCACGTAACGGAGGAGGAGATGTGTTGGGGAGGGGAGGGGCTGCACCTGGAAGATGTGTATAGCAGCCCTCCCCTCACCCCTCTATTTATAGGGGAAGGGGAAAGGGGGGCCAACCCCTCTAGATGGGATCTAGAGGGGGGGCGGCGACCAGGGAGGGGGGACTTGCCCCCCAAGCAAGGGGGGCGCCCCCTTTAGGGTTTCCCCCCCAACCCTAGGCGCATGGGCCCAAGGTGGGGGGCACGCCCAACCCTCCAGGGGCTGGCTCCCTCCCTTTGCGCCCATGTGGCCCTCCGGAGGGGTGGCCCCCCGGTGGACCCCCGGAACCTCTCCGGTGGCCCCGGTACAATACCGATAAGCCCCCGAAACTTTCCGGTGTCCGTATGACAAGTTCCCATATATAAAACTTCACCTCCGGACCATTCCGGAACTCCTCGTGACGTCCGGGACTCCGAACAACATTCGGTAGTCACATACTAGTCTTCCTAATAACCCTAGCGTCACCGAACCTTAAGTGTGTTGACCCTACGGGTTCGGGAGACATGCAGACATGACCGAGACCACTCTCCGATCAATAACCAACAGCGGGGTCTGGATACCCATGTTGGCTCCCACATGCTCCTCAATGATTTCATCGGTTGAACCACGATGTCGAGGATTTGATCAAACCCTGTATACAATTCCCTTTGTCAATCGGTACATTACTTGCCCGAGACTCGATCGTCGGTATCCCAATACCTTGTTCAGTCTCGTTACCGGCAAGTCACTTTACTCGTACCATAATGCATGATCCCGTGGCCAACACCTTGGTCACCTTGAGCTCATTATGATGATGCATTACCGAGTGGGCCTAGAGATACCTCTCCGTCATACGGAGTGACAAATCCCAGTCTCGATCCGTGTCAACCCAACAGACACTTTCGGAGATACCTATAGTGCACCTTTATAGTCACCCAGTTACGTTGTGACGTTTGATACACCCAAAGCACTCCTACGGTATCCGGGAGTTACACGATCTCATGGTCAAAGGAAGAGATACTTGACATTGGAAAAGCTCTAGCAAACGAACTACACGATCTTTGTGCTATGCTTAGGATTGGGTCTTGTCCATCACATCATTCTCCTAATGATGTGATCCCGTTATCAACGACATCCAATGTCCATAGCCAGGAAACCATGACTATCTGTTGATCACAACGAGCTAGTCAACTAGAGGCTCACTAGGGACATATTGTGGTCTATGTATTCACACGTGTATTACGATTTCTGGATAATACAGTTATAGCATGAATAAAAGACAATTATCATGAACAATGAAATATAATAATACTTTTATTATTGCCTCTAGGGCATATTTCCAACACTCTGGTGCCCATCTTATGGTATATAAGTAATTTTAACCTAGAAAAATAAGCAGAGGACTTTCGGGATGGAGCGCCTCCATCTCGAGGTGGAACTTGGGCAGGAGCACTTTTGCCCTCCGGTGGAGCAATTCCGCCGGGGGAGCTTCCCACCCGGAGCAGGAAATCATCATCATCATCATCATCATCGTCATCACCAACAACTCTTCCATCTTGGGGAGGGAAATCTCCATCAACATCTTCAACAACACCATCTCCTCTCAAACCCTAGTTCATCTCTTGTGTTCAATCTTGGTACCGGAACTATAGATTGGTGCTTGTGGGTGACTAGTAGTGTTGATTACATCTTGCAGTTGATTACTATATGGTTTACTTGGTGGAAGATTATATGTCCATATCCATTATGCTATTTAATAACCCTCTGATCTTGAGCATGTTTATCACTTGTGAGTAGTTACTTCTGTTCTTGAGGTAACGGGAGAAATCATGTTGCAAGTAATCATGTGAACTTGATATGTGTTCAATATTTAGATAGTATGTATGTTGTGATTCCCTTAGTGGTGTCATGTGAACGTCGACTACATGACACTTAACCATATTTGGGCCTAAGGGAATGCATTGTGGAGTAGTAATTAGATGATGGGTTGCAAGAGTGACAGAAGCTTAAACCCTAGTTTATGCGCTATTCCGTAAGGGACCGATTGGATCCAAAGGTTTCATGCTATGGTTAGATTTTATTCTTAATACTTTTCTCGTAGTTGCGGATGCTTGCGAGGGGGTTAATCATAAGTAGGTGGTTTGTTCAAGTAAGAACAGCACCTAAGCACCGGTCCACCCACATATCAAAATATAAAAGTAGCGAACATGAATCGAACCAACATGATGAAAGTGACTAGATGAAATTCCCGTGTACCCTCAAGAACGCTTTACTTATTATAAGAGACCGTTTTGGCCTGTCCTTTGACTCAAAAAGATTAGCCTACCTTGCTGCACTTTTGTTACTATTACCGTTACTTGCTCATTACAAATTATCTTTTTATCAAACTACTCTATTACTTACAATTTTAGCACTTGCAGACATTACTTTGCTGAAAACCACTTGTCATTTCCTTCTGCTCCTCGTTGGGTTCGACACTCTTACTTATCGAAAAGGCTACAATTGATCCCATATACTTGTGGGTAATCAATAAGTTCAGGGTCCATATGGGTTGACTTATCGAGAGTACACGGGGTCAGAGTAGCATGAAGCATACAGGCAGGTATAACAAATAATGTGGCAGTAGTTTCCGGGACTAGGTTATTTTACCTCCAATGACCAGGGGTTCTTGAATTTGCTGAAACTGGAAACATTGGCAAAATTCTCTAAGTCATGTCTGTGTAGCCGCCGAGTCTTAAGACGACTCAAGGAGTTGGCTTGAGATTCTCCATACTTGACCGTGATATAAACCGGCATATAGTTGAACAACAAAACGCTGAAATATGTTGAAGTTGGAGACGAGGTGGTGAGTTGATGATCTTCGCAACACTCGTTGTATATCCTTGGCGTTGAATCGCGATGTGAATCCATGGAAGGTTGAGGTCGGCCATGGCGGGTTATAAATGATCCTGTACGATTTGTGTCAGTAATCCGGCCAGTGGTTCATCCTAGTTGGTTGTTGAAATTACCCAAACCGTAATAGCGGTGACTTGTGCGCCTGTCCATTGATCCATCCGGTGTAGGCAAGGGCCATAGCTTGATGGTCTCTTTTGTAACGATGAATTGTTTTGCATAAGAAATTCCACAGACGAGAGTAATTATTCTCGAAGAAAATAAAAATATATCATTAGAAACTTGACATGATGGACTTCACCTGATATGTTTTATCAAGAATTATCAGCCGTAGGATTGCAGCAACGATGACAGAGGTGTCGGCTTAAAGCGTGGCACCATGCAGTTCAGAAGGGATCCTCTAGGTCATGTTTGACCATTGGATTTTTTCAGCTGAATCAACCCCTTTTCTTTTCTTTCCCGCATTGGCAGATGACCACGCCAGGGCGCTAAAGCAGTCAGGAACCGGCATGCAGAAGCCCTAGGAAGTGGATCGCGCAGGAGAATCTGAAGAGGAGTATGGCATGGCACGGGCATACTGCCGGCGAGACAGAGCGAGGTTGGCTCAGCCGCAGCGACTTGTGCGACTGCGGGGCAAAGCATGAGTGACGCGGCTAGGGGAATCACAAGTCGGTGGGTCAGACAGGTGCGGGAGCGAAGATGCGCAGAGGTTGTCGAGCGCGGGAGGCCAATGGAGGCGACTCCAGGCGGTAGACGAAGCAGGCGAAGGCGGCTTGACGCGGTGGTAGAGGCCATGGGGGCAGATCGATGCAGGCCGTCGGCGCGAGAGGAGGGCCTTCTTGAGGTGTGGCGAAGGCAGCGGCTTGCAGCGACTTCTGTGGGGGCACAGTGACGGCCACCGGCGGAGGCGAGACCGCAGTAGTTGCTTGTGGAAGCGAGGCCGACAAAAGGAGTTGGGAAATACCAGCGGCGACTTGTGACAGCTCGGTGCGATTTGATCCCACAGGGTGAGGCCACATGGGGATAACCACGGCGAGATAAAGGCGTGCGACTTGTGGCGGCCCTAGGGTTGGCAGGGTCTATGGGCGAGGCTGATGAGTGCAGGGCGGCTCGATGATGAATCGGGCAATGGTAGCCCGGCATGGCTGTGGCGATGAGGGCGGCACGCAATGGCGGAAACAAGACGAATGGCTCCGAGTTGAGGCGACGGTCTGCGGCTTGGTGTGCAGCGCGGTTTTGAGGTGGGCAACGAGGTGAAGCCTCTCAGTCGTGATGGCTTATGGTGACCAGGACAGAGGCAATTCGTGAAGCGAGGCCAAGTCGTCGTAGCGCAGCCGTGGAGCAGATGAAGCATAGGGCCCTTCGGCAAGGGCGGCTTGTAGCGGCGGGTTGACGTGGCGGCAGAGGAGACTAGAGCAAACCATGGCGGGTCACAATGGAGATGTCAGCTCCGAGCTTTGCAGTTTGGAGGCGGGGTGACCCGGAGCAAAAGCAACAGTGAGGGGAGACGGTGACTTAGGCAGTGATTCAAGGCCGTCTGACACGACAACTTGAAGTGGCGGCTCAAGGCCGCAATGGTACGGCGGCTCACCTTTGGAGCGAGACGGTGAAGGAGGCGCGAGGCACCGGGCGGCTCAACAGGGCGGCTTCGGGTACTGCGATTTGACCACGGCCACGAACATGGGTGGCTCGTGGGTGGCAATGAACCGGAGCGGTTGTTGCGAAGATGGCCGGCTATTTGGAGCACAAGGTGAGGCGACCGGCAGCTCAGGTCAGGGCCAACTCAAAAACGGCAGGCCGTCGGAGTCGGTTCGGACGGCAGAGACAAGGCCAGCGCGACGGTGGCTCGCAGCCGAAGCGGGTGGCTCGGCGTTGGGGCGATTTGGCAACTTGGAAACAGAGTCGACTCTGGACCAATTTGATGGAAGTGAATGGCGACTCAGCAGCTCCGACGGCTTAATGCAAGGCAGTTTGAGGCAAAGGTGACCACGCGACGGTGGCTTGAAGGCCATAGCAGGAGAGGAGGCGACTCGAGCTCGGGCAGCGGCTTGCTAGTGCTGTGAGGGCCGAGGCAAGCGGCAGGGGAGTCAACTTGGCAGCAGTTCAGAGGTACAACTGCGATGGAGGAGAACCGACCGCATGCAGAAACGGGTTTGAAAGAACAAGTTCTCCCTGGGTGATTTTGGTTAATGTCAACATATCTCTTGTTGGACTAATATATTTATCTAGTATATTTCAGATAAGTTCAACATTGGAGTGGCATGGACAAGAGGATGTGGAACCCCTTCAAGATGCTAAGGACAAACATTGGCAAAAGCTCAAGACTCTACATTTTCATTTTAGTGATCCAAGATCACACTGAGTCCATAGGAAAGCCAATACTATTAAAAGGGGATGAGGTGTTGCTTAATGGCTTGCTTGCTCAAAGTGCTTAGTGATATGCTCCCCTCAACCACTTTCTCATTTCCACATATGTCCTAAACCTAAAAGTCAAACTCGGCCCCACCGATTTGATCTATCTAGCGCCACCGAGTTCATTTGACATAGTCACTGCCAGAACCCTAATCAGTTCGGCCTCACCGATGGGGTCTCGGTCTCACCGAGATGGGCTTGCAAACTCTCTGTTGCCTGTTGCAATAATTTTGGTCCCACCAAGATATGTAATCAGTCCCACCGAGTTTGCTTGACCAACTCTCTATTTGCTTATTACCAAAATCAGTCTCACCGAGTATGTGTAATCGGTCAAACCGAGTTGAGGTTTTACCCTAACCCTAGCACATCGGTCTCACCGAGTTGACTTTGTCGGTCCCATCGAAAGCTCATTCACATTTTGAACCAGATCGGTCTGACCGAGTTTCATTATTCGGTCTCACCGAGTTTGGGAATCTGTGTGTAATGGCTAGATTTTGTGTGGAGGCTATATATGCCCCTCCACCCATTCTTCATTCGTGAGGAGAGCCATCAGAACGTGCCCACACTTCCAGCATTCAATTTCTGAGAGAGAACCACCTACTCATGTGTTGAGACCAAGACATTCCAATCCAACCACAAGAATCTTGATCTCTAGCCTTCCCCAAGTTGCTTTCCACTCAAATCATCTTTCCACCATATCCAAATCTGTGAGAGAGAGTTGAGTGTTGGGGAGACTGTCATTTGAAGCATAAGAGCAAGGAGTTCATCATCAACACACCATCTATTACCTTTTGGAGAGTGGTGTCTCCTAGATTGGTTAGGTGTCACTTGGGGGCCTCCGTCAAGATTGTGGAGTTGAACCAAAGGAGTTTCTAAGGGCAAGGAGATCGCCCACTTCGTGAAGATCTACCCAAGTGAGGCAAGTCCTTCGTGGCCGATGGCCATGGTGGGATAGACAAGTTTGCTTCTTTGTGGACCCTTCATGGGTGGAGCCCTCCGTGGACTCACGCAACCGTTACCCTTCGTGGGTTGAAGTCTCCACCAACATGGATGTACGATAGCACCACATATCAGAACCACGCCAAAAATATCCGTGTCTCCAATTGCGTTTGGACACTCCAATCCCATTCCTTCACTTTCTTGCAAGTTGCATGCTTTACTTTCAGTTGCTCATACACTCTTGGCATGCTTGCTTGAAATGTATTGTGAATGTTTAACCTTGTGCTAAAACTCCACCTTAACTTGAAAAACTTAAAAACCGCCACCTTTATTTGTCGAGGGTCTAATCATCCCCCTCTAGACACCTCTTCTCGATCCTTTCAATTGGTATCAGAGCTTTGGTCTCCATTGCTTTGGTTTAATCACCATTGGAGGAAGATGGATGAGTCTACGTTGGGGAGTCTTAGACATAGAGTGCCTATACTTGATGGAGAGTTCTTTCATGAGTGGAAAAATGAGATGCTTGATATTTTCAATGAATATCACTTGAAAAAGTACATTACTACTCCTTGTGAACCCCTTGTTGACCCCTTGCATCCTACCCCTAATGAGTCTCTTGACATGATTCGCAATCTTAGAACTGTCAATCTTATCACTAGAGGTTTGCCTAGAAATTAGATTGCATGCTTGCCTACTCTTAATTGGGCTTACACCATATGGAGATTTCTTGAGGAACGATTTCCAAACTATTCCTTGCAAAACTTAGATGAGATTCTTCACAAGTCTACAGCTTTGAGTAAGATGAATTCCAATGATCCTAAATTTGGCGATTGTCTATTTGAGCTTCGTGATCTTATGCATGCCAAAGGAGATGTTGGAATCATTAGCAACATCATTTTTGAAGTCATTAGAATTCATAAAGATGAACATTGTCATGATCATATATCTAATGAATCACTCTCTCTAGGAAATGATCAATTACAAGACGGTGTTGAACATGGATACTATTATGAGGATGATGATAGTGACTTTGATCTCGATGATTCAATGAGAAACTTTGGTATTATGGCTAACCTTCACGGTTACATGGCTGGAGGAAAGGAATGGATTCTTGATAGTGGATGTACCGATCACATGACCGGAGACAAGGATATGTTTCATGAGCTTGCTAAAAATGATAGCTCCCGAAAGTATGTCACTTTTGGTGATAACTCAAAGGTTAATGTGGTTGGCCTTGGTAAGGTGGCCATCTCACATGATAGCTCCATACAAAATTTCATGCTCGTTAAATCTCTTGGTTACAATTTACTTTCTGTATCTAGACTAGTCGCTTTCGGTTTCAATGTCCTATTTACTAAAGTAGATTGCAAAGTGTTTCGAAGAGATAATCATAATATGGTCTTTAACGGCATACGTGGAGGTGATCTATACATTGGTGATTTCACAAAAAAAGTCTTAGCCTAGAACTTGCTTAATTGCTAAATCCTCTAAAGGCTGGTTGTGGCATAGACGGTAAGGTCATGTGGGCATGCAAAATCTTGATAAGCTTATTAAAGGTGATCATATCCTTGGAGTAAAAGACGTTATATTTGACAAGGATAGATTGTGCAGTGCTTGTCAAGCAGGAAAACAGGTTGGAGGAAGCCACCCCGTGAAGAACATCATGACCACGAGAAGACCGCTCGAGCTACTTAATATGGATCTTTTTGGTCCAAACGCCTATAAAAGTCCAAAATATCTTCAAAAACTTCGCTAGGGAGGACCAAAACCAATTTGAAATGAAGATCAAGAAGGTTCGCAACAACAACAGAATGGAGTTCAAGAACACCAATGTGGACACCTTTCTTGATGAAGAAGGGATTTCACATGAGTTCTCACTCCTCAACAAAATGGAGTTGTTGAGAGGACGAACCGGACTCATTGAAATGGCAAGAACGATGCTTGATGAGTACAAGACGCCAAAGCACTTTTGGGTGGAAGCGGTTGAGACAGCTTGCCATGCAACGAATCGTCTATATCTTCACAAGCTACTCAGCAAGACGGCATACAAGCTTCTCACCGGTAATAAACCCCAAGTTGGATACTTTGGGGTATTCGGCTCAAAGTGCTACATTCTTGATAAGCATCATCGTTCGAAAATTGCTCATAAATCTCATGAAGGTTTCCTACTCAGTTATGGCTCAAACTCTCACACTTACCGTGTCTACAACAATTTCACCCGAAAGGTTGAAGAGATGGCAGATGTGAAGTTTGATGAATCTAACGGTCGCAAGTAGAGCAACTGCCAATTGATGTAGGTGACAAATATCCTTTGGAAGCAATCCAAGACTTGTCTATTAGCAAGATCCATCCAACGGAGGTGAAGGAGAGTACCTTGTCCATCCAAGTGGAAGCTTCTACCTCATGACAAGGCGAATCACGAGTTGACTTGGAGGCATTCACGAGTGGGACACACCAAGATGAAGGAAACGAGGATGTACACCAAGATGAACCTCATCAACCTCCTTCTCCACCTCCACAAGAGAACAACAACACCAACAATGAAGAAGGCCAAGAGGAAGAACAAGATGATGAAGAGGTTGTTCCACCCCGACCCAAACAAAAGCTCTCACGAGTTCGAGAAAGAGTCTCAAGAAATCACCCCGTCGAACAAATCTTTAATGATATTCAAACCTGGAGAATTACTCGCTCTAAAACTCGTTTGGCTAATTTTTGTGAACATTACTCATTCATTTCTAGCATTAACCTATGAAGGTTGAAGATGCTCTTGATGATCTGGATTGGGTGAATGCTATGCATGAAGAGCTACACAATTTCGAGAGGAACCAAGTGTGGAGGTTGGTTGAAAAGCCCGATGAGAAGCACAATGTCATTGGAACAAAATGGGTGTTTCGGAACAAGCAAGATGAAGATGGACAAGTTGTACGCAACAAGGCCCGTCTCATTGCTCAAGGCTACACTCAAGTCGAAGGTATGGACTATGGTGAGACCTATGCCCCCGTTGCTAGACTTGAGTCCATTCGCATCTTACTTGCTTATGACAATCATCATGATATCACCTTATATCAAATGGACATCAAAAGTGCTTTTCTTAATGGTGAAATTGAAGAGGAAGTTTATGTTAAACAACCCCCCCCCCCCCGGTTTTGTTAATCCCAAGAAGCTTGATCATGTTTATAAACTTCACAAAGCTCTTTATGGTCTTAAACAAGCTCCCAGAGCATGGTATAAATGCTTGACTAAGTTCCTTATTGAAAAATGCTTTGAAATTGGTAAAATTGATTCTACACTTTTTACTAAAAGGGTTAATGGTGAATTATTTGTGTGCCAAATTTATGTTGATGATATCATATTTGGTTTGACTAACCCTCATTTTAGTGAAAAGTTTGGAAGGCTAATGTCGGAGAAGTTTGAGATGTCTATGATGAGTGAACTCAAGTTCTTTCTTGGTTTGCAAATCAAGCAAACTAAGGATGGAACCTTTGTTTCCCAAACAAAGTATACCAATGACTTATTCAAGAAGTTCAACATGCAAGAATGCAAAGGTATGAGTACACCCATGCCTACTAGTGGACATCTTGACTTGACAAAGGGTGGCGAACTGGTTGACCAAAAGGTTTACCGCTCTATGATTGGTTCATTGTTATATCTATGTGCCTCCCGTCCCGATATTATGCTAAGTGTGTGCATGTGTGCACGATATCAAGTGGCCCCCAAAGAATGTCATGTTAAGGCTGTGAAAAGGATAGTGAGATACTTAATTCACACACCAAATTTTGGCATTTGGTATCCTAAGAGGTATTCTTTTGATCTTGTTGGCTACTCCGATTCGGACTATATGCCGACAAGGTTGATAGAAAGTCCACTAAGGGTACTTGTCAATTTCTTGGTAGATCTCTTGTGTCTTGGTCCTCCAAGAAACAAAACTCGGTATCCTTATCCACCGCCGAAGAGGAATACATTGCCGTCGGTTCATGTTATGCTCAGTTACTTTGGATGACCCAAACTCTCAAAGATTATGGGATATATGTGAAACATGTTCCATTGCTTTGTGACAATGAAAGTTCTATTAAGATTGCTCATAATCCCGTGCAACATTCTCGAATTAAGCATATTGAAGTTCGTCATCATTTCATTCGAGATAATGTTGCTAAGGGAGATATCAAACTTAAGCATGTTCGTACCAATAAGAAATTAGCGGATATATTCACAAAACTGCTTGATGAGAAAGTGTTTTTCCACTTGAGAGGTTAATTGAACATCATTGATGCCTCAAACTTGGAGTAGAAACTCCATTTGGATGCATGCAAGGCATGAGCCTTTCTATGACTAATCCTTGATATTCTCTTATGACGATGATCATATGTCTTGGATATTCTTGTACTCTTGCATGTTATCTAACCCTTGTAGGTACTTGGATAAGCCCAACTCTATGACATTGCAACTCAATCACATTCTAAGCAATCTCTACATCTCCAAGTCTCTACAATATGGTGGTTGAAAACAAGGAAGCACGAATCCTTTCAACATATCCCTTGAAAATTTCTCTATATCAAATTTCATGATTGTCATATTGGATACACAAGTGCTCTTCCTTGCAAGACTAACCCATGCAATTACAAGTGGTGCTCCCAACTCTTGATGAGCTACATCAACCTTGAGCATGCCACACAAGTTCAACTACATGATCAAGATCAACACCACCACCCAAGGTATGTTATTCCATCTTAGAGAAGCTTTACCCCAACTCATGGGTCAAAGCACCTCAACAAGATGTGAATACATCAAAATGCTTGAACGAGAAATGGCAACACCATCTTGAGCTTAAACAATGAGTATGACCTATGATCAGTGCCTTCACTTGACTCCTACGTCAATATACTCTAACATAGGTGACCTTGTCACCGACCAATTCTAGATGAAGTTCTCTATTGTTTCTCTGTGTTTTGCATTTGTCTCTTGCATGCTTGTTCCCCTTTCAAAAAAAACTTCATCTAGATTTCTTTTCTTTTCTCTGTTATGTCCTGCATTCCCTGCATCCAATTCATTGCAAATCCTTCAGTTAATTCCTTGCATATCTTTGTGAGATCTTATTTGCCTAAGTGAGCTAAGATGACAATTGTTCTCTCTCTGTATTGAACTTGGACTCACCCGGTTTGTTTCTTTCGGCTAAACCGAATCACCTCGGTGCCACCGAAGATAAAACTTGGTGTTACTGATTTCAATGCTGAGAAAACACTTCGCCATTTGCATCCTACATATTTGTTCCAGCTCCACTCAATGATTTGTGTCCTCTACCAGCATCCCATATTACATGTTGCTTTGTAATGTGACTCAAGGACCAAACC
Organism: Aegilops speltoides; assembly: GCA_021437245.1. Classification (NCBI taxonomy): domain Eukaryota; kingdom Viridiplantae; phylum Streptophyta; class Magnoliopsida; order Poales; family Poaceae; genus Aegilops; species Aegilops speltoides. The sequence goes on along the minus strand of CM038145.1, from coordinate 91,136,429 downwards.
TACTTGACTCATGCTCCAGAAGATCCCTTCTTGGAAATTGATGTCAAAGGGGGAGAGAGAGCACATCAAAGCTTATCACATAAGAGAGAATGCACACCTAAAGCTTCTCTTGATGCTTCTTATTCATAAGAGGAGAGATGTCTCATGTCTTCAAGATAGGAAAGACATTTTAGTAGAGGGGAAAGACATGTTAGTATGTGTTATGATTATTTTTTGCTCTGTTTTTCTTGTTTGCTTTAATTTTCTTTCCCAATCTTCTCCCATCACTCAATATCATATTCAGGGGGAGAAAGTTCAGCTCCAAGGGAAGAAAATTCCCTCAAATTCATTGCATATCTTTACTCTGTGGGGACATGTCTATATCCAAATAGAGTACCTAGTACTCACTCTCTACATGCCATCCCAGTCTTGGTACTCTTGTGGTCTCTCATTCTTGATCTGTGTAGTAGATGTTCTTGTGTTATCTAACCTTGTTTACTCAGGTTCATCTCTTCCAAAGTTAGCTCAAGACCACAAGGTAAGTATATGCATCACACTCATGTGCATGAAGATCTCTTACTGAGGTATATATAGTTTGCAAGAAGGACTCATGAACATGAAAGTATGTTTCCAGTATCTACACCATTTGCTTTGATGCATATAGCCAAGATACATGAAATTCATTGCTTGCTCTGACATGTTTATGATTTCACATACTCCTATGATCTATCTTCACATGATTGCATACATGTAAGGGGAGCTAATGCATGTTGCATGTCTTTCCAAAGCTTTACTTGCTATTTCCTCCATATCTTTATCTAAAGCTTTGATGTATGTTGTCATCAACTACCAAAAAGGGGGAGATTGAAAGCACAAGTGCTCCCTGGGTGATTTTGGTAATTAATGTCAACATATCTCTTGTTGGACTAATATTTTTATCTAGTATATTTTAGATAAGTTCAACATTGGAGTGGCATGGACAAGAGGATGTGGAACCCCTTCAAGATGCTAAGGACAAACATTGGCAAAAGCTTAAGACTCTACATTTTCATTTTAGTGATCCAAGATCACATTGAGTCCATAGGAAAGCCAATACTATTAAAAGGGGATGAGGTGTTGCTTAATGGCTTGCTTTCTCAAAGTGCTTAGTGATATGCTCCAAAGCCCTCAACCACTTTCTCAAAATATATACATTGTCAAAATATGTACATAATGAGAGCCTATGGCTCAGGTGTAGTAAGGCCGTAGAAGAGCGATATTCCACGGCTGACGGGTCTCCTCCTCCGATTTGCTTGAATCTTTGTGCTCGCGAACGTTGATGAGCTAGTATCATCCGTTCTGCAGATTCTTGCTGCCCTTCCCAAGGTGGGGATAAGTTGTGCATATCGGTCTGATCCTGGATGAGCCGGAGCACTAAGTCGCCTTCTTGAAAGGTTCTTGTGCTAACCCAGCGGCTGTGATAACGCCGCAGGTCTTGCTGATAAACCGCCGAACGAGCCAATGCCATGTCCCATTTTTCATCTAACAGGTCCAGTGCTTCTTGACGTGCTTGCTCATTGTCCACTTCAACATAATTGGCAACCCGGGGCGAGTCATGACGAATATCACTTGGGAGTACCGCCTCTGCCCCGTAAACCATGAAGAAAGGTGTGTAGATCGGTTTGGGGTGGTGTTTATGCTCCATAACACAAATGGTAACTCTTCCACCCAACAAACCGACGTCCTCTTCAAAGCAACCATAAGCCGGGGCTTGATACCCTTCAAGATTTCCTAATTGGCTCTCTTAGCTTGACCATTAGATTGGGTGAGCCACAGATGACACATCAAGCCGGATGTGCTCTCGTTGACAAAAATCCTCCATCTCACCTTTGGAGAGGTTCGTGCCGTTATCTGTGATGATGTTGTGTGGAAAACCAAAATAGAAGATCACCTTTTTGATGAATTGAACCGCCGTGGCTGCGTCACACTTGCTTACTGGATCCGCTTCAACCCATTTAGTAAACTTATCAACCGCCACCAACAGGTGGGTCTTCTTATCCTTGGATCGCTTGAAAGGCCCTACCATGTCAAGCCCCCAAGTAGCAAACGGCCAAGTGATGGGAATCATCCGTAGCTCCTGAGCCGGAACATGAGCTCGTCGTGAGAATTTCTGACAACCATCGCACCGCTTCACCAAGTCTTCAGCATCAGCATGAGCCGTCAGCCAATAGAAACCATGACAAAATGCTTTAGCAACAAAGGATTTTGAACCGGCATGATGACCACAGTCTCCTTCGTGGATCTCTCGTAAAATCTCACGGCCTTTTTCAGGAGAAATACAACATTGGAACACACCAGAGACACTGCAACGGTGTAACTCGCCGTTGTGAATAAGCATGGACTTGGACCGCCGGACTATCTGTCTGGCTAAAACTGCACATTCTGGTAACTCGCCCCGGTTCATATACGCCAAGTATGGAACCGTCCAATCTGGAATAATGTGTAAAGCGGCCACCAATTGCGCCTCCAGATCAGGAATAGCGAGGTCCTCCTCTGTAGGCAACTGAACTGGCAGGTTGTGCAAGACATCCAGAGAGGTATTGGGTGGCACCGGTTTACGCTGAGACCCTAGCCGGCTTAAAGCATCAACTACCTCATTTTTGCACCGATCAATGTGCTCCACTTGATAACCCTTGAAGTGACCAGCAACAATATCCACCTCTCGTCGGTAAGCCGCCATGAGTGGATCCTTGGAATCCCAAGTACCTGAAACTTGCTGGGCTACCAGATCCGAGTCTCCAAAGCATCGTACCCGGCTTAAGTTCATTTCCTTAGCCACTCGAAGACCATGGAGTAAGGCTTCATACTCAGCTACATTGTTAGTACAAGGGAACATTAAACGAAGAACATAATGAATTTTATCACCTCGAGGGGAAGTAAGGACAACTCCAGCCCCCGAGCCCTCCAATTGCCTGGACCCATCAAAGTGAATAGTCTAGTATGTACTATCCGGTTTGACCTCCGGTATCTGCAACTCTGTCCAATCATTGATGAAATCCACAAGGGCCTAGGATTTGATAGTTGTTCGAGGCATATACTTCAAACCGTGTGGTCCAAGCTCAATAGCCCACTTAGCAACCCGGCCAGTTGCCTCCCTATTCTGGATTATATCCCCCAAAGGAGCAGAACTGACCACTGTGATGGGATGACCTTGAAGGTACTGTTTAAGCTTTCGACTTGCCATGAAAACCCCATATACCAGCTTCTGCCAATGTGGGTATCTTGTGTTTTGACTCAATGAGCACTTCGCTGATATAATAAACCGGCCTTTGAACCGAGTACTCCTTCCCAGCCTCCTTGTGCTCCACCACAATAGCTACGCTGACAGCTCGGGCATTAGCAGCCACGTATAACAATAGTGGCTCCTTATCAACAGGAGCAGCAAGAACTGGCGGTTCAGCCAACTACTTCTTCAAGTCCTCAAACGCCGCATCAGCAGCATCGCTCCAGACAAAATTGCTGTCTTTTTCAACATCTGATACAGAGGGATCGCCTTTTCTCCCAACCTGCTGATAAATCAGCTCAAAGCCGTGATACGACCCGCCAGACGTTGAACATCATTAATACATGCCGGTTTAGCCAGGGATGTGATAGCCTTCATCTTTTCCAGATTAGCCTCAATGCCCCGGTTTGACACCAGAAAACCCAAGAGTTTGCCAGCCGGTACACCAAAGACACACTTAGCCGGATTGAGCATCATTTTATAAACTCCCAGATTATCAAAGGTTTCTTGCAAATCAGTTATGAGTGTCTCTGCTTTCCTGGACTTCACCACAATATCATCCACATAAGCATGAACATTGCGCCCAATCTGAGTATGAAGACTGTCGTGGCTGGGAACGAGCACCTATGGGGCAGGGGGCCCCTTCTGGTCCGGCAAGGGAGCGGAGGGCGCACGAAGAGCAGATCGAGGCGAAAGCACGCGGGATTTTACCCGGCGAGCTCTCTCGGAGAGATAAAACTCCTCTGCTGCTTTGTGTTCAGATTCATTCTTGCTCGAAAGTGGGTATCTTTGTGGTTTCGGATGAGTCAAACCGAACCTCCTCTACGTGTACACGGGCCTCCTTTTTATAGTCTAAAGGGGTCGCCGACAGGTGGCAACGCAGAGAGAGGGGTAGAAAGGTAAAAACGCGGGTTGGTACAACCACTATCAGCAGTGTCCCCTACCTAACTCTAACGGCAGGGGACAAGAGCATTTAATGCCCGTCCGGTCGCCCCAACAGTGCAGGAAACGACCGTTAGGGGCGCCACCGATCGCCACGATGGCCTCCTAGTCGCCTTCACTCGCCACCTCGCACCGCTAGGCTGCACAGCCACCCGCCACGTGCACCAGGAGCGACCCTGCTGCGACACATCGTGGGATGCGCTGGAGCGTGGATGCAGAGTGGTGGCTTCGCCGCGGCAAGCACCTTGCCGCGGTCTCTGTCTTGTCGCATCCGCAAGCTTGCCGCTCGCCGGGTCTTGCCGGGATCCGCGGTGCGTCGCGGTAAGTTTTCTGAAGTGCCTTGGTTGGCCTTCCCGGCAAGCTCCTCTTGCCGGGGTCTTGTCTTTCCCGGCAAGCTCCTCTTGCCGGGGCCTTGCCTTCTTCCCGGCAAGCTCCTCTTGCCGGGACTTGTCCTCAAAGTTAACACTTTGTTCTTGAATGGTAGTAAATGGGAATGACAGAGGGTCTTGGCGGAGGCCCGGCAAGCCTTGCCGCAGGGACGCTGCGACTGCCCGTGCACAAGTTCGGGGTACTAAGGTACCCCTACTTTAGTACACCGACAGAGCCCCGGCTGGGCCATACACGTGCCGAAGGCTGTTGGGCGGGCCCAAAAGCAGAACACGGCACGCGTGGCACAGGTCCGAACCAGATCCACTCCGAATCCACCGCGTCCTCTCGTGGCACGCGTCAATCGCGGCGTCGTGGGAGACGTGGGTGGCGTGCACGATTTTCGAGGCGCCCACCCCAGTGATCACGGGGCGGGGCGAGGTCACCTCATCCGTCGCTTCGGCTCTCCATCCCCGTCACGCGGCTCCCATGCGCTTGGGGTCACGGACGGTGGGAGTGGGAAACTGGGTCGTCGCGAGCGGAGGCAGCGGGTAGGCCCTGATTGTCTGCTCTTCTCGTGTCTTGATTGGCTGAGCGGGGCGGCCGAGCCCCCACCTTGCTCCTTAAGAAGAGCGGAAGGGGAGCGCAGAAGCCCGCACTCTCTCATCTTCTCCCTTCTTCAGCTTCTGCTCCCCTTCCTCTCATTTGCCATGGAGGGAGGGAACCCCGGCCCTTCATCGGTGGCGGCGAGGGTCGCCGCCGGCGCGCCCTCCCTATCCAGCTCGTGGTGGCAGAGCCAGCCACAAGGGGAAGAGGGAGGGGGCGAGGTCGTGGACGAGGTCGAGGACAAGGTCAAGGCGCTCGAGGAAGAGGCGGGCGTGGCGGCGCACCATCTCCGCCTCCGCCGGCGGTTCCTCTTCCCGCGGCGGTCCACACAGGGGACGACCCTTGCGAGTTCTTCGTCAAGCTGCGCCGGGCGCCTCGTCGTCGCCTCCGGCTTCCAGCTCCGTTTGCGAGCGTGATGGAATTGGATCCGCCCGAGACGCTGAGACTGCACATGAGGGGTTGTGGGATCAGCGGCACGCGAGTCCGTGTTGTATTCCCAGCCCCTAATGTGATGTATCTTGACCGTGGGTGGAAGACGTTCGCCCACATCCACAGCCTGACGGCGGGGTTTACCCTCCATTTTAAGTTAATGGAGGGCGACCTCCTCTCCGTCAAGGTCTTCGGGGACTCCGGCACTCGGGCGAAGTGCTGCGTGGACAGCTCCTCCGACAGCGAAGACTCCCCCTCGAGCGAGAGTGACGAGGAGGAGAGCGACAACAACGACGAGGGTAGCGGGCGGCGGGATGGCGGGCCCGACTAGGTGTCGGGCGTCGCCTCGTGCATCACCGGTGACCCCATCATCCGTGTCGCCGGCTCCTTGAACTCCCCGGGGTCGTCTCCTTGGGCGGCTGGCGTAGGGAGGCTGCGGAAGGGGAAGAGGGCTGGCGACAAGGCCGTCAAGTCAGAGTACGAGGGTGTAGTGCCCTCGACAGCGTGCTGTCGTCCTGCCGCCCCGTCTTCGAGCCCCGCTTCCGGCGCCGCCATCACCGTCCAGCCTCCGGACAACCCCCGGGATGTTCTCTTGGTGTCTTCTGGCACCCGTAGCTCGCCTAGGCGCCCCTTTTGCCCTTTTCGCCTCCTTGACCTACCTCCTGAAGAGAGGGATAGGAAAGGGATTACGGGCATCTTATCTTTTTAATTTGTAAGCCTTTGGGCCTTAGCTGCATCTAAAACCTGTAATCCTCTCTTTCATGTTTTTCATCCTCTATGGACTGTATCTGTGTGGGATGTTTTTTTAATGAAAAGGGGATGCTTGCCGGGTTTTTTGTCTTGCGGGTTGAACCCACGTCAAGGAGCTAATCCTTGGTATCCCTCGGGCAGACATTTCATCTCCCGGCAACCGGCCCTGCCGCCTCCCCACATTACTCGACCCATCTCACGCCTTTGACGGAGGCGGGAACGAGGTGGGTGCGGCCTCCTGAAAGTGCAACTAATCCCCGGGTGGTTTTGGTAATTAATAACAACATATATATCATTGAACTAATAGTTACTTGAGAATCATTTCAGAGAGTTCAGTGATATGGGTATGGCAAGGACTGAAGAAGTGGACCCCCAAAATGCTAAGGCAAGCATTGGCAAAAGCTCAAGACTCCATTTTTGTTTAGTGATCCAAGATCACATTGAGTCCATAGGAAAAGCCAATACTATTAAAGGGGATGAGGTTATGATGATGATCTGGTTGCTCAAGTGCTTAGTGATACATCTCCTAAACTATCGACAACTTTCACTGCCATATACACTCATAAGTAGTCTCGGTCCCACCGATATTCCAAACTCAGCCACACCGAGATGAACCACCTCACCATAAGCCAAACCCTAGTAAACTTGGATTTTCCGATTCGAACTCGGTCTCACGAAACATGAGTTGCCAAGGTTACGTAACCTACATCATCAAATCGGTGTCACCGAGATGATGAAGTCGGTCCCACCAAACCGGCATGCTCTTGTCATTGCACGAATCGGACTAACCGAGATTGTATATTCGGTCCCACCGAAAATCCCAATGTTCACATTATTTGAACTATCGGTCTCACCGAGTTGTCCACTTCGGTCCCACCGAGATTGCTCAAATGTGTGTAACGGTTGGATTTTGTGTGGAGGCTATTTATACCCCTCCACCCCCTCTTCATTCGTGGAGAGAGCCATCAGAAAGAACTACCACTCCTACCTTACATTTCTGAGAAGAGAACTACCTACCCTTGTGTTGAGATCAAGTTGCTCCACTCCCACCATATGAAGCTTGATCTCTAGCCTTCCCAAGTTGCTTTCCACTCAATCCTTTCTTCCACCACAGCCAAATCAGTGAGGAGAGTTGAGTGTTGGGGAGATTATCATTTGAAACACAAGAGCAAGGAGTTCATCATCATCTACAACATCTATTACCTTTTGGAGGTGGTGCCTCCTAGATTGGTTAGGTGTCGCTTGGGAGCCTCCGTCGTCGAGATGTGGAGTTGAACAAAGAAGTTTGTAAGGGCAAGGAGATCGCCTGCTTCGTGAAGATCTACCCCGAGTAAGGCTAGCCCTCCGTGGCGTGAGCCATGATGGAATAGACAAGGTTGCTTCTTCGTGGACCCTTCGTGGGTGGAGCCCTCCGTGGACTCAGCGCAGCCGTTACCCTCCGTGGGTTGAAGTCTCCATCAACATGGATGTGCGATAAGCGCCACCTATCGGAACCACGGGAAAAATCACCGCGTCTCCAAAATTGCGTTTGCTCTTCTCCACCTCTCTTTACTACATGTGCAATTTACTTTCCGCTGCCTATACTCTAGAATTGCATGTGTAGGGTGATGCTTGACTTGATCATAATTGTGAATCTGCCAAAAACTGTTCTTTGTCAAAAGGCAGAATTTTTATATTGATAAGTAGTCTAATCACCCCCCCTTCTAGACATACTTTCGATCCTACACCTCCCCGTCTCACCCCTTGTATGTTTTTACCCTACGCTTTTAGGGAACTTGCCGGCGCAAACACGCTTGCTGAGTGCGGAACATCAGCAGCCTGCTGGGGGTGTTGCCTCCGGCAAGAAACCTTGTCGGGGCTAGTTGCAGCGCACTTGTATTGTTGAGCGGACTCGAAACAAAGTAAGGGCGCAACTTAGCCACGAGCCGGTTCCTCCGCGCACAGGTTTTCCATACAAGTCACGGCAGTTTTCGGGAAGAAACGCGGTTTCGCATTCCCCAGTCCATAAGAGGATGCATGATGAGGGACAAAAGACTTATCTGATATCGCAGCCCCCGGCAACTCCGCCTTGCCGCGGATGAATCTTGGTGCTCGCAGCCCCCGGCAACACTGGCTTGCCGGGGCCCAGGTGCCGGCGCGCCCTTCTTTTCCTTCCTTGTCGTTGTTATTTTAGTTATGAGAACAACTTAGTCAGTGCCGTAACAAGTTACTTTCGTAATATAACTTCATTCTGGGCAACGCTTGCTATGTTATATCCTTTACTCTGTTACGTCCCTTGTATGTTTTCACCCTACGCTTTGAGGGAACTTGCCGGCGCAAGCACACTTGCTGAGTCGCGAACATCGGCAGCTTCTTTGGCGGTGTTGCCTCCGGCAAGAAACCTTGTCGGGGCTAGTTGCAGCGCACTTGTATTGCTGAGCAGACTCGAAACAAAGTAAGGGCGCAACTTAGCCACGAGTTGATTCCTCCGCGCACAGGTTTTTCATACAAGGCACGGTCGTTCAAGGAGTATAACTTAAAAAATTTAAAAACTGACTGTGCTCAAACTTTGGCAACTTAGCTTTTCTGTCTTCTGCGTTCCGGCAAGGCTGTGCTTCTTTGAATGACACCTAGTCCACATCGTTATCAAGCTTCGACAACGAGGACTAAAGGCGCAAATACTGCTGCGGGAACATGCGCTTCTACGGCAAGAATCTGGGATCCTGCCGGAGCGTGATGCTCCCTGGCAAGCGTGTCCGTACACGGCTTGTCGGGAGCGTCTGCTTCAACGAAACAAACCCTAGAGCTTGTCGGAGCAAACTGCTCCTCAGCACTTTCTGTGTTGATCCTGGGGACCTTCTTGGCGGCGGCTTCGGGGAGCTCCGCCGGAAAGTAGTCGCCAGTAACCAACTTTCTCTTCTTGTGGCTGCGCAGATCCATCCTTGCCGGAACCAAAGCTTGTCGGGGAAGCCCCCTGCTTGTCGCTGGACTTGCCTGCCGCGGCTGCTGGCTTGTTATCTGCCTCCCTCTCCGCTACTAGCGCAACACTAACCACTTGATTGGTTGCCGCCAGATATAGCAGCAACTTTTCTTGTGGTTTAGGTGCGACAAGTGTTGGAGTGGAGGATAGGTATCTCTTCAAGTCCTGCAGCGCAGCTCCGCTTCTGGAGTCCATTTCATTGGACCTGCCTTTTTCTAAATCTTGAAAAATGGCAGGGCGCACTCAGCAGACTTAGAGATGAACCTACTGAGAGCAGCAACGCAGTCGGCAAGCCTTCGCACATCCTTGACGCGCTTCGGGGCTTCAATCTGCTCGATGGCCTTGATCTTGTCGGGATTGGCTTCAATCCCCTCGGGACACAAAGAACCGAGAAGCTTGCGGAAGGGACTCCAAACACGCACTTCTCGATTCAACTTGAGATTGATCTTGCAAAATTTGCAAAGTCTCGTCCAAATCTTGGATCGAGTCTCTTTGTCCTTGCTCTTGACCACTATATCATCCATGTAAGATTCTACATTTACGTGCATTTGTGGCTCAAAAGCATGGTGACTAGTCTTGCAAGCGTCGAACCAGCATTCTTTAGTCCGAAGGCATTCGTACAAAGCGATGCGTGCCACATGGAGTAATGAATGCGGTTTTCTCTTCATCCTCTTCTGCCATGAAGATCTGATGATATCCTGAGTATGCATCAAGCAATGAAAGCAGATCACATCTTGCCGTGGAGTCGACAATCTGGTCAATGCGTGGCAAGGGAAATGGATCCTTGGGGCAAGCTTTATTAACATCAGTGGAGTCAATACAAAGCCTCCACTTCCCGTTCGCCTTGCGCACAACTACTGGATTGGCTAACCACGTTGGATGGAGTACTCCTCGGACCAAGCCTGCTGCTTCCAATTTCTTGATTTCTCGAAAGAATGAACTCTTGGCGCTCTCTTGCTTGCTTCGACTCTCGCTTGGCGGGCGGCGTGAGGGAAGACGGCAAGGTGGTGCTCGATTACTTTCAGGGAACACCGGGATATCGGATGGTTGCCATGCAAACACGCCGACATTCGCCCGCGGAAAGCAGCGGCGTGCTTTCCTATTTAGGATCAAGCGTGGCACTGATGGTGAAGGTACCACCAGTGCCGTCCTCCTTGGCGGCCACTTTCTTAGTCTCTGGTGAAGCTGTCTTTGCCTTCTTGTACTTGCCAGTGGAGCTCGATGGTGCGTCCTCGACGATAGCGCAGCACTCCGAAGAGGTGCGCTTGCCGGAGTGGGCATCAGAGCCACTCTTGCCGGACTTGATCTTCTTCTTCTTCCCCGGGAGCTTCAGCGCAAGTGGTTTCGCGTTCTGCTGCGGCTGCTTGCTTCCGGTAGATCTTGTCGGTACAGATAAGTGCATCTTTCTTGTCACCATGGACAGAAATAACACTTATCGGACCAGGCATCTTGAGCACATTGTATGCGTAGTGAGAGGCTGCCATGAACTTGGCGAGCGCTGGACGGCCGAGTATCCCATTGTAGGGCAATGGGAAATCAGCAACATCAAATGTGACTCTCTCTGTCCTGAAGTTCAGCTCGCTGCCAAAAGTTACTGGCAGTGTGATCTTCCCCTTCGGCTTGCTCCTTCCCGGGTTGATTCCTTGAAAGGTACCAGTTTCTTCAAGCTCGCTGTCGGGGATCTGGAGCTTGTTGAGCACCGCGGAAGAGATCAGATTTAGGCCGGCCCCGCCGTCCACCAACATATTCGTGACCTTGAGGTTGCGGATGGTTGGTGAAACCAACATCGGCAAGCACCCGACCGCAGTGATGCAATCAGGGTGATCCTCAACATCAAAGACGATGGGCGTCTTTGGACCGCCGGGGGCTTGCGCGATTCGACCGATGGTTCTGCTGCATTCACCTCCGCACCTTGTTTGAGTTGACGGTGCGAGGTGTGCAGAGAAGCACCGCCGTCAACGCACAAAACCTCCGTCGCCTTCTGAAACTCTTGGTCGTCGGTCTCATCCTCATCATCTCATCGTCCTCATCTTCTTCTTCGTTTTTGTCGCGGCCACGGGGAGGTCTATCTCCTTGCCGCTGCTTGGCCTTGCCGCGGCGCCCTCCCCGGGCGGGAAGTTTCTTGCCGGATCCTCCGCCACCTTATTGGGCCTTCTCCTTGTCGCGACGCTCATACTCAGCTTTCTGCAGCTCTGCCATCTGCTCAACCTTCTTGCATGCTTGGAGGTCATGGCCCTTGGTGCGATGGATCTTGCAGTACTGCTTGCCGGAGCCGTCCTGCTTGTCGGCGGGCACCACAGCCTCACCGGAGTCGCCAGCTTTGGCCTTGTCGGAGCCGCCTCCGTTGCCGGACTGCTCAACAACTAGCACATCCTTAGCCTTTCTCTTTCTGTTATTCCGCCTCCGGTTCCTCTTTGCCGGAGGGGCATCCTCACTGTCAGATCCTTCTGCTCCTACATTCTCTCCGGGGAGTTTCCTCCCCTCTTGACGCGCACACTTGTCGGCGAGCATATAGCTCGCGACATCTCGATCTTGCACATCGCCATCTCCTCCCTCATCCTGCGATTCGCACGCGACGATGATGGAATGCGCTAATAACCGCGGGGTGGGCGTGCAGGATGTTGCGCTGCACTGGCTGAATCTCTGTATGTACTTGCGAGGATTCTCCTTCCTTCGGGCAAGCAAATGAAGATCGCTTTCTGGCCATGGGGCTTGTGGCGCCTATGAATGCGCCGACAAACCGATGGCACAGTCCGCCCACGAAGAAATGGAGCTGTCCGGCAAGTGCATGAGCCAAGATCGGCGTTGGGCTTGAGCACCGCGGAAGTAGTTGGCGAGGATCTTCTCATCGCGCCCCGCAGCCTCGCACGCGATGGTGTGAACCGAGGAACTCGGCGGATGTATCCTGCCATCGTACTTCTCGGGTACGTCTGACTTGAAGTTCTTGGTGCTGGGCCACTGGACTTGCCGCAGCTCATGAGTGAACGCGGGGCAACCTACCGCGTACGACAAGTCGCCTGGTTCCCCTTGCGCATGCATATCGACAGTGGGCCCAGCGCGTTGGTCAGATTGACGCCGCGCTTCTCTCCTGCGCTCGATGCGAGTACGAGCGTCTTCGTGTCGTCGTTATTGGAGAACGTGGCGTTGATCGCGGCGAGCTCATGGGTCCGACGACGCGGTGGAGTTGGTGTCGAGGTTGGCCCGGCGAGTCGGCGATCTCGGTCTTCGGGGCGGGGAGTGCGCGGTAGTGGCACCCCCAGCGGTCTTGTCGGCGTCGGCTTGCGCCCGAGCGTCTTGCCGGGGCTTCGATGTGCTCGGTTCCCGGGGCTTGTTGGCGTTGGCGAAGCCGACGAGGCTCTGAATGGTCATCCTCCGATCGTCGATCTTATGCGGCGCCGAGGGTAATCTAAAGCAGCGAGCTCGGGCGATGCTTCCTCTGAGTCTTGGGCGGCGGTGGCGGCGGCGAGTGCGGGACATGCTCGGACTCCCAACTGGGTTGGAAGGAGCAGTACCCTGTCCAGGCGACCGCACCTCACTCGTGTCATCATGCTGGCGTGCACGCTGGTCTTGAACGTCTCGCGATCCGCCGGCTTGGCCTTGTTCCAACGTGAGCACGGTGCTAGGGGCACCGCGGTGTTGTCGATCTTGCACCTCCTGAGAGGGGTGCGGTGGATATCCAGACGCTGAAGCTTGCGGGGCCTTGTCCTTGGACCTGGTGACGACATGAATCCCACCGCCAGCGCCCGCTCCTCCGATGGCGTCCACCCCACCGCCCGTTTGCTCCGGTGGTGATAGGACAGTCGCAGCCGGAGCGGCTACTTCCGAAGCCTTCTTCTTCGGTGGCATGTAGTTGAAGATGTTGATGTAGCGCGCGTAGACGCCGGATGTAACACCCCGGATCCGATGCGCCAGGTGTCTGCCAGTTATTCGTCGTTGTTGCCATGTCATTTGCTTGCGTGTTGCATTTGCCATGTCATCATTTGCATTTTATCATGTCATCATGTGCATCTCATTTGGCATGCTTTTCGTCTCATGCATCATGCGCATTGCATCGGCATCGTTTTCATAAAACTTGCATCCGTTCGCAGTTGCCCTTTCTTTCTTTGCCTGCGTTGGCATTTTGTCGGGCCCTTGTCCTTGTTGACCTTCCCTCAGACCATTTGGACCCCTCTCTTCTCTCTTTCTCCGAGACCACAAAACCCCCCTTATCTTCGTCGACCTCTCTTGCCAGCTCGCAGCACCCCCGTGTGCGTGTCCGAAACTTGCCCGAACCCGAACCGGTCTGTCGTTACCGTTGGGTCCGGATCATCCCCTAACGTCTACAAAACGTCTCCGTTTTGTTATTTGAAACTCCTAACTATTTTATCCGGAACCGTCCGATTTAATCGGAGGGACCAAATACCCCTATCCGAAATTCACTTGCTATATAAATAGATCAACCCTAGAAACTAGGGATCTTGTCCCATCCCCATCCTAGCCGCCGCCGCCACTCTCTCCAAAATCCCCTCGGGATCCATCTCTACCCAACCATCGCTCGCCACCCACCTCTCCTCTGGATCCCCTCGAACCATCCATCCAGTCGATCCACCCTCCTCCTTGATTTGCAAACCGAGTCAACCACCTTCTATTGTCGTCTCCTCCCTGCCTTCTTAGCCAACCACCAGATCGAAGCCCGTGCTCCCCACCACCTCGTCCTGACGAGCACGACCACCGGAGCTTCGCCCCGCCGCTCCGGCTAGCGAGCCGACGCCGACGAGCACCAGCAGGAGCACGAGCTCCCTCCTCCTTGTCCCCGTGCCCGCAGCAGCAGAGCAGGATTCGGCCGCGACGCCTCCTACCCCGAGCTCCTCCCATGGCGCCCTCGTTCACGAGCTCCCCGTCGACCCGCCGCCAGCGCGCCTCAACCATCTCCCTGCGCCCTCGCCGCCGCGCCAGAGTCAGGCTGGACCCCCGCCTCCTTCTCCTTCCTTCTCTGGCCCGAGCTCTCCCTCACCTCGCTACCTCCCTCTCTCTCCCTTTCCAGGAACTGCCGCCGCCGCCCTAGGTCTCGCCGCCGACGCCGGGAACGGGTCCCCGACCACGACCTCCGCCGGATCCGGCCACCTGCGGCCCCGTTCCGGTCTCCCCCGCGCCTCCCCATTGCCGTTGACCGCCGTCCTCCGTCGCCGTTGGATTGCGCCCCGCCGCCTGTGTCCTCTGTTTCCGGGATGAGACGCCCGCTCGCCCGCATCCCGCGTTGACCGCCTCCAGATCGACAACCGTAGCCAGCGCCAAGGCCCAGATCGACAACCATCTCCCCCGCGGCCAGGCCCAGCCAGCCTCCTCTGCAGATGGGCCAAGCCCATGGTGAGAAAACCCCCAGCCTCTCCTGTCCACTACCGGGCCTGCCAGTTTCGGCCCACATATGTTTTTTTCCCAGATCTGCGATTTAATCAATTTTCAGGGATTTACAGATTTGCAGTAACACCCTCATACATCATGCATTTAATAACTCATTAACCATGCATCGGATTAAAATGATTTTAACATGTAAAGTGCTTAGTTTTCCATCTAGTTTCATAATATCCCACTTTCATCCATGTTTAAAATGTTTAAAATGTTGTTTGATTAAATTTGCTTAAATGCCATGCTAAAATGATTTAATTCATAACTAAATAACCGTAGCTCGGATTTAAATGTTCTTTATATGTAAATGGGGTAGAGTTTTGCCTAGTTTAACATGGTCCACTTTATTTTCCTGTTTAACAACTTTAAAGTATGTTTTAGGGCAGAACAGTAGCAAATTCACAGTTTGCATATGAGGATTTTCCGGACTTGTTGTTTGTTGTTCCGGCCTCATTTAAACTTGCCTAATTAGGTAGTTTTGTTATGCTTCACCCCTTGCCATGTTTAACAACATTTAATATTGTTGGGTACATAAACGAGATCAAACTAAATAACTTGTCGTGGTGTTTCATCAATATGCACCGTTGCATATTGAGCTCCACTTAATTTGTAAGTTTGCTTGTGCACTTTGCCATGCCATGCCATGCCTCATTAAACCGGACATGCATCATACTTGTTTGCGCATCATGACATGTTTATGTGATGGTTGTTTACTATGTTGTTTGTTTCTTTCCGGGTTGTTTCTCTCGTTAGCCTCGGTTCCGTTCCGGAGTTGTGAGGATCCGTTCGACTTCGTCCGTTTGTCTTCTTCATGGAATCGTTCTTCTTCCTTGCGGGATTTCAGGCAAGATGATCATACCCTCGAAATCACTACTATCTTTGCTAAGCTAGTTTGCTCGCTCTTTTGCTATGCCAATGCTACAATGCCTACCATTTGCTTGTCAGCCTCCCAAACTGCCATGTCAAACCTCTAACCTTTGACACCATTCCTAGCAAACCGTTGATTGGCTATGTTACCGCTTTGCTCAGCCCCTCTTATAGCGTTGTTAGTTGCAGGTGAAGATTGAAGTCTGTTCCTCGTTGGAACATGGAGATGTTGTTCTTTGTTGGAACATGTTTACTTGTTGGGATATCACAATATCTCTTATATTATTAATGCATCTATATACTTGGTAAAGGGTGGAAGGCTCGGCCTTATGCCTGGTGTTTTGTTCCACTCTTGCCGCCCTAGTTTCCGTCATACCGGTGTTATGTTCCCGGATTTTGCGTTCCTTACGCGGTCGGGTGATTTATAGGACCCCTGACGGTTCGCTTTGAATAAAACTTGTCGGCAAAGGCCCAACATTGCCTTTTACCATTTGCCTCACCTAGCCCTTTTCTTCCCTTGGGTTTCGGAGCCGAGGGTCATCTTTATTTAACCCCGGGCGGTGCTCCTTGAGTGTTGGTCCAACTCGAAGATGTCCGGCGCCCTGGCAACCGTGGTCTATGCCAACCCGACGTCTGGCTCATCCGGTGTGCCACGAGAACGAGATATGTGCAGCTCCTATCGGGATTTGTCGGCTGGCGGGAGGCTTTGCTGGTCTTGTTTTACCATTGTCGAAATGTTTTGATGTACGGGATACCGAGTCTGATCGGAGTGTCTTGGGTGAAGGTCTATTCCTTCGATGATCGCGAGAGCCTGTCATGGGCTAAGTTGGGACACCCTGCAGGTATAAACTTTCGAGAGCCGTGCCCGCGTTATGTGGCAGATGGGAATTTGTTAATGTCGGTTGTAGAAAACCTGAAGTTGACCTTAATTAAAATACATCAACCGTGTGTGTTACCGTGATGGTCTCTTTCCGTAGTCAAGGAAGTGAACACTGATGTTGGAGTTATGCTTGACGTAGGTTGCTATAGGATCACTTCTTGATCATACTTTATTCGACCGTGCTTTGCCTTCTCTTCTCGCTCTCATTTGCGTATGTTAGCCTCCATATATGCTAGTAAACTTGCTGCAGCTCCACCTTATGCCTTTACCTTACCCATAAGCTTAAATAGTCTTGATCTCGCGGGTGCAAGATTGCTGAGTCCTCGTGGCTCACGGATACTTCAAAACCAGTTTGCGGTGCCTATGTTACCGAAAGGTGATGCAACCAAGCTCAAGGAGGAGCTCGATGAAGATCTTGCCCTTTGTGTTGTTTCGTTTGAGTTGATCGATGAGTGGAGCCCGGTTGGGGTCGATCGGGGACCGTTCGTCGCATTTGGGGTTCTTCTTTTATTTTGGTTCCGTAGTCGGACCTTGATTGTATCTGGATGATGTAATGCTTTATTCATGTAGTTGTGTGAAGTGGCGATTGTAAGCCAACTATGTATCTTTTTCCCTTATGTATAACATGGATTGTGCGAAGATTACCTCACTTGCGACATTGCTTTCAATGCGGTTATGCCTCTAAGTCGTGCTTCGACACGTGGGAGATATAGCCGCATCGAGGCGCGCAAGTTGGTAATCGAGCCATCCCGACCTTAGGAGCCCCACCGCTTGATCGTTTTAGTGGCGAGTTGTGTCTAGAAAAATGTTTTGAGTCATTTAGGATTATATATATCGGAGAGTTTAGGAATTCTTTTACTCCCGGTCCTTGACCTTCGGTGAGGTATCTGACGTGAGTTTTGACTCTTCTCTTCTCAAATTTCACTAAATTTTTTTTAGGATCACGCGGGTATTTTGGAATCGTTCGATGGTTTTATGATGACAACATTGTCTTGGTGCCTCCTGTCATTTAGGGGTTGTGGCGGTGTCCCGGGAGTTGAGCTCCGAGGTGTTGTCGTCATAATTTTATCGTTGCGATTCGAATACCGAGTTTAATGCGCCGACATCGAAAATCTCTTTTATGCGGTTGTTGGTGAGATAACCCCGCTAACCCAATCTTGAGGTGAGTGCGGAGTATTGCCATGACTTGTATAACGGATGCTTTTGAAGGTTGAGGTGACGATTTCGAAGGTTTCTTGGTTATGTGTTGACGGATGGATACAGCTGGATGTAGGGATTGTTAGTTTGTGTGAGATATATTGCTCCCCTGTATCCCCAACACCTGATTGCATAACCGGAAAGTTTCGGGAGTTTCATAGGTGGGAATTCAAGTAGCTCTTAGGATATCTTTCCGACGGATGTATGATATGAAATTGGGGTTCGACGTCTAGTGGTCCGCCTATTCACGGTTGGTTTTACAGTGGTCTCGTTGTGTCTTAAAGAGTCCTTGGCTATGCCGACTCGGGGGCGCTTCAGTATGTCATGTGCCTTGCCTTGTACATGATGGTGCTGACGATTGAGCCCGTGTAGGCCCCACCACGAAAACTTGGACGAAATCTCTATCATATGTTTGTTCCGCTTATTCGCAAGCCAAGTCCTTTGTTTTGTTTTGAGTTGTGGTATTCGAGTTGCTTCAATGTCAAGTGTTGAATCCATACCTTTCCTAAATGGTGTTCTCATATTTCTATGTGAATACTAATCCTTCTTGACAATCGAGATTGTCATGTTAATTCTTTTCAACCGTGTTTCTCTTCAAGTGGATCCGATCACTTCAACATCAATAAGACCAATTATCATTTCTTCTCAGCGGTGCTTGTTTCATCTGTCTCTAAGTTGCCTTTGTTTTCCGCCCACCCACCCTTTTTCCTAAAGGACTAAGATTTCTTTATCAAGTATCCTTTTATTTTTGTGAAGCTTCTCCATTCTTTTCCGTCAATGTTCTTACCCGGTGGTTCTCAACAAGATGTTCTACTAGTTTGTCATTCCTCATTCTTTTCTCTTCTCCGGTGCATTCAAGTCAAGTTTTGTTGGTCATATCTTTTTCCTCATTTCAATGTCTTCTCATACCGGTGCACCTCATTATCATTCTTCTTCTCGATATTCGTTATTCTGGAGTGCTCAAGATATCTCTGAAGATTCGTGTTTCCGCTCCGCATCAATCCTAACTATTTCGAGGCTGTTATCTCATTCAAGTCATTTAATTCAACCGGTGCAACATCTTTTTTAAATCTTTTCAACGGTGTTCTTTTGAGTGGGCCCTAACCCACAGGTCTTTTCTCAGGATCTTACCTGACTCTTCTATTTTCCAAGAGCTATCCCAAATTCTTCTCCAAGTTTGACGTAAGAATGAGTTATCATCAGTCAAATGCTTTTCTCCAAGATCTTTCAAATTCTTTTCATAGTTGGCTCAATCTCTTCGCTTTTGATTCTTCCGGTGTGCCTCAATAATTCTTGATGGTGTTTCTCGTTGTCATTCTCATCATTTGAAGACCGAAGAAGAGTTTCTCTTTAATCTTGCTCTATTTCTCTTCAAGATTCATGGTGCTAGCTTGTTGCCATCCTCTCTTATTTGTTTTCGATTGTGAGAATCTTTTTCACCTATCCGGAGCATTTCATGAGTTATTTCTATTTCTTTCCTCCGAAGGTCATCATGTCATAATTCCTCATTCTCAGCTTTCAGCTCTCGTTCTCCAAAATCATACCGGTGCATCATTCAAGTATTATCTAATCAGCTCGGGATCTCTGCGTTCACTTGGATCTAAATCCCCTCATATATCTTCACTCGTTTTTCAATTCTTCCCGGTGAGTTGAGCCTTTGCTATTTTCATTTTCAATTCTTACGGTGGTTCTTTCAAGATCTCTCTTCCTTGTTCATCATATCAATTCATTTGTTGTTCCAATCCTACCGGTGGTATGTTGAAGACCTTCTCAAGTTTTGATATATCTTTCTTTATCCTTTTTCGATGGGAATAAGTAGTATGCCAAATCCGTTGATTGTCATCAATTTAATTGGTGAAGGATAAGCATAACATAATTCTTATTCTTGTTCATCCAAGTGATTAATTCTTTATTCCGGAGGCCCTTAAAATTCTCGGTTTCATTTGTTTCATCTTTTCTTTTCCCGGAGTTCCAAGCTCTAATCATCACGGAGATCCATCTAAAGAATTGCAAGGCTTCACCTTGTGTTTTCAATTTCTCTTTCTTTTCATTCCTTTTGTTTACCGGAGTTCTTCATGGAGGCTCTACATGGTGATCCGTCAAGGATTCCTTTTATTCTTCAATTGTTCTTCAAGATTTCTCTTGAAGTTATGACCCGCCTAGCTATACTCTAAAATAAACATGGTGCTCAACACATGTTTTATTTTTGAGGCGCTCAAGTAGTCTTTGTCTTGCATTCCGAAGTGCAATTCTCTCTACCTTATCTTTTGAGGTGGTATTATATCATTCTTGACAATTTCCATTCATGTTTCGTGATTCATATGTTGTCAAGAATGAGGTATGTTAAATCCATCAGTCTCTTCATTGGAGTTATCTTGGATTATATTTCACCTAAAGCCTTCCCTAAGGATTGTTGCTATTTATGGTGCTTATAAATGACCCAAGTCCTTCATTTGTCCTCCCGGTGAAATAAGTTTCTCGTCTCCTTGTTGATATCAATCCAATCATTTGTTTCCGTTGGTGGCAGAAGCTCACCTCATAATTTTGAGATGTTTTCATAAGCCCATATCAAGCTTATTCTTTTCGTTGTTGGTTTTTCCAACAACTCCGTTCAATTCTTCTTTGCAAGGATGCCTTCCAAATTCAATTGTGGTAGAAGTTGTCATTTTCTTCTCCATTCTATTATTCCAATGGCCTATTTTCTATTCTTTCTTACGGAGGCATTGTCATGCTGCTCTCTTCACCCATCACCTCGTTTTGTGAGGATCGTGTTCTTTTCTTGCTTATCCATTTAACCGGAGTGTTGTATCACCTCTTCAATATCTTTTCATCTCACCAAGTTTTCTTTTCTTTTGACCGGAGTGCGGTTTGTAATGTTTCTTACCCCTTGTGCCATTCTTTCAATTCTGGAGGCAGTGTGTTGTTGATTTCATCAAGTATCCTCTCATCTTGTCAAGTTCATGTTCAATTCCTTCCATTTACAGTCGGAATGCTGCACAAATTATATCATTCTTCCCCTCTCATCTTGTTTTAACCGGAGTGGTTTCGAATTCTATCTTGTCCATTAAACACTTGATTCATGTGTTTGCAATCTTCAAGTTCTCATAATGCTCCTTGTTCATTTTTCTACCGGTTTGCTTGTAATCTCGTTCATCTCTATTGTACTCTTTCTTTTAAATTGCTCAACCTCTCAAGGTTCGTGGTTTCACTCGTTCGTCAAAGAAGCAAATTAGTTTTACCTCTTCTCTTTTCTCTTCCGTTTTCCCTCCGGTGCCATTCTAGATCTCGGGACGAGATCCTCTCGTAGTGGTGGAGTGTTGTAACACCCCGGATCCGATGCGCCAGGTGTCTGCCAGTTATTCGTCGTTGTTGCCATGTCATTTGCTTGCGTGTTGCATTTGCCATGTCATCATTTGCATTTTATCATGTCATCATGTGCATCTCATTTGGCATGCTTTTCGTCTCATGCATCATGCGCATTGCATCGGCATCGTTTTCATAAAACTTGCATCCGTTCGCAGTTGCCCTTTCTTTCTTTGCCTGCGTTGGCATTTTGTCGGGCCCTTGTCCTTGTTGACCTTCCCTCAGACCATTTGGACCCCTCTCTTCTCTCTTTCTCCGAGACCACAAAACCCCCCTTGTCTTCGTCGACCTCTCTTGCCAGCTTCGCAGCACCCCGTGTGCGTGTCAAAACTGCCCGAACCCGAACCGGTGCATTGTTACCGTTGGGTCCGGATCATCCCCTAACGTCTACAAAACGTCTCCGTTTTGTTATTTGGGCTCCCTAACTATTTTATCCGGAACCGTCCGATTTAATCGGAGGGACCAAATACCCCTATCCGAAATTCACTTGCTATATAAATAGATCAACCCTAGAAACTAGGGATCTTGTCCCATCCCCATCCTAGCCGCCGCCGCCACTCTCTCCAAAAATCCCCTCGGGATCCATCCCTACCCAACCATCGCTCGCCACCCACCTCTCCTCTGGATCCCCTCGAACCATCCATCCAGTCGATCCACCCTCCTCCTTGATTTGCAAACCGAGTCAACCACCTTCTATTGTCGTCTCCTCCCTGCCTTCTTAGCCAACCACCAGATCGAAGCCCGTGCTCCCCACCACCTCGTCCTGACGAGCACGACCACCGGAGCTTCGCCCCGCCGCTCCGGCTAGCGAGCCGACGCCGACGAGCACCAGCAGGAGCACGAGCTCCCTCCTCCTTGTCCCCGTGCCCGCAGCAGCAGAGCAGGATTCGGCCGCGACGCCTCCTACCCCGAGCTCCTCCCATGGCGCCTGCTCACGCTGAGAAAGGGAGCCACCGGCTGGCGAATCGCGGACCTCCTTGATGGGCATGAAGGAGGCGATTTAACGGGTGAGCTTCAGAGAAGTGGGGCGAGTGGAGGGCGGAGTGGTGTTGATCTGTGATGCCGATCCACCGCCATTCAAAGCCGCGCAGACTCGGTGGTGCGCCAGAATGATCGAGCGCCTGTCAGCCGACGATGCTAAGCCGACGATCGCCGCCATTCAATCCTCCGGCCACGCACGCTGGCTACAATGGGGCGGTCGGCGCGATTTTTCGTTGCCGTGATTGCCTTTGTAAGCAGGGAGGCCCATCGGGTGTTCAGCTGCCCCGGATTTCATGAGGCTACGCCCGGCCTCAACTTCAACTTCACAGCCTCGAGCTCGACGCGATGTCGAGGGAGACGCTCAAGCACGACCCCAATCACCTGTAGTGGTTCCTTGCCACAGTAGGCATCGTTTGTGCAACAACTCCGCCGCGGACAAGATCTGCGATGATGCTGTATGCGACTCGCACGGGTAAGTGCTAATCGGATAGAGCTCCCGCCGAGGTCGGCAAAATTTTCGGCGACTGTTGAGGAGCTGTTAAATTCGACGAAAGCGAAGTTCTCATCCGTATACCACCGCCAGCTGAAGCTAGGTGACATTGACAAGAAGCCAGAGAGGCGGCAGTAGCCGCCATGGGCGAAGTTTGGCTTCACGCCGAGGAGAAGGAAGCAGCCGAGGCGCGGAAGTCTTGCCGCCAGGAAGATCTTGTCGAGATGGCGACGCAAGGGAGGTCGGGCGTCGGGCGAGCCACCACGAGGGTGCGAGTGGCCGGTTGTTCTCGAGCAACTTGTCACGACGGAGCCTCTGCAGCCCCGCCATCTCGAGAAGGCGCCTCCACGAGTTGGAGAGCCGGGCAGAGCACGCCTCGACAAGAGTCAGGGCCTGTGACGCGCTCCACCGCGCAAGCTTTGTTGCTGGAGGATCCCAAACCGCACGGCACCGAGGTCGGGGTCTGGCCGCCACACCTGACTCCTGCTGCCCTTGGCAGCGCCAAAGGAACCTATTCTCCGCCACGCCACGCGAGGAGGGCACCGAGTTTGACCTCCGACCGAGCCTCATGACGATTTAAGAGGACGAGGACGAGGAGGAGTAAGGCTTTTGTAATCGCATTTT
This sequence comes from Aegilops speltoides, assembly GCA_021437245.1. Lineage (NCBI taxonomy): Eukaryota > Viridiplantae > Streptophyta > Magnoliopsida > Poales > Poaceae > Aegilops > Aegilops speltoides. The sequence goes on along the minus strand of CM038145.1, from coordinate 91,113,349 downwards.
TCCTCGATTCTGCCGCTGTTTGTCTTTTATCTAATCTGCTCTCTCTCCAACCTCCTGCTCGTCCCTGTGACTTGGCGGAGAGGGCGGAAGAGGCTGTGGTCCCGTGGTCGAGGACGATCCCGCTAAGGCAAGGAAGATAATGCCCGAGACCACTTTGACGGACCCGTCCTTCCTCAGAAGAGCTCCCAAAGACAGCCCCCAGCAGGAGTGTCTTGATTCGCCTCCCCGTCAGGCCAAGATGGTCGCTTTCTTCACGCCAATATCTTGATTATTGGCTCTTTGTATACAGGAGAAGAGCAGGCCCACCAGAGCACTGAGGTCGATGATGAGGTGTCGCGGCCTCGCCCACGCCATCGAGGGCCGACTCTCGATGTGGAGACGCCTCCCGAAGGAAGGGGTCCCTGAAGGGGTGGATCGGCGAGCCCCTGGTGGAGCCTGGTGACCACGTAACCCGGCCACGTGAGCCTCCTTGTCGGGATTTTCCTGATCTCGGCTGATCTCCTTTTCCTTCTTCTCCGGTATTCGCTGACTATCTTTTTCCTCCTCGCTCAGATCCTCCCTTGGGGACCCGATGGAGGCCGAGGTCGCGGGCGAGGAGGACGGCCAACACGAGGATGGGATGTCACACAAGGAGGGTTGGAAGCGAGGAGCCCACCGCAAGAGGGGCTGCGGCTGCACAGGCCGGCGAGGGTCCGTGACTGCCGGGACGACCGGGAGGATGCAGGGCGCAAGGTGCCTCCCCGCTGATCCTCCGGCCGACAAGGGCGCTAAGCTCCGAGGAGCCCCGCCCAAGATACTTGAAAGCCCATGAGGGCGTAGAGACAAGCCCCGAATCGAGCCCAGGCACCAGCTTGAAGGAGAGGAATTTGACGGAGGTACTAGCCCCATCACTGACGGTGGTCGACAGCCAAGCAAGAGGGGCGAGTCCGAGGAGGAGCAAGCATCCGAAGTTGGTGTCACTTGTCATTCCAAGAAGCTAAGCTTGAGTCCCGGAAGCGCTTGTCGACAAGCGGAGCTAATATAGAAAAGCATGCGAAGAATTCAAGAGTCAAGAACCAAGAGGCCCTCCGTCCATTGCCGAGGAGAGGGCGAGCTCAAGAGGCTAAGAGGCGCTTATTCTGAGAAGGCAAGCCGAGAGCAAAGAGGCTTGCCGCCGAGGAGCTGTCCTGGACGGCGAGCTGATACAAAGGAAGGCGACTTGACAGCCATGATGAGGAGCTCACCGTCTGGGAACAGTCATGGCGGGCGCCATGAAGCTAAAGACGCCGCCGCAAGCTGCCGAGGCCGCCAAGGAGTTGGAGGAAAAGTGAGCAGCTGGAGGCGACGCGACGAGGAAGAACGAGGAGCTTGCCGACTCCAGCCGATCGTGAGAAGGATGCGCTACCACGGCGACCTGCAGCCCAACTCTCCGAGAAGATCAAAGAGCTGAACGCCGCCAGGACTCAGGCCGATCTAGAGCTGAATCGCCACCTTGACGGAAATGCCGGATGCCGCCAAGAACGAGAAGATACCCGAGGAAGGACCTCAAGGATAACGAGGAGCCGCTGACGAGGGCCGCCGAGGCCTGTAACACCCTTAAGACCACGGTGGAGCTCGACGAAGGCCTGCCAACATCGCCGCCACATGGACGAGGAGTCATGGAGCTGAACTTGACGGCTTTGGGTACTTACGAGGGGAACCTCCAGCCTCAGCCAAGCTCACGCTTTTCTTCAAGGACGGTGACGCGACCTGCAGCCTGTGAAAGGATCCGGCAAGTTGGCCGAGTCGCTGGGCCTACTGGGTCCTCGGAGAAGGTGTTGGTGAAGGTCCTCTTCGCAATCCGCATCGACCTCTCCGCCACCAAGAAGTCCGGAGGGCGCTGATGTTGAGGAGCTCAAGGCCATCGCCGCACTCCATCGTGGACAAAGTGAACGAGGTTAGAGGGTCGGCATGGCAGCGCTGGATTAGGCTGCTCCTCTTCTCCCTTTTTCTTGTCCGCCATTTTGGTTACGAACAATTTCAACAAGGATAAGTCATTCTTGTAATATAACTTAATTCCGATACTTTGCCGCTTATTCCTTTTATCCTCGTTGCATCCCTTGTACGCTTTTTACCCTACGCTGCTGAGGGACCTTGCCGCAAGAAGCACACTGCTGAGTAAGGAACATCGCCAGCATGTGGTGATGCTGCTCCCAAGAAATCTTGTCGGACTAGTCACGCCCACTCGCATTGTTGAGGGCTCGAAACAACGCTTAGGGCGCGAACTTAGCCGAAGTGCATTCCTCCGCTGCACGTGTTTTCCGATAAAGGTACCTAACGCTCAAGGGATATAACTTGAAAATTTCAAAACTTAGCTTTTTTTGTCTTCGCGCTTCAAATAGAAGGTTAGATTGGCCCCGAAGGCTAGATTCCTTTGAATCCACTGTCCATACTTTTACTTTTCTCCCCTAAGTGAACTTGTATGAGGAAACTCCTGCCTATGAGAAGAAAGAAGAGAAAATAATGGTATGGAACCTTAAGGTTCACTATTGCTATCGGGTGTGTGCTGTACAAAGTGTCGACACCGATGCAAAAGAAGAAAATGCATTAAATTTGACAAGATGCTGCTAACGCAAACTTTATTTACGCACTGGCTGCCCGCTTTGTACAAAGGGTTACATGCGCATAGCGCAATGCTTGTATAAAGAAGGTGGTTGCCTAACAGTCCAAAGAACCGCGCCTTTATGTGTAAACTTCATAAGATGCTCTATGTTCCAGAGTTTTCACCGAACGCCATCTTCGGTCTGGCATGACAAATAGCTGCCTAGTGACTCGCTTTCACCCGTAAGGGCCCTCCCACTTCAAGCGCCAACTTGTTTGAATTTGGCGGATTGAACTCGCCAAGAACAAGGTCGCCTCAAGCTTCGGGCGTTAACTTTGCGGCTATGATAGCGACGCAAAGCTTGTGGTAACGAAGCTCGCGACAGAGCTCAAGACGCTCCTCGAGGAGCAGCGCACATCTTGTCGCAGCCGCTCTTGCTCAAGCTCATCATAAGCGAAAGCACTCGTGGTGACCCGTGATACGAAGTTCCGTGGGAGAATCGTCGCTCAGAGACAGAGCAAAGGGTGTCCGCCGGGGCTCGATTTGGCGTCAGGTCGATCGACCAAAGAACCACCGCAGTGCCGATCCAATTTCTTCCGCGACTTGTGCAGCCTATCGAATTTCTGGTCTTGAGCTGCCAAGAAGACTTTCAATGCCGCCTCTCCGCTGACCGCTGCTTCGGTGAGAAATGACGCAAAGCAAATCTTGTGCCAAGATCTTGGGCGATCGCATGAAGGTGTGGCTCAGAATTGTGTGCCATTGTCGGTGATGATCCTGTGGGATTCCAAACGCAAACAATTGACCAAGAACTTGAATGTCGATCAGATCGTCACCTTCCTCACTCGTTCCACTTCAGCCACTTTGTGAACTTGTCGATTGCAACGCATAAGATTTCAAAGCCCGACGCTCTGGGAAAAGGGCCGAGGATGTCGAGCCCTGCACCAAAATGGCCAGGATAAAGGGATTGTTTGGAGAGCTTGAGCTGGTTGGTGAATCTGTTTGGAGTGGAACTGCACGCTCACACTTGGTTACTTGTGCAGCAGCATCTGGAGGGTCAAGCAGAATAAGCCTTGCCGAAAGCCTTCCTAAGTGCTCTTGGCGCCAATGTGGTGACCACATATGCCTCCATGTATCTCCGCCAACAGTCGTCGCCCATCTTCCCGGAAATGCACTTCATTTCACCGCTGAATCTTCTTTTGTACAAGATGTCATCGACAAACTAGTACATACTTGATTGTCGGGCTACTCTCCGCTTCTTCTTTTCCTCGAGAAGTTCCCTGTTTGAAGGAAATGGATCGATCGTGCTCATGCCGGAGCCTCGAGGCTCTTGACGACAAGGACTAAAGGCGAATGCTGCCAGGGAACATTCGCCTACCAAGGATCCGATCCCGCCGGAAGGATGCTAGCGTGTCGACACAAATTTGCGGGAGCGCTCGCCTCAACGAACAGCCCTGGGCTTGTTTGACAGTGTCGCTCCTCAAGACTTTCGTGTTGATTCTGGGACCTTCTTGGCGGCGGTTTCGAAGCTCGCCGAAAGTAGTCGCCAGTAACCAACTTTCTTTTTCTTGCTTTGTCCAGCTTGATGGTGTCATAGACGGCTGAGTCAGCTTGAGCACAAAAATCCCCGGTTCCACAGTGCAACTTGAGTGTGGCGACTTTGACAGCCATCCGCAATGTCATTCCGAGTTCTGGAACATGTTCCATTTGCAGGCCGTCAAAATGTTCTTCTAGCTTTCACTTCATCAACGTGATGCTTCCATCAAGACTCGATAATCTTTGTTAACTTGGCGGACGATAAGCCGTGGAGTCACCGACAATAAGCTTCCTCGATCCCAAGTTTCGCCATGATCCTCGAGTCCGGCAAGCCCTCATACTCGCAGATTGTTTGTTGCTTGCTCCTTGGGAAAGTGCATCCGACCATGTACTTGAGGTGCTCTCCTGGGTGTGACAAGTAGTACGCCAAGACCGGCGCTTGCAGCGAGAAGGCGCCATCAAAGTACATGATCCATTCTTTGTCTCGCTTCTTGATGGGGATGCCTCCTGGAGTTTCTTCATCGTGTGGGCGCCCATTCTGCTATAAATTCTGCCAATGCTCGCTCAATGGTTGAAGTACTTTCAAACTAGAGGCCAAAGCTTGATAATTCCGCCCACTCGACAATCCCGCCTTGCTTCGGATTCTGCATCCTCTTCAACGGAAAGCGAGTGACCATTGTGATCTCATGTGCTTGAAACTAATGGCGAGCCTTCCTCGAGGCCATGAGGAGGCCGAAAAGCAACTTCAGACACCGTAGTACCTTGATTTAGCCCCTCGCATGAGGGAACCGACAAAGTAAACCTGGCGCGCACCATCTTCTTCGCTTTCTCTCGCGGCTGCGCGGACCCATCCTTGCGGAACAGCAACTTGCCGGATCGAGGCTTGTCGGGCCGAGCTTGTGGGAAGCCCTCGCCGTCAGCCGATTGTTTGCCGTGAGTCGCTGGCTCACATTCACTCTCTTTCCACCACTAACGCAGCGCTAACCACTGATTGGTCACGCCAGATATAGCAGCAACTTCTCTTGTGGCTTAGGTGCGCATAAGTGTTAGAGAGGACAATATTTCTTCAAGTCTCGCAGCGCAGCCTCCGCCCGAGTCCATTTCATCGCCTGCCTTTTTCAAGATTTTGAAAACGGCAGGCGCTCAGCAGACTTGAAATGAACTCGCCGAGGCGCGAACGCAGCCGCAAGCTGTGACGCCCTTGACTTGTTTTTGCTTCGATTTGCTCGATGGCCCTGATCTTGATTGGCTTCGATCCCCTCTCAGGTGAAGAATCCGAGAAGCTTGCCGGAAGGAACTAACACGCACTTCTGGATTCAGCTTGAGGTTGATCTTGGCGATATTTGTGAAGGTCTCTGGCCCAAATCTTGGATCAAAGTCTTTGTCTTGCTTTGACCACTATGTCATCCATGTAAGCTTCTACATTTCAGTAGTTGTGGCTCAAAAGCATGGCTGACCACTCGCAAATGTTGAACCAGCATTCTTAGTCCGAAGGCATCCGCATAAAGCAAGATGCGCCACATGGAGTAATGAATGCGGTCTTCTTCATCCTCTTCAGCCATGAAGATCTGATGATATCCTAAGTATGCATCAAGGAATGAAAGCAGATCACATCCCGCCGTGGAGTCGCATTAACGGTCAATGCGCAAGGGAAATGGATCCTTGGGACAAGCTTTGTTAACATCGCGAAGTCAATACAAAGCCTCCACTTCCCATTTGCTTTGCGCACGCTCACCGGATTGGCTAACCACGTTGATGGAGTACTCTACCAGGCCCCGCCGCTTCCAACTTCGATCTCTTCCGCAATGAACTCTTGACGCTCCACCGCTTGTTTTCTCGACTCTCGCTGGACGCCGCTGCTGAGGGAAGACGGCAAGGTGGTGCTCAATTTTCTCGGAACACCGGGATATCGATGGTTGCCATGCAAACACATACATTCGCCCACGTGAAAGCAACGAGCGCGCTTCCTATTTAGGATCAAGCGTGGCACCGATGGTGAAGGTACCACTGCCCCTCCTGGCGGCCACTTCTTGGTCTTTGGTGAAGCTGTTTGCCTTCTTGCACTTGCGGTGGAGCTCGATGAAAGGCTCGACGGGCAGCAAAGCACTGGGAGGTGCGCTTGCCGGAGTGGGAAACAGAGCTATCCTTGCTGACTTGGCTTTTTCTTTCCGGGGTTTCAGCCAAGTGGTTTCGCGCCGCCGTCACGCTTCGGTAGATCTTGTCAAGCAGATGAGCGATCCTCTGCCTTGTCAGCTTACCACCGCCTCGCTGGGTTAAAGATTGTCTGTCAGTTAAAGATCGCTCACTGGTCTCACCAGCGGCCTCACTAGTCGGGTCTCACCAGCCGGGTCTCACCAGCCGGGTTAGGGTCTGAGATGACTTAACGTCAAGGTGACTTAGACCCAGAGATGACTTAAGCCTTAGGGTGGCTTATCCTCATGATTCGGGTCTTAGTTGCGGGGAATATCCCCAATAGGGGTCCTATTGGAAACTAAGGGATATTAAGGCCTCCTTTTAATAGAGAACTAGAACAAAGCATTAGCACATAGTGAATACATGGACTCCTCAAACCACGGTCATCACCGGGAAGTGTCTCGACTTCTGTCACTCCGGGGTTGCCGGATCATAACACATAGTAGGCGACTATAACTTGCAACATGGGATCTAAAACATAGATATAATGGTGATAACATAAACGGTTTAATCATGGCACCCGGGCCCAAAGTGACAAGCATTAAGCATGGCAAAGTCATATAAACATCAATCTCAGAACATAGTGGATACTAGGGATCAAGCCCCAACAAAACTAACTCGATTACATGATGAATCTCATCCAACTCCTCACCGACCAGTGAGCCTACGAAGGAATTACTCACTCCCGATGGGGATCATCATGGAATTGGCGATGGAGAAGGGTTAGTGATGACGAAGATCGAAGATCCCCCTCTCCGGAGCCCCAAACGGACTCCATACCTGGCCTCCCGGTGAAGAACAGGAGGTGGCGGCGGCTCCATCTTGTGAAACACGATAATTCTTTCTCCCTGATTTTTTCTCTGAAAATGTGATTTTATTGCATCAGGGTTGAGGTCTGCAGAGCCCCCAGGTGGGGACAACCCACCTAGGCACGCCTGGAGGGTGCGCCCTAGTGGGTTGTGCCCACCCAGGTGCCCCCCTCCGGTGGTTCTTGGCTCCGGTATTTCTCATATATTATATGAAAAATCCTTGCAAGGTTTCATTCCAATCCGAGAACTTTTATTTTTGCACAAAAAACAACACCATGGTAGTTCTGCTGAAAACAGTGTCAGTTCGGGTTAGTTCATTCAAATCATGCAAATTAGAGTCCAAAATAAGAGGAAAAGCGATAGGAAAAGTAGATACGACGGAGACGTACCAACTCCCCCAAGCTTAAACCCTTGCTTGTCCTCAAGCAATTCAGTTGATAAACTGAAAGTGAAAAAGAAAAACTTTTACGAACTCTTTTTGCTCAGTTTTACATAAATAAGCTTAAGTAGCACACAGGTTTTCAGCAAAGATTATAACTAACCATGTCGAAATAACTCCTAACAATTATATTAACTCATATCAATGGCATAATCAACTAGCGAGCAATAATAAGATATTTGGAACAACAACACTTTGTCAAAACAACCATGATATAATATGACAATTGTGGAATCTTGCTAGCCCTTTCTGAGACCGCAAAACATAAATGCATAGCACCTCCAAAGTTCAAGCAGCAACTAAACATTGTAATTCATGGTAGAGAAGATCCATTCATGATGCACTCAACATTAGCTACACACAATGCATCAGGATGACAATAGTGCTCTTAGGTTCTGGCGCTTATTTGAGAAGGTGATGACACAACATAAAAGTAAATAGATAGTCCCTTCACAGAGGGAATCAGTGATTTGTAGAGGTGCCAGAGCTCAAGTTTTTTTAAAAACAGAGGTAAATGAAATTTTGAGAAATGCACCCTTCTTGTTCACTTCGCGACCATTACTTATCGGTATCTTCAATGCTAAACACATTAGTGGCAGTTCCCAAGCGATAAAAGTAAAGGTTTACTCTCCTTCCACCAACAATCACACTCCACGACTGGTCCAAAACAATGGGTACCGTCCATACCAACAACAGTCCTGGGGGAGTTTTGTTTAATTATTTGCAATTTGAGTTCGGGATTGGGAATCCCTATTACCCCCCCCCCCTCTTGTGCAAGGACGAGTGAATAAATGCTCATCATGAGAATAACCCGCTTAGCATGGAAGATACTGACTACCTCCTGTTGCTCTATGAACAATCCAAGCACACGAAAAATGATATTTATTTGAAGTTTTTAGAGGTGGCACATGCAAATTTACTTAGGACGGCAGGGTAATACTTCATATATGTAGGTATAGTGGACTCATCTCGGATAACTGGGGTTTCAGGATTTTTGATGCACAAGTAGTAATTCCACTTAGTACAGGCGAAGGCTAGCAATTAGGTTGAGAAGCGGCCAGCTAGAGAGCAAAAACGGTCATGAACATGCATTACGCATGAGTAACATTGGATACTAGCATGAGTAGGTAACATTGGATACTAGCATGAGTAGGATCTGAACACCATGAACATAAATTATCATAGAGGCTATGTTCATTTTGATTCAACTACATGCATGAACATGTGCCAAGTCAAACCACTCGAACATTCAGAGGAGGATACCATATCATCATACTACATCACAATCATTTTAATGCAATGTTGGCATCCAAGATAAATCGTTACCCACTCCTAGCTACTTAAGCATGGCATGAGAAACTATAATCTCTAGTTGTCATTGTAAACATGTTTAATCATAATAGGTTGAATCATGGATACTAGGTTAAACATATTTACAAAAACAGAACAAGTTGAGTTCATACCCGTTTCTCTCTGCCATAGCCAATTCATCAGATATCGTCATTATTGCATTTCACTTGCACGACCGAACAATATGAAAATAATAATAGTGCAAGAGTGCCGTGGACTCAGCTAGAATCTGCAAACATTTTATTCAAAAGAAGAAGACAAGGTAGTATGGGCTCTCTATTAGATCAACAATAATGCGTGTGAGAGCCACTCAACATTTTCATCGTGGTCTTATCCTCGGTACGACTCAATGAAAAGAAAATAATTTCAAAGAAACACACTGAAATATTTTTGGAGTTTGGGGGTTTTCTGGAAGAAAGCAAATTAAAGAAAGAAAAACAAAAACATAAAAAACTATTTACACAGGAGATCTCCCAACAAACAAAAGAAGAACAAGGAAATATTTTTGGGTTTTATTTTTAATACTACAACTAATTAAACTAGGAAGAAAACCGAAAAGAAGCAGGAAATAATTTTTGGATTTTCTCAAACTTTTTCAAACAAACAAGAAGAAGGCGAGAAAATAAATCTAGTATGGATAATACAATGAAAAAGTATAAAGACCGACAACTGGAATGAACTGTGAGAACATGAATGTAATGTCAGTGGAAAAACGTACTCCCCCAAGCTAGGCTTTTGGCCAAACTTGGCAATCACCGTCAGTAGCCTGCATAGTGGTCGGAGTGATAGCTCATGGAGGCTCGGGGTGCAGACGCCTCAACCCGCCGCGCAGCCACAACCGCTGCATTATGTGCTCGGGCCTCGCTCTCAAGACCATAATATGTTCCCGTGCTGTGAACATCAAAGAGAGCAGGCACACGCAAAAATGTGTCCACAACAGACCTTTTATTAAAGAACAGGTTATAAGTAAAATTATGGGCTTCACCACTAAGGATCTTATGACATTTCATAGCATCAAAGTCCAAGTACTGCGCGGGTAGGATGGGGTCATAAGGCCAAGGTGAAACACCCAGCTCTCTTGCTAAGCGCGTGGCATAAATTCCATCATAAAAATATCCACTACCAACGTTGTGTTGCAACCTGTGTGCAACAATCGCTCCAAGATTATAACTTTTGTCACCGGTGAGAGCGGTGTGTATGAGGCTCAAGTCTGGAGCACAAAGTGTACTACAATCTTGTTTACCTACAATGCATTTTCCATTAAATAGTACAAAGTATTGGATTGAGGGAAAATGAATGCTCTTTATTCTACCTTGCGTCACTCCTCTAGTCTCACCATATTAAAGACTAGTCAAGAATATCTCAAACTCGGATCTTGGTGGTACATCTAACGAACCCCAAAACGGAATTTTGCAGTAGTTCAAAAATGTCTCTAAGGGTAGAGTGAAAGGATAGTTGTACAGTTTAAACGACACTCTAGACTCACGAGGATGGAATTTAAATTCTTTAGTAAACGATTCAGTGAGGCTGAGGTGTTGGTTGCACTTATCTACAATGTAGGGACCGAGCTCGGCATTGTGAACATATTGCTCAAATTCTTCTTTAATACCTACATGCACCATATAATCGTTGCATGGCCATAAACATGATTTGGTGGCGGCATCTCGTATGGAATTTTCACTTGGTTCAACATAAGACCGACGAACAGAGCTGCTACTAGAAGATGCCTCCGAGGACCTCCTCCTCGAAGAACTCCTTCCAAATAGGTTCATCATGTTTGCGTACAATTTTTGAAAAAAAATTGGGTCACAAAAATTTGTCAACAAAATTCACAAGATGTATAGCAACTACTCGTAGGGATGCATAGAGGCCATATCAAGCATTCAAACTACTTAGAACTCTAAGAATTCAACATGCAAGCTCATCTACAGCAATGCCAAGAGTAACTAATTATTCAAAATATAAACCACTAAAGCAAAAACTAATTGGACCAATGGAGGAGTCACATACCAAGCAACAATCCCCCGAAACAGTTTTGGAAACGGAGCTTCGGAGCAAAGAGATCGAAATCCGCAGGTTTGAGAGCAAGAACATGAGAGAGAGAGAGAGCAATGGTGATTTTTTTCTAGAGGTAGGTGGTGACAAGGGCTAAAGAGATAAGTGAGGGGGGCACGTGGGGACCACAACCCACCAGGGCGCGCCTGGGGGTGCAGGCATGCCCAGGTGGGTTGTGCCCACCTGGTGCACCACCCTTTGATGTTATTTGCATCAAAAATTTAGAAATATTCAGAAAAAATCGTATTAAATTTTCAGAGCATTCTGAGAACTTTTATTTTTGGGCCATTTTTATTGCACGGGAAACTGAAAAAACAGACAAAACATGGCATTTTATTTTATTTAACTAATAAAAATAGAAAACAAAAGGTAGGGACAGAAGGTAGTGCTCACTAAATTCATCAACTTCATAGCTCTCAAAAATGATTTATTAATAAGGTTGATCAAGTCTTATTAACAAGAAAAAAGTCCATTTTACTACCCTGAACAAAGTGGGTGGTTCACATTACCCCCTGATCTATTTTCGGTTCCTTTACCCCCCTTGAAAAATCTCATACCACACAAAAAACACCCTAAGTGGTTTACCCAGACCGGATGGTGATGTGGACATGGTCAAAGGTGGTATTTGACCTGCGGGTGGGTCCCACTCGTTAGTTTTTTTAAATTCAAATACATAGAAGAAAAAAGGGGCGGCCCATATCGCAGAAGAAAGAGCCACCACAAGCAAGCGGGCGGTTGGTCTGCTGGCGCCGCAGGGCGGCCTGGGCGCCAAGGCGGCAGAGATAACAGGCGCTGAAGGGAAGGTCGGCGCAGCTAAGTGCAGAACGCGCGGCGTGGCCAAGTGCAAAGCGGTGCGCGGCCAAGGATGACGATGCGAGCAACATGCCTGGGGCGGACAGGGACGACGGCGCGCTCGGGGAGGAGGTGGGGCGACGTGCGCGAGGGCAGAGCGGGGGCAGTCGGAGCCGGCGGGCGGCCGGGGACAACAGCACGAGCAACGCACGAGGGCGGATGGGGACGACGGCACAAGCTTGGGGAGGAGGTAGGGCAGCGCACGCACACGGTCGGAGCGGCGACGGGGCGGACGGCGACGGAGCCAACGCCGCGGAGGGCGAGCGGGATGCGCTGACTGGGGCGAGCTCCTTCGAGCAGCGTCGGGTTCAGAGAGAGAGAGAGAGAGAGAGAGAGAGAGAGAGAGAGAGACCTGACAAGGGGGCCCCATCCAGGTCAAAACCGCCGTTGACTAGTGCCACATCAGCAGCGGGTGGACACAAAACCAGCCGGGGGGTGTTTTTTCCGTTTTTGGTTTGTTTTTGGGGTAGAACAAGCCGAAAAATAGATCAGGGGGTAAAGTGAACCATCCACTTTATTCAGGGTAGTAAAATGGACTTTTTTCTATTAACAACCACTTTCAATTAGCATGGAACAGAAGAACTTTCGTAAAACACTAAGTTACCTCAACGGGGATATGAATGTCCCCAACAATAAGAATTTTATATTTCTTTTTGGTAGTAGGTAGAGGTAGTTGAAAACTTCCAATAGTGATTGTCGGAGATTTTTCAATAACATTAATACCATTCACTTGGAATTGTTTCTTCGGAAAGTGCACCATGTGCTCATTACCATTGATATGAAAAGTGACCTTGCTTTTTATTGCAATCAACAGCAGCCCATGTAATATTCAAGAAGGATCTACCAAGGATAATCGACATGTTGTCGTCCTCGGGCATCTCAAGTATAACAAAGTCAGTTAAAATAGTAACGTTTGCAACAACCCACATATACCGGTAGGTATGGAAATTGATCTGTCAGCCATTTGTCAGCCTCAAGTATAACATGTTGTCGTCTGTAACGCCCCGGATCCGATCCGCCAGGTGTCTGCTAGTTATTCGTCGGCATTGCCATGTCATTTGCTTGCATGTTGCAAATTGCCATGTCATCATGTGCATTTCATTTTTCATACGTGTTTGTCTCATGCACCCGAGCATTTTCCCCGTTGTACGTTTTGCAATCCGACACTCCTATGTCCCCTGTCGGGGCGTATCTCCGTGGCCTCGAGCACCTATGGGGCACTGGGGGCCCCTTCTAGTCCGGCAAGGGAGCGGAGGGCGTGCGCAGAGCAGATCGAGGTCGAGCGGCTGGGAGACGGGCATTTTACCCAGCTCTGGCTCTCCTGAGAGATAAAACCCCATCGCTGCTTTTAGTGATTGTATTCGATCTTGCTCGAGTATGCGAGCGATGGTGGTGTTGTGGGTGTCGAATGAACCGAACCCCTTCTACGCGCATGGGCCTCCCTTTATAGTCTCAAGGGGTACCCACAGTGGCGCAGTAGGAAGAGGGGTAGAAAGGTAAAACGCAGGTTGGTACAACACAGGACAACAAAGCCCCTACCTAACTCGACGGCAGGGGACAAGGGCATTAAATGCCCGTCTGTCGCCCCCAACAAAGGTAAAGAAACGACTCATAGGTGAGCCACCGCTGCCACGATGGCGCCTCTGTCACTCCGCTTGCCACCTCGCCCGCATGGCTGCGTAGAGTGCCTCGCCACGCGTCTTGGGATGGCCTTGTGATGACACGTCACGGGTGCGCTGGAGTTTGGTTGGCAGTTTTGCATGCTGGCAAGTGCCTTGTCATGCCCTTTTCTCGTTGTGCCGGCAAGCTTGCCGTCACTGGCCCACTGGGCGCGCTGGGCGCCAAGCAAGTCTTCTTGTGATGCCCTGTTATCTTCCCGCAAGCTCCTCTTGCCGGGACTTCGTGTTCTTGGCTAGTACTTTGTTCTTGGATGGCAGTAATAAAGAATGGTGGAGGGCCTTGGCGGGCGCCTGGCAAGCCTTGCCGCTGGTGCTGCGATCGCCTGCAGACAAGTTCGGGTACTAAGGTACCCCTACTTTTAGTACACCGACAGAGCCCCGGCTTGGGCCATACACGGTGCCGAAAGTGTTGTTGGGCCAGCCCAAAACAAAGGCATCGGCACGCTGCGGCCCGGGTCCGCACAGAATTGGGCTCCGTGTCCACCGCGCCCCCGCAATGGCACGCGTCGATTGCGGGCGTGGGAGACGTGGGTGGCGCTTAATTCCGTGAAATGCGAACGCGTCAGATCCTTCGCTTATAAGCGGAGGAACGGGCCGTTCCCCACTTTCGCCACTTGCGTTCCTTCCTCCGAAGTCTGACGCCTCCTCCATCTCCGAATCGAAAAAAACAGCGCTCCGCCGCCGCCGCCGCCGCCGCCATCGCTCTCTTTTTTTTATCTCTTTTGGTCGACGAAGACGCGAGCGCATCCACAAGACGCCGGTGCTCCATGAGGCTTCCGTCAAGAAGTGCCCCGTGAGGGTACTACTTCTTTCCTGTGTTCTTCTATTGCGGGCTCTGCCCACCTTTTTCTCGACTTCTTTTGCGACATCATGAATACCTATCGTTCCATCTGCCGATTTCACCCCCAACGCCGCTCGACAATGGCGGTTTTCAAGACTTTGCGAGAACTTCGTTGGTATCCTTCCCAAGTCGCTTTTTTTCGCCATTATTTTTCCCCTCGGGCTGAGAAAGGGAGCCACCGGCTGGCGGAATCGCGTGGACCTCCTTGATGGGCATGAAGGAGGCGATTTAACGGGTGAGCTTCAGAAAGTGGGGGCGAGTGGAGGGCGGAGTGGTGTTGATCTGTGATGCCGATCCACCGCTATTCACCAGCTGCGCAAGACTCGGGTGGTGCGCCGCAATGACTGGAGCGCTCTGTCGCTGGACGATGCCAAGCTGACGATCGCCGCCACCCGAATCCTCCGGCTCACGCACGCCGGACTCACAACAGGGGCGGTCGGCGCGGATTTCCTTCGCCGTCGCATTGCCCCTTTGCAAGCAAGGGGGAGGCCCGCCTGGCTGTTCAGCGGCCCGGCGGATTTCATGAGGCTACGTCCGGGCCTCAACTTCAACTTCACAGTCCTGGAGCTGGACGCGATGCTGAGGGAGACGTTCAAGCACGACCCCAATCACCTGTAGTGGTTCCAGCTGCCGCAGGCATCGCCTTTGTGCAACAACTCCGCAGCGATCGACGATCCGTATGCGATGATGCTGTAATGCGACTCGCACGGGTAAGTGCTAATCGGATAGAGCCCGCCGCCGAGTCGTGCAGCAATTCTTCGGCGACCAGCTTGAGGCAGCTGTTAAATCGACGAGCGAAGCTCCTCATCCGTGCCACCACTGCCAGCCGAGCTAGCGTACATTGCCAAGCTAGGGAGCGAGGAGGCGGCGGCAGCTGCCGCCGCGGGCGAGTTTGGCTTCACGCTGGCGGAGGCGGAAGCAGCTGAGGCGGCAAGTCTTGCCGCCAAGGAAGATCTTGTCGGAGATGGCGACGGCGAAGGGAGGTCATGGTCGGGCGAGCCAGCCCGCCGAGGGTGCGAGTGGCCGGTTGTTCTCGAGCAACTTGTCACGACGGAGCCTCGGTGCAGCCCCGCCATCTCGAGAAGGCGCCTCACGAGTTGGAGAGCTGGCAGAGGCACAGCCCGATCAAGAGTCAAGGCGCGCCATGGGCGCTCCACCGCTGCAAGCTTTGTTGCCGCTGGAGGATCCCAAACCGCCGGCAGCCGAGGCCGGGTCTTCTCGGCCGCCACACCTGACTCCTCGCCATGCCCTTGGCAAGCGCCAAAGGAACCTATTCTCCGCCACGCCACAGCGAGGAGGGCACCGAGTTTGACCTCTCCGCCTGAGCTCGATGACGATTTAAGAGGACGAGGACGAGGAGGAGTAAGGCTTTTGTCTGTACTCGCTTTTCCTCGATTCTTGCCGCTGTTTGTCTTTTTATCTAATCTGCTCTCTCTCCAACCTCCTGCTCTGTCCCAGACTTTGGCGGAGAGGGCGGCGAAGAGGGCCAGGTCCCGTGGTCGAGGACGATCCTGCTAAGGCGGCGGAAGATACGCTCGAGACCACTTTGACGGACCCGTCCTTCCTCAGCAGAGCTCCCAAAGACAGCCCCCAGCCAGAGTGTCTTGATTCGCCCCTCCCGTCAGGGGCGCGCATGGTCGCTTCTTCTTACGCCAATATCTTGATTATTGGCTCTTTTGTATACAGGAGAAGAGCAGGCCCACCAGGAGCAGCTGGAGGCCGATGATGAGGTGTCGTCGGCCTCGTCCACGCCACCGAGGGCCGACTCCCCGATGTGGGAGACGTCTCCGGCAAGGAAGGGGTCCCCGGCAAGGGGTGGGATCGGCGAGCCCCCGGTGGTGGAGCCCGTGACCACAGAACCCAGCGCCGGTGAGCCTCCTTGTCGGGGATTTTCCCTCGGATCTCGCTGATCTCCCTTTTCCTTCTTCTGGGTATTCGCTTGACTATCTCTTTTCCTCCCTGCCTTCAGATCCTCCCCTTGGGGACCCGATGGAGGCTGAGGTCGCCGGCGAGGAGGACGGCCGCGGCAACACTGAGGATGTCGCTGCCGCTGAAGGAGGGGTTGGTGCGGAGGAGCCCACCGGCGAAGAGGCCGCGGGGCGGCTGCACAGGGCCGGGCGAGGTCCGTGACTGCACCGACGACCCGGAGGATGCAGGGGCGCAAGGTGCCTCCCGATCACGATCCTCCGCTACTGATGCGGGCGCCTAAGCTCCGAGGAGCCTGCCCGCGCGATACTTGAAAGCCGGGCGAGGGCGTAGAGACAAGCTCCCCCAGGGAATCGAGCCCAGGCACCAGCTTGAAGGAGAGGAATTTGACGGGAGGTACTAGCCTCTACTGGCTGACGGTGGTCGACAGCCAAGCAAGAGCAAATGGCGAGTCCGAGGAGGAGCAAGCATCCTCCAGCTGGTGTCACTTATCACGCGTCCGCAAGCTAAGCTTGAGTCCCGGAAGCGCTTTGTCGACAAGCGGAGCTAATATAGAAAAGCATGCGCAGAATTCAAGAGTCAAGAACCAAGAGGCCCTCCGTCCATTGCCGAGGAGAGGGCGAGCTCAAGAGGCGAAGAGGCGTTCATTCTGGAGAAGGCTGAAGCCGAGGAGCAGCAGAGGCTTGCCGCCGAGGAGCTGTCCAAGCGGGACGGCGAGCTGATACAAAGGAAGGCGCACTTGGACAGCCATGATGAGGAGCTCACCGTCCGGGAACAGTCACTTGGCGGGGCGCTCAAGGAAGCGAAAGACGCCGCCGCAGCTGCCGAGGCCGCCAAGGAGTTGGAGGAAAAAGTGAGCAGCTGGAGGCGGACGCGACGAGGAAGAACGAGGAGCTTGCCGCACTCCAGCGCGATCGTGAGAAGGATGCGCGCGCCCACGGCGATCTGCAAGCCCAACTCTCCGAGAAGATCAAAGAGCTGAACGCCGCCAAGGACTCGAGTGCTGATCTAGAGCTGAAACTGGCCACCTTGACGGAAATGCTGGATGCCGCCAAGAAACGAGAAGATACCCTGAGGAAGGACCTCAAGGATAACGAGGAGCTGTTGACGAGGGCCGCCGAGGCCCAGAACACCCTTAAGACCACGGTGGAGCTCTGGACGGAAGGCCTCGTCAACATCGCCGCTCATTGACGAGGAGTCATGGAGCTGAACTTGACGGCTTTGGGTACTCTACGAGGGGAACCTCCAGCCAGCCGCCAAGCTCACGCTTTTCTTCAAGGACGGTGACGGCACTCCGGCAGCTCCGTGAAAGGATCCCGGCAGCTTGGTCACGAGTCGCTAGCAGCGTCTGCGCTTGAGGGTCCTGGAGAAGGTGTTGGTGAAGGTCCTCTTCCGCAATCCGCATCGACCTCTCCCGTCACCAAGAAGCTGCCGAGGGCGCTGATGTTGAGGAGCTCAAGGCCATCGTCGCACTCCATCGTGGACAAAGTGAACGAGGTTAGGAGGGTCGATGGCGAGCGCGTGATTAGGCTGCTCCTCTTCTCCTTTTTCTTGTCAGCTGCCATTTTGGTTACGGAACAATTTCAGTCAAGGCCATGATAAGTCATTCTTGTAATATAACTTAATTCTGGATACTTCTTGCGCTGTTATTCCCTTTATCCTGTTGCATCCCTTGTACGCTCTTTACCCTACGCGTTGAGGGACCTTGCCGGCGCAAGCACACCTGCTGAGTGCGGAACATCAGCAGCATGTGGTGATGCTGCTTCCGGCAAGAAATCTTGTCGGGACTAGTCACAGCCCACTCGCATTGTTGAGCAGGCTCGGAAACAACGCTAGGGCGCAACTTAGCCGCGAGTCGATTCCTCCGCGCACAGGTTTTCCGTACAAGGCACGAACGTTCAAGGGATATAACTTGAAAATTTCAAAACTTAGCTTTTTTGTCTTCTGCGCCCCAGCAAGGCTAGATTCCTTGGCCCCGGCAAGGCTAGATTCCTTTGAACGACGCCTGGTCCATACTTTTACCTTCTCTCCCCCCCCCCCCGGTGAACTTGTGGGCGGAGGAAACTCCTGTCTATGAGAAGAAAGAAGAGAAAATAATGGTATGGAACCTTAAGGTTCACTATTGCTTACCGGGGGTGTGTGCTGCACAAAGTGTCAGATACAGATGCAAAAGAAGAAAATGCATTAAATTTGACAAGATGTGCGAAGCACGCAAACTTTATTTACGCACGGGGGCTGCGCCCGGCTTTGTACAAAGGGTTACATGCGACAGCGGCAATGCTTGTACAAAAGAAGGTGGTTGCCGGAACAGGTCCAGCAACCGCGCCTTATGTGTAAAACTTGCGAAGATGCTCTATGTTCCAGGAGTTTCTCACCGGAACGCCATCTTCGGTCTCAAGGCGGACAGCGCCGGGCCTAGTGACTCGTTTCACCCGTAAGGGCCCTCCCACTTGGCGGCCAACTTGTTTGAATTCTTGGCGGATTGAACTCGCCAAGAACAAGGTCGCCTTCCTCGAAGCTTCTGGCGTTAACTTTGCGGCTATGATAGCGACGCAAAGCTTGCTGGTAACGAAGCTCGCGACAAAGAGCTCAAGACGATCCTCCTCGAGGAGCAGCGTCATCTTGTCGCAGCCGCTCTTGCTCAAGCTCATCATAAGCGAGCACTCGTGGTGACCCGTATACGAAGTTCCGTGGGAGAATCGCCTCGCTCCGTAGACGAGAGCAAAGGGTGTCCGGCGGTGGCTCGATTTGGCGTCGTCTTGATCGACCAAAGAACCACCGGCAGTCGCCGATCCAATTTCTTCCGCACTTGTGCAGCCTATCGAAATTTCTGGTCTTGAGCTCACGCAGACTTCAGTGATCGCCTCTCCGCTTGACCGTTGCTTCTCGGGTGAGAAACAGACGCAAGCAAATCTTGGTGCCAAGATCTTGGGCGATCGCATGAAGGTGTGGCTCGTGAATTGTGTGCCATTGTCGGTGATGATCCTGTTGGGGATTCCAAACGGCAAACAATTGACCAAGAACTTGAATGTCGATCAGTCTGTCACCTTCCTCACTGGTTCCACTTCAGCCACTTTGTGAACTTGTCGATTGCAACGCACAAGTACTCAAAGCCCCCGACAGCTCGGGGAAAAGGGCCGAGGATGTCGAGCCCCCAGACCGAAAATGGCCAGGATAAAGGGATTGTTTGGAGAGCTTGAGCTGGTTGGTGAATCTGTTTGGAGTGGAACTGGCACGCTTCACACTTGGTTACTTGTGCAGTTGCATCTTGGAGGGCTGTCGGCCAGAATAAGCCTTGCCGGAAAGCCTTTCCGGCAAGTGCTCTTGCGCCAATGTGGTGACCACATATGCCTCCATGTATCTCCGCCAACAGCTGTCGTCCATCTTCCCGGGAAATGCACTTCAATTTCACTCCGTTGAATCTTCTTTTGTACAGTATGTCATCGACAAACTAGTACATACTTGATTGTCGGGCTACTCTCTCCGCTTCTTCTTGTTCCTCGAGAAGTTCCCCTGTTTGAAGGAAATGGACGATCTGCTGTGCCCATGCCGGAGCCTGAGGCTTGACGACAAGGACTAAAGGCGCAAATGCTGCTGCGGGAACATCTGCTTCCACGGCAAGGATCTGGGATCCTGCCGGAGCGTGATGCTCCCCGGCAAGCGTGTCGGGACACAGCTTGTCGGGAGCGCCTGCTTCAACGAACAGGCCACAGGGCTTGTCGGAGCAGTCGCTCCTCAAGACTTTCGTGTTGATTCTGGGACCTTCTTGGCGGCGGCCGGAAGCTCTGCCGGAAAGTAGTCGCCGGTAACCAACTTTCTTTTCTTGCTTTGTCCAGTTGATGGTGTCATAGACGGCTGAGTCAGCTTGAGCACAAAAATCCCTGGTTCCACAGGCAACTTGAGTGTGGCGCACTTTGACAGGCCATCTGCAATGTCATTCTGAGTTCTTGGAACATGTTCCATTTGCAGGCCGTCAAAATGTTCTTCTAGCTTTCTCACTTCATCAACGTATGCTTCCATCAACGGACTCTGATAATCTTTGTTAACTTGGCGGACGATAAGCTGTGAGTCACCCCTGACAATAAGCTTCCTGATCCCAAGTTCTGCCGCGATCCTGAGTCCGGCAAGCAAGCCCTCATACTCTGCAGTATTGTTTGTTGCTTGCTCCTTGGGAAAGTGCATCTGGACCATGTACTTGAGGTGCTCTCCGGTGGGTGTGACAAGTAGTACGCCCGCACCGGCGCCTTGCAGCGAGAAGGCGCCATCAAAGTACATGATCCATTCTTTGTCTGCTTCCTTGATGGGGATGCTCCCCTCCGGAGTTTCTTCATCGGGTGTGGGCGTCCATTCTGCTATAAATTCTGCCAATGCTCGGCTCTGAATGGTTGAAGTACTTTCAAACTAGAGGCCAAAGCTTGACAATTCCAAAGGCCCACTGACAATCCTGCCTGCTTTCCGGATTCTGCAATATCCTCTTCAACGGAAAGCGAGTGACCATTGTGATCTCATGTGCTTGAAACTAATGGCGCAGCTTCCTCGAGGCCATGAGGAGGCCGAAAAGCAACTTCTGTACACCAGAGTACCTTGATTTAGCCCCCTGCATGAGGGAACTGACAAAGTAAACTGGGCGCTGCACCATCTTCTTCTGTTTCTCTTCTCGTGGCTGCGCGGACCCATCCTTGCCGGAACCAGAACTTGCCGGATCAGGGCTTGTCGGGCCAGAGCTTGTCGGGGAAGCCCCCTGCTCGTCGCTGGACTTGCTTGCCGTAGCCGCTGGCTCGTCATCTACCTCTCTTTCCACCACCAACGCAGCGCTAACCACTTGATTGGTTGCCGCCAGATATAGCAGCAACTTCTCTTGTGGCTTAGGTGCGACAAGTGTTGGAGTAGAGGACAAATATTTCTTCAAGTCCTGCAGCGCAGCCTCCGCTTCCGGAGTCCATTTCATCGGGCCTGCCTTTTTCAAGATTTTGAAAAACGGCAGGGCGCGTTCAGCAGACTTGGAAATGAACCTGCTGAGGGCAGCAACGCAGCCGGCAAGCTTTCGTACGTCCTTGACTTGCTTCGGTGCTTCGATTTGCTCGATGGCCCTGATCTTGTTGGGATTGGCTTCGATCCCCCTCTGTGACACAAAGAATCCGAGAAGCTTGCTGGAAGGAACTCCGAACACGCACTTCTCGGGATTCAGCTTGAGGTTGATCTTGCGCATATTTGTGAAGGTCTCGTCCAAATCTTGGATCAAAGTCTCTTTGTCCTTGCTCTTGACCACTATGTCATCCATGTAAGCTTCTACATTTCTGTGTAGTTGTGGCTCAAAAGCATGGCTGACCACTCTCGCAAATGTTGAACCAGCATTCTTTAGTCCGAAAGGCATCCGTACAAAGCAGTACGTGCCACATGGAGTAATGAATGCGGTCTTCTCTTCATCCTCTTCAGCCATGAAGATCTGATGATATCCTAAGTATGCATCAAGGAATGAAAGCAGATCACATCCTGCCGTGGAGTCGACAATTTGGTCAATGCGCGGCAAGGGAAATGGATCCTTGGGACAAGCTTTGTTAACATCAGTGAAGTCAATACAAAGCCTCCACTTCCCATTTGCTTTGCGCACGACTACTGGATTGGCTAACCACGTTGGATGGAGTACTCCTCGGACCAGGCCTGCTGCTTCCAACTTCTTGATCTCTTCTGCAATGAACTCTTGACGCTCCACCGCTTGTTTTCTGACTCTCTGCTTGACGGGCCGCGCGTGAGGGAAGACGGCAAGGTGGTGCTCAATTACTTTCCTGGGAACACCGGGGATATCAGATGGTTGCCATGCAAACACATCGACATTCGCCCACAGGAAAGCAACGAGCGCGCTTTCCTATTTAGGATCAAGCGTGGCACTGATGGTGAAGGTACCACCAGTGCCGTCCTCCTTGGCGGCCACTTTCTTGGTCTTTGGTGAAGCTGTTTTTGCCTTCTTGCACTTGTCGGTGGAGCTCGATGGTGCGTCTTCGACGGCAGCGCAGCACTCCGGGGAGGTGCGCTTGCCGGAGTGGGAAACAGAGCTATCCTTGCCAGACTTGGCTTTCTTCTTCCCCCGGGGGGTTTCAGCGGCAAGTGGCTCGCGCCCTGCCGCGGCCGCTGCTTCCTGGTAGATCTTGTCGGCGCAGATGAGCGCATCCCTCTTGTCGCCTTGGACAGAGATAACACTCATCGGACCGGGCATCTTGAGCACATTGTATGCGTAGTGAGAGGCCGCCATGAACTTGGCGAGTGCGGGTCGGCCGAGTATCCCGTTGTATGGTAAGGGGATATCAGCCACATCGAACGTGACCCTCTCAGTCCTGAAGTTCAGTTCACTGCTGAACGTCACTGGCAATGTGATCTTCCCCTTTGGCTTGCTCCTTCTCGGATTTATTCCTTGAAAGGCACCAGTTTCTTCGAGCTCGCTGTCGGGGATCTGGAGCTTCTTGAGCACTACGGAGGAAATCAAGTTTAGGCCGGCCCCGCCATCAACCAGCATCTTCGTGACCTTGAGGTTGCGAATTGTTGGTGAAACCAACATCGGCAAGCACCCGACCGCAGTGATGCGATCAGGGTGGTCCTCAACGTCGAAGACGATGGGCGTGCTGGACCACTTCAGAGGCCTGCGTGCCTCGACGGACGGCTCTGCTGCATTCACTTCTCGCACCCACTGTTTGAGTTGGCGGTGCGAGGTGTGCAGGGAGGCGCCGCCGTCGATGCACAACACTTCTGTCGCCTTCTGAAACTCTTGATCATCGGTCTCATCTTCCTCCATCTCTTCATCCTCATCTTCATCTTCGTCCTTGTCGCGGCCGCGGGGAGGCCTGTCTCCTTGCCGCGGCTTAGCCTTGCCGCGGTGCCCTCCCCGGGCGGGAAGCTTCTTGCTGGATCCTCCGCCACCTCCCTGGGCTCTCTCCTTATCGCGGCGCTCATACTCAGCTTTTTGCAGCTCCGCCATCTGCTCTACTTTTTTGCAGGTTTGGAGGTCATGGCCTTTGGTGCGGTGGATCTTGCAATAACGCTTGCCGGAGCCATCCTGCTTGTCGGCGGCTGCTATAGCCTCGCCGGAGTCGTCGGTTTTGGCCTTGTCGGAGCCGCCTCCGTTGCCGGAATGCTCAACAGCTAGTACATCCTTAGCTTTTCTCTTCCTATTGTTCCACCTCCGGTTCTTCCTTGCCGGGGCGGCATCCTCACTGTCAGATCCTTCTGCTCCGGCAACCTCTCCGGGGATTTTCCTCCCCTCCTCAGCCCGTGCACACTTGTCGGCCAGAGCGTAGAGCTCACTGACATCTCTGATCTTGCACATCGCCATCTCCTCCCTCATCCTGCGGTTACGCACGTTCTGATGAAACGCGCTGATAACCGCGGCAGGGTGGACGTCTAGGATGTTGCGCTGCACCTGGCTGAATCTTTGTATGTACTTGCGCAGGGGCTCCCCCTCCTTCTGGACGAGCAAGTGGAGGTCACTCTCCTGGCCATGCGGCTTGTGGCCACCCGTGAAGGCGCCGACAAACTGATGACACAGGTCCGCCCATGAAGAGATTGAGCCGTCCGGCAAGTGCATGAGCCAAGATCTGACGTTGGGCTTGAGTACCAGCGGGAAGTAGTTGGCAAGGATCTTCTCGTCGCGCCCTCCGGCAGCCTGCACCGCGATGGTGTAGATGCTGAGGAACTCCGACGGGTGTATCCTGCCATCATACTTCTCGGGCACGTCTGGCTTGAAGTTCTTGGTTTTGGGCCACTGGACTTGCCGCAGCTCGCGGGTGAACGCAGGGCAACCTGCCGCGTACGGCAAGTCGCCTGGTTCTCCGGGTGCGTGCGCGTCGACAGCGGGCCCAGCGCGCTGGTCAGATTGACGTCGCGCTTCTCTCCGGCGCTCGATGCGAGTGCGAGCGTCTTCGTGTTGCCGTTCTTGGAGGACGTGGCGTTGATCGCGGCGAGTTCGCGGGTCCGACGACGCGGTGGAGTCGCCGTCGGGGTTGGTCCGGCGAGCTGGCGATCTTGGCCTTCGGGGCTGGGAGTGCACGGAGGTGGCACCCCCAGCGGTCTTGTCGGCGTCGGCTTGCGCCTGGGCGCCTTGCCGGGGCCTCGATACGCTCGGTCGCCGGGGCTTGTCGCCGTTGGCGAAGCCGATGAGGCTGTATATGGTCATCCTCCAGTCATCGATCTTGTGCGGCGCCGGAGGGTAGTCTAGAAGCAGCTGGGCTCGGGCCAGCGCTTCCTCTGCTGTCTTGGGTGGCGGTGGTGACGAACGGCGCGAGGAGCGGGATGTGCTCGGACACCCAACTGGATTGGGAGGTGCAACACCCGTCACGGCGACCGACCTCGCCGCGCCAAATGCGGGCGTGCATGCTGACCCCGAGCGTCCCGCGACCCACCAGCTTGGCCTTGCTCCAACGCGAGCACGGTGCTAGGAGCACCGGGGTGTTGTCGACCTTGCACCTCCTGGGAAGGGCGCGGCGTCTGCTCGGTCGCCGACGCTTGAGGGGCCTTGTTTTTGGATCTGGTGATGACACGAGACCCACCGGCGGCGCCCGCTCCTCCGCCGGCGTCCACTCCATCGCCCATTTGCTCCAACGGTGGTGGCGGAATCGATGTAAATGCAGCGGCCACCTCCGAAGGCTTCTTCTTCGGTGGCATGTTGATGAAGATTTTGAAGTAGCGCGCGTGGAGACCGGATCAGATGCTCACGACCTCGACGCCCCCCTACCTGGCGCACCAAAGATGTCGGGGCGTATCTCCGTGGCCTCGAGCACCTATGGGGCACTGGGGGCCCCTTCTAGTCCGGCAAGGGAGCGGAGGGCGTCGCAGAGCGGATCGAGGTCGAGCTTGCCAAGCAGACGGGCAATTTTACCCAGCTGGGCTCTCCCGAGATAAAACCCTCATGCTGCTTTAGTGATTGTATTCGATCTTGCTCGAGTATGCGAGCATATGGTGGTGCTGTGGGTGTCGAATGAACCGAACCCCTTCTACGTGCGCATGGGCCTCCCTTTTATAGTCTGAAGGGGGTACCCACAGGTGGTAGTGTAGGAAGAGGGGGTAGAAAGGTAAAAACGCAGGTTGGTACAACAGTGCCCCTACCTAACTCTAACGGCAGGGGACAAGGGCATTAAATGCCCGTCTGGTCGCCCCAACAGTGTAAAGAAACGACCGTTAGGTGAGCCACCGTTGCCACGATGGCGCCTGTCAGCTCCGCTTGCCACCTCGCCCCGCATGGCTGCGTGAGTGCCTCGCCACGTGCCCTTGGGATGGCCTTGTGATGACACGTCGCTGGGTGCGCTGGAGTTTGGGTGGCAGCCTTGCCGCGGCAAGTGCCTTGCCGCGGCCCTTTTCTCGTTGTGCCGGCAAGCTTGCCGGCCGCCGGGCCTTGCCGGGGCGCGCGGGGTGCCGCGGCAAGTCTTCTGGTGATGCCCTGGTTGGCCTTCCCGGCAAGCTCCTCTTGCCGGGGCCTTCGTGTTCTTGGCTAGTACTTTGTTCTTGAATGGCAGTAATAAAGAATGGTGGAGGGCCTTGGCGGGCGCCCGAAGAAGCCTTTGTTGCTGGGTGTCTGTTGCCTGGTGACAAGTTCGGGGTACTAAGGTACCCCTACTTTTAGTACACCGACATCCCCTGGCGCCCCCTTTTGCCTCTTTTCGTGTGCGGGTGTTAAACATTCTCGGAATGGACAGTGATTTGCCAAGCGGCCTTGGTATACGACTGGTAGACCGCCTGTCAAGTTTCGTTCCATTTGGAGGTCGTTTGATACTCCAACGGTTAACCGGGGAACCGTAAAGGCCTCTTTTGTGTGAAGCCCAACACCCCTTCAAAGTGGCCCAATAACCCATCCAAACCCCCTCCATGCTCTCGATCATTCGATCACGATCGTGTGGGCGAAAACCACACCTCATTTGGAGTCTCCTAGCTCCCTCTACCTATAAATATGTGCCCCTCCCCGAATTTTCGCGCAGTCCAACCCTAGCCCTCTCCCTCCTCGTGCCGCCGGACATGTCCGTCCCGAGTCGGACGTGTCCGCGCCGCCGCGCCCGGCGAATCCCAGCGCGTCGCGTGGCCCTCCGCTGCCAGCCGCCGCCGGCGGCCATGGGGGCCTAAGGCAGGCCGCCCGGCCAGCAGCATCACATCCCGTCGGCCCAGCTCCGAAGCTCGCCGCTTCGCGCCCGCTTCATGAGGCGCCGCCTCTGTCGCCCGGCGATGTTCGCCACCGCCTTGTGACGCCTGGATAATCATGCTATAGTAATCCCACGCTAATCAAGCCACGCCACCTCGATTCTGTTGCTAACCTCGCAATGATTCAAAACCGCTTTCAAAATTTAAATTCTAAATATGTCAAACAACAAAAGTTTTCAAATATTGAAGCAAAAATGTTAGGGGCTGCCAAATATTATGTAGGTAATTATGGTGAAGTGAACACATTTTAGAAAATGCCTAAATACTTTAAAATGAAATAAAACAGAAAAGAAAAATAAAGAAAGAAAGAAAGGAAAAGAACCCCCCAGCCAGCTGGTCCAACTGCCCATTCGATTCCCACCGCCCAATCTGGCAAAGGCCCACTGGCACTCCTCTCCTTATCCCCTCACCCCGCAAACCCTAACCCACTCCCCGCACCCACACCCCACTCTCCCCACGACGCCCCCCTCCTCTCTCCCGATCTGGATCGGGATCCAGAGGAGGCCGACGCCGCCCGACGCCGCCCCGTCCACCCCTCCTCCCCGGCCGCCTCTGCTTCCTCCCGGCGCCGACCCCGACTCCGTCGCCTGAAGTGTCCCGGACGCCGCCAGACTTCCCCTTCTACGCACGTCGTCCTCGTCAACCTCCCCGAACTCCCCCGCGCCCATTGCCACGATCCCTACTACCCCCGGTAAGGTCCCGGCCTCCTCTCTCTCCCTCGCCAGACACTCACACAAGGCCACTGTGGCGCCTACATCTGCCATCAGACGCGGAGGCCCAGGCTGGCTCACCGCGCCCGCCCAGCGCTCACCGTGGCCTCGCCCGCCCGGCGTGCCCACACGCGCGCCGGCGCCGCCGATGCCTCCCCCCTACTGCTGCTTGCCGTGACCGCGCCCCTGTTACGCCACCCTCAGACGCCTGGTGGTGCTGCCATGATGCCGGCAACCAGCTCCTCCTCCGTCTGCCTCTGTCCCGTCGCTGCCGCCATCCCGTCCTCCGCCCGGTTGGCGCCCGGCAAGCCTCACCGTGGTCACCAACCCCCCTGCCCTAACGAGCGGGTGCTGGGCACCCGTTGCGCCCGCGCCCGTTCGGGCGACAACCGCGCGCCCATGCGCCCGAAACCCGCAAGGCCCTTGGGGCCACAGGCATGTGGGGCCCCGCCCCAGAACGTTTACAAACAAAGAAAAAAAAATATATAAAATACAATAAATATTAATTGGATTATTTAATTGATTATTTACTTAATTAATTAACTTAATTAATTAACTTAATTAATCTTGTTTAGATTAACCTAATCATTTAGTTAGACTAACTAAACTTGATTAGTTAGTCTTAGCCTATGGCATGCATGACCCACATGTCAGGTTGACCAGTCAACTCTGTTGACTGCTGACGTCAGCATGACCTCATGCTGATGTCATTAATCCATTTTTCGAATTAATTCAAATAGTTAATTAAATTCCAGAAATTCATAAAATCTTTAGGAAATCATAACTTTTAATCCGTAACTCGGATTAAATTATTTTCAACATGAAAGTTGCTCAAAACAATGAGACGAATCCGGATGCGCAACCCGTTCGTCCGCCACACACCCCTAACATATCAAACTCGCAACTTTCCCACTCCGGCTCCTCTGCTCGAAAACGCGGAACACCCGGGATACTTTCCCGGTTGTTCCCCCCCCCCCCTTCACCGGTATCACCTCATACCGCGTTAGGGCACCCCTAGCACTGTTACTTGTCATGTCATGCATCGCTATGCATCTGTTTGCTTAAGTATTTATTGTTTCTTCCCTCTCTTCTCTCGCTAGACACCGAGACCGACGCCGCTGCTACCCAGTACGACTACGGTGTTGACGACCCCACTCTCTTGCCAGAGCAACCAGGCAAGCCCGCCCCCCCCCCCCCTTGATCACTAGATATCGCCTATTCTCTTCTATACTGCTTGCATTAGAGTAGTGTAGCATGTTACTACTTTCCATTGATCCTATTCTGATGCATAGCCTGACATTGTTGCTACATCTGTTGATACCTTACCTGCAATCCTAAATGCTTAGTATAGGATGCTAGTTTATCATCATTGGCCCTACATTCTTGTCAGTCTGCCTTGTTATACTATCGGGCCATGATCACTTTGGAGGTGATCACGGATATATACTATACATACATACTATACAGATGGTGACTAAAGTCGGGTCAGCTCGAAGAGTACCCACGAGTGATTCACGGATTGGGGGCTGAAAGGACCTTTGTCCTGACGGCCCTCTGTGTGGATCTTTGTGGCGGAGCGACAGGGTAGGTTGAGACCACCTGGGAGACAGGTGGGCCTGGCCCTGGTCGACGTCCGCGGTTGCTTCATAATAACACGATTAACGAGATCTTGGTATTTGATCTGAGTCTGGCCATTTGGTCTATACGCACTAACCATCTACGCGGGAGTAGGTATGGGTATCCCCGCGTCGTGGTATCAGCCGAAGCCTTCGTGACGTCAGCGACTGAGTGGCGCGCGCCGGATTGGACTAGAACGCCACTAGGCTAGGTCTGCTTCCGGCTGCGTACGCTACATGCAGGTGTGCAAAGGGCGATGGGCCCAGACCCCTGCGCCATAGGAGTTAGACCGGCGTGCTGACCCCTCTGTTGTGCCTAGGTGGGGCTGCGACGTGTTGATCTTCCGAGGCCGGGCATGACCTAGGAAAGTGTGTCCGGCCAAATGGGATCGAGCGTGTTGGGTTACGTGGTGCACCCCTGCAGGGAAGTTTATCTATTCGAATAGCCGTGTCCCTCGGTAAAAGGACGACCCGGAGTTGTACCTTGACCTTATGACAACTAGAACTGGATACTTAATAAAACACACCCTTCCAAGTGCCAGATACAACCCGGTGACCGCTCTCTAACAGAGCGACGAGGAGAGGATTGCCGGGTAGGATTATGCTATGCGATGCTACTTGGAGGACTTCAATCTACTCTCTTCTACAGGCTGCAAGACGGAGGCTGCTGTGCGTAGTCTTCGACGTGATTAGCTATCCCCTCTTATTCTCGCATTTTGCGCTTCAGTCCATCGATATGGCCCTTTACACATATACCCATGCATATGTAGTGTAGCTCCTTGCTTGCGTAGTACTTTGGATGAGTACTCATGGTTGCTTTCTCCCCTTTTCCCCTTTCCTTTCTTTTCTCGTTGTCGCAACCAGATGCCGGAGTCCAGACCCAGACGCCACCGCCGATGACGACTACTACACCGGAGGTGTCTACTACTACCGCAAGCTGCCAACGACGACTAGGAGTAGTTTTGGAGGATCCTGGCAGGAGGTCTCGCGCTTCTTCGATCTCAGATCCCAGTTTGTGCTAGCCTTCTTAAGGCAAACTTGTTTAACTTATGTCTATACTCAGATATTGTTGCTTTCGCTGACTCGTCTATGATCGAGCATTTGTATTCGAGCCCTCGAGGCCCCTGGCTTGTATTATGATGCTTGATGACTTATTTATGTTTTTAGAGTTGTGTTGTGATATCTTCCCGTGAGTCCTTGATCTTGATCGTACACGTTTGCGCATATGATTAGTGTCTGATTGAATCGGGGCATCACAAGTTGGTATCGAGCCGATTGCTGTCAGGAATCCCCTTCCACACTCCTTGGCCGAAGTTGAGTCTAGACATTGCAAAACTTTTACTAACAATGCTGTGCGGCCCATGGGCCCACATCGCCATTGGGTGGTATTAGGATCTTTTACTCCTCGATCTTTACTCCGGGATTCTGAACTCTCTTCTATTCGGGTTAAACAATTTTTACTAAAATCTAACTTTAGGTTCTCGAAAATACTTTCTCCCGGAGAGCCCCTTCAGTCCAGATGATCGCCGGCTGCACCAGAAGATTTCGAAGATACTCTCCGATTTTCTCTCGAGACCTTGTGCCCGTTGCTTTTGCAATTCCCTTCCACCGAAATATCCCTATGGATAAATACTTACACATGTCGTGCTTACTTTTATTCCCAGTCGATCTTGTTATTACAAGATACCTCGAAATTCTCTCTAATGTTCCGAGAATACTTTGTGCCTACTGCCTTGTAGTTCTTTGCTACACGAATACCACTACGGATAATTTCTCGCACTTACCGAGTATCCACTCATCCCCAGTTGATTCATGTATGTCACCAATCCTCGAAATATCATTCGATCTTCCCAAAATCTTGAGCATCCTATTGCTCTCGAAATTCTTGATTGCTTGCATTATGGTTAATCCCATAAGTCTAGTAATCTTGTTGACATCCATTGTCATTGTCATTTTGAGTCCGTTGATTCGATTTGTTGCGAATGCTCGCAATCCTCAATCAAATCCTAGAATTCATCCTTTCGGCTCAGACGTCGTTTTAATCATGAGATGGTTCTCGCCAATTAAATTGTCGTCGATTGTGCCCCTAAGTCTATTGAACTTATCCATCCTTGATCAGAGCGTCTGCTTCTAATCCTTCGCTTTGTAAATCATAATTCCTTAGCAATTGAGCTCTAAGTCATTCAGTTGTTTCTATAATCCAGTCTTTGCCTTGCTTCTTCCTCTGGTTGTGTGTCGATACTCACCCCAGATCCTTTGTTGGATTTTATCCGACAATGTCCTTCATTTGGATATATACCGCATTTGGTAAATTGTATCCTCTGCTTTGTCAACCATGCTCTGCTATCGAGCTTGTGTCATTTACTCATGAAGTTTGTGGTATATGTTCCTAAGAGGCCCCGATGGGTTGGACATCTGCCTTCTCTAAACTGTGTGAACCCGGAAACTACTATGGGTCATACTCTACTAGTGTTATGTCGATAAAATTTCAACACACAATTTCGTTGAAGGCGAAGTGAATGAAAGGTTATGCATTAAAGAAGTGGAGTCGACCTTGAACTTTGTGTTCATGCCCATGGACACGATGTAGATCTTATCATTAAAAGCTTCTCTTAAATTAATTATTCCTTGGTATAAGTTCATCTTATATCCGGGATCCGCCTTTGCAATCGTGGTTCCGACCATATGTTCTTCCTTGATCCCATTTCTTGGGCAAGTTTAAACACTTGTCCTCTGCAAAGCAATACCCCAGACCAACCTCTACTTTGGTCTGTTGTCGAGTAACCCCTGGTATCTCGAGGATATCACGCCATTGCACTACATTACCCTGTCCTTTGATGCAGTACTACCTTTACCCTGTCTTTGTCACTTCATGCTTCTGGGTTGTTTGTTAACCGAGAACACCGATAAATCGATTCAGCACTCCCATTCAATAACTCTAAGTAATTTTTGTTGCTTACAAGTTTAATAATCCTTTAGGTCATTCCTAGCCTGATCAGCTATATCATCATCATACTAATTTTTTTAACTATGCTACCTGGTCCTTATTCCCGGAGCACAACTTTCAACGATGAACTAAGCTTGCGTCAATTTTCGTCGTCATATCATTTCTCCTTGAACAACAAACTTGATTTCGAGTTTGTGTCCTAACCATGGTTCCAATAATCTTTCGCTTCATCATTCGTTTGACTTGATGTCATCGTCGATCGATTACATCTTCGTGTAACCTCCCGACAAATGTGTCGTGATCATCATCAACCTTATGAGCTCTTCCAGGATGTCAATCGGATTCATGATGAGAAATACCATCCTTGCCTCGATGATTTGTGTTATCATCAACCACTTTATTGCCTTCCCTCCAACACAAACTTGTTCGTGTTTTGTGTTATACCTTGAGTTCCTTGCTACCCAGCATTGTTCTTCTTTACATTGGAATATTACCACCTTTTATGTCAAGAATGTCGTGAGAATTTCACCACCTCTTAAGAAATTCTTGTTGCAGCGATGCTTCTTGCCATCACCATTCTTTCTTGGTCCCCGTGTTGGTTCTAACTAGGATACCAATAGATGAACGGTGCTATTTGGATTCTGCCCTTCTAGCAACCCTATTGCTTTGAAGTTAATGGTTGGCCGTTCATTCTTAGACATTTGATTATTGAATCACCATTCCAACGTTGGTTGTGCAACCCAGCCCATATTTCGGGTGCACCTTTCAACCAATGTTTAATTGTGTATGTTTTCCTCGAGCATACATCATTATACCATTTGATCTGACAAATGTTATCTCCTTGTTCACATAATTGTGGAAATCCATCTTTTGTTAATCTCGATGAATTGTCGCTGATTCCATCAGCCACCTCCTCATCCTCTCGTTGGTTTACCGATGAACTCTTGTTTCGGAACTGGCTTCCATGGTTCATCTCCCGAGAATCTTCGATGTCATCTCGTCAATTTGTATCGCACCTTTTCTCCTCAAGCATCGTGAGTTTGAGGTATCCTAACGCCGATCAGATCTAAATCTCGGTCAGATATGATGGTTGGAACATTTTTCCAAGAGTTATAACACTGGTCTTTTATGACCCGGTAAGGTGATGGCATGCCCAGCACACCTGGCCGGATGACCTGCTGTTATAGTTTCCTTATTAGCAAGGTTATCCATTCTTCCATGAGGAAATTGTAAGACTTATTCTACAAGTTGTTCCTGATGGATCCTTCCTGTATCCAAAGTCTGACCTTTGCTTGAAGACCATGTCAATACTATCTCAAAGCATGTCTGTGGTACTCCGATTTTCAACAAGAACATTTGAAGCCCAATGCTAAATGTTTCCTGTTAAATTATCCAAACACCGCTGTATGGGTAATGTCATGAAATTCCTCTCCCCTTACATAAATGGTTTTCTACTTTCTATCCTGTCATGGATATCATGCTCTGTTTGTCCTTGGGAAGGAAATACCCCTGAGATATGTGTTTTAACACATTTTCCTTTCCATTGTTCTGTTTAATCTGATAATCATATTTTCCTTTCCATTGTTTGGTTTAACCTTTCTTGTGATCTATATGACCTAAGCAGTAATATTCTCCTGCTTATGTAAACACCTCGTGGTACCGCTCTGTCAGTAAGACCCTATTACTATTGTTGATGACATTCCGGTAGCCACCGATGGACGAGAACCTTGCCTATTGGCCCGCCTCGTTCAACGAGCGGGAAAATGGTTCTCTTCGTCCCTCGCCCTTGGTATCGCTGTTGTTGCCGACATAACTGATAGGCTACCCTCTGACACGCCTTACTATCGTGACCGTGCAAGATGTCAGCCCCCTTCCTACCTTCAACCACATGGTGGGCCCATAACCCACAGTTCCACAGGATCGAAACCTGACTCTCCTGTACACCCCCTGTTCCCAAAGTTATTCCTCGTGCGTGGACTCGTATGTAATTCACGGACCACCGTCCCAAGTGATCTATTTTGGTATCAGACGCAATACTTATTCTCGTTGCCCTGAACCCCTTTCACCTTATGATTAGGCATCGAACGCTTGCCTATCCGTTTGAAACTTCTCATGGTACCTCCTTACTTTGCTCTTGATATTTTCTTAAGATTCAATTCGAGAGTAACTTCCGTCACCTTCCTCGATGTTATCGACCAGATAGTCAACCTTGTAGAGGTCTGACCTTTTGAAGCTACCCCTTATCCTTTCCGTAAGTACGATGAAGATCCAAAAGGAAGGACGACAACTTCATCATGATGACAAAAAACAGAGAACTGAAGACATCAATGTAATGGATCGACCTCTTCGAGAAGAACAACCAACACCGAGAAGACTCGTTAGAATTTCGTAACCAAATCCCTTCCCCCTTACTTCCCCTCTTAAATCTCGGGACGAGATTTCTTGTAGTAGAGGAGAATTGTGACGCCCGGATAATCATGCTATAGTAATCCCACGCTAATCAAGCCACGTCACCTCGGTTACTGTTGCTAACCTCGCAATGATTCAAAACCGTTTCAAAATTTAAATTCTAAATATGTCAAACAACAAAAGTTTTCAAAAGTTGAAACAAAAATGTTCGGGGGGTGCCAAATATTGCGTAGGTAATTATGGTGAAGTGAACACATTTTTAGAAAATGCCTAAATACTTTAAAATGAAATAAAATAGAAAATAAAAATAAAGAAAGAAAGAAAGGAAAAGAACCCCCCCCCCGGGCCAGCCGGTCCAACTGGTCGGCCCATTCGGCCACCGGCCCAACTGGGCAAAGGCCCAGCCAGCCACTCCCTCTCCTTATCACCTCACCCCGCAAACCCTAACCCACTCCCCGCACCCACACCCCACTCTCCCCACGACGCCCCCCTCCTCTCTCCCGATCTGGATCGGGATCTAGAGGAGGCCGACGCCACCCGACGACGCCCCGTCCACCCCTCCTCCTCGGCCGGCCTCTGCTTCCTCCCGGCGCCGCCCCGCCATTGCCGCCTCGACCCCGACTCCGTCGCCCGAAATGTCCCGGACGCCGCCGGACTTCCCCTTCTACGCACGTCGTCCCCGTCAACCTCCCCGAACTCCCCCGCGCCCATTGCCACGATCCCTACTTCCCCCGGTGAGGTCCCGGCCTCCTCTCTCTCCCTCGCCTCGGCGTACACCCCGCGCCACAGACGCCACCGTCACGGGCTACATCTCCACCGCACGCTGGAGGCCATATTGCTCACCGCGCCCGCCCGTGCTCACCGTGGCCTCGCCCGCCCGGCGTGCCCACAGACACGCGCCCGGCGCGCCCGATGCCTCCCCACGCGCTGCGCCGTAGCGCGCCTTTATTCGCCACCCGCGCGCCCTGGTGGTGCTGCTCGCGGATGCCGCGGCAGCCCGCTCCTCCCTCTGTCCGCCCCTGTCCCGTGCGCCGTCGCCATCCCCGTCCTCCGCCCGGTTGGCGCCCGGCGAGCCCCGCCGTGGTCACCAACCCCCCTGCTCCGGCGACCTGCCGGCTCCGCCCGCCCCTGTGGTGCGCCCGAACGAGCGGGTGCTGGGCACCCGTTCGCCAGCGCCCGATTATGGCGACAATCACATGCCATCGTCCAAACCCGCAAGGCCCTTGGGGCCACAGGCATGTAGGGCCCCGCCCCAGAACGTTTACAAACAGAGATAAAAAAAGAAAAATAATATATAAAATAAAATTAATAATAATTGGATTATTTAATTAATTATTTACTTAATTAATTAACTTAATTAATCTTGCTTAGATTAACCTAATCATTTAGTTAGACTAACTAAACTTGATTAGTTAGTCTTAGCCTATGGCATGCATGACCCACATGTAAGGCTAACCGGTCAACTCTGTTGACTACTGACGTCAGCATGACCTCATGCTGATGTCATTAATCCATTTTTCGAATTAATTTAAATAGTTAATTAAATTCCAGAAATTCATAAAATCTTTAGGAAATCATAACTTTTAATCTGTAACTCGGATTAAATTATTTTCAACATGAAAGTTGCTCAAAACAACGAGACGAATCCGGATACGCAACCCGTTCGTCCGCCACACACCCCTAACATATCAAACTCGCAACTTTCCCACTCCGGCTCCTCTGCCCGAAAACGCGGAACACCGGGGATACTTTCCCGGTTGTTCCCCCCCTTCACCGATATCACCTCATACCGCGTTAGGGCACCCTAACCTTTATTACTTTTCATGTCATGCATCGCTATGCATCTGTTTGCTTAAGTATTTATTGTTTCTTCCCCTCTTCTCTCGCTAGACACCGAGACCGACGCCTTGCTACTCCAAGACGACTACGGTGTTGACGACCCCACTCTCTTGCGGAGCAACCAGCAAGCCCCCCCCTTGATCACCAGATATCGCCTATTCTCCTCTATCTTGCTTGCATTAGAGTAGTGTAGCATGTTACCGCTTTACTGTTGATCCTATTACGATGCATAGCCCGACATTGTTGCTACATCTGTTGATACCTTACGAAATCCTAAATGCTTAGTATAGGATGCTAGTTTATCATCATTGGCCCTACATTCTTGTCGATCGCCTTGCTATACTATCGGGCCGTGATCACTTGGGATGTGATCACGGGTATATACTATACATACATACATACTATACGATGGTGACTAAAGTCGGGTCAGCTCGAAGAGTACCATGAGTGATTCACGGATTAGGGCTGAAAGGACCTTTGTCCCGACGGCCCTCTGTGTGGATCTTTGTGGCGGAGCGACAGATAGGTTGAGACCACCGGGAGACAGGTGGGCTGGCCTGTCGCGTCGCGGTTGCTTCATAATAACACGATTAACGAGATCTTGGTATTTGATCTGAGTCTGGCCATTTGGTCTATACGCACTAACCATCTACGCAGGAGTAGTTATGGGTATCCCGGTGTCGTGGTATCAGCCGAAGCCTTCATGACGTCGGCCGAGTGGCGCGACACCGGATTGGTGGAACACCACTAGGCTAGGTCTGCGGCGCGTCACAGACGCGTCGCAGGTGTGCAAGGGCGATGGGCCCAGACCCTGCGCATAGGAGTTAGACCGGCGTCTCAACCTCTCTGTTGTGCCTAGGTGGGGCTGCGGCGTGTTGATCTTCCGAGGCGGGCATGACCGAGAAAGTGTGTCCGCCAAATGGGATCGTGCGTGTTGGGTTATGTGGTGCACCCTGCAGGTGATTTATCTATTGAATAGCCGTGTCCCTCGGTAAAGGACGACCGGAGTTGTACATTGACCTTATGACAACTAGAACTGGATACTTAATAAAACACACCCTTCCAAGTGCGGATACAACCCGTTGATCGCTCTCTAACAGGCGGCGAGGAGAGGATTGCGGGTAGGATTATGCTACTGCGATGCTACTTGGAGGGCGTCAATCTACTCTCTTCTACAGTCTGCAAGGCGAAGGCTGCGAGCGTAGTCTTCAACAGATTAGCTATCCCCTCTTATTCGGCATTCGCAGCTTCGGTCCAATCGATATGGCCCTTTACACATATACCCATGCATATGTAGTGTAGCTCCTTGCTTGCGAGTACTTTGGATGAGTACTCATGGTTGCTTTCTCCTCCTTTTCCCCTTTCCTTTCTTTCGGTTCTCGCAACCAGATGCTGGAATCGAGGAGCTGACGTCACCGTCGATGGCGACTACTACACTGGAAGTGTCTACTACTACGTGCGAGCTCTTGACGAGCGACCAGAGTAGTTTAGGAGGATCCCGAGCAGGAGGCTGCGCCTCTTCGATCTCAGATCCCAGCTTTGTGCTAGCCTTCTTAAGGCAAACTTGTTTAACTTATGTCCGTACTCAGATATTGTTGCTTTCACGACTAAATGCGTCTGTGATCGAGCATTTGTATTCGAGCCCTCAAGGCCCCTAGCTTGTATTATGATGCTTGATGACTTATTTATGTTTTTAGAGTTGTGTTGTGATATCTTCCCGTGAGTCCCTGATCTTGATCGTACACGTTTGCGTGCATGATTAGTGTATGATTGAATCGGGGGCGTCACACGCCTGCTCCGGCGCCGGCCGCCTCCGCATCCCCGCCGGCCGCCACCCGCCTGACGACGTCGCGCCTTCCCGCCGCCTCCGTCGCTGTCTGCGCCTCCGTGGATTCTCGCCTCGCCGCCCGTCTGTCCCGGCCAGATCCGGCGCCCCGGCCGTCCCCGGCCCTCTCCGCCCCGTCTCTGGCGAGCTCGCGCCGCCACCTCGGTTCCCGTGCGATGAGCCCCAGATCCAGATCCAAAGAGGTTGACCCTGAAATTTCCCCAAGTCCCGAAATATTTGCATTTTCATGCCCTGTTCAACGCATCATAACTCCATGCATACTGCTCTTTTT
Source organism: Aegilops speltoides (assembly GCA_021437245.1). Classification (NCBI taxonomy): domain Eukaryota; kingdom Viridiplantae; phylum Streptophyta; class Magnoliopsida; order Poales; family Poaceae; genus Aegilops; species Aegilops speltoides. The sequence continues at coordinate 91,075,298 of CM038145.1, read as the reverse complement.
TGTGCGTGTAATACATCAAATTGTTCGTTGTGAGATGCTCTTAATTTCATTCTATTGTGCCATGGTTGTTTGAGTTCATCTTCTTGCCCTAATCATTGTTGCAAGAGTGCTATATGATATTAACTGATGTCTGTTAACAGAACTTGGTGATTTGTCATTTTTGTTGCATTTGATGTGTGCATCCTATGAGCATCAGCTCTACATGTGTTTTGTGCTTTATCATGTCATATTTGCTCTTGTGCAATCCATGTATTTTTGTGAGTCTTGTACTGAGTGCATCGAGCTCGTGAAATATGGTACTTGTTGTTACTGTTTTGCTAGTCTGAATCTGCTATATCATGATGCTATGTAAACCTGCTTCTACAAGTCATTCTATGCATAATCTAGAGATGTTGACTAAGGATGTTTTGTTATTCATGTCATGCTCTATCCATTCATGCTCCTGGTTCCATTTGTAGACTGATGTAATTTGTTGCTATTTTGCTCCAAACTTGCTAAATAATGTTGCTGTCAGCCTGTTAACATTAAGTTCAATGTTGCCATGATTTTTGCTAGTGACCCATGCACCCTATGAACTTGCTCTTGCCATGCTTAGCTTCATAAACATGTATTATTACTATTGGTCACCTTGCCATGCCATGTATTGCTCTGTGGTGAGTGGTACAAGCTCACCAACATGCCTACTTATTGTTGTTCCTGCCATGTATGAATCTGTCATATCATTTGCCATGCTTGTATGGATGATACCATCTTTTCTGTTGATCTTTAGAATTAGTTCAGTAAGGCAGTTTTGTTCTTTGTCTTTAGTACTAGCATGCCATGCCTTTGTTTTCCATGTTAAGTTCCTGTAACATGTTGTTTGATAGCTCTAAACATTGCTACCTGATGTTATTTCTGCTAAGTCTGAAACTGTTATTATTTGCAATCTTGTCAAGTCGTTTTGAGCATGTTCTAGTGATTTCTGGAGATAGCTCAGTGTTCATGTTTTGTCATGCTTTACCTGCAATTCATGCGCATGCCTTTTGTTTCACGTTGGGATGCTGTAGGATATTGTTTTGATGCTTGTAAGATGCCTAGTTGCTGTTTTGGACAGCTTGTCCTTTATACTTGTATAGAGTGTATGTGTTGAACCGTTGCTCCGTTTTGAGTGTGCTCTATATGAAACTTGCTTAGAATTGCATGTAGTTTCATATTATCATGTTGCATCCTTGTTTTTAGGTGTTTGCTTGATGTTTGTATGCATTTTGCATCAATGCCATGTTTAACTTGTTTTTCTAATATCTTCTAGGCCGTAGCTCTGAACTAAATGAACTTTATATGTAACTTGACTAGAATTTCGTGTAGATCATTTTGGTGCTCTTTAACTTGCTGTTTAAAAACTTCAACTTAATGTTTATTCAGATCAAGACCAATTTCGAAATTTGCATATGAGGACTTATCGGAATTGTTATATGTTGTTTCCGGACTCATTTAAACTTGTTTTGATGTGTTGCTCTTGTATGCATCATCTCTTGTCATGAGTAGCTTCATGTAGCCTTGTCATGCATCATACTTGGTTGAGCATCATGCCTTGTTCATGTGTGGTGTGTTTACCATGTTGTGTGCTTCTTCTCGATAGTTCCCGTTTCATTGCGATCGTGAGGATTCGTTCGTCTGCGCTTGGTTTGGCTTCATTCGTTCATCTTCTTCATGGACTCGTTCTTCTTCCTTGCGGGATTTCAAGCAAGATGACCGTCACCTTGGATCTCACTACTATCATTGCTATGCTAGTTGCTTCGTTCTATCGCTATGTTCCGCTACCTATCATTTGCTCTTCAAGCCTCCCAATTTGCCATGTCAACCTCTAACCTTTTTCACCCTTCCTAGCGAACCGTTGCTTGGATATGTTACCGCTTTGCTCAGCCCCTCTTATAGCGTTGTTAGTTGCAGGTGAAGTTGAAGATTGCTCCATGGTGGACAGGATTATGTTGGGATATCACAATATCTCTTATTTAATTAATGCATCTATATATTTGGTAAAGGGTGGAAGGCTCGGCCTTATGCCTGGTGTTTTTTTCCACTCTTGCCGCCCTAGTTTCCGTCATACCGGTGTTATGTTCCCGGATTTTGCGTTCCTTACACGGTTGGGTGATTTATGGGACCCCCTTGACAGTTCGCTTTGAATAAAACTCCTCCAGCAAGGCCCAACCTTGATTTTACCATTTGCTCCACCACCACCTATACCTTTACCTTGGGTCGGCCAACCCGAGGGTCATCTTTATTTTAGCCCCCCCCCCCGGGCCAGTGCTTCTCTAAGTGCTGGTCCAAACCAAGCGATGTCCGGCGCCCCCTGGGCAACCAGGGTCTATGCCAACCCGATGTCTTGCTCATCCGGTGTGCCACGAGAACGAGATATGTGCAGCTCCTATCGGATTTGTCGGCAATGGGCGGTCTTGCTGGTCTTGTTTTACCATTGTCGAAATGTCTTGTAAACCGGGATTCCGAGACTGATCGGGTCTTCCTGGGAGAAGGTATATCCTTCGTTGATCGCGAGAGCTTATCATGGGCTAAGTTGGGACACCCCTGCAGGGTATTAAACTTTCGAGAGCCGTGCCCACGGTTATGTGGCAGATGGGAATTTGTTAATGTCCGGTTGTAGATAACTTGACACTAGATCCGAATTAAAACGCATCAACCACATGTGTAGCCATGATGGTCTCTTTTAGGCGGAGTCCGGGAAGTGAACACGGTTTTGGGTTATGTTTTACGTAAGTAGGAGTTCAGGATCACTTCTTGATCATTGCTAGCTTCACGACCATTCCGTTTGCTTCTACTCTCGCTCTTATTTGCGTATGGTAGCCACCATACTTGCTTAGCCGCTGCTGCAACCTCACCTCTTTACCCCTTCCTTTCCCATTAAGCTTTGCTAGTCTTGATACCCATGGTAATGGGATTGTTGAGTCCTCGTGGCTCACAGATTACTACAACAACAGTTGCAGGTACAGGTTATGCGATGATCATGACGCGAGAGTGATATTTGCTTGTTTTGGAGTTCTTCTTCTGCTTCTTCTTCGACCGGGGGATAGGTTCCAGGTCGGCAGCCTGGGCTAGCAGGGTGGATGTCGTCTGAGCTTCTGTTTGTGTCTCATCTGTAGTCGGATGTTGGTCTTATGTATGATGTATTGTTGTATTCGTGTGGCATTGTATGCCTTTTGTATGTATCCCCATCTATTATGTAATGTAGATGTAATGATATCCACCTTGCAAAAGCGTCTTCAAGATGCGCTTCTAACCATGGTGGGACCTTCGAGTTCCTTTAGGATAGGGTCGCATCTTGGGCGTGACAAGTTGGTATCAGAGCCTCGACCAACCTTAGGAGCCCCCTTGATTGATCGTGTAGTTTTGGCCGTTGTTGAGTCTAGAAGAAAACTGTTTTCGGAGTTTACTTATATCGGAGAGTAGGACTTCTTTTTACTCCTCTGCCCCTTTGTCGCTCTGGTAAGGAATAGTGATGTAGGTGTTTGGAATTGCTCCTCTTCCCCACCAATTTTTTCTTTAGGATCACGCAGTTGGTTTTTCGGTCGTTGGTTCTCATCTCTTTTCATCCGGTGCATTTCTCGTCAAGTCCACTTGAGACACTTCATCGTTGCCAAGTTCAATCCTCAGTTGTTTTCTTTTCCCACCCACCCACCCTTTTTCTTCCCGGCGTCGGAGTCCGTAATCGAGTATCCATCCTACTCGTGCGAATTCTTTGCCTTTTTTTTCCTCAATCATTTCAATCGGTGTTTCCTCTTGAAGTTATTCATCGGGTTTTTCCCCCTTCCAAGTTGCCTTTGTTTTTCCCGCCCTCCCACCCTTTTCTTCCCGGAGTTTGAGTCTGTTTCGAGCATCAATTTCATTCATGTGGAACATTTTCAGTCTTCCCTCAATTATTTCAACCGGTGAATTCTCGTCTCGTTTGTCATTCTTCATCCCTTTCTTTTCCGGTGGATTCAATTCAAGTTTTTCGGTGTTGATCATATTCTTTTCCTCGGCTCAAATGTTTTCCCCTTGCTCGTTCGCCTCTCGCCAGTTTATATTTTCGGAGTGCTCAAGACATCTCAAGAGATTCGTCTGTGCTCGAATTAATTCGAGGTTGTCACCTCATTCAAATATTTCAATTGTTCCGGTGCATCATCTATCTGTTCAACAATCCTTTCCAACAGTGTTTTCTTTTAGTGGGCCCTAACCCACATGTCTTTTCCTAGGATCTTACCTAACTCTTCTAATTATTCCGGAGCTATTCCAAATTCTTTTCGGAGTTGGACGTAAGAATGGATCCCATCAGTCAGATGCCTTTACAAGATCGATTTCAAATCATTTTCATTGTTGCCTCAACCTCTTTGCTTTTCATTCTACCAGAGTACATCAGTAATTTTGGTGGTGTTTTCCGTCGTCATTTGAAGACCAAAGAAGAGTTTTTCCTCTAAATCTTGTCCATTCTCTCGAAGTTTCGTGGTTCTAGCTTCATGTTATCCTCGCGAATTATTCCATTTGTCAGATATTCTTTTCTTACCCATCCGGAGTATTTCAGCAGTTGATCTGTTTCGTTTCACCGGAGGCAATCGTTCCAGAAGAATTCTTCGTCCTCACATTTCAGCTACCGTTATCCAATTACCCCGGTTCTTTGTTCAAGTGTTCTTTAATCAGCTCATGATCTCTTTGTTCTTTTGCATCTAAATCCCCTCTAGCATATTTGTTCTTCTAATTATTCCCGGTGATTCAGTCTCTTTCATCAGTCATTTCTGAATTCTTACGGTGGTTCGTTCAAGATTCTTTTTCCTTGATTATCATTTTAATCCATTCGTCCTTTCGAATCCTACCGGTGGTTCATGAAGACTTTCTCAAGTTTTGGTGCTATACCCCCCTTAATCCTTTTCAAGAAGAATAAGTAGTATGCAAAATCCATTATCTTGTCATCAATTTAATTTGATGAAGGATAAGCATACAATAAATCTTATTCTTATTTCATCCTAGTGAGTAATCCCTTCCTTCGGAGTTTGTTTGTGATGAATAAACTCCAGTTCCAAGTGTTTTCATATTTTATTTAACGGAGTTCAAATTTCCTCAGCCATTTCGTCGGAACCTCCATCTAAATCATTGCAAGGCTTTAGTCTTATTCTTTTCATCCTTCATTTCTATCTCATCATCCTTTCTTCACCGGAGTTCTTCATGGTGGTTCTTCATGATTTAATTCGTTCTTCAAGAGTTCATCAAGATTCTTGTTGGTGGAGTTCAAGTATCTTTTCCTTCTTGCCTCTCGAAGTGCAATTAATTCTCCGTACTCTTTTGAAGTGGAGTTTTGCATTTCTTCGTTCTTCTCAGCTATCCAATCATTTCGTTTGTGGCCGGTTATCACCTTATGATCTTGAGATGTTACCACAAGACCACAACAAGCTTATTCCTTTCGTTTTTGATTTTCTCAACAACTTCGTTTAAACCTTCCTTCTAAAGATGCTTTCAATTTCATTTGTGGCACAAGTTGTCATTTTCTTCTCCGTTCTTTTCATTCAACTCTTTCAATTTTTTCGGAGGTGTTGCGTTGTTCATCTCTTCAAGTGTCAGCCCATTGGGTGAAGCTCGTGTTCTATTCCTCCTTGTTTCAGCCGGAGTGCTGCCTAAATCCTTTCAGACTTATTCGTGTCTTATCTCGTTCTAACCCGGAGTGGTTCATAGTCTATCTGATTCCGTGAGCTTTCAATTCTCGTCATTCTCATTGTTCCTCTCTTCTTCTCGAGTGCTCTCGATTCTTTGCTTCTTCTCTTGAGTTCTTGTTTCACCTCTTCCTTTTTTCCTTCCGTCTCGGTCCTAAGATCTCGGGACGAGATCTCTTGTTAGTAGAGGAGAGTTGTAACGCCCCGGATCCGATGCGCCAGGTGTCTGCCAGTTATTCGTTGGTGTTGCCATGTCATTTGCTTGTGTGTTGCAAATTGCCATGTCATCATGTGCATTTCATTTTGTATACGTGTTCGTCTCATGCATCCGAGCATTTTCCCCGTTGTCCGTTTTGCAATCCGACACTCCTATGTCCCCCGACGCCCCCTTTTGCCTCTTTCATGTGCGGGTGTTAAACATTCTCCAAATGGACCGTGATTTGCCAAGCGGCCTTGGTATACCACCGGTAGACCGCCTGTCAAGTTTCGTTCCATTTGGAGGTCGTTTGATACTCCAACGGTTAACCGGGGAATCGTAAAGGCCTCTTTTGTGTGCAGCCCAACACCCCTTCAAAGTGGCCCAATAACCCATCCAAACCCCCTCCATGCTCTCGGTCATTCGATCACGATCGTGTGGGCGTAAACCGCACCTCATTTGGAGTCTCCTAGCTCCATCTACCTATAAATATGTGCCCCTCCCCGAATTTTCACGCAGTCCAACCCTAGCCCTCTCCCTCCTCGCGCCGCCGGACATGTCCGTCCCGACTCAGACGTGTCCGCGCTGCTGCGCCCGGCGAATCCCAGCGCATCGTGTGGCCCCTCCGCCGCCACCGCCGCCGCCGCCCGCCAGGGGCCCAGGCGAGGCCCGCCACGGCCCACGCAGCGCCCGCGTCGTCCCAGCGCCCGAAGCTCCACCCGCTTTCGCGCCGCTCCAGCGGCATTGCCTCCGCCGCCCGGCGATACTCACGCCCGCCGCTGCTTGCCGGCGCCGGCCGTCGCCCGCCGACGATGCTGCGTCGTCCCGCCGCCTCCGTCGCTGCTCTGCCTCCGGCGGACTCGCGCCTCGCCGCTGTCCGTCCCTGCCAGATCCGGCAAGGGACCGGCCAGATCCGGCACCCCGGCCGTCCCCGGCCCTCTACGGCGCCCTCTCTGCCCCGTCTCTGGCGAGCTCGCGCCGCCACCTCGGTTCCCGTGCGACGAGCCCCAGATCCAGATCCAAAGAGGTTGACCCCGAAATTCCCACCAGTCCCAGAATATTTGCATTTTCATGCCCTGTTCAACGCATCATAACTCCATGCATACTGCTCCATTTTGTGCGTGTAATATATCACATTGTTCATTGTGAGATGCTCTTAATTTTGTTCCATTGTTCCATGGTTGTTTGAGTTCATCTTGATGCCCTAATCATTGTTGCAAGAGTGCTATATGATATTAACTGCTGTCTGTTAACAGAACTTGGTGATTTGTCATTTTTGTTGCATTTGATGTGTGCATCCTATGAGCATGAGCTCTACATGTGTTTTGTATTTCATCATGTCATCCTTGCTATTGTGCAATCCATGTATTTTTGTGAGTCTTTTACTGAGTGCATCGAGCTCGTGAAGTAGGGTACTTGTTGTTACTGTTTTGCTAGTCTGAATCTGCTATATCATGATGCTATGTAAACCTGCTTCTACAAGTCATTCTATGCATAATCTGGAGATGTTCACTAAGGATGTTTTGTTATTCATATCATGCTATATCCATTCCTGCTCCTGGTTGCATTTATATACTGCTGTAACTTTTTGTTATTTTTCTCCAAACTTGCTAAATAATGTTGTTGTCAGCCTGTTAACATTAAGTTCAATGTTGCCATGATTTTTGCTAGTGATCATGCACCCTATGAACTTTCTATTGCCATTCTTAGCTTCATAAACATGTATTCTTACTGTTGGTCACCTTGCCATGCCATTTATTGCTCTGTGGTGAGTGGTACAAGCTCACCAACATGCCTACTTATTGTTGTTCCTGCCATGTATGAATCTGTCATATCATTTGCCATGCTTGTATGGATGATACCATCTTTTCTGGTGATCTTTAGAATTAGTTTATTAAGGTAGTTTTGTTCTTTTTCTTCAGTACTAGCATTCCATGCCTTTGTTTGCCATGTTATGTTCTTGTAACATGTTGTTTGATAGCTCTAAACATTGCTACCTGATGTTATTTCTGCTAAGTCTGAAACTGTTATTATTTGCAAGCTTGTCATGTCCTTTTGAGCATTTTCTAGTGATTTCTGGAGATAGCTCAGTGCTCATGTTTTGTCATGATTTACCTTCACTTCATGCTCATGCCTTTTTTCACGTTGGGATGTTGTAGCATATTGTTTTGATGCTTGTAAGATGCCTAGTTGCTGTTTTGGACAGCTTGTTCTTTAAACTTGTATAGAGTGTATGTGTTGAACCGTTGCTCCGTTTTGAGTGTGCTCTATATGATACTTGCTTAGAATTGCATGTAGTTTCATATTATCATGTTGCATCCTTGTTTTGAGGTGTTTGCTTGATGTTTGTATGCATTTTGCATCAATGCCATGTTTAACTTGTTTTTGCTCATATCTTTTAGGCCGTAGCTCCGAACTAAATGAACTTTATATGTAACTTGACTAGAATTTCGTGTAGATACTCTTGGTGCTCTTTAACTTGTTGTTTAACAACTTAAACTTAATGTTTATTCAGATTTGGACCAATTTCGAAATTTGCATATGAGGACTTACCGGAATTGTTATATGTTGTTTCCGGCCTCATTTAAACTTGTTTTGATGTGTTGCTCTTGTATGCATCATCTCTTGTCATGAGTAGCTTCATGTAGCCTTGTGATGCATCATACTTGGTTGAGCATCATGCCTTGTTCATGTGTGGTGTGTTTACCATGTTATGTGCTTCTTCTCGATAGTTCCCGTTTCGTTGCGATCGTGAGGATTCGTTCGTCTGCGCTTGGTTCGGCTTCATCTGTTCATCTTCTCCATGGACTCGTTCTTCTTCCTTGCGGGATTTCAGGCAAGATGACCGTCACCTTGGATCTCACTACTATCATTGCTATGCTAGTTGCTTCATTCTATCGCTATGCTGGACTACCTATCATTTGCTCTTCAAGCCTCCCAATTTGCCATGTCGGCCTCTAACCTTTTTCACCCTTCCTAGCGAACCGTTGCTTGGCTATGTTACCGCTTTGCTCAGCCCCTCTTATAGCGTTGTTAGTTGCAGGTGAAGTTGAAGATTGCTCCATGGTGGACAGGATTATGTTGGCATATCACAATATCTCTTATTTAATTAATGCATCTATATATTTGGTAAAGGGTGGAAGGCTCGGCCTTATGCCTGGTGTTTTGTTACACTCTTGCCGCCCTAGTTTCCGTCATACTGGTGTTATGTTCCTGGATTTTGCGTTCCTTACGCGGTTGGTTGATTTATGGGACCCCCTTGATAGTTCGCTTTGAATAAAACTCCTCCAGCAAGGCCCAACCTTGATTTTACCATTTGCTTCACCACCACCTATACCTTTCCCTTGGGTCGGACAACCCGAGGGTCATCTTTATTTTATCCCCCCCCCCCCCGGCCAGTGCTTCTCTAAGTGCTGGTCCAAACTGAGCGATGTCCGGCACCCCCTGGGCAACCAGGGTCTATTTTAACTCGACGTCTTGCTCATCTGATGTGCCCTGAGAACGAGATATGTGCAGCTCCTATCAGGATTTGTCGGCACAGCGGGCGGTCTTGCTGGTCTTGTTTTACCATTGTCGAAATGTCTTGTAAACCGGGATTCCGAGACTGATCGAGTCTTCCTGGGAGAAGGTATATCCTTCGTTGATCGCGAGAGCTTATCATGGGCTAAGTTGGGACACCCCTGCAGGGTATTAAACTTTCGAGAGCCGTGCCCACGGTTATGTGGCAGATGGGAATATTTTAATGTCCAGTTGTAGATAACTTGACACCAGATCCGAATTAAAATGCATCAACCGCGTGTGTAGCCATGATAGTCTCTTTTCGGCGGAGTCCGGGAAGTGAACACGGTTTTGGGTTATGTTTGACGTAAGTAGGAGTTCAGGATCACTTCTTGATCATTGCTAGCTTCACGACCGTTCCGTTTGCTTCTCTTCTCGCTCTTATTTGCGTATGGTAGCCACCATACTTGCTTAGCCGCTGCTGCAACCTCACCACTTTACCCCTTCCTTTCCCATTAAGCTTTGCTAGTCTTGATACCCATGGTAATGGGATTGTTGAGTCCTCGTGGCTCACAGATTACTACAACAACAGTTGGAGGTACAGGTTATGCGATGATCATGACGCGAGAGCGATGTTTGCTTGTTTTGGAGTTCTTCTTCTGCTTCTTCTTCGATCGGGGATAGGTTCCAGTCAGCCGTCTGCTAGCAGGTGGTGGATGTCGTCTGAGCTTCTGTTTGTGTTTCATCCGTAGTCGGATGTTGGTCTTATGTATGATGTATTGTTGTATTCGTGTGGCGTTGTATGCCTTTTGTATGTATCCCCATCTATTATGTAATGTTGATGTAATGATATCCACCTTGCAAAAGCGTCTTCAAGATGCGCTTCTATCCTTGGTGGGACCTTCGAGTTCCTTTAGGATAGGGTCGCATCTTGGGCGTGACATCGTCCTCGCGCACATCCTCACAAATACCGGTAGGTATGGAAATTGATTTGTCAGCCATTTGCAAAGATATTTTAGTAGGTGTGAGTTTATTCCAATCGAGTGTTTTATATAAAGAGAAAGGCATAACACTAACACCAGCTCCTAAATCACATAAAGCAGTTTTGACATAGTTTCTTTTGATGGAGCAAGGTATAGTTGGTATTCCTAGATCTCCAAGTTTTTTAGGTACTCCGTCCTTAAAAGTATAATTAGCAAGCATGGTGGAGATTTCAACTTCCGGTATTTTTCTCTTATTGGTGATGATGTCTTTCATGTATTTTGCATAAGGAGGCATTTTTAAGATATCAATCAAGCGGGTACGCAAAAAGATTGGCCTAAGCATTTCAGCAAAGCGTTCAAATTCTTCTTCATCTTTCTTCTTAGTTGGCTTAGGTGGAAAGGGCATAGGTTTTTGAACCCACAGTTCTCTTTCATTACCATGTTTTCTAGCAACGAAGTCTCCTTTATCATATCTTTTTTTCTTGGGTTGTGGGTTATCAAGATCAACAGCTGGTTCTATTTCAACATGATTGTCTAGTTCTTTATTATTTGTTTGAGTACCTTCATGAACCTCATCATTATCTTTTTCATTATCATAAGGTGAGTGTTCATTATCAAATTGAGTTTTAGCATCAGAAATAGAAACATCATTAGTAGCCTCAGGAGGTTTTTCTGCTTCAGGTTCACTAGAGGCATGCAAAGTCCTATACTTTTTCTTCTTCTTTTTCTTTTTGGAAGGACTAGGTGCATTAGTGTTAATTCTTTGAGAGTCTTGTTCAATTATCTTTGGGTGTCCCTCAAGATAAAGTTGTTCTTGAGTCATTCTACCTCCTCTAGTTATTACTCTAATAGCATGATCATTGATATTATTGTTCATTTCATCAAGAAATTCTCTTTGAGATTTAGCAAATTGAGTTTGAACCATAGAGGCATGTTTTCTTACACCTCTAACATCATTGGTAATTCTAAATAACAAGTCACTCAAGCGAGCAATCATATCAGAATTGTATTTCAATTGTTTCATAACATTTGCATTGAAGTGATCTTGCTTTCTAATGTAGTTATCAAACTCATAAAGGCATTGACTAGGATGCATATTATAAGGATTGTCATTGTCATTGAATTTCATTAAGGACCTCTACCACCTTAGGTGGTGGTGGTGTTTCAAGCCGATGTATTTCTCCAATAGGAGGTAAATTTTTGACATCCTCAGCTTTAATACCTTTTTCTTTCATAGATTTCTTTGCCTCTTGCATATCTTCGGGACTAAGATATAAGATACCCCTCTTCTTTTGAGTAGGTTTAAGCAGTGGTTCAGGAAGAGTCCAATCATCATAATTTTTCAATATGTTATTCAGCTTGTTCAACAGTTCGTTCCCTGAAAACACAACCAGCACAACTATCTAGGAAATCCCTAGAAGCATATTCAGGCAAAGCATTAAGCAATTGGATAAGCCTCCCCCAAGCTTGTGGGAGACTCTCTTCTTCAATTTGCGCAAAGTTAAAAATTTCTTGTAAGGCAACTTGTTTCTTATGAGCAGGAAAATATTTTTCAGAGAAGTAATAAATCATATCCTGGGGACTACACACATAACCAGGAGCAAGAGTATTATACCAAGTCTTAGCATCACCCTTCAATGAGAATGGAAATAATTTGAGAATATAATAATAGCGAATCTTCTCATCATGAGCAAAAAGGGTGGCTATGTCGTTCAACTTAGTAAGATGTGCCACAACAGTTTCAGTTTCATAACCATGGAAAGGATCAAATTCAACCAAAGTAACTAACTCTGGGCCAATAGAGAACTCATAATCCTTATCATCAACAAAGCTAGCTGAAGTAGCACACTTAGGATCACATTTCATTCTAGTATTCAAAGATTTTTCTTTTAGTTTGCATAATAATTTCTTAAGATCATCCCTATCATTACAAGCAGGAAAGTCTCTAGTTGTCTCCTCATCCATAACATAACCTTCCGGTACCTTTGGCAATTCATATCTAGGAGAACTAGGTCTAATATGCATTTCAAGATTTTCAGTTTGAAGTTCTTCATCAGTTTCAATAATTTCATCAGTTTCAGCATTCTCAAAACCTTAGTTCTAGCAATTTGTTCATCAAGAAATTCACCTTTTTTCGAAAAGGCGCATTCCCTGGCCTCTGCATCAGCATGATGCATACGGCCATCTTATTAACCATAAATTGTCCACAAAGTCTCGAAGTCTCAATAGTATCAAAATGAAATGAAAAAAGAAGAAAAGGCTCACACAGAGCCCGAAGGCTAGATACACAAGCTAGCCTAACAACGGATACACCACAGCCGGTTGGCTCCAAATTAGACAGGTAAACTAATTGCCTATCCTATTACATGACCGCCATCCAAACCGGCTGAAGATATCCCGAGCTACCATCTCCCATCGGATAGCACCAGTAACCAAAAGCTCCCTGGCCTCCGTCGGAGTGAGTAGCGACCAGGAACGGATAAGTGCCGTAGCTCTGAAGATAACCTGCAAAACATGAATGTTTGTTGAAATTCACCTAGTGGCATATTATCATCAAGCAAGGTACTAGCATCATCATGAATATCATTCATAGCAGAAGTAGCATCATCAATAACTTGCAACATATCAGGATTAATTGCATGTGGTGGTGTTGCAAGTCTACTTATAACAGAAGGTGAATCAAGTGCAGAGCTAGATGGTAGTTCCTTACCTCCTCTCATTTTAGAGGGAAAAATCTTCGGCTTATCATCCTTCAGATTCTTCATAATGACAATTTGATAATAATCCCAAGTGGCTCAACAAATATATCTATGCTCCCCGGCAATGGCGCCAGAAAAAGGTCTTGATAACCCACAAGTATAGGGGATTGCAACAGTTTTCGAGGGTCGAGTATTCAACCCAAATTTATTGATTTGACACAAGGGGAGCCGAAGAATATTTGCAAGTATTAGCAGCTGAGTTGTCAATTCCGTCACACCTGGAGATTAATTATCTGTAGCAAAGTGAATAGTAGCAAGGTAGTATGATAGTTTTGATAGTAGTAGCAACAGCAATAGTAATGGTAACAATGATAGCAATGATTTTGTAGAAAGTGCAATAGTAATAGTAGCAGTAGTAACTTAGCAAGAACAATATGAGAGAAATTCATAGGCATTGGATCGATGAATTCATTGGATGATATTCATCATATAACAGTCATAACCTGGGGCGATACGGTACTAGCTCCAGTTCATAAATATAATGTAGGCATGCATTCCGTAAATAGTCATACATGCTTATGTAAAGAACTTGCATGACATATTTTGTCCTACCCTCACGTGGCAACGGGGTCCTATTGTAAACTGAGGGATATTAAGGCCTACTTTTAATAGATAACCGGTACAAAGCATTAGAACATAGTGAATACATGGACTCCTCAAACTACGGTCATCACCGAGAAGTGTCTTGACTTCTTTCACTCCGGGGTTGCTGTCGGTGTCAAAACCGGCGGATCTCGGGTAGGGGGTCCCGAACTGTGCATCTAAGGTTAATGGTAACAGGAGGCGGGGGACATGATGGTTACCCAGGTTCGGGCCCTCTTGATGGAGGTAATACCCTACTTCCTGCTTGATTGATCTTGATGATATGAGTATTACAAGAGTTGATCTACCACGAGATCATAGAGGCTAAACCCTAGAAGCTAGCCTATGGTTATGATTGTTGTTGTCCTACGGACTAAACCCTCCGGCTTATACAGACACCGGAGGGGGCTAGGGTTACACAGAGTCGGTTACAAAGAAAGGAATCTTCATATCTGAATCGCCAAGCTTGCCTTCCACGCAAAGGAGAGTCCCATCCGAACACGGGACGAAGTCTTCTATCTTGTATCTTCATAGTCCAACAGTCCGGCATATGCATATAGTCCGGCTGTCCGAGGACCCCTTAATCTAGGACTCCCTCAGTAGCCCCTGAACCAGGCTTCAATGACGACGAGTCCGACGCGCAAATTGTCTTCAGCATTGTAAGGCGGGTTCCTTCTCTGAACACTTCAAAGTATATATTGAACATAAGAATCGTGTCCAGCTCTGCAAAACAAATTCCACATACTACTATAGACAGTATATTATCCCGCGAGTCCAATCAGCTGACAAGTCATAGTGTGACATCACACCACGGCCCGGTCTTTTTTCGAACCGTTTTTATCCTATCCCTCCGTATTTCGAGGCACAGTTTTATTGGCACGTCTTGTCGAAGCAGAGATCGTGTCCCCTTATCACGGGATTCTCATCAATGCGGGCATGGGTAACCCAACCGTGCCGTCAGCATGGCGCTTGGAAAATAAGCAAGTTTTAGGGCGAACGGGGAGGCGCACGATTTTACTACCTTTATAAAGGGATAAGGATTCCCCTCTTTCACCCACGCCCTCTTCTTCCTCTGCTCATCCATTCTCGAGCTCCAGCGCCCAAGCACCCATCTCTTCTGCCCAAAAAATTACTCCAACCATGTCTAGATCCGGAGCGCAAGGCAAGTGGATGGCCTCCTCCGTTCAGGAGAAGGATATCAAGAAGCTCCGAGAGGCCGGATACCTAGCCAAGAAGATCGCACACCGTCTCCCAGAGGCGGGACAGATCGTCCCTACTCCGGAACCCCACGAGAGGGTTGTATTCCTCCCTCACTTCATCCGCGGGCTGGGATTTCCCCTCCGCCCATTTGTTCGCAGCCTTATGTACTATTACGGGATAGATTTTCATGATCTATCCACCAATTCCTTCCTTAACATCTCGACATTCATCGTCGTGTGCGAAGCCTTCCTCCGCATCCCGCCACACTTTGGGCTATCGCTAAAGATTTTCAACGTGAAGCCCAAGGTGGTCGGTGGCGAACATGCCGAGTGCAGGGGAGCCATGGTGAGCAAGATGCCCAATATCAAATAGCCATCGGGCAAATTCAATGAGTCTATCAAAGGTTAGCAACAGCAGTGGTTCTATGTTACCGAGCCACGCGGCGCCAAATGGGCCGCCACTCCTGAGTTCCGATCCGGAGCCCCACTGCGGCTCATGTCCTGGCCCGTAAAGGGCCTAGACTGGCCTTCGTCTGACGGGCTGACTGCACTCCAAGCGCGTATCAAGAGCATGGAAGACAAGAATACAAACTTGTCGATGTGGTCCAGGTGATGCTAGTTCACCGGATCCTTCCTTGCCAACGCCGGACTTGCCATCTATGGGAGTTTGATCCGGCCAAGCACCAAACCTTACTGGAGTTCTTCGGCACGACGCACGAAGACATCTGGAAGGTGCTATTCAAGTCTGGCAAGTCGTGGCCGAACACCGCCAAGGATCGCTGGCACATAGCGTCTTGCCCCGCAAGTTCGGTAAGTCTTTATATGTTTTCAAGGTGTATCCTCTACGTGTATATCCTGGGGAAAACACCTAATATTTCCCCGGCGATTCTCCCAGGCCTGGACGGAGAAGGCGGAGCGGATCTACTGTTCGGCTCCGCTGCCTGAAGAACAAGCCGGCCCACTTCTGATGAAGATGTTGGTCCCGGTGCCATACAAGGCGCCAAAGAAGAAGGCCAAGAAGGGGGCCAAGGAGACCAAGGGCAGGCTCCGTCGCAAGGGTACTTCAGACATGGTGTCCGAAGACACCGAAGCCCACTCCTCCGCCGAAAAAGGCGAGGAGGAGGAGGATGAAGAAGAGGAAAGCCAGTCTCCCCCCCACGAGGGGGGGAGAAGACGACGGCCTCCACACATTTGGAGGCCGGAACGTCTAAGAAGGGGAAAGCCTCCCTTCTAGATGAATCCACTGCAGCCACCGACAGCAGCCCAGAGTGGGAACCTAGGGCCAAGCCCCTAGCCAAATCATGAGTACAAAGAAAACCTGGACATCTTCATATATCCAGTCTCACTATTGTATAGTATTAATGTACTGAGTTTCATATTCTGCAGTCCGGCCGGGTCCGACATCAGGTGATCTTCGTCAGAAGATTTGTTGGACTCGGATGCAATGAACAGCGAGACTCTCCCGACAGCCTCCTCCCCCAAAGATAGGGACAACACTGAGGTGTCATCCCAAAGGGGCCCAGGCTTTGAGGTAAGTAATGAAGTTAAAAGATTGTCATAATATAGATAGTAGCCCCTGATACACTGTTCGGTGTTTCGAAAAGAAAGCCAGACAGAGGATCAAATACATTTTGCAGGAGACTAACTAGGAGATATCTATGTGAATGATCGGGCATCGTTATTGACTGCAACCGCTCATACTACAGAGGTCTCCGGACTGAGGCAGAGACTGGAGCAAGCCGAAGGGGAACTGATAACCCACAAGTGTATCGCAACAGCTTTCGAGGGTAAAGTATTCAACCCAAATTTATTGATTCAACACAAGGGGAGCCAAAGAATATTCTTGAGTATTAGCAGTTGAGTTGTCAATTCAACCACACCTGGATAACTTAGTGTCTGCAGCAAAGTATTTAGTAGCAAAGTAATATGATAATAAAGATAACGATAGCAAAAGTAATGTTTTTGGGTTTTGTAGTGATTGTAACAATAGCAACAAAAAGTAAATAAGCGAAGAACAATATGTGAAAAGCTCGTAGGCAATGGATCAGTGATGGATAATTATGCCGGATGTGATTCCTCATCTAATAGCTATAACATAGGGTGACACAGAACTAGCTCCAGTTCATCAATGTAATGTAGGCATGTATTCCGTAGATAGTCATACGTGCTTATGGAAAAGAACTTGCATGACATCTTTTGTCCTACCCTCTCATGGCAGCGGGGTCCTTACGGAAACTAAGGGATATTAAGGCCTCCTTTTAAGAGAACCGGAACAAAGCATTAGCACATAGTGAATACATGAACTCCTCAAACTACAGTCATCACCGAGAAGTATCCTGATTATTGTCACTTCGGGGTTGTCGGATCATAACACATAATAGGTGACTATAGACTTGCAAGATAGGATCAAGAACACACATATATTCATGAAAACATAATAGGTTCAGATCTGAAATCATGGCACTCGGGCCCTCGTGACAAGCATTAAGCATAGCAAAGTCATAGCAACATCAATCTCGAACATAGTGGATACTAGGATCAAACCCTAACAAAACTAACTTGATTACATGGTAAATCTCATCCAACCCATCACCGTCCAGCAAGCCTACGATGGAATTACTCATGCACGGCGGTGAGCATCATGAAATTGGTGATGGAGGATGGTTGATGATGACGACAGCGACAAATCGCCCTCTCCGGAGCCCCGAACAGACTCCAGATCAGCCCTCCCGAGAGAGATTAGGGCTTGGCGGCGGCTCCGTGTCGTAAAACGCGATGAAACTTTCTCCTTGATTTTTTTCTCCCCGAACGTGAATATATGGAGTTGGAGTTGAGGTCGGTGGAGGTCCAGGGGGCCCACGAGATAGGGGCGCGCCTGGGGGCGCGCCCACCCTCGTGGAAAGGGTGTGGGCCCCTGGTCTTGATTCTTTCGCCAGTATTTTTTTATTTTCCAAAAAGTGCCTCCGTGGATATTCAAGACATTCCGAGAACTTTTCTTTTCTACACATAAAACAACATCATGGCAGTTCTGCTGAAAACAGCGTCAGTCCGAGTTAGTTTCATTCAAATCATACAAGTTAGAGTCCAAAACAAGGGCAAAAGTGTTTGGAAAAGTAGATACGTTGGAGACGTATCAACTCCATCAAGCTTAAACCTTTGCTTGTCCTCAAGCAATTCAGTTGATAAACTGAAAGTGATAAAGAAAAACTTTTACAAACTCTGTTTGCTCTTGTTGTTGTAAACATGCAAAGCCATCATTCAGGTTCAGCAAATATCACGAACTAACCATACTCACAATAACACTTAGGTCTCACAATTACTCATATCAATAGCATAATCAGCTAGCGAGCCATAATAATAAAACTCGGATGACAACACTTTCTCAAAACAATCATAACATGATATAACAAAATGGTATCTTGCTAGCCCTTTCTGAGACCGCAAAACATAAATGCAGAGCACCTTTAAAGATCAAGGACTGACTAAACATTGTAATTCATGGTAAAAGAGATCCACCAAGTCATACCCAATATAAACCAATAGTAATGAATGCAAATGACAAGCAGTGCTCTCAAATGGGTGCTTTTTAATACGAAGGGTGATGACTCAACATAAAAGTAAATAGATAGGCCCTTCGCAGAGGGAAGCATGTATTTTTAGAGGTGCTAGAGCTCGATTTTAAAATAGAGATTGAATAACATTTTGAGCGGCATACTTTTGCTGTCAACGCAACAACAATGAGATGGCTGTATCTTCCATACTACATGCATTATAGGCAGTTCCCAAATAGAATGGTAAAGGTTTATACTCCCCCAACCACCAACAAGCATCAATCCATGGCTTGCTCGAAATAACGAGTGCCTCCAACTAACAACAGCCCTGGGGGAGTTTTGTTTAATTATTTTGATTTGCTTTGATCTTTTGAGATCATGGGACTGGGCATCCCAGTTACCGGCCCTTTCTCGTGAATGAGGAGCGGAGTCCACTCCTCTTGAGAATAACCCACCTATCATGGAAGATATAGGCAGCCCTAGTTGAAACATGAGTTGCTCGAGCATACAAAAAAAGATTTCATTTGAAGGTTTGGAGTTTGGCACATACAAATTTACTTGGAACGGTAGGTAAATACCGCATATAGGAAGGTATAGTGGACCCATATGGAACAACTTTAGGGTTTAAGGAGTTTGATGCACAAGCAGATTCTCGCTTAGTACAGTGAAGGCTAGCAAAAGACGAAGCGAACTAAGAGAGAGCGACAACAATCATAAACATGCATTAAAATTAATTTACACCGAGTACAAGCATGAGTAGGATATAATCTACCATGAACATAAATATCATGAAGGCTATGTTGATTTGTTTCAACTACATGCGTGAACATGTGCCAAGTCGAGTCACTCAATTCATTCAAAGGAGGATACCATCCCATCATACCACATCATAATCATTCTAATAGCATGTTGGCACGCAAGGTAAACCATTATAACTCATAGCTAATCAAGCATGGCACAAGCAACTATAATCTCTAAATGTCATTGCAAATATGTTTACTTCATAATAAGTTGAATCAGAAATGATGAACTCATCATATTTACAAAAACAAGAGAGGTCGAGTTCATACCAGCTTTTCTCATCTCAATAGGTCCATCATATATCGTCATTATTTCCTTTCACTTGCACAACCGAATGATGTGTATAATAATAAGAGTGCACATGCATTGGACTAAGCTGGAATCTGCAAGCATTCAACTCAAAAGAGAAGAAAATGTAATATGGGCTCTAAGTTAAATAAAAAATCATGCATATGAGATCCACTAAGCATTCTCAATATGGTCTTCTCGGCCCCCAAAGGAAAGAAAAGAAAAGAAAACTATTTACACGGGAAAGCTCCCAACAAGTAAAAAGAAGAACAAGAAATCTTTTTGGGTTTTCATTTTAATTTCTACTACAGGCAAAGAAATTAAACTAACTAATTTTTTTGGTTTTTCTTAAGGTTTATCAAACACACAAGCAGAAAACTAGAAAAAGAAATTTAAACTAACATGGATAATACAATGAAAGAGTGTGAGCACCGACGACTAGTGTGAACATGAGTGTAAAGTCGGTGAGAAATATGTACTCCCCCAAGCTTAGGCTTTTGGCCTAAGTTGGTCTAATACCAAGGATCGCCTAGCTGATATCCGTAGTTGTAGCTGGGGTCGTACCGAGATGCAACGACAACCGCCTCCTGAGCTGCGGCATGTTGGCGAGCTGCCTCCGCTCTCACCTCGTGTTCAGCTGCTTCCTCCCTGGTAACAACATATCTTCCTTTTGCCTGATAATCAAAAAGGAGAGGAGCAGGAAGAGTAACATGGATGACGTTGCATCTATAATAGATTAGTCGATAATGAAGGAATTGTTCATTCCTCCTTAGGAATTGATGATTGACCATAGCTTCATAATCCAAATAAACAGGAGGTATCATCATATCTCCCTCTCTTGGGGCTATACCAGGATAATTAGCCACATGGGTTGCATAAATTCCTCCAAATAAATCTCCCTTTCTACTATTATTCTGCAACCTACGTGCAACTATTGCCCCCAAGTTATAACCTTTATATCCTAACACAACACTCTTGAGGACACACAGATCAGGGACACACATGTGACATGCTTCATATTTACCGCTAATGCATCTACCAATGAAGAGAGAAAAATAATGTATAGCAGGAAAATGAATGCTCCCTATGGTAGCTTGTGCTATGTCCCTAGATTCTCCCGTAGTAATACTAGCAAGGAAATCTCTAAATTCAGATTTGTGAGGATCATTAATATTACCCCATCATGGAGTTTGCAAGCGCTTGTAAAATCCTCTAAGTCCATGGTATAAGATGTATCATAAATATCAAATAGGACACTAGGAGAATTACGCGACAGCTATATTTAAACCTCCACACAAAGGAATCACCAATTGATAGTACCGAGGACACTTATCTTGTAAGAAGTCCTCCAGCTTAGCATCACGCACAAACGCCAAATTCCTCCTTAAAGCCTGCTTCGACCATAAAATCATCGGATGGCCACTCACAAGCTCAGACATCCGCCCCCCTCGCAATTCAACATCTTGCTCACATATAGCAATCCTGGGCCCTTTCTTTACCGAGGAACCACCTTGGTACATTCTCCTAGACATAATTCTTTTTTTGAAAAAATTCTGAAATTTTAGTAACTTCAAAATAAAAGTGAATAAAACTAAACAAGATTGGTAGCAACTACTCCTACAAGTGCCTAGAGCCTATATCATGCATTAGAATTGCTTGGGACCTCATAAATTTAACATGCAAGCTCAAGAACATGGTCACCTATGCAGCAAAAATTTGCAATGAATAAAGCACTAGAACAAAAACTAATTGGACCAATGGAGGAGTCACATACCAAGCAACAATCTCCCAAAGCAGTTTTGTGAATGGAGCTTTGAGCAAGGAGATCGAAAATCGCAGCAAAATGAGCTAGAACTCGTGCTTGAGCTGGATGGGGATTTTTTGGGAAGAAGATGGAGTGTGTGGGTGCTGGCATAAGTGGAGGGGGGCCACCAGGGGCCCACGAGATAGGGGCGCGCCCAGGGTAGGTGGGCGCGCCTCCACTCTCGTGGCATGGTGCTTGCCCTCCTGCAGTGATTTCAAGGCCTAAAATCCTCAAATATTCCATAAAAATCATACTAAATTTGCAGGGCATTTGGAGCACTTTTATTTTCGGGATATTTTTAATGCACGATAATTCAGAAAATAGATGGATAATACTATTTTTGCTTTATTTATTCTAAATAATGAAAGTAAAAAGAGGGTATGTAAGGTTGTGCCTTCTAGTTTCATCCATCTCGTGATCATCAAAATGAATCCACTAACAAGGTTGATCAAGTCTTGTTAACAAACTCATTCGAAATAACACGAACCGGAGAAATTTCGATAACACTAAGTTACCTCAACGGGATATGAAAATCCCCAACAATAAGAATATCATATTTTTCTTGACGGTAGGGAGAGGAAATTCAAAACCTCCAATAATAATAGTTGGAACTTTTCCAATAGAATTGATGCTATGAACTTGAGATTGTTTCCTCGAAAGTGTACCGTATGCTCATTACCATTAATATGAAAAGTGACATTGCCTTTGTTGCAATCAATAACAGCCCATGCAGATTCGTAAAAGGTCTACCAAGGATAATCGACATACTATCGCCCTCGAATATCAAGAATAACAAAGTCCGTTAAGATAGTGACATTTGCAACCACAACAGCACATCCTCACAAATACCGGCAGTGTATAGCAGTTGATTTATCGGCCATTTGCAAAGATATTTCAGAGGTGTCAACTTATTCAATTCAAGTCTATGATATAAGGAGAGAGGCATAACACTAACACCGGCTCCAAGATCACATAAAGCAGTTCTAACATAATTTCTTTTAATGGAGCATGGTATAGTTGGTACACCCGGATCTTCAAGTTTCTTTGGTATTCCACACTTAAAAGTGTAATTAGCAAGCATTGTGGAAATTTCAGCTTCCGGTATCTTTCTTTTGTTTGTGATGATATCCTTCATATACTTAGCACAAGGATTTACTTTAAGCATATCGGTTAAGTGCATACGTAAGAAAATAGGTCTAATCATTTCAACAAAGCGCTCAAAATCCTCATCATCCTTTGTCTTGGATGGTTTAGGAGGAAAGGGCATGGGTTTCTGAACCCATGGTTCTCTTTCTCTACCGTGCTTCCTAGCAACAAAATCTCTCTTATCATAACGTTGATTCTTTGATTGTGGGTTATCAAGATCAACAGCAGGTTCAGTCTCTACAACATTGTTTTTGCTAGGTTGAGCATCAACATGAACATTATCATTAACATTATCACTAGGTTCATGTTCATCACTTTGTTTCAGCATCAGAAATAGAAATATTATTGGGATTCTCAGGTGTGTCTACAGTAGGTTCACTAGAAGCATGCAAAGTCCTATCATTTTTCTTTTTCTTCTTTTTAGAAGAACTAGGTGCCTCTAAATTGTTTCTATGAGAATCTTGCTCGATTCTCTTAGGGTGGCCTTCAAGATACAAAGGTTCCTAAGTCATTCTACCAGTTCTAGTAGCCACCCTAACAGCAAAGTCATTTTTGTTATTTAATTCATCAAGCAAATCATTTTGAGCTTTAAGTACTTGCTCAACTTGAGTAGCAACCATAGACGCATATTTGCTAACGAGTTTGAGTTCACCTTTAACTCTAGCCATGTTATCGCTCACGCGTCCTATCTCAAAAGCATTATTCTTTAACTCTCTACCAACATAAGCATTAAAACTTTCTTGTCTAGCCATAAAGTCATCAAATTCATCTAAGCATGGGCTATGAAATTTAGTAGAGGGGATTTCAACTTTATCATATCTATAGAGAGAATTTACCTTTACTACCTGTGTCGGGTTCTCAAGACAATGTGGTTCTACAACAGGCGGTATATTAAGACCATGTATTTCTTCAATAGGTGTAAATTCTTAACATCTTCAGCTTTAATACCTTTTTCTTTCATTGATTTCTTTGCTTCTTGCATATCTTCATGATTGAGAAATAAAACACCTCTCTTCTTTGGAGTGGGTTTAGGAATAGGCTCAGGAGTTGGCTTAATTGGTTCAGGAATTGGCTCAGGAAGAGTCCAATTATTTTCATTAGTCAACATATTATTCAATAGTAATTCAGCTTCATCGACTATTCTTTCCCTGAAAACACAACCAGCACAACTATCCAAGTAGTCCTTGGAAGCATCGGTTAGTCCATTATAAAAGATATCAAGTATTTCATTTTTCTTAAGAGGATGATCAGGCAAAGCATTAAGTAATCGGAGAAGCCTCCCCCAAGCTTGTGGGAGACTCTCTTCTTTGATTTGCACAAAATTATATATTTCCCGCAAGGCAGCTTGTTTCTTATGAGCAGGGAAATATTTAGCAGAGAAGTAATAAATCATATCCTGGGGACTATGCACACAACTAGGAGCAAGAGAATTATACCAAGTCTTAGCATCACCCTTTAACGAGAACGGAAATATCTTAAGGATATAATAATAGCGAGATTTATCATCATGAGTAAACAGGGTAGCTATATCATTCAACTTGGTAAGATGTGCCACAACAGTTTCAGATTCAAGGCCATAAAAAGGATCAGATTCAACTAAAGTAATAATCTCAGGATCAACAGAGAATTCATAATCCTTATCAGTAACATAGATAGGTGAAGTAGCAAAAGCAGGGTAAGGTTTCATTCTAGCATTAAGAGATTGTTGCTTCCATTTAGCTAATAATTTCTTAAGATCATATCTATCATTGCAAGGAAAGATAGCTCTAGCAGCTTCTTCATTCATAACATAACCCTCAAGAACAATAGGCAATTCATAATCATTAGGAGAATTTTCATCATCACTATCATCAATAATAGCATCTTCAATAATTTCATTCCCTCTAACTCTAGCAAGTTGTTCATCAAGAAATTCACCTAATGGCAAAGTAGTATCACGCACAAAAGTAGTTTCATCATAAGTATCATGCATAGCAGAAGTGGCATCATCAATAACATGTGACATATCAGAGTTCATAGCAGTAGCAGGTTTAGGTGTCGCAAGCTTACTCAAAACAGAAGGAGAATCTAGTGCAGAGCTAGATGGCAATTCCTTACCTCCCCTCGTAGTTGAGGGATAGATCGTAGTTTTCGCGTCTTTCAAGTTCTTCATAGTGATCAACAGATATAAATCCCAAGTGACTCAAAGAATAGAGCTATGCTCCCGAGCAACGGCGCTTTAAATTAGTCTTGATAACCCACAAGTGTAGGGGATCGCAACAGGTTTCGAGGGTAAAGTATTCAACCCAAATTTATTGATTCGACACAAGGGGAGCCAAAGAATATTCTTGAGCATTAGCAGTTGAGTTGTCAATTCAACCACACCTAGATAACTTAGTATCTGCAGCAAAGTATTTAGTAGCAAAGTAATATGATAATAAAGATAACGATAGCAAAAGTAATGTTTTTGGTTTTGTAGTGATTGTAACAATAGCAACGGAAAAGTAAATAAGCGAAGAACAATATGTGAAAAGCTCGTAGGCAATGGATCGGTGATGGATAATTATGCCGGAAGCGATTCCTCATCTAATAGCTATAACATAGGGTGACACAGAACTAGCTCCAGTTCATCAATGTAATGTAGGCATGTATTCCGTAAATAGTCATACGTGCTTATGGACAAGAACTTGCATGACATCTTTTGTCCTACCCTCCCGTGGCAGCGGGTCCTTACGAAACTAAGGGATATTAAGGCCTCCTTTTAATAGAGAACCGAACAAAGCATTAGCACATAGTGAATACATGAACTCCTCAAACTACGGTCATCATCGAGAAGTATCCCGATTATTGTCACTTCGGGGTTGTCGGATCATAACACATAATAGGTGACTATAGACTTGCAAGATAGGATCAAGAACACACATATATTCATGAAAACATAATAGGTTCAGATCTGAAATCATGGCACTCGGCCCTAGTGACAAGCATTAAGCATAGCAAAGTCATAGCAACATCAATCTCGAACATAGTGGATACTAGGATCAAACCCTAACAAAACTAACTTGATTACATGGTAAATCTCATCCAACCCATCACCGTACAGCAAGCCTACGATGGAATTACTCACGCACGGCGGTGAGCATCATGAAATTGGTGATGGAGGATGGTTGATGATGACGACAGTGACGAATCCCCCTCTTGGAAGCCCCGAATGGACTCCAGATCAGCCCTCCCAAGAGAGATTAGGGCTTGGCGGCGGCTCCGTATCGTAAAACGTGATGAAACTTTTTCCCTGATTTTTTTCTCCCCGAACGTGAATATATGGAGTTGGAGTTGAGGTCGGTGGAGGTCCAGGGGGCCCACGAGACAGGGGGTGCACCCATGGGGGAGGGGCGCGCCCCCCACCCTCGTGGACAGGGTGTGGGCCCCCGGTCTTGATTCTTTCGCCAGTATTTTTTATATTTTCCAAAAAGTGCCTCTGTGGATTTTCAGGACATTCCGAGAACTTTTCTTTTCTACACATAAAACAACATCATGGCAGCTTCTGAAAACAAAGATCATCCGGTTAGTTTCATTCAAATCATGCAAGTTAGAGTCCAAAACAAGGGCAAAAGTGTTTGGAAAAGTAGATACATTGGAGACGTATCAGGAACTCGTCCAAGTGAAAAAGCAATTGGAGAATACCCAAGGTATGGGATAACTTTGTTTGTATTTAAATACAAGTGAATAGTTATTTTGACTTGAAAATGTCGTGTTATGTAATAGGAGCGACGACCGAGGTCGAGGCTCTGAAGAAGGCGGTAACCGAGGCCGAGAAAAGGGCGGCCAAGGAGCAGGCCACTCGTGAAAACCACGAGGCTCGGGTTGTGGAAGTTCAACAAGAGCTCCAAGAAGCTATAGGGAAGTGCGAGACCTTGGAACAGAGTATAAAGGATCAAGAGTCCGAACTCACCAAGGCTCGCCAATCCGCACGCGATGCCCGGGATGAAGCCCAAGGCGCCCTCCATGAATTCTAGGAGGCTCAAAAGATCGCCGCGGGTAAGGCCTTTATTATGCAGAGCAAATATGTGAAGGAAAGATTTCATTTACTGACCCAGATTTAGAGTTCTCCATGGGTATTTGCGGATCTGCCGCGCGGCGTGTCTGACGCCGAACAATTCTACCGAGCCGAAGAGGGGAGCTCTGCGGACAAGTTGTTCTGGTCGCAATATCTTGCGCCAGAATAACCAGTACCCTTTACCGATCAGCTAAAGCAGCTGGTCGAGCTGCATAGGGCAGCCGAACTAGCCCTCAAGGATTTGATTATCCGGCTATGTCCTATCGAACCGATTCCCAGTAGCTACTTCGGACTCGTGAAGCGGCTGGTTAGTGCCTGTCCTCGGCTTGACGCGATCAAGCGGTCGGTCTGCATCGAAGGTGCGCGAATGGCTTGTGCCCACTCCAAGGTGCATTGGGCGAAGATGGATGCTGTGAAGCTAATGACCGAAGGACCGCCCGAAGGGAAAGAGCACCGCAAGCCCGAGCTGTATTATGACAGTGCCCTGAAGGGATCCCGCCTTGTGGCGGAGCAGTGTTCCAAGGATATTATCTTCCCATGAATGTACGCATGTTATCTTATGCTATAATATGAAACAAGTTGTGTAAAATGGTGCTTGTTATTTGGACTATTACCTCCTGTGTGGCCGTTTCTAAATTAATTCTGAGAGTTGGCTAGTCGTCGGCTTCTGCCCCCATGTAGAAATTACGGGGGTGTTCGGGATAATCTAGACACTCTTTACTCCAGATTTTTGGTCCTTAAAGGAGGTGTTTAGCATGACGAACCAGGAAATTGGCTATAAGGCTTTATCACCCTCACTTAGCCATAGGAGTTTGACAAAAAGGAAGGTAGGCGTAGCCCCTAGTGTTAGGAAGACTAAACTTGGGGCATTGTAAAACGCCTGATCGGATAAAAACCACGCATGATACATTAGTTATCGCACAATGCGGAAGAAATCGTTAAGGAATTTGTGACCTCTCGAATAGTTGACCAGCTCTCGTCGCATAATGACAGTCAGTGTTTGGCTTTCTCTACTGAGGTGCTCGTCCGGAAGAACCAAGACACAATCTCGGTAGTTCTCCCTTTACTACCCTAGCCGATATAGCGGAACATAGGGTAGCAAGCACAGGAGCCGGGTAACCCAACTGTTGACCAAAGACATGATTCGGAGCCAATGCATATAATGCTATAAGTTCGGGGTGCCAAACTACACTGTAAAAGTGTTCGGACTTTCTTGCCGTGTTATGGGGTACAATGAATCCCCTGGCAAATTAAGACGTACCAGAATGTACGGGTGCAATGAAAAATAAGTACACAAGGAAAAGTCAGGTAATAAGCTGTAACGCCCACGATGTGGCTATATCTCCCACGTGTCGAGGCGTGACTTGGAGGCATAACCGCATTGTGGTTGTTTCGCAAGAAGGGTCATCTTCACACAATCCCATGTAATGAACAAGAAAGGGATAAAGAGTTGTCTTACAATCGCCACTTCACACAAGTACTTAAATAAATCATACATCATTCAGAGTACACACATAGGTCCGTCTACGGACAAATCCAAAAGAAAGAAGACAACCCCAAATGCTAGATCCCCGATCGACCCAACTGGGCTCCACTACTGATCATCCGGAAAAGAAACATAGTAACGACCAAGATCCTCATCGAACTCCCACTTGAGTTCGGTAGCATCGCCTACACTGGTATCATCAACACCTGCAACTGTTTTGGTAGTAATCTATGAGCCACAAGGACTCAGCAATCCCATTACCCTGGGTATCAAGACTAGCAAAGCTTAATGGGTATGGAATGGATAAGTGGTGAGGTTGCAGCTGCGACTAAGCATGATATGGTGGCTAACTTACAAGTACAAGAATAAGATGAGAAGCTACACAAACGGTCGCAAACTAGTAATGATCAAGAAGTGATCCTGAACTACTTACGTTCAAACATAACACCACTGTGTTCTCTTCTCGACCCACTCAAAAAGAAACCATCACGGTTACACACGCGGTTGGGTGTTTTAATTCGAATCTAGTGTCAAGTCTTCTACAACCAGATATTAAAAACTCCCATCTGCCACATAACCGCGGGCACGGTTTCGAAAGTTTAAACCCTGCAGGGGTGTCCCAACTTAGCCCATCACAAGCTCTCACGATCAGCGAAGGATATTCCTTCTCCCGGGAAGACCCGACCAGACTCGGAATCCCAGTTACAAGACATTTCGACAATGGTAAAACAAAACCAGCAAGACCTCCCAACGTGCCGACACCCTGATAGTAGCCGCGCGTATCTCGTCTCAGGCCACGATCGAATTGTCCAAACTTCTGGTAGGCCAATCGCAGAGTTGCCCTTGGCGGCCACCGGCGGTTGACATGTTCGACCAACACTCAAAGGAGCACTGGCCCGGGGGTAAAAATACTAGGGGGCCGGCGAAAATCCCCTATTTAAGTTTAAGTTGTTATTAGGCAAATGGTAAACCAATGTTGGGCCTTGCTGGAGGAGTTTTATTCAAAGCGAACTGTCAAGGGGTTCCCATAAACCCGACTGCGTAAGGAACGCAAAATAAAGGAACATAACACCGGTATGACAGAAACTAGGGTGGCAAGAGTGGAACAAAACACCAGGCATAAGGCCGAGCCTTCCACCCTTTACCAAGTATATAGATGCATTAATTAAAAATAAGAGATATTGTGATATCCCAACATACACATGTTGCTACATGGAGCAATCTTAAACTTCACCTGCAACTAACGATGCTATAAGAGGGGATGAGCAAAGCGGTAACATAGCCAAACAAAGGTTTGCTTGGAAGGGTGAAAAGGTTAGAGGCTGACATGGCAATTTGGGAGGTTTGATAAACAAGTGATAGGTAGCGCAGCATAGCGATAGAACAAATCAACTAGCATAGCAATTATAGTAGTGAGATCCAGGGTAACGTCATCTTGCCTGAGATCCCACAAAGAAGAAGAACGAGTCCAAGAAGAAGACAAACGGATGTAGTCGAACGAATCCTCACAACTTCGGAACGAAATCGAAGCTAACGAGAGAAGCAAACCGGAAAGAAGCAAACAACATGGTAAAGCAACAAGCATAAGCATGGCATGATGCAGAAACAAGTATGATGCATTCCGGTGTAATAAGGCATGACATGTCAAAGTGCAACAAACAAAACTACAAGTTAAGTGAAGTTCAATATGCAACGAGTTGCATATTGATGAAACACCACATTCAAGTTATTTAGTTCACTCTCGTTTAGGTACACAACAATATTAAATGTTATTAAACATGGCAAGAGGTGAAGCATAATAAAACTACCTAGCTAGGAAATTTAAATGAGGCCAAAAATAACAAACAACAATTCCGGAAAATCCCCGTGTTATTTAGCAATTTAATGCAACAACAATTTTAAGCATTTAAATGTTGTTATCATGATGCGGACGGCATATGCAATTTTTATGAAAATGTTGGCATAATATAAGATATGAAGTATTTGGTCAACATGGCGGAACGAAAGGGGTGTCACGGCAATGACAACAGAAATGGTGCCATGGCAACATTCCAGTGATCCGACAACTCATCGAGATGTCGGTGCAAAAGAAAGTGTGGATGTGCATGTTGGGGAACGTGGTAATTTCAAAAAAATTCCTACGCACACGCAAGATCATGGTGATGCATAGCAACGAGAGGGGAGAGTGTTGTCTACGTACCCTCGTAGACCGAAGCGGAAGCGATCACAACGTAGAGGAAGTAGTCATATGTTCTCCTCGCGATCCGACCGATCCCGGCGCCACACTCGGCGCCCGAGTTCTTGACACACGTACAGCTCGATGGCGTCCCTCGAACTCCGATCCAGCCGAGTGTCGAGGGAGAGTTCCGTCGAGACGACGTGGTGGCGATCTTGATGTTCTATCGGTAGCAGCTTCCGCCTAAGCTTCATGACAATATGACCGAGGTGGAATATGGTGGAAGGGGCACTGCACGGCTAAGGAACGATCCGTAGATCAAACTTGTGTGTTCTAGGGTGCCCCCTGCCCCGTATATAAAGGAGCAAGGGGAGGTGCGGCCGCCCAAGGGAGGCGGCCGAGGAGTCCTACTCCCACCGAGTAGGACTCCCCTTCCTAGTTGGAGTAGGATTGGGGAGGGAAGAGGGAAGGGGCGCCCCCCTCCTGTCCTATTCGGACTAGGGGAGGCGCCTGCCTGCCCCCGCCGGCCCCTCCTCTTCTCCCTCATGGCCCACTAAGGCCCATTTACCCCGGAGGGTTCCAGTAACCCCGGTGTTCCTAAGAAATCCCGATTTCACCCTAACCATTCGAACTCCAAATATAGGCTTCCAATATATCAATCTTTATGTCTCGACCATTTCGAGACTCCTCGTCACGTCCGTGATCACATCCGGGACTCGAACTTCTTCGGTACATCAAAATACATAAACTCATAATATAAGCGCCATCAAACCTTAAGCGTGCAAGACCCTACGGTTCGAGAACAATGTAGACATGACCGAGACACGTCTCGGTCAATAACCAATAGCGGGACCTGGATGCCCATATTGGTTCCTACATATTCTCTGAAGATCTTTATCGGTCGATCGCATAACAACATACGTTGTTCCTTTGTCATCGGTATGTTACTTGCCCGAGATTCGATCGTCGGTATCCAATACCTAGTTCAATCTCGTTGCGGCAAGTCTCTTTACTCGTTCCGTAATACATTATCTCACAGCTAACTCATTAGTTGTAATGCTTGCAAGGCTTCAATGTGTATTACCGAGAGGGCCGAGAGATACCTCTCCGACAATCGGAGTGACAAAACCTAATCTCGAAATACGCCAACCCAACATCTCGCCTTTGGAGACACTTGTAGTACTCCTTTATAATCACCCGATTACGTTGTGACGTTTGGTAGCACCAAAGTGTTCCTCCGTAAACGGAGTTGCATAATCTCATAGTTACAGTGAACATGTATATGTCATGGATAAAAGCAGTAGCAACATACTAAACGATCGTGTGCTAAGCTAATGGAATGGGTCATGTCAATCGATCATTCTACTAATGATGTGACCTTGTTAATCAAATAACAACTCTTTGTTCATGGTCGGAAACATAACCATCTTTGATTAACAAGCTAGTCTAGTAGAGGCATACTAGTGACATATTGTTTGTCTATGCATTCACACATGTATCATGTTTCCGGTTAATACAATTCTAGCATGAATGATAAACATTTATCATGAAATAAGGAAATAAATAATAACTTTATTATTGCCTCTAGGGCATATTTCCTTGATCTCCCACTTGCACTAGAGTCAATAATCTAGATTACATAGTAATGATTCTAACACCCATGGAGTCTTGGTGTTGATCATGTTTTGCTCGTGGAAGAGGCTTAGTCAACGGGTCTGCTACATTCAGATCCGTATGTATCTTGCAAATCTCTATGTCTCCCACCTGGACTAAATCCCGGATGGAATTGAAGCGTCTTTTGATGTGCTTGGTAATCTTGTGAAATCTGGATTCCTTCGCTAAGGCAATTGCTCCAGTATTGTCACAGAAGATTTTCATTGGACCCGATGCACTAGGTATGACACCTAGATCGGATATGAACTCCTTCATCCGACTCCTTCATTAGCTGCTTCCGGCTGCTATGTACTCCGCTTCACATGTAGATCCCGCTACGACGCTTTGTTTAGAACTGCACCAACTGACAGCTCCTCCGTTTAGTGTAAATACGTATCCGGTCTGCGATTTAGAATCGTCCGGATCAGTGTCAAAGCTTGCATCAACGTAACCGTTTACGATGAGCTCTTTGTCACCTCCATATCGAGAAACATATCCTTAGTCCTTTTCGGTATTTCAGATGTTCTTGACCGCTGTCCATGATCCACTCTGGATTACTTTGGTACCTCCTGCTAAACTTATAGCAAGGCACACATCAGTGCAGTACACAAGATTGCATACATGATAGAGCCTATGGTGAAGCATAGGAACATCTTTCATTTTCTCTCTATCTTCTGCAGTGGTCGGGCATTGAGTCTTACTCAACTTCACACCTTGTAACACGTGCAAGAACCCTTTCTTTGCTTGATCCATTTTGAACTTCTTCAAAATTTTGTCAAGGTATGTGCTTTGTGAAAGTCCAATTAAGCGTCTTGATCTATCTCTATAGATCTTGATGACCAATATGTAAGCAGCTTCACCGAGGTCTTTCATTGAAAAACTCTTATTCAAGTATCCCTTTATGCTATCCAGAATTCTATATCATTTCCGATCAGCAATATGTCATCTACATATAATATCGTAAATGCTATAGAGCTCCCACTCACTTTCTTGTAAATCAGAGCTTCTCCAAAAGTGCAGATGAACCCAAATGCTTTGATCACACTATCAAAGCGTTTATTCCAACTCGAGATGCTTGCACCAGTCCATAAATGGATCGCTAGAGCTTGCACACTTTGTTAGCTCCCTTTGGATCGATAAAACCTTCGGTTGCATCATATACAACTCTTCTTCCGTAAATCCATTCAGAATGCAGTCTTTACATCCATTTGCCAAATTTCATAATCATAAAATGCGGCAATTGCTAACATGATTCGGACAGACTTAAGCATCGCTACGGGTGAGAAGGTCTCATCGTAGTCAATCCCTTGAACTTGTCGAAAATCCTTTGCGACAAGTCGAGCTTTGTAGACGATAACATTACCGTCGTCGGTCTTCTTCTTGAAGATCCACTTGTTTTCTATTGCTTGCCGACCCTCGGGCAAGTCAACCAAAGTCCATACTTTGTTTTCATACATGGATCCCATCTCGATTTCATGGCCTCAAGCCATTTTGCGAATCTGGGCTCACCATCGCTTCTTCATAGTTCGTAGGTTCATCATGATCTAGTAGCATGATTTCCGAACAGGATTACCGCACCACTCAGTGCGGATCTTACTCTGGTTGATCTACGAGGTTACAGAGTGACTTGATCTGAAGTTTCATGATCAACATCATCAACTTCCTCATTACTTGGTGTAGATGTCTCAGAAACCGGTTTCTGCGACGAACTACTTTCAAGTAAGGGAGAAGGTACAATTACCTCATCAAGTTCTACTTTCCTCCCACTCACTTCTTTCGAGAGAAACTCCTTCTCTAGAAAGGATCCATTCTTAGCAACAAATGTCTTGCCTTCGGATCTGTGATAGAAGGTGTACCCAACTGTCTCCTTTGGGTATCCTATGAAGACAAATTTCTCCGATTTGGGTTCGAGCTTATCGAGTTGAAGCTTTTTCACATAAGCATCGCATCCCCAAACTTTAAGAAACGACAACTTTGGTTTCTTGCTAAACCACAGTTCATAAGGTGTCGTCTCAGCGGATTTCGACGGTGTTCTATTCAAGGTGAATGCGGCCGTCTCTAGAGCATAACCCCAAAGCGATAGCGGTAAATCAGTAAGAGACATCATAGATCGCACCATATCTAGTAAAGTACGATTCGACGTTCGGACACACCATTACTGTTGTGGTGTTCGGGTGGCGTGAGTTGAAACTATTCGCATTGTTTCAAATGTAGACCAAACTCGTAACTCAAATATTCACCTCCACGATCGGATCGTGAAACTTAATTTTCTTATTACGATGATTTTCAACTTCACTCTGAAATTCTTTGAACTTTTCAAATGTTTCAGACTTATGTTTCATTAAGTAGATATACCCATATCTGCTTAAATCATCTATGAAGGTGAGAAAATAACGATATCCGCCACGAGCCTCAACATTCATCGGACCACATACATCAGTATGTATGATTTCCAACAAATCTGTTGCTCTCTCCATAGTACCGGAGAACGGGTTTTGGTCATCTTGCCCATGAGGCACGGTTACATAAGTGCCAAGTGATTCATAATCAAGTGACTCCAAAAGTCCATCTTTATGGAGTTTCTTCATGCGCTTTACACCGATATGACCTAAACGGCAGTGCCACAAATAAGTTGCACTATCATTATCAACTCTGCATCTTTTGGTTTCAACATTATGAATATGTGTATCACTACTATCGAGATTCATCAAAAATAGACCACTCTTCAAGGGTGCATGACCATAAAAGATATTACTCATATAAATAGAACAACCATTATTCTCTGATTTAAATGAATAACCGTCTCGCATCAAACAAGATCCAGATATAATGTTCATGCTCAACGCAGCACCAAATAACAATTATTTAGGTCTAAAACTAATCCCAAGGTAGATGTAGAGGTAGCGTGCCGACCGCGATCACATCGACTTTGGAACCATTTCCCACGCGCATCGTCACCTCGTCCTTTGCCGTTGTTAAGCAATCCGTAGTCCCTGCTTGAGTTGCAAATATTAGCAATGTAACCAATATCAAATACCAGTGCTACTGCGAGCTCTAGTAAGGTACACATCAATAACATGTATATCACATATACCTTTGTTCACCTTGCCATCCTTCTTATCCGCCAAATACTTGGGGCAGTTCCGCTTCCAGTGACCATCGCTTGCGAGAGAAGCACTCGATTTCAGAGCTTAGGTCCAGACTTGTGTTTCTTCTCTGAGCGACAACTTGCTTGCTCGTTCTTCTTGAAGTTCCCTTCTTCTTCCCTTTGCCTTTCTTCTTGAAACTAGTGGTCTTATTGACCATCAACACTTGATGCTCCTTCTTGATTTCTACCTCCATGCAGCCTTTAGCATTGCGAAGAGCTCGGTATAGTCTTTACTAACCCTTGCATATTATAGTTCATCACGAAGCCTTTGTAGCTTGGTGGCGTTGATTGAAGAATTACATCAATGACACAATCATCCGGAAGATTAACTCCCAGTTGAGTCAAGTGATTGTAATACCCGGACATTTTGAGTATGTGCTCACCGACAAACTATTCTCCTCCATCTTGCAGCTATAGAACTTATTGGAGACTTCATATCTCTCAATCCGGGCATTACTGTTGGAATATCAACTTCAACTCATGGAACATCTCATATGCTCCATGACGTTCAAAACGTCGTTGAAGTCCCGGTTCTAAGCCGTAAAGCATGGCACATGAACTATAGAGTAGTCATCAGCTTTGCTCGCCAGACGTTCATAACATCCGGTGTTGCTCTGCGGCGAGAGCTCTGCACCTAGCGGTGCATCCAGGGCGTAACTCTTACGTGCAACAATGAGGATAATCCTCGAGTTACGGACCCGATCCGTGTAATTGCTACCATCATCTTTCAACTTTGCTTTCTCAAGGAACGCATTAAAATTCAACGGAACAACAGTACGAGCCATCTATCTACAATCAAACATAAACAAGCAAGATACTATGAGGTACTAAGTTCATGATAAATTTAAGTTCAATTAATCATATTACTTAAGAACTCCCACTTAGATAGACATCTCTCTAGTCATCTAAGTGATCACGTGATCCAAATCAACTAAACCATAACTGATCATCACGTGAAATGGAGTAGTTTTCAATGGTGAACATCTTATGTTGATCATATCTACTATATGATTCACGCTCGACCTTTCGGTCTCCATGTTCCGAGGCCATATCTGCATATGCTAGGCTCGTCAAGTATAACTTTGAGTATTCTGCGTGTGCAAAACTGGCTTGCACCCGTTGTAGATGGACGTGAGCTTATCACACCCGATCATCACGTGGTGTGCAGGCACGACGAACTTTGGCAACGGTGCATACTCGGGAGAACACTTCTTGATAATTTAGTGAGAGATCATCTTATAATGCTACCGTCAATCAAAGCAAGATAAGATGCATAAAAGATAAACATCACATGCAAATCAATATAAGTGATATGATATGGTCATCATCATCTTGTGCTTCGTGATCTCCATCTCTGCAGCACCATCATGATCACCATCGCCACCGGTAGCGACACCTTGATCTCCATCGTAGCATTGTTGTCGTCTCGCCAATCTTATGCTTCTCGACTATCGCTACCGCTTAGTGATAAAGTAAAGCATTACGATGCGATGCATTTCATACAATAAAGCGACAACCATATGGCTCCTGCCGATTGCCGATAACCGGTTACAAAACATGATCATCTCATACAATAAAATATAGCATCACGTCTTGACCATATCACATCACAACATGCCCTGCAAAAACAAGTTAGGCGTCCTCTAATTTGTTGTTGCAAATTTTACGTGGCTGCTACGGGCTTAAGCAAGAACCAATCTCACCTCGCATCAAAACCACAACAATACTTCGTCAAATAGACTCCGTTTTAACCTTCTCAAGGACCGGGCGTAGCCACTTTTCAGTTCAACTAAAGTGAGAGAGACAGACACCGCCACCACCTTTAAGCAACGAGTGCTCGTGGCGGTGAAACCAGTCTCGCGTAAGCGTCTGGCGTAATGTCGGTCGGGCCGCTTCATCTCACAATACCGCTGAACCAAAGTATGACATCTTTGGTAGGTAGTATGACTTGTATCGCCCACAACTCACTTGTGTTCTACTCGTGCAAAACATCAAACCATAAAAACCTAGGCTCGGATGCCATTTGTTGGGGAACGTAGTAATTTCAAAAAATTCCTACGCACACGCAAGATCATGGTGATGCATAGCAACGAGAGGGAGAGTGTTGTCTCGCACCCTCGTGAGACCGAGCGAAGCGATCACAACGTAGAGGAAGTAGTCGACGTTCTCCTCGCGATCCGACCGATCCCGGTGCCGTTACTCCGGCGCCCCGGGTTCTTGACACACGTACAGCTCGATGACGTCCCTCGAACTCCGATCCAGCCGAATGTTGAGGGAGAGTTCCGTCAGCACGACGGCGTGGTGACGATCTTGATGTTCTACCGGCGCAGAGCTTCGCCTAAGCTTCGCGACAATATGACCGAGGTGGAATATGGTGGAAGGGGGCACCGCACACGGCTAAGGAACGATCCGTAGATCAAACTTGTGTGTTCTAGGGTGCCCCCCTGCCCCCGTATATAAAGGAGCAAGGGGGGGAGGTGCGGCCGGCCCAAGGGAGGCGCGCCGGAGGAGTCCTACTCCCACCGGGAGTAGGACTCCCCCTTTCCTAGTTGGAGTAGGATTGGGGGGGAAAGAGGGAAGGGGGGCGCCGCCCCCCCTCCTGTCCTATTCGGACTAGGGGAGGGGCGCGCCTGCCCTGGCCGCCCCTCCTCTTCTCCCTCATGGCCCACTAAGGCCCATTTACCCCGGAGGGTTCCGTAACCCCGGTGTTCCAGAAAATCCGATTTCACCCTAACCATTCGAACTCAAATATAGGCTTCCAATATATCAATCTTTATGTCTCGACCATTTCGAGACTCCTCGTCACGTCCGTGATCACATCCGGGACTCGAACTTCTTCGGTACATCAAAATACATAAACTCATAATATAACATCGCCGAAACCTTAAGCGTGCGGACCCTACGGTTCGAGAACAATGTAGACATGACCGAGACACGTCTCGGTCAATAACCAATAGCGGGACCTGGATGCCCATATTGGTTCCTACATATTCTACGAAGATCTTTATCGGTCGGACCGCATAACAACATCGTTGTTCCTTTGTCATCGGTATGTTACTTGCCCGAGATTCGATCGTCGGTATCCAATACCTAGTTCAATCTCGTTGCCGGCAAGTCTCTTTACTCGTTCCGTAATACATTATCTCACAGCTAACTCATTAGTTGTAATGCTTGCAAGGCTTCAAAGATGTGTATTACCGAGAGGGCCCAGAGATACCTCTCCGACAATCGGAGTGACAAAACCTAATCTCAAATCGCCAACCCAACATCTACCTTTGGAGACACTTGTAGTACTCCTTTATAATCACCCGATTCGTTGTGACGTTTGGTAGCACCAAAGTGTTCCTCCGTAAACGGAGTTGCATAATCTCATAGTTACAGAACATGTATATGTCATGGATAAAAGCAGTAGCAACATACTAAACGATCGTGTGCTAAGCTAATGGAATGGGTCATGTCAATCAGATCATTCTACTAATGATGTGACCTTGTTAATCAAATAACAACTCTTTGTTCATGGTTAGGAAACATAACCATCTTTGATTAACAAGCTAGTCTAGTAGAGGCATACTAGTGACATATTGTTTGTCTATGCATTCACACATGTATCATGTTTCCGGTTAATACAATTCTAGCATGAATGATAAACATTTATCATGAAATAAGGAAATAAATAATAACTTTATTATTGCCTCTAGGGCATATTTCCTTCAGTGCAAACATGCAAAAGATGGTGGGGTGATCTCGGTAACCGGGTTCCCATCTTTCGATGGCAAGGCAAACGAGGGACGTGCACGAAACAAGTTAGGCATGGTGCAAACGTGAGCATCTCATACAACTCATGCATTCGATCACGGTCAGTCATCTCGATGGTTATACCTTTGAGGCGTGCGTTTATGGAGCGGATCGAGATCGTCGAGGGAAGTAGACGTTCTCGTGATGTAGTGGAAGTAGTTGTACACGGTGTCGGTAGAGGAAGTAGCGTTCACGTTCAGGAAGCAGATTACGGCGATGGTAGTCGAACTTGCTGATCCGAGGTGTACTTGGCGGTCTTGGTCTTGGCGTCCGTAGATGTACACAGCAATCGTAGTGGTACTATGCGTCGGTCGTCAGTGGTAGAACTTGGCGCCGTTGTAGTGGTCGTTCAGGAGCCGTATGTCGTGGTACTTGATGAAAATCCCATGGGTGGTCGTTGGGCTTGCGCTTGCGGTTCCGACTCGTGGAACTTGACAAAATGCACGACACTAGCAAGGCACTGGAGATGCACAGGTAGCAACTTGGTGTGGTTTTGACCACGCGTGGTGGTCTCGAAGCCGAGGCCAACAGGGCAGTGGCGGAGGTTGTGCACGGCAGCAACAGGTCGCCCTTGGCGTCCATGGCGGATGAAGACTGCAGTGCGAGGTGGTGGCTTGGAGGTCGAACGACCGAGGCAAGGAGGCGCAGGCGTCATGGCGGTGCCATGGCCAGCGGGAGCAGCAGCAAGCTCGGCAGGGTCTGGGTGCCGACGAGGAGACGCGGGAGGCGACGGGGTCTTGGACGGCAATGCGGGACCTGACGGCAGCTTGGAGCGGGCGCCGGGCCGGGGCCTCGGAGTTGGCTGGAGAGGACGGCTCGGGCAGCAGGATGACGCAAGGTGGTGGCGGTGGACGCGGGCCGGCTCGATCCGGCCGGATCCGGCAGCTGGGGTCGGGGACGAGGCCGGAGACGCGAGGACGAGGCGGGTTGGTGATGAGAGGCGACCGACGTGGGGCTCCTACTGGGCGCGGAGGACGATGGCTGCGGGCGCAGGTGCTCAAGGAGCTCCTCTCCTTGGGCGCTCGGGCGACGAGGATTTGGCGAGGAGGCGTGATCATGGCCTGGTGCTGTAGAGGGAGGCGCGCGGGAGGCTAAGAGGGGGTCGGGCATGAGGTAGCGGCGCTGCGGGATCGAGAGTGAGATGGGGATCAGGACGAGCGAGGGAGATGGCGGCGCTGGAGGAAGGAATCGAGGGGGAAAGAGGGGGTCGATCGGCCTAGGGTTAAGTATAGCTGGCCAAACGGGCCGTGCTAACTGGGTCGGCCCGGTAGCACGCAGGAACGGCACGCCCAGTACAAGACGCCCGAGCTAACGGGCTAGGCCGCACGCGGCAGCCATGGGCCATGCACGGGCTCGAGGTTGGCGCGGGCCGCCGCAGCACGCCCGCTTAGTTTTTTTTTGGAATTTTTTTATATATGACCTAAATTACAGCCCAATAGGCCTAAAATACAGCCCAACAGGCTAAAAATCAGATGGGCCAGCGTGCTAAACGTGCCACGGGCGGCCCGTTTAATAATCGAGGCCATGCACGCCGAGAGACCACGCGGGTGGGCGACGCACGCACGGCCCGGCCATTAAACGTGCCACGGCGGGCGTGCTTGGGCAGTACGATTAACACGGGCTGGGCCGTGCTGTGCCGGGCCGGCCCGTTTGGCCAGGTCTGGGGTTAAGGGCGCCAAGTGGGCCTTGGGCCAAATTGGTCTTGTTTAGCTGGTTAGGTAGTGGGTTGTGGCTGGTCTCCCCCTCCCTTTGTTCCAAACAATTTCTCCCATTTGATAAAACAAACAGGAAATATAGAAAAGCACAAAGGCCTGGTGAGACATTGTGAAGATTGCATAATTTTCCTGGACTTATTCAAATGTGCTAGAGCCAGAAAAATTGTAGAGAGACAAGTTGAAGGGTTTGAAAAACAAACTCATTTGAAATACATTCAAATGAGTTTGAATAGGAAGTGGGTGTTTGGAAGGTCCAAAAATGTTGAGATTTTTGGTGGAGCTCGGGAAAATGACGAAAGAATTTATTGGACAGAGTTTGAGGTCAAGAAGTGAGATAACAAAGGCATGGGGAATTATTTTGCAAGTGGATTGCGGTTGATTCCAAAACAATGGAATACTTATAGTAGCTCCCTAAATATTGAGAGGATATGTTATAAAGAGTAATCACCATGTGAAATCCCTCGATTTAAATAGATCAACGATCTATGCAATTTATTTATCTGAGTTTTAAAAAGGGTTGCATGATGACATGATGCAATGATGAATGCAACAAACAAAACAAAACACACGACAAAACTCGGAGTAGCTGGAAGTCTTCTGGAGCATTGGTCTCGGGGCGTCACATAAGCAGACACTGTTAATTATTTCTCGTTGTAATTTGATTAATACATCAAAGCGTATGTGTACAAGTAGTGCAATAAGCAAATAAGGCTATTTGAACATGCCATGACCAAGAGCGAGCTGCGTGCGGATATTTTAAAACAGGTATGAAGATCATTAGCAGAGACCACCTGGGTATTCCCTTGTACATCCTAGCCCCTAGCTTTCTTGGTGTGTCCGTCCCGCTACGGGTCCGATAAGCAGGTTTATCAGAAAAGGTCTCGAGAAGAGAAGAAACCTGAAAGGAAGAGAAAAAGTGAAGGTGTGCGGATCCAGGAGCGGTTGAGTCGCATTGTGGACCGCGATCTAGCTGCGCCTCCGTCCGTTCCCATGGTATTTTAAGTGCTTAGTTGTGTACGCGCGGGGTGAATTTCACCGCCTTTTTGGGGCTACGACGGCGGCCGAATTGCTAGCTGAGCTCTGAACAAGCCAGACGGTCCTGTTGCAGAGTAGCTCGGACTCGCTTAACGGTGTCCGGGGCCCTTATTGCCGGATTGAGGTTTTGCCTAAGAAGGCTATTCTATACCTCTGCTGCGAAGGCCGCGATGTGCTCCTCAGTACGGAGGGAGCGCTCTGTATTTCCATTAACTGTTATGACACCACGAGGACCGGGCATCTTGAGCTTGAGATATGCATAGTGCGGCACCGCATTAAAACGAGCAAATGCGGTTCGTCCAAGCAGTGCATGATAACCACTGCGGAAGGGGGCGATGTCGAAGATTAATTCTTCGCCGAAATTATCCGGGATCGAAGACCACTTCGGTGTGATCGAGCCCGTCTGTGAGCCTCTACACTGCATGACACCTTTAAAGGTGGTTTTGTGGGCTTGATCCTTGAGGAATCAATGCCCATTTTGCACACTGTATCCTGATAGAGCAGATTCAGGCTACTACCGCCATCCATGAGGACGCGTGTGAGGTGGAATCCGTCAATAATAGGATCTAGCACCAGTGCGGCTAAACCGTCGTGACGGGTACTAGTCGGATGGTCCCTTCGATCAAAAGTGATCGGATAGGAGGACCACGGGTTGTATTTTGGGGCGACTGGCTCCATCGCGTAGACGTCCCTTAGTGTGTGCTTCCGCTCCCTTTTGGGGATATGGGTAGCATATATCATATTCACCGTTTTCACTTGAGGAGGAAACTTCTTCTGTCCCCCTGTGTTCAGTGGCCGGGGCTCCTCGTCGTTGTCGCTTTGCGATCCCATTTCTCTGTTTTCGGTGTTTAACTTGTCGGCCAGTTTAAAGACCCAACATTCTCTGTTGGTATGATTGGCTGGTTTATCGGCGGTGCCATGGATTTGGCATGGACGATCGAGTATGCGGTCCAGGTTGGACGGACCCGGGTTGTTTCTATTAAATGGCTTTTTCCATTGGCTGCAATTGGAGCCGCTGAATCCGGCATTTATGGCTATGTCTTCAGAGTTATAGCCATTTATTTTGCCGTTTGTTTTTACTGTGTTGGGGCTTGTTGTTACTGTCTCTGGCTTCGGAAGTGCCAGGCTTACTTGAGGTGTTGTTGCTACGAGCTAACCAACTATCCTCGCCTGCGCAAAAGCGGATCATAAGCATCGTAAGGGCTGCCATGGACTTTGGCTTCTCTTGGCTGAGGTGTCGAGCAAGCCACCCGTCACGGATGTTATGCTTAAAGGCCGCTAGGGCTTCGGCATCCGGACAGTCAACGATTTGGTTCTTTTTAGTTAAGAACCGAGTCCAGAATTTCCTGGCTGACTCTCTGGGTTGTTGGATTACATAACTTAGGTCATCGGCATCCGAAGATCGGACATAAGTGCCCTGGAAGTTGTCAAGGAATGCATCTTCCAGATTCTCCCAACTGCCAATACTGTTTTCGGGCAGACTGTTCAACTAGTGCCTAGCTGGTTCCTTCAGTTTTAGCGGGAGGTACTTGATGGCATGGAGATCATCACCGCGGGCCATATGTATATGGAGAAGGAAGTCCTCAATCCATACCGCGGGATCTGTTGTTCCATCATATGATTCAATGTTTACGGGTTTAAACCCTTCTTGGAATTCATGTTCCATTACTTCATCAGTGAAGCATAAGGGGTGTGTGGCGCCTCTGTGTCGGGCTACATCGCGGCGCAGCTCGGATGGAGCCAGTCTGCGATATTCGGCTCGGACAGGTGTGTATTTATTTTGACCGG
This sequence comes from Aegilops speltoides, assembly GCA_021437245.1. Classification (NCBI taxonomy): domain Eukaryota; kingdom Viridiplantae; phylum Streptophyta; class Magnoliopsida; order Poales; family Poaceae; genus Aegilops; species Aegilops speltoides. The sequence continues at coordinate 91,031,987 of CM038145.1, read as the reverse complement.
CGTGGTGGTCGTTGCGCATTGGGGCACACCCCCGCGATCCGTAGATCAATCTGGTCTGGCCTGCTCTGTTTTCCAAGTCGTACCGCAGGTCATGTGTGTATCCCCGAGTTGTTGTGTTTCTATTTGTTCGACGATGTGGTGCCAGCTGGTGTTCGGGCTGAATTGCCGCTTTGTCTCGACCATGCGGTGGTCGGTCGGCCGCATTATATGCTGGCAGTGCTAGCTCCAGCGCCTCGTCGTCGAATTGAGGTAGCAATTTGCACTTTGGGTAACTTTTGGTTGGGCGTTCGAGTCCATATTTCTCAGCCGCCAGGACCTCAGTCCATCTATCAGTGAGCAGATCTTGATTAGCTTGAAGCTGATGTTGCTTCTTCTTCAGACTCTTTGCTGTGGCTATAAGGCGGCACTTAAAACGCTCCTGCACAACGGGATCCTCTGGCACGATAAATTCTTCATCGCCGAGGCTCACCTCGTCCTGGGAGAGAGGCATGTAGTTGTTGTCATCTGAGTCGTCGTTCACGGCTTGTTCATCGTGGCTGGCTTGCCCATCTTCCCGTTCGTCCTGTTCGAAACTTGGCTTGGGCGGGGTCTTCATTGTCTTCGGCATCGTCCGGAGTGATGTTCTCTCTTGTGCCGGTATCGCTATTTTTACAATGGCGTGATTTAGAGCAGCGTCATTGACGTCGGCGCTTAGACTGCTTCTCAGGAAGTTTATCATCGTCCGCATCTTTTATGTCATCACCATTGTCTTCTTTGGGTGTATCCACCATGTATATATCGTATGAGGAGGTGGCTGTCCAGCGCCCTTTGGGCGGTGGTTCCTGTTCGTCTCCGGCATCGTTGTCCATACCATCGATGTCTTCGGAGTCGAAATCGAGCATGTCGGTCAAATCATCGACAGTGGCTATCAAGTGGGTGGTGGGTGGGCAATGAAGCTCTTCGTTGTCCGCATCCCACTCAAGCCGGGCATAGTTCGGCCAGGAAATTCCTGACAAAGAGAGAGACTCTAATGAGTTTAACACGTCGCCTAAGGGTGAGTGTTGGAAGATGTCCGCGGAGCTGAACTCTAAAATCGACGCCTAGTCGGATTCGATGCGTGCGGATTCACGCGGTTCGGAGCCTATAGCCAGAGGCGAGTCCGAGGTTCCGATGACATAGGCTTCATTGGAGGTTAGGTGTGTGTTTGGCTGTAACACCGCTGAGTCCGTGGGTTCCGTGGCAAGGTTGAGCCTCCTGCTCTCTGATGGAGTACTGTGCTCTGGATCTAGGGCCAGTGCGGTTACAGGCGCGTTCTCCTGCGCATAGTCTGATGACAGATTTAGGTCATGTTCATCATGGCGGCAGGGCGCGGCTGTCATGGGCTCGAATCCGTCGAAGATCAAGTATCCACGGATGTCGATGGTGTAGTTAAAGCTTCCAAACTGACTTGATGGCCAGGGGCGTAGCTGTCGATATGCTCCAGATGGCCAAGCGAGTTGGCCCGCAGTGCGAAGCCACCGAATACGAAGATCTGTCCGGGGAGAAAAACCTCACCCTGGACTGCGTTGTTGATGATTGAAGGAGCCATCAAGCCTTATGGCAACGACACAGTGGAACTCTCAATGAAAGCACCAATGTCGGTGTCAAGATCGGCAAATCTCGGGTAGGGGGTCCCGAACTGTGCGTCTAAGGCTAATGGTACCAGGAGGCGGGGGACACGATGTTTACCCAGGTTCGGGCCCTCTTGATGGAGGTAATACCCTACTTCCTGCTTGATTGACCTTGATGATATGAGTATTACAAGAGTTGATCTACCACGAGATTGTAGAGGCTAAACCCTAGAAGCTAGCCTATGGTTATGATTGTTGTTGTTCTACGGACTAAACCCTCCGTCTTATACAGACACCGGAGGGGGCTAGGGTTACACAGAGTCGGTTACAGAGAAAGGAATCTTCATATCCAAATCGCCAAGCTTGCCTTCCACGCAAAGGAGAGTCCCATCCGAACACAGGATGAAGTCTTCTATCTTGTATCTTCATAGTCCAACAGTCCGGCATATGCATATAGTCCGGCTGTCCGAGGACCCCTTAATCCAGGACTCCCTTAGTTGCCGGATCATAACACGTAGTAGGTGACTATAACTTGCAAGATCAGATCTAGAACATAGATATAATGGTGATAACATAAATGGTTCAGATCTGAAACCATGGCACCCGGGTCCAAAGTGACAAGCATTAAGCATGGCAAAGTCATAGCAACATCAATCTCAGAACATAATGGATACTAGGGATCAAGCCCTAACAAAACTAACTTTGTTACATGATGAATCTCATCCAACTCCTCACCGACCAGCGAGCCTATGAAGGAATTACTCACTCACGGTGGGGAGCATCATGGAATTGGCGATGAAGAAGTGTTGGTGATGACAAAGATCAAAGATCCCCCTCTTCGAAGCCCCAAACGCACTCCAAATATGGCCTCACGGTGAAGAACAGGAGGTGGCGGCAACTCCGTCTCATGAAACGCAATAATTCTTTCTCCCTGATTTTTCTCTCCGAAAATGTGATTTTATAGCATCAGGGTTGAGGTATGCGGGGCCAGGTGGGGACAACCCACCTGGGCGCGCCCTGGTGGGTTGTGCCCACCCAGGTGCCCCCCTTCGATGGTTCTTGGCTCCAGTATTTCTCATATATTATATAAAAAATCCTCGTAAAGTTTCGTTCCAATCCCAGAACTTTTATTTCTGCACAAAAAACAACACCATGGTAGTTCTGTTGAAAACATTGTCAGTCTGGATTAGTTTCATTCAAATCATGCAAATTAGGGTCCAAAACAAGAGGAATAGCGTTAGGAAAAGTAGATACGATAGAGATGTATCAGACGCGAAGGTCTCGTAGATCATCAAGACCTCGTCCTCGTCCAAGGTTTGTTCAGCGTGGCGGGAGGTACCTGCGAGGACGATGGGTCCTCTTTTGCTACTTGTCTCAACACCCAATAGTCGTGAAGCTTGTGGGTTGGGCAAGAGTTAATTAGGATCGCGTGGATTGGACATGGCTTATCTAGAAAGCCATCCAAGATCGTCCCAGGGTGACCGGACAATTTCTTCTTCTTCCGAGGTCGATCACCCGGAGTGTTCCATTTTTGGGACCCACGCCAAGGAGCTGATCCCGGATGTCCCATGTAATCCTCAAAGATCAATTCCATGATTTCCTCGATGAGCCAGGCGTCTTCAATGGCGCAGAACCGAGATACCAGCTCGGATAATTCTGGGAGCATTTGAACGCAGCGACGAGCAAGGGCATTTGAGACACCATTTGAGGGAGTCCTGGATTAGGGGGTCCTCGGACAGCCGGACTATATACTTTGGCTGGGCTGTTGGACTATGAAGATTGAAGACTTTGTCCCGTGTCCGGATGGGACTCTCCTTTGCGTGGAAGGCAAGCTTGGCAATTAGGATATGTAGATCTCCTTCTTTGTAACCGCCTCTATGTAACCCTAGCCCCCTCCGGTGTCTAGATAAACCGGAGGGTTTAGTCTGTAGGACAACAGACAATCATAATCATAGGCTAGCTTCTAGGGTTTAGCTTCTACGATCTCGTGGTAGACCAACTCTTGTAATACTCATATCATCAAGATCAATCAAGCAGTAAGTAGGGTATTACCTCCATCGAGAGGGCCCGAACCTGGGTAAACATCGTGTCCCCCGCCTCCTATTACCATTAGCCTTACACGCACAGTTCAGGACCCCCTACCCGAGATCAGCCGGTTTTGACACCGACATTGGTGCTTTCATTGAGAGTTCCAATGTGTCATCACGATAAGTCTTGATGGCTCGCCTTGTTGTCAAGACAACATCACCTCTGGGGGAGCCCTGGCTGTAGGCCAGACTCTTCGGCTGGGCGGCTTCGTCATGACCGCCCGTTCGGCCGCCGCGCCGACAATGACTTCTCAGGTCATCAAGAACAGCCTCCACGTCAGCTCAGAAATCACCGAGAAGATGGATCCAATGGAGCTCTCCTCCCTGAACGAGCTCTTGGATTGCATAGCCACCCTGGGAGTCGCTACGGACTATGATTTGATCGGGCTTAAACCCGACCAAAGGGAGATTAACTCTCTGTCGGTCACCCATCAGATAGCGGTGGTGGAGGAACAATGCAGCGATTCTTCCTCTATTTTGAGGACGAACTATGTCCAGATTCCCGAGATCTCCGAGCCGGATACCCATCTACGGAAGTACATGGCCCAGGCTCTGAACCTAGAATCGGGCAGCGGGCCAGAAAAATTGGGCAACATCCCAGAGTCCGAGCTGCCAAGCTCGGGAGCTCCTCTGCCCCTGGGTCTCAGATCGGGTCAGGGTTTGGACTTAAATCTACCCACCCACCCAGACACAAGTAATCTTTCCCACATTAGAAAAGAGCCCCAAGAGACAGTACATCACTTCTGGGCCAGATTCCTCCTTGTAATGAGCAAGGTCAAGGACTGTCGCGAGGAAGACGCAATTTGATTCTTTTGCAAAAATTGCATGGACAAGGGAATCCTCAATGCCATAAGTCGCCATGACATAGCACACTTCGCTGACTTGGCGGCCATAGTACAGAAGTACTGTGCGATGGAAAGCGCTTGGAAAACCCAAACAAAATTCTGGGATCCTCCGACTCTCACTAAACCCCTTGTCCGAACTAAAAGGGTGCACTTGGTAAGTCACCCAATCCAATCACAAAGAAACCAAAGCCCTCTACAGGGCGTAGAACCGTATTGGAGGGATGGCTCAGTGGGCCATGTAAAAATCACAGCACACCAGATATCATACCAACACACAGCCTTAGAGCATGTTGGATACTCCGACAGGTGGCCAAGAGCGGCGAGGATCTCCTCATCAACAATACCGTAGAGCACCATCCCGCGGAGAATAACAATAAAGTATTGACAGTCTTCGAGACTTTCGCCTCAAACAATAGGCGTAAGCGAGCATTCCGCAGCCTCGCTGAAGTCTGCCATATCGCAGCAATAAATCCATGGAACGACATGGCCATAACCTTCAATGCCAGTGACGAACCTCAATTCTGAACAGTCCGAGCACCAGCCGCTTTGGTCCTTAGTCCAATTGTGGACGGCTTCCGGCTTACTAAAGAACTCATGGACGGTGGCAGCGGATTAAACCTCATCTACGAGGAAACTCTCAACAAAATGGAGATAGACAAGAGCTGCATTGAGCAAAGCAGCGCGACCTTCAGAGGAATCATCCCTAGTTGGGAGGCACGATGTGCGGGAAAAATCACACTGGATGTGGTATTCGGCACGCCGGAGAATTATAGGTCCGAAGAAATCACATTCCAAGTGGCCCTGTTCAATAGTGGATACCACGCCCTTTTAGGGCGAGACGCATTCACGAGCTTCCAAGCTATACCCCATTACAGGTACATGAAGCTCACGATGCCTGGGCCCAATGGAATCATCACTCTAGCTAGTGATCCGGACATAGCACTCCGCGCCGAAAATAAAACTGCCGCACTAGCCCTGGAGGCATTATCCGAAGCTCTCACGACCGAAGAATTAACTGCGCTAAGCTCCACAGTGGACAGGGACGATGTGATACTCGACAAACGACCCAAGTCCACCTCTTCCAAACCAGCAGACGAAATAGACAAAATCCAGGTCCACCCAATGAACCCTACAAAAATAGCATCCATTGGGGCACAGATGAACCCCACAATAGACGTTGCACTGCGAGAGTTCTTGCGCGAAAATTGGGACATCTTCACCTGGCATCCTTCAGACATGCCAGGTATCCCACGCAGGCTGGCCGAGCATAGCCTAAACATACTAAAGGGATACAAGCCGGTCAAGCAGACTCTTCGGCGCTTTTCAGAACCTAAGCGACAAGCCATGGGAGAAGAGCTAGCCAAGCTACTTGAGGCCGGATTCATCAGAGAAATAAAATATCCGGACTGGCTAGCAAACCTGGTGATGGTACCAAATAAGGACAAATCCTGGCGCCTATGTGTCGATTTCAAGGACCTCAATAAGGCCCGCCCTAAGGATCCCTTCCCCCTCCCCCGCATCGATCAAATAATCGATGCTACCACAGGACACGACTCATTGTGTTTCCTCGACGCATACTCCGGATACCATTAAATCAAGTTGGCGGAGTCCGATCAATCCGCAAGGGCATTCATCACTCCATACGGCCCCTTCTGTTTTAATACCATGCCTTTTGGGCTCAAAATGCCGGCGCAACCTATCAACGCATGATTCAGACATGCCTGGAAACACAAATCGGCAAAATAGTAGAGGCATACGTAGACGATGTGGTCATCAAAACCAGACACGTCGAATCCTTAATAGACGACTAGAGGCTTACGTTCGACAATCTCCAAACATATGACATCAAGCTCAATCCGGAAAAATGTGTCTTCGGCATACCTACCGGAAAGCTCTTGGGCTTCATCGTTTCCAATCGAGGAATTGAAGCAAATCCGGCTAAAATCCGAGCTCTGTCACAGTTGGCTACCCCAACAGACTTCAAGCAAATCCAGAAATTAACTGGATGTGTGGCTGCCGTAAGCCGCTTTTTCTCCCGATTAGGAGAAAAGGCACTACCTCTCTACCGCCTTCTTCGATGCATCGAACACTTCGAGTGGATGGCTGCGGCTACGGCCAGACTGTTAGAAATAAAGGCCCTCTTCGCCAGCAATCCAATCCTGGCCGCGCCAAATATCAGCGAACCCATGCTGTTATATATAGCTGCAACATACCAGGTTGTAAGTGCAGTACTCATTGTCGAACGAGAGACGGACAGACATAAGTTCCCGCTTCAAAAGCCGATATACTACGTATCCACCGTCCTCACTCCATGCAAATCACGGTACCCACACTATCAAAAGATAGCATACGCGATCTTCATGGCATCCCGAAAACTACGACACTACTTTCAAGAGTGTTCAATCACAGTGGCCTCCGAATTACCACTCAACGATATAATAAATAACCGCGATGCCACGGGCCGGATTGCTAAATGGGCTATCGAGCTCCTCCCGTTCGACATAACATACAAACCACAACGAGCCATTAAGTCGCAAGTACTGGCTAACTTTGTCGCCGAATGGACGGAAGCCGAACTCCCTAAAGAGTACGGCGCGTACTCCAATTGGATCATGCACTTTGACGGCTCTAAGATGTTGGCTGGTGCAGGGGCGGCGTTGTCTGACATCCCCACGGAGATCTGATCAATCGTACTCCAAATACTATACACAGATTCCAACAATGCAGCCGAATATGAGGCTCTGTTGCATGGTCTTCGGATGGTAGTCTCTATGGGCATTCAACTCCTAGAAGTGCGTGGGGATTCGAACCTCGCAATATCCCAAATAAATGGAGACTTTGACGCCAAGGACCCAAAACTGGCGGCCTACCGCAATGCCGTCCTTATAATGTCAGCTCGGTTCGAGGGGCTCGAATTCCACCATGTGGTCCGAGAAAACAATCAAGTGGCGGATATCCTCGCCCCCATCGGTGCTAAGAACGACCCCGTCCCACCTAATATCTTCTTGGAAAGGCTGTTCAAGCCATCCGTGGTGTGGGAAGGGAAGACCGGCAATACCAGTCCGGATCCGAACAGAACCCCAGATCCCGAACACTCTGACGTAATCGGAGGCTCCGCCACCGAAATAATACCTACGGCCCACGTGATTATGGCTGTCATCTCCCCGTGGACGGAACCCTTCTTAGCCTACCTAAGTAGGCAAGAACTCTCTGAGGACCAAAATGAGGTACGTTGCATTGTGCGGCGCTCTAAAGCCTACAAGGTCCATGAGGGAGAGCTTTATAAGAAAAGTGCGACTGGAGTGCTCCAAAGGTGCATCTCCGAAGAGGAAGGGCGGCATCTTTTGGCAGAAATTCATGCTGGACTCGGCGGCCACCACGCCACAGCTCGGGCCCTTGTAAGCAAGGCCTTCCGTACAGGTTTCTACTAGCCGACAGCCCGAGCAGATGCACAGGACCTCGTCCAACATTGCGTCGGTTGCCAGCTTTTTGCAAATCAAAGCCACATGCCACCTATCGCTCTCCAAACAATCCCCATAACTTGGCCCTTTGCGGTCTGGGGGCTCGATATGGTTGGACCCCTTAAAGGAGGAAGCCATAAGAAAAAATACGTGTTGGTCATGGTAGATAAATTCACCAAATGGATAGAGGCCAAACCAGTTAAAACGGCCGAATGCGAACCAGTGATAGACTTTATATCCGGGGTCATACATCGTTACGGTGTCCCCCACAGCATCATCACTGATAACGGATCCAACTTCACAGCCGACGAGGTGAAAACTTGGTGCGGCAAAATGGGCATTAAGCTCAATTATGCCTCTGTCTATCACCCCCAAACAAACGGTCGAGTCGAACGAGCAAATGGTCTTATTATGAGCGGCATCAAACCCAGACTAATGCGATCCTTGAAGGAATCAGATACGCACTGGGTTGAGGAGCTCGACTCCGTACTATGGGGGCTGCGGACCACGCCAAATCGCACCACCAGATACACACCATTTTTTATGGTGTACGGCGCAGAGGCTGTACTACCCTGCGATATCATTCATGACTCACCTCGAGTGCGCATGTGCGAAGAGAGAGAGGCCGAGCTAGATCGGCAGGACGGTTTAGATGCCCTGGAGGAGGAGCGGGACGTCGCAAAGGCCCGTTCCGCATTCTATCAACAGCAGGCTCGAAGGTAGCAAAGCAGAGAAGTACAAGCCAAAACTTACAACGTTGGCGAACTCGTTCTACGCCTACTGGAGAAGAAAAAGGACAAGCTCAGGCCCAAGTGGGAGCGTCCCTTCATCATTGATAAAGTTCTCACCGGAGGAGCGTACCGTCTGCATGATGCGTCAGATAATCGACTCGAGCCAAACCCGTGGAACGCGGCCAGACTCCGAAGATTCTACGCCTAGTGCCGAACTCTGTGTTCGTCTCCTTGCCTCCGCTTTTTTTTAAGTTATATCCTCCCTTCCTTTCTTTATTTTTTTTATAGCCTTAAAAGCTTCAAGTATGCTTCGATCAAGACACTCTGCCGCTATCGCGCTCAATATCTGGGGCTTCTTATCTGAAGCTTAATATAATTATCTTCGGGCTTTATGCCCACCACATATGCGTCATTTCTCCATATGTACCTTTTTTCACCATTATATGCATCGATGTGACTTAAGTTTTGGCCAAGTTGGGTTGCCTGGCTCTTGTGTTTATGCCCTACGTTCCCGTTAATTTGGCTAGGGCATAAGGGGAGCACCTCTGCGATTGTTACTGCCGGGTCAGCCGGATGTGTACCTCAGACTGGGTGATGCTGAAAGCTAGCATTCTTAAGGGAATATTCGGTCAGTGAACAAAAGATGTTTCTTACCTATTGCAATACATACCCCCAGATACCTATATCCTGCGTCTTTTTTCGCGTTCGGACATGCACATTAATGCATGCGTACCCAGGGAAAGGAACCCTTAACGGAACTATTCTCCCTGGAAGATGTTTCTTACTATCCATGTAATATAACATAGCTAGTTGGGTACTTGTCTGTTCAAGCACTTATGACCCCTACGCCTGGTTTCCATGCGTGCCCCGGTTTTTACATAACTGAGCGGGCATTCGGATACACTCCAAACTGTCGGGTCCAGAGGTTGAAGCGAAAAGGTCCGCCAAGACAAATGATTTACAATTCGGGTAGGGACAAAATATGTCCTTTGAAGTACAATGTCACTTAGACTGACTAAATTCTTCTTCTATACCATCCAACAGGCTGTCTAGCCTACAATCCTGTTGGGAATACTTCGCGGCTAATGCTACCTGGTCATATACCAGACTAACGGGGATCTCTTTCCCATTTGACCCTACAGGTCCGACCTCGTCCTTGTGGTTCGGGTCAGCCTTGGTGTATCGTGTCTTCACCATGGCCCAGGCCTCCCTTGCACCTTGTCGGCAAGCCGATACCTTCCATAATCGGAAGCGCCACGGCTCTCCCTTGAGCATCTCCACGAGCTCTCACATGCCACCGAGCAGGGATGCGGACAGCCACAAGGCCTGGGCAATACCCTGTATTACTTGCCGAATTTGTTTGTACAGTTGCGAGAGCTCTTGCAGAAGATCGCCTGTAGATCCGGGCATCTCCTCTTCGGGACGACCTGTCAGCATACCTGCAGACATAATCCTGTTAGCCCGCTTCATCGCCGGACTTTATAAAGGTTCGTTCGAGCACTTACTAAAAATGCCGTGTCGAAGCCTCTTATTCTCCTTCACGGAGTCAGTAAGCTGGGCGTGAACATCTTTTAATTCAATGTCCAGCTGGGTCTTTGCGTCCTGGAGATCATTTTTCTCCTGTATAACCTTTGTAAGCACGCGCTCGCCAGCCTTCAGCTGTCGTTCAGCATATTGCTCATCCCCCGGTACGATCTCCGGATTACCTCCAGGATTGTTTGCAGAATCTATTGTTAGATTTGCATTCATGCCGAATACTAACTGGTACACGTCATTATATTCGTTCCGATCAATACAAGTATTACCAGATAGATCCTTCTTGGACTCCTCCATTCCGGCAACTGCGGCCCGCAGCTGGGCTTTGCACTCCTCCGGCTCTTTAGACAACTGGGTATTCTTCATTGTAAGAACCTATGCATACAATGATCCTTAAATCGGTGGCTACTGTTTCAAGTCTCAGGGGCTACTGATATACTCCCTTCGTTCCTTCATGTAAGGTGTATTATTTTCGGCACGGTGACCAAGGCACATAATTATAGACATGTTAGGATGAAATTATCCTTGACAAATTCATTTGTTAGTGGCAGGTAAATCAGTTAGTCGAGGAAAGTAGGAGATACATGCAATCGATAGAGAGATAGTTTCCTTCTTTTGCTACAAGGAGAGATACAGACAAACAGGAGAGAGATACTTTCCCTTTTTCTGGAGGGCTAACAAGGGAATTATGAGGAATTAGAAGAAATGCACCTTACATTCTAGAATTTTATCAAAAAACAAATACACCTTATATAAAGGAACGGAGGGAGTATGTACTTACTAGATTTTCTTACCTGTATATCCTTTACATGCTGATCCGTGGCTCTAGTGAGGCCATCTTGAGCAGCTCGGATGTATGTGTCTCCTGAGTTGAAGGCATTGAACGCCTCTTCAGAGAAATTAGGGTCACGTAGTGCGGCCCGTCAGCGCCTGTGATTCATGGCGCTCTCCACTTCGGAGTTTGTAACTGATAATCTATCCGCATCCTCTGTAGGAGGTCCGTCCGGCATTGTCCCCGCATCGACCTCCACCCTTGAGTCCGACCTTGGAGTTCGGATGGTGGAGGCGTGGCCGGCAGGCTCTCCGGATACAGTCCGGCGAGCGCTTTTTCTGCCAGGGAACCATGGACTTCATTATATTTCAAAGACAATAACCAAGGAGCAGGTTTTAAATCATACCTCTGCAATGGCGTCTCGGTCCTGATCACCTTCCTTTTAAGCCTACCCGGCTTCGGTTCCCCTTGTTGACGAGTCACCACGGGTTCGGCACAGCGCCCCGATGGCCTTCCCTGTAAAACGCAATACATGTGCAGTGGGTAAGGTGCAAAGAGGGGATCTTTCTTGGAAGTTGGGACTCCGGTTCTACTTACCTGTGATGCAGGGAGTAGGCTAGGATAATCAGCTATGATGGCTACCAAGGCACCATCACAGCTTAACTGATAAAATGTCCTGTCGACAAGTTCCACAAATATGTCTGGATCTTCTTCAAGTCCGGGGTCGAGGGCCCGGTCGGGGTCCTCTGGCTGTGGAGACGGGTCGTGGACCTCCCTCATGGCTTTTCGCAGTTCCGGCTATGAATTGGCAAGGTAAATATTTGTGATGAGGAATGCGGGAAAGACTGGAATAAAAGATAGCAGCTCACCCAGCTTGGGGGGTTGTACATGGAGAATCCATCCCGTGGCTTAATACGGGTGAACTCCTCTTCCTCTCCTTTGTACAATCGGATACTATTTTTGCCAGAGCGGCGGCGGAATCCGGAACTTTACGGCCGTAGCGGGTGGTGGCGTATTCTCCATTAAAGTGCCACATGGGTTTCCCCCGATATTGAAGTGGCTGCACTCCCTGTATTATACATATTGACATAACCTCAATTATTGCCAGCCCTGATTTGGCCAGCGTCTTTATCCTGTCCATCAGGAAAGGGACCTCTCTGTTATCTTCCTCCTGGGGGCTCCGAGGGCGCCAGCTTTGGCATTTCTTCAACGGGGCATTTACAAACTCAGGAAGGCCCATCCGAATAGGGTCCGGAAGGGGGACGTTCTCCATATAAAACCACTCCGAAGGCCAGTCCTCGGACGTCTTCTTCGGAGTACCGGATAGGTATCTGGTCTCGGCGATGCGCCATATTTCGGCTCCGCCCACTTGATATATCGACCCCTCCTGAGTGCAGGGTATGAGGCAGAATAGCCTCTTCCATAGCTCAAAATGAGCTTCGCAGTGCAGAAATAGCTCGCAGAAGGTGACATAGCCTGCGATGTGTAGTATGGAGGCAGGAGTGAAGTTATGCAGCTGGAGGCCATAGAACTCCAGGAGCCCACGAGGAACGGATGGATTGGAAATCCAAGTCCCCTCAGCAAATAAGGGACAAGGCATACCCGCTCCCCCTTGGATGGGTTGGGAGAACTATCTGCTTGCTCCCCGCCATTATAGGTGGCTAGTCCGGCTCGGATGGGGACCATGTACACAGGTAGGAGAAACCCCTTGGTCTGCAACTCCACCAATCGGCTATGGGGGACAAAACACTTCTCCCAATCGCCTGTCTTAGCGCTATGGGAGCGAGAGGAGGAGCCACGACGGCCGGCCATAATGGGATGGTTTCTTCCGGGTGCGCTCTGATGGATATTCGCTGGGGGGAGGAGGGTGTGATTTGGATATGAGGATCCCCGTCTCTTTAAATAGGCGATTTACTTACATGGTTAGGGTGGCAAATGTAAAAATGCCCCGACTTCTCACATTCGCTCGACACGTGGAGATGGAAATTATTAAAGCACAGAAGCCGGGGAGTGCAACGTTAATGGGAAGCCGGATACTGCTCGTTACAACAGGTACTCAGGGATTTTGGAGAAGAACTGCCTTGCAATGCCGAAGACAATCTGCCCTGCCGGACTCATCGTCATTGAAGCCTGGTTCAGGGGCTACTGAGGGAGTCCTGGATTAGGGGGTCCTCGGATAGCCAAACTATATACTTTGGCCGGACTGTTGGACTATGAAGATACAAGATTGAAGACTTCGTCCCGTGTCTGGACGGGACTCTCCTTTGCGTGGAAGGCAAGCTTGGCAATTCGGATATGTAGATCTCCTTCTTTGTAACTGCCTCTATGTAACCCTAGCCCCCTCCGGTGTCTATATAAACCGAAGGGTTTAGTCCGTAGGACAACAGACAATCATAATCATAGGCTAGCTTCTAGGGTTTAGCTTCTACGATCTCGTGGTAGATCAACTCTTATAATACTCATATCATCAAGATCAATCAAGTAGGAAGTAGGGTATTACCTCCATCGAGAGGGCCCCAACCTGGGTAAACATCATGTCCCCCGCCTCCTGTTACCATTAGCCTTAGACGCACAGTTCGGGACCCCCTACCCGAGATCCACCGGTTTTGACACCAACACCCTTATCCTTGCATCCACGCTGGAAATCAGTGACTATATTAGAGTCCAGATAATCTGATATCTTGTCTTTGACAGACAGGAATCTAGTCCAATACTCCCAGATCGATTTGTCAAGGAGTTGCTGCATGTAGGCCAGATCCCAGATGTCGGATGGGCTGGAGTTATCGGGGTGATACTCCGCGTGGAGATTAGCACTTGAGTTCCGACCTCAAAAGATCATGGGTTCAAGACCCTATTCTCCTCGTCTGGTGTCGAATTTGTGGTTGTTGGGTAGGCCAAACTAGCTTGGAGGTAAGCCTCATCGGCCGTGTCCGGTAGGCCACCGTCTGACTCACTTTCTAGGAAGTATGTCAACCCCTCGTCTTGGGAGAATTCCCCACGGGGACCAAAGAGGGTCATGTTTTGCCTTGGCTTTACGTGGAGACGTGTTAGTGACTGAAGCTTTGGGCGCGTGAGCGAGCCCTTCTAGTTCAAGGCTGTTGACCGGTGATCCCATCAATCTCTTCGTCGATCGCACAACGGAACTCTCTATGAAAGCACTAGTGTCGATATCAAAATCGGCAAACCTCGGGGTAGGGGGTCCTGAGCTGTGGATCTCGGATCGAGGGTAACAGGAATGAAGGAGACGATGTTTACTCAGGTTCGGGCCCTCTTGATGGAGGTAAAGCCCTACGTCCTGCTCTTGTTTATATTGAAGTGGATGTATCAAGTACAGAGTTGATCTACCTCGAGATCGTAATATGTGGTCTAACTCTAGGGCTAGGTGAATGATTTTGTGTTGATGTCCCCTCTATAGGCTAAACCCTATGGATTATATACATGCCAGGGAGGGTACCTAGGGTTACAAGGTTGGTAGCTACGAGCTAGGCGGCGGTAGAGATCTTGGAGTATACGTCAAGTCTTCGGGGGAGGCAGTCTTGATCACGCCTCCTACGTACGGCTTCCGGAGTCCATCTTGATCACGAATGAAGGCTCCCCGGCCCAACCCAGGGAGAATGGGTCGTCTGGGTTAGCACCCCCCTTATCCAGGACACTGTCATTCATTGCAATCATGCCTTTTCATTCAAGGAGCTATCATGAATCACTTTATAGATTTCTTCACTTCATCACAATTTTTAGATTCATGATTTTCAAGCAAAATTTCATAGAGATAATAAAGTGCACTCAACTCACTAGCAATTGGTTCAACATAATTAGATCTTTTGAAAAGATTACCAAGTGGATGAGTATCCATATCAATAACTTTTAGCAAGCGAAGATGCAAGCAAATAGAAGGCACATGGCAACACAAGCAAAGATAGCACACATTTTTTTGGTGTTTTTATTTTTTTTATAGAAGTGGGGGAGATGAAAGCGAGAGGCAAAGGAAAATAAAAAGTAGGGAAAGTAGATGATAGTTTGTGTATAGGTACTTGGTAGGTTTTGATGATGTCTCCCTGGCAACGGCACCAGGAATTCTTCCTGCTACTTGTGAGACACGTTGGGATGTCCTCGAAGTGGAGAGGATGATGCAATATAGTAGAGATAAGTATTTCCCTCAGTTAAGAACCAAGGTTATCAATCCAGTAGGAGAACCACACGAAACCTAGTTAACAACACCTACACACACAAAAGCAAATACTTGCACCCAACGTGATCAAGGGGGGTTGTCAATCCCCTCAGCGGTTATTTGCAAGGATCAAATCTCGTAGTGATAGATGGATAAAATGAAATAACGGTAATAAAATTACAGCAAGGTATTTTTGGATTTTTATATACGATAAAAGTAGACCTGGGGGCCATAATTTTCACTAGAGGCTTCTCTCTCGAACAAAAAAGCATATGGTGGGTAAACAAATTACTGTTGGGCAATTGATAGAAAAGTGCATAGTTATGACAATATTCAAGACAATGATCATGTATATAGGCATCACGTCTGATACAAGTAGACCGACTCCTGCCTGCATCTACTACTATTACTCCACCCATCGACCGCTATCCAGCATGCATCTAGAGTATTAAGTTAATAAAAACGGAGTAACGCCTTAAGCAAGATGGCATGTACACAAAGTAAATCCCATTGTTTTCCCCTTAATGTCAACAATAAGTCTTGTTCCCTACTTTGTCACTGGGATATAGAGCATCGCAAGATTGAACCCATTATAAAGCACCTCTCCCATTGCAAGATAAATCAATCTAGTTGGCTAAACCAATCAAATAGATTGGAGAGAAATACAAAGCTATAACAATCATGCATAAAAGAATTTAGAGAAGACGCAATTAATATTCATGAATAATCATATCATAAACCCATAATTCATCGGATCCCAACAAACACACTGCAAAAGAAGATTACATCGAATAGAAACCCAAGGACATCGAGGAGAAAATTGTATTGAAGATCAAAGAGAAAGAAGAAGCCATCTAGCTACTAGCTATGGACCCATAGGTCTATGGTGAGCTACTCACACATCGTCGAAATGGCAGCAAGGTTGATGTAGAAGCCCTCCGCGATCGATTCCCCCTCCGGCAGAGTACCGAAAAAAGCCTCTAGATGGGATCACGGAAGAACAGAAACTTGCGGCGGCGGAAAAAATATTTTGGGTGGCTCTCTGTTGGTTTCCTGATTTTAGAGAATTTAGAGAGGTGGAATTAGGTCAGATGGAGCCACGAGGGGCCCACAAGGCATCAGGGCGCACCTACCCCCCCCCGGCGCACCCTGTTGCCTTATCGTCTCCTTGTTTGCCTTCTGGTCTCCCCCCAAAGCTTCTAGGGTCTCTCTTGTCCAAAAAAATTGTAAAAAAGTTTGTAACATTTGGAATTCGTTTGGTACTGATTTCCTGGAAAACCAAAAATAGGCAAAAAAGACAGCAACTGCACTTGGCACTAGGTTAATAGGTTAGTCCCAAAAAATGATATATATAACTGCATATAATTGCATATAAAACATTCAAGATTGATACTATAATAGCATGGAACAATCAAAAATTATAGATACACTAGAGACGTATCAATACATCAAGATCGTGCCAAATCAAGAACACAGGAGAGAGAGAGAGAGAGAGAGAGAGAGAGGTCAAACACATAGCACTAGTACATACCCTCAGCCCTGAGGATGAACTACTTCCTCATCGTCATGGAGACTGCCGGGATGATGAAGATGGGCTCCAGTGATGATTTCCCCCTCTAACAAGTTGTCGGAAAAGGGCTCTAGAGGAGATATCTTTGATATAGCGGCTTGCGGCGGGGGAGCAGAAGTTCTAGGTTTCTTTCTAGGGTTTTCACTATTTATAGGAATTTCTAGCATCGGTTTCACGTCAGGAGGCCCATGACGGACCAACAAGCTCGATAGGCGCGCCCCCTAGGGTGGACCCCTTGAGCTTGTCGCTTCCATGGACTTTGTCTGGTCCACCTCCCAGGCATGAGGGGTCTCTTTTGTCCAAAATATCATCGTAAAGTTTCGTGGCATTTGGAACTCGTTTGGTATGGATTTTCTAAAAATCCAAAAACATGCAGAAAAACAACAACTGGCACTGGGCACTAGGTTAATAGGTTAGTTCCATAAAGATCATATAAAAGTGCACTAAAGCCATATAAATTTTTTGTAAACATGGCATGAATACTTCATAAATTATAGATACGTTGGAGTCGTATCAACATCCCCAAGCTTAATTCCTGCTCGTCCTCAAGTAGGTAAATGATAAAGGAAATAATTTATGAAGTGTGAATGCTAGCATAGTGCATAAGTTTGATCAATGATAATTTCAATCACTTTTTCTATCATCATAAACAACAAAACAACTCTTTCTCATAAAACTCATCATGATCAAGTAGCAATCAATTCACATGTTATGGTTCAAACAAGGCATTCTCTTGAAACTTAACAACCTATGTTCTTAGTCACTAAACAATTTCAATGCATCTTATTTTCAACAAAGTCTAAGTAAGAGCTCCACATACTTAATTATCATATAGTCGTATATGATTACTAGTACTCAAAGCATATTTTTAGAACAAATAGCATCCATCGAACACAGAGAAAGATAGGGGCCTAATGTTTCGCCTTCCAACTCATTTATCATAGAGATAATTGTCAACAGTAATAATTCATGATCAAATATATTTGACTGGATATATGTGTTTGGATCTTTCCCCACCACATGATGCTTGACAACTAAAGAATAGGTTGGAATAAGAAATTTACTCAACAAAAAAAATTAACGGAAAAAGTAAAAGATAAGCCCTTCGCAGAGGCAAGCAAGGATTTGCAGAGGTGCCAAAGCTCATTGCTTAAAACAGAGATGAATACATTTTGAGTGGTCTGCTTTTCCTGTCAATGTCATGCCTAAGTTTTCAATCTCTTCCATGTTAAACACATTATTGGTAGTTCAGATGCCGAAATGAAAAGTTTACTCCCCCTCAACCATATAGAGATTTTTGGCTAGCAAAGATTCTAAACAAACACCACATATTGGAGGATCCATAACAATATAACTTCGATGCAAATATACCCAACCATAACTCATTACGTTATCTTTCTTGTCCAACTTCAACTAATTCAATCAAGTTTGAAAATAATTAATGGGTATTCAGAATCATAAAAGATGTCCAAGATAAATAATTGTATGTGAAATTTCTCTTCCATATACTAATCATTCATGAATTGCTTGTATGACCAATATTGTGATTGTCAAACCTCAATAAATTTTACTTTCTAAACCCAATGTGAAACTACTACTAGGCATGAGGCAAATATATGAAGCACATATAATTTCAACTTTATGATATTTAATTCATTCAACAATTTACTCTTAGGATACAAGTGAAGCACAAGAGTAAATGACAAACTAGTCCAAAAAGATATAAGCAAAGATCAAATGAGTAGTTAAATAATTAAGTAGCTATGTGAGGACTCTCTCTCATTTAAAAAAATTCAGATCTAAGTATTTTATTCAAACAAGAAACAAAAAAGACGCTCCAAGCAAAACACATATCATGTGAAGAACAAATATATAGCTCCAAGTGTGGTTACCGATAATGTTGAAGACGAAAGAGGGGATGCCTTCCAGGGCATCCTCAAAGCTTAGACGCTTGAGTCTTCCTCGAATATTACCTTGGGGTGCCTTGGGCATCCCCAAGCTTAGGCTCTTGCCACTCCTTATTCTTTTCATATCGATATGTCACCCAAAACTTGAAAACTTCAATCACACAAAACTTAACGGAACTTCGTGAGATAGGTTAGTATGATAAAGAGAAAATCATTCACTTGGGCACTATCAAGACAATATTCATAATTGTCTCACATCATGCCTACTGTACTCTATCATTTCCATAATTTATATTGACCAATATAAGCCATAGGAACTATAAAACAAGCAAACTATGTATCGAAAATAGAATCCATCAAAAACAGAATAGTCTATAATGATCCGAACAAACACCATACTTCTATAACTCTGAAAAATTAGGACAACGTAGGAAATTTTTACATCAATCATTTTTCAAAATTTCAGAATTTTATAACATCCCAGTGAATCATAGTAATTCCAGCACTCGACACAAACATTTTTGTTTTTGCACAGAATCAATTCAACTATCATCCAAAACATCCCAAAGGCTTTACTTGGTACATTATTGAAACAGAAGCAATGAAACATGATTACTAGAGTATCTTAATCATGTGAACATAGAAAAATAGTAGGGGTAAATATTGGGTTGCCTCCCAACAAGCGCTTTTCTCTAATGCCTTTTTAGCTAGGCATGATGATTTTAATAATGCTCACATAAGAATAGTAATTGCAACATTCAAGAGAGCATCATGAATCACATGGCAAGCACATTTAAGTCTAACCCACTTCCTATGCATAGGGATTTTATGAGAAAACAATTTATGGGAGTAAGAATCAACTAGCATAGGAAGGCAAAACAAGCATGACTTCAAAACTTTCAACATAAAGAGAGGAAACTTGATGTTGTTGAAATATATATAAGCATGCAAGACATACATCAAGTGATCTCAAATCCAATATTCAACCCAACATAATGAAACCTCAAAGAGCAGGACTTGATTCATCAAAACAACATAGAGAGGAAAAACACCATATGATACAACTATATTAACAAAGTTCGTGGTACATCAAGATCGTGCCAAATCAAGAACATAAGAGAGAGAGAGAGAGAGAGAGAGAGAGAGAGAGAGAGATATCAAACACATAGCTACTAGTACATACCCTCAGCTCCGAGGGTGAACTACTCCCTCCTCATCATGCAGACCGTCGGGATGATGAAGATGGCCTCTGGTGATGATTTCCCCTCCGGCAAGGTGCCGGAACAGGACTCCTGATGGGATCTCTTCGGTACAGAGACTTGCAGCGGCGGAGCGGAAGTTCTAGGTTTCTTTCTGGAGTTTTCACTATTTATAGGAATTTTTGGCATCGATTTTACGTCGGGGGGGGGGGGGGCACGAGGGAGGACAAGCTTGGTAGGCGCCCTAGGAGCGCCCCTTGAGCTTGTCGCTCCCCTGGACTTTGTGTGGTCCACCTCCCAGGCTTCGTGGGTCTGTTTTGGTCCAAAAAAATACCGTAAAGTTTCGTGGCATTTGAACTTTGTTTGGTATGGATTTTCTGAAAATCCAAAAACATGCAAAAACACAGTAACTGGCACTGGGCACTAGATTAATAGGTTAGTTCCATAAAGTTCATATAAAAGTGCACCAAAACCATATAAAATTGTTGTAAACATGATATGAATACTTTATAAATTATAGATACGTTGGAGACGAATTCGACGACGACGGAATAACGCTGGCGTGGATGTGGAAGGGCATTGCCGGGGTGGCGCCACAACATTAGCGGCGGACGGTCATCAGCCTGGAGGCGGTTGTTGGGGAACGTTGCAGAAAATTAAAAAATTTCCTACGGTTTCACCAAGATCCATCTATGAGTTCATCTAAGCAACGAGTCAAGGGAGTGAGTTTGCATCTACATACCACTTGTAGATAGGGTGCGGAAGCGTTCAAGGGAAGGGTGATGATGGAGTCGTACTCGCCGTGATTCGGATCACCGATGACCAAGTGCTGAACGGACAGCACCTCCGCGTTCAACACACGTACGAGATGGACGACATCTCCTCCGTCTTGATCCAGCAAGGAGGAAGGAGAGGTTGAGGAAGATAGCTCCAACGACAAAGACGACGGGCGTGGTGGTGTTGGTGCAAAGAAGATCTCGGCAGGGGCTTCGCCAAGCACGTAACGGAGGAGGAGAGGTGTTGGGGAGGGGAGGGGTTGCGCCTTGGGATGTGTACAGCAGCCCTCCCCTCACCCCTCTATTTATAGGGGAAGAGGCAAGGGGGGCCGACCCCTCTAGATGGGATCTAGAGGGGGGGCGGCGGCCAGGGAGGGGGGACTCGCCCCCCAAGCAAGGGGTGCACCCCCCTTAGGGTTTCCCCCCCAACCCTAGGCGCATGGGCCCAAGGTGGGGGGCGCGCCCAGCCTTCCAAGGGCTGGCTCCCTGTCCCTTGCGGCCCATGTGGCCCTCCGGGAGGGGTGGCCCCTCCCGGTGGACCCTCGGAACCTCTCCGGTGGCCCCGGTACAATACCGATAAGCCCCCGAAACTTTCCGGTGTCCGCATGACAACTTCTCATATATAAAACTTCACCTCCGGACCATTCCGAACTCCTCGTGACGTCCGGGATCTCATCCGGACTCGAACAACATTCGGTAATCACATACAAGTCTTCCTAATAACCCTAAGCGTCACCGAACCTTAAGTGTGTAGACCCTACGGGTTCGGAGACATCTTGAACATGACCAGACGACTCTCGGTCAATAACCAACAGCGGATCTGGATACCCATGTTGGCTCCCACATGTTCCACGATGATTTCATCGGTTGAACCACGATGTCAAGGATTGATCAAACCCGTATACAATTCCTTTGTCAATCGATGCGTTACTTGCCCGAGACTCGATCGTCGGTATCCCAATACCTTATTCAGTCTCATTACGGCAAGTCACTTTACTCGCATCCGTAATGCATGATCCGTGACCAACCACTTGGTCACTTTGAGCTCAATATGATGATGCATTACCGAGTGGGCCCAGAGATACCTCTCCGTCATATGGGTGACAAATCCGATCTCGATCCGTGTCAACCCAATGACACTTTCGGAGATACCAGTAGTGCACCTTTATAGTCACCCGATTCGTTGTGACGTTTAATACACCCAAAGCACTCCTACGGTATCCGGGAGTTACGATCTCATGGTCTAAGGAAGAGATATTTGACATTGGAAAAGCTCTAGCAAGCGAACTACGATCTTGTGCTATGCTTTGGATTGGGTCTCGTCCATCACATCATTCTCCTAATGATGTGATCCGTTATCAACGACATCCAATGTCCATAGCAGAAACCATGACTATCTGTTGATCTGTGAGCTAGTCAACTAGAGGCTCACTAGGGACATATTGTGGTCTATGTATTCACACGTGTATTACGATTTTCGGATAATACGCTTATAGCATGAATAAAAGACAATTTATCATGAACAAGGAAATATAATAATACTTTTATTATTGCCTCTAGGGCATATTTCCAACAGCTCCCACTTGCACTAGAGTCAATAATCTAGTTACATTGTGATGAATCGAACACCCATAGAGTTACGGTGTTGATCATGTTTTGCTCATGAGAGAGTTTAGTCAGCGGATCTGCGACATTCAGATCCGTATGTACTTTGCAAATATCTATGTCTCCATCTTGAACATTTTCACGGATGGAGTTGAAGCGGCGCTTGATGTGCCTAGTATTCTTGTGAAACACGGGCTCCTTGGCAAGGGCAATAGCTCGGTGTTATCACGTAAGAGTTTGATCGGCCCGATGCATTGGGTATGACTCCTAGGTCGGTGATGAACTCCTTCACCCAAATTGCTTCATCGCTGCCTCCGAGGCTGCCATGTATTCCGCTTCACATGTAGATCCCGCCACGACGCTTCGCTTGCACCGCACTAGCTCTTGCTCCACCATTCGACATATACACGTATCCGGTTTGTGACTTAGAGTCATCGGATCGTGTCGAAGCTAGCGTCGGCGTAACCCTTCTGACGAGCTCTTCATCACCTCCATAAGCGAGAAGCATGTCCTTTGTCCTTTTCGGTACTTCAGATATTCTTGACCGTTGTCGGTGTTCCTTGCGGGATTACTTTGGTTTCTTGCTACCAAACTTACGGCAAGGTTTACATCAGTGCAGTACACAATGGAATACATAATAGACCCTATGGCTGAAGCATAGGGATGACACTCATCTCTTCTTTATCTTTTGTCGTGGTCGGGGTGAGCCGAGCTCAATCTCACACCTTGCAACATAGGCAAGAACCCTTCTTGGGTGATCCATTTTGAACTTCTTCAAAATCTTATCAAGGTATGTGCTTTGTGAAAGACCTATGAGGCGTCTCGATCTATCTCTATAGATCTTGATGCCTAATATGTAAGCAGCTTCTCCAAGGTCCTTCATTGAAAAACACTTATTCAAGTAGGCCTTAATGCTGTCGAAAGTTCTATATCATTTCCCATCGAGTATGTCATGTACATATAATATGAGAAATGCTATAGAGCTCCCACTCACTTTCTTGTAAACACGTGTTTCTCCATAAGTCGCATAAACCCAAACGCTTTGATCATCTCATCAAAGCGAATGTTCCAACTCCGAGATGCTTGCACCAGTCCATAAATGGATCATTGGAGCTTGCATACTTTGTTAGCGTTCTTAGGATCGACAAAACCTTTCGGCTGCATCATATACAGCTCTTCCTTAAGATGTCCGTTAAGGAATGCCGTTTTGACGTCCATCTGCCATATCTCATAATCATAGTATGCGGCAATTGCTAACATGATTCGGACGGACTTCAACTTCGCTACGGGAGAGAATGTCTCGTCGTAGTCAATCCCTTGAACTTGTCGATAACCCTTAGCGACAAGTCGAGCTTTATAGGTGGTAACATTACCATCCGCGTCCGTCTTCTTCTTAAAAATCCATTTGTTTTCTATCGCTCGCCGATCATCGGGTAAGTCTGTCAAAGTCCATACTTTGTTTTCATACATGGATTATATCTCGGATTTCATGGCTTCAAGCCATTTGTTGGAATCTGGGCCCGCCATCGCTTCTTCATAGTTCGAAGGTTCACCGTTGTCTAACAACATGATTTCCAGGACAGGGTTGCGTACCACTCAGTGCGGGCGTGTCCTTGTGGACCTCTGGTTCAAGAGCAACTTGATCCGAAGTACCTTGATCATCATCATTATTTTCCTCTTGATTGGTGTAGGCATCACAGAACATTTTCCTGAGCTGCACTACTTTCCCGTTCGAGAGGTAGTACTTCATCGAGTTCTACTTTCCTCCCACTTACTTCTTTCGAGAGAAACTCTTTTTCCAGAAAGCATCCGTTCTTGGCAACAAAGATCTTGCCCTCGGATCTTAAGTAGAAGGTATACCCAACGGTTTCCTTAGGGTATCCTATGAAGACGCATTTTTCTGACTTGGGTTCGAGCTTTTCAGGTTGAAGTTTCTTGACATAAGCATCGCATCCCCAAACTTTTAGAAATGACAGCTTAGGTTTCTTCCCAAACCATAATTCATACGGTGTCGTCTCAACGGATTTAGACGGTGCCCTATTTAAAGTGAATGTAGCTGTCTCTAGGCGTATCCCCAAAATGATAGCGTAAATCGGTAAGAGACATCATAGACCGCACCATATCCAATAGAGTGTGATTACGACGTTCGGACACACCGTTATCTTTGAGGTGTTCGGTAGCGGCGTGAGTTGTGAAACGATTCCACATTTCCTTAAGTGTGTACCAAATTCGTGACTTAAGTATTCTCCTCCACGATCGATTGTAGGAACTTTATCTTTCGGTCACGTTGATTCTCTACCTCATTCTGAAATTCCTTGAACTTTTCAAAGGTCTCGGACTTGTGTTTCATCAAGTAGACATACCCATATCTACTCAAGTCATCGGTGAGAGTGAGAACATAACGATATCCTCCGCGAGCCTCAACGCTCATTGGACCGCACACATCAGTATGTATGATTTCCAACAAGTTGGTTGCTCGCTCCATTGTTCCGGAGAACGGAGTCTTGGTCATTTTGCCCATGAGGCATGGTTCGCATGTGTCAAATGATTCATAATCGAGAGACTCTAAAAGTCCATCAGCATGGAGCTTCTTCATACGCTTGACACCAATGTGACCAAGGCGGCAGTGCCACAAGTATGTGGGACTATCGTTATCAACTTTACATCTTGTGGCATTCACACTATGAATATGTGTAATACTACGCTCGAGATTCATTAAGAATAAACCATTGACCATTGGGGCATGACCATAAAACATATCTCTCATATAAATAGAACAACCATTATTCTCGGATTCAAATGAGTAGCCATCTCGTATCAAACGAGATCCAGATACAATGTTCATGCTCAAACTTGGCACCAAATAACAATTATTAAGGTTTATAACTAATCCCATAGGTAAATGTAGAGGTAGCGTGCCGACGGCGATCACATCGACCACGGAACCATTCCCGGCGCATCGTCACCTCGTCCTTCGCCATCTCCGTTTATTCCGCAGCTCTGCTTGTGAGTTACAAATATGAGCAATGGCACGGTATCAAATACCGGGAGTTACTACGAGTCTTGGTAAGGTACACATCAATTACATGTATATCAAATATACCTTTGGTGTTGCCGGCCTTCTTATCCGCTAAGTATTTGGGACAGTTCCGCTTCTAGTGACCCTTGTCCTTGCAATAAAAGCACTAAGTCTCAGGCTTGGGTCCATTCTTTGACTTCTTCCCATGGCGGCTTACGGGCGCGGCAACATCCTTGTCGTCCTTCTTGAAGTTCTTCTTGCCCTTACCCTTCTTGAACTTAGTGGTCTTATTGACCATCAACACTTGATGTTCTTTCTTGATTTCAGCCTCTGCGACTTGACGATGAAAATACTTCAGAATGGTCTTCACCATCCCCGCATATTGTAGTTCATCACAAAGCTCTTGTAGCTTGGTGGGAGCGATCAAGGATTCTATCAATGACCGCCTCATCGGGGAGGTTAATGTTCATTTGAGTCGGCGGTTGTGCAACCTGCACATCTTGAGTATGTGCTCACCGATGAAACTGTTTTCCTCCATCTTACAACTATAGAACTTGTCGGAGACATCATATCTCTCGACCGGGCATGAGCTTGGAAAACAAGTTTCAGCTCTTGAACATCTCATATGCTGCGTGATGCTCAAAACGCTTTTGGAGCCCGGTTCTAAGTCGTAAAGCATGCCGCCTTGAGCGAGGGAGTAATCATCAAGACGAGACTGCCAAGCGTTCATAACGTCTTGGTTCTCAGGACGGAGCGTCACCTAGCGGTCCTTCTAGGACATATTGTTTCTGGCAGCTATGAGGATGATCCTCGGGTTCAAACCCGATCCGTATAGTTCTGCCATCATCTTTCACTTGGTTTTCTCTAGGAACGCGTTGAAGTTCATGTTGACATGGCGTTGGCCATTTGATCTACAATACATATTTGCAAAGGTTTTAGACTAAGTTCATGATAATTAAGTTCATCTAATCAAATTATTCAATGAACTCCCACTCAGATTTGACATCCCTCTAGTCATCTAAGTGTTACATGATCCGAGTCGACTAGGCCGTGTCCGATCATCATGTGAGACGGACTAGTCATCGTCGGTGAACATCTTCATGTTGATCGTATCTTCCATATGACTCATGTTCGACCTTTCGGTCTCCGTGTTCCGAGGCCATGTCTGTACATGCTAGGCTCGTCAAGTTAACCCTAAGTGTTTTGCATGTGTAAAACTGTCTTACACCGTTGTATGTGAGCGTAAGGATCTATCACACCGATCATCACGTGGTGCTTGAAGCGATGAACTGTAGCAACGGTGCACGCTTAGGGAGAACACTTCTTGAAATTGTTGTAAGGATCATCTTATTTACTACCGTCGTTCTAAGTAAACAAGATGCATAAACATAATAAACATCACATGCAATTATATAGTAGTGACATGATATGGCCAATATCATATAGCTCCATTGATCTCCATCTTCGGGGCTCCATGATCATCTTGTCACCGGCATGACACCATGATCTCCATCATCGTGTCTTCATGAAGTTGTCACGCCAACGTCTACTTCTACTTCTATGGCTAACGCGTTTAGCAATAAAGTAAAGTAGTTTACATGGCGTTCTTCAATGACACGCAGTCATACAAAAATAAAGACAACTCCTATGGCTCCTGCGGTTGTCATACTCATCGACATGCAAGTCGTGAATCCTATTACAAGAACATGATCTCATACATCACAATATATCATTCATCATTCATCACAACTTCGGCCATATCCGTCACATTACAATTGCTGCAAAAACAAGTTAGGCGTCCTCTAATTGTTGTTGCATCTTTTACGTGGCTGCAATTGGGTTCTAGCAAGAACGTTTTCTTACCTCGAATAACCACAACGTGATTTTGTCAACTTCTATTTACCCTTCATAAGGACCCTTTTCATCGAATCCGCTCCAACTAAAGTGGGAGAGCAGGACACCCTTGACCACCTTATGCAACTAGTGCATGTCCAGCCGGTGGAACCGGTCTCACGTAAGCGTCGTGTAAGGTTGGTCCGGGCCGCTTCATCCCACAATACCGCTGAAGCAAGAAAAGACTAGTAGTGGCAAGCAAGTTGACAAGATCCACGCCCACAACAAAATTGTGTTCTACTCGTGCAATAGAGAACTACGCATAGACCTAGCTCATGATGCCACTGTTGGGGAATGTTGCAGAAAATTAAAATTTTTCCTACAGTTTCACCAAGATCCATCTATGAGTTCATCTAAGCAACGAGTCAAGGGAGTGAGTTTGCATCTACATGCCACTTGTAGATCAGGTGCGGAAGCGTTCAAGGGAAGGGTGATGATGGAGTCGTACTCGCCGTGATTCGGATCACCGATGACCAAGTGTTGAATGGGCAGCACCTCCGCATTCAACACACGTACGGGACGGACGACGTATCCTCCGTCTTGATCCAGCAAGGAGGAAGGATAGGTTGAGGAAGATAGCTCCAACGGCAGCACGACGACGTGGTGGTGTTGGTGCAGCAGTACTCTGACAGGGCTTCGCCAAGCACGTAACGGAGGAGGAGAGGTATTGGGGAGGGGAGGGGCTGCGCCTTGGGATGTGTCTGCAGCCTCCCTCACCCCTCTATTTATAGGGGAAGGGGCAAGGGGGCCGACCCCTCTAGATGGGATCTAGAGGGGGGCGGCGAGGAGGGGACTTGCCCCAAGCAAGGGGCGCCCCTTAGGGTTTCCCCCCAACCCTAGGCACATGGGCCCAAGGTGGGGGCGCGCCCAGCCCTCCAGGGGCTGGCTCCCTGTCCCTTGCGGCCCATGTGGCCCTACGGGAGGGGTGGCCCCTCACGGTGGACCCCGGAACCTCTCCGGTGGCCCCGGTACAATACCGATAAGCCCCCGAAACTTTCCGGTGTCCGCATGAAAACTTCCCATATATAAAACTTCACCTCCGGACCATTCCAGAACTCCTCGTGACGTCCGGGATCTCATCCGGGACTCCGAACAACATTCGGTAGTCACATACAAGTCTTCCTAATAACCCTAGCGTCACCGAACCTTAAGTGTGTAGACCCTACGGGTTCGGAGACATCTGAGACATGACCGAGACGACTCTCCGGTCAATAACCAACAATGGGATCTGGATACCCATGTTGGCTCCCACATGTTCCACGATGATTTCATCGGTTGAACCACGATGTTGAGATTCGATCAAACCACAGATACAATTCCCTTTGTCAATCGGTACATTACTTGCGAGACTCGATCGTCGGTATCCCAATACCTTGTTCGGTCTCGTTACGGCAAGTCACTTTACTCGCATCAGTAATGCATGATCCGTGACCAACCACTTGGTCACTTTGATCTCAATATGATGATGCATTACCAAGTGGGCCCAGAGATACCTCTCCGTCATACGGAGTGACAAATCCGATCTCGATCCGTGTCAACCCAATGACACTTTCGGAGATACCAGAGTGCACCTTTATAGTCACCCGATTCGTTGTGGCGTTTGATACACCCAAAGCACTCCTACGGTATCCGGAGTTACGATCTCATGGTCTAAGGAAGAGATACTTGACATTGGAAAAGCTCTAGCAAACGAACTACACGATCTTGTGCTATGCTTAGGATTGGGTCTCGTCCATCACATCATTCTCCTAATGATGTGATCCCATTATCAACGACATCCAATGTCCATAGCCAGGAAACCATGACTATCTGTTGATCACAACGAGCTAGTCAACTAGAGGCTCACTAGGGACATATTGTGGTCTATGTATTCACACGTGTATTACGATTTCCGGATAATACAGTTATAGCATGAATAAAAGACAATTTATCATGAACAAGGAAATATAATAATACTTTTATTATTGCCTCTAGGGCATATTTCCAACAGCGGTTAGGCATCAGATTAGCATGGTAGGGGAAGGGCATCACTACTTGTCCTTTAGCTGGACGCATGGTGCATGAGGCTGAGATTTGATAGCAAGTATATTGTCGCTGTGTTGTAGGTTATCACATAACTACTCGACAAAAAGCAACCGGTCTATAATAACATGTTGTAGTCATCACGACCGGGTTATATATATGATCAGTCTGTGGTAAACAACCAACAAAATTTAGGTTTTGTGTTTTCTTTTGTTGGAAAATGTATTTTAAGGTAGCGCTTCTGATTTAGTGCCTACTAGCATATATATAGTGTTTGAACAATATTTGTAGGCTATTTTCTCTTTTTGTTTGTTGTCTATGTACAAATCTCTACTCCTAATGAAGAAGTTGGTAGCCTGGTATGGGTTTTTTTCATTCGGTTTTACTTCGTCCCACCTCCCACCACCCCCTCCCACTGGTTTTTCTCCCTCCCATTAAAAACTTAATCCCATTAAGGGGAAATCTTGTTTCGTTCTTCCTTTGGTAGGTTTTGATTCATTTCAATCATGTAAATAATAAGTAATTAAGAATTCAGAAATTGCACTATATATGTGAGATCACCTTCCTAAAAGACAGACATAAGATTTTTCTTGATAATCTTCCATAATAAAATAAGATAGTCCTTCATAACTAATCATTAATCCCGCGTGCTATGCTTGACAATCACAAGTTTCATATGAGTGTATGCATCCACGCGCCCCTGTGGAGGGACGTCGTGCACGACACCGTGGAAGATGTCGTAGCTGGGCCTAACGCTGGCGCAATGCTTGAGAACGGCAGGGTGTGGATCACTAGGGACCCGAGAATGCCAATATTAGCACGAATCGTACGGAAATGTAACTCGGTATTCAAACAACTATTCAGAGTTCCTAGAGCTCCTTGTACGGCCTGTTGGAAAACCCGCCGTAAGTAAATACGTAACTAGGAATATGGAAAATTGCATTTTTGGAATTTGCAATAATGCGATGGGCGAACGACGATCCTATTGGAATTGGGATCCTAAGGAAACTTGGGCATTTATTACTTGGACCTTGACAAGTTTCCAACAATTAAAGATCCAGATCACGAAATTGCATTTCAATTCGAGGACGGCCGTGGCGGGGGTCGTCAGATCGCCACATGGGCGCGGTCATATTATATTTCTTGTCAATCAAACAAAGAGCCAAATAGGCTACATTCTCAAATCAAGTGTGTCCATTTAAATGTCAAGAAATTCGTTAAGGGCATATGTCCTACATTACTCGGTAGTAGTCGTCATCGTTATTTGTAGCAGCCATTCATGCGGATTTATTTTTTAGAAATCGAGCACTAAATCAATTTGAAAATCAAACCATTGATGCAGTTATTTAGCTAGACAGTTAATTATATATGCAATTAATTATGTCCATTTAAATAGAACTTTTTAGCAATGAATCAATTCGGAAATCGAGTCATCAATGCACTTGGTAGCCTGGTACGGTTTTTATTCTTCCCACCTCCCACTGGTTTTTCTCCCTCCCATTAAAAACAAATCCTATTAAGGGGGATCTTGTTTCTTGATTCCTTTGGTAGGTGCTGATCCAATTCTATCACGTAAACAATAAGCAATTAAGAATTCAGAAATTGCATCGTATATGTGAGATGACTTCATTAAAAGACATACATAATATTTTCTCAATAACCTTTCTTAATAAAATAAGATATTCGTTCATAACAAATTGCTAATCCCTCGTGCTATGTCATTTATTATTATCATTATCTCTACTATTAATTGTCACTCACAAGTTTCCTTTGGGCGTATGTATCCGCGCGCTCCTGTAGAGGGATGTCGTGCATGACACCATGGAAGATGTCATGGTCAGGCCTAACCCTGGCGCGATGCTCGAGAATGCCGGGGCGTAGATCACAACATCGAGGAAGACGTGGCGGGAGACGGGTCGTCAGACCGCCATGTGGACGCGGTCATATTATATTCCTTGTGAGTCAAATAGAGAGCCAGACGGCTACATTCTCAAATCAAGTGTGTCCATTTAAATGTCAAGAATTTCGTTAAGGAAATGTGTCCTACATTAATCAGTAGTCATCGTCATAGTCATTTGTAGCAGCCATTCATGCGGAAATAATTTAGAAATCGAGCACTGAATCAATTTGTAAATCAAACCATTAATGCAATTAATCAACTAGACAATTCATTACGATATGCAATTAATTAGGTCCATCTGGATAGGAATTTTTTGCACCAATTTAAAAATTGAGTCATTAATGCAATTAATTAATTTGTTAGACAATTCTTTATGCCTAGAGATAATTAGAAGTAGGATTTTTTTCAATTAGTCAGATGATTAATTAATTTGGTTGGCAGTTAATTAGGCATGTAGAGAATTAGGTAGGTCATTAATTTTTTGTGTACTTAATTAATCAAGTAAGCAATTAATCGTGACGAATCATTTTGAAAGCGCTCGTGGAAAGAACGATCAACAGGCTCCCAGCTACATTGCCAAGCGCCAAGCACTGCTTGCCAACATGGACAACGGCCACCATGCGCTCGCGACATGGGCGACCTGCGTTCACCAAGATGGATGAAGTCTATGCTCTACAGGATGTCCACACGCTGACAGTTGCCGAAATGTACACAGGTGGGGACAACACGGCGCAACACTGGCCAGGTGGTTCATGCTATAATAAAAAGGAAGAGTGTTCAAAGAACAAGAAAGAAAAAGAACTAAAGCCACCAAGTGGTGCATGGTGTTCGAGAAAGAAAGAGTGTCCCAAATAATAGGAGAAAAAAAGAGTATTCTAGGAAATAAGTAGGAACGAGAACTAAAGTTGGCAAGCAATGAGAAAGAAGAAGATGAGGCATCGATGACAAACAACTAATGTTGATGTGGTGCTGGTTCGCGCTGATGAAATGGGTTGGCGAAGAGGCGAGGAGTAGAAGATGTAGGGAAAGAAGAGGAAGAGAAGAACGATAATTATCCCTTCTAGCATATGTGCGATCGAGGTGGAGCATATTGGTGACTAGGAATATGTTCATGTTGCCACTCTCCTCCAATGTCAATTTGCATTTGCAAAGTTGAATGGACCTTTGAGAATGATCTCTGTAGATATTTGTTGTTTTATGTCAATAGTATGTTTTAGTTTAACCCACTCTATTATATCGTAAACATGAAATAAAATTCATCCACATTGCAATGCACGACGAAGATGAGGTGGACGTCATATGCTTTTAAAGGAGGTGGCTCCAGCGAGAGAAAAAAAGGGGAAATGTCCCACTACGGCGGAAAACTGGTCGGGAATGAGAGGTTCTAACAAAAACAGGGGGAAGGTGCGCCATTGAATGGTTTTTTTTGTGTGTTGAACCCAGGCGGTACAAATATTGCGGATAGCCCGTAGCAAGGCACGGGCGTTCTGCTAGTTAACTATTGCATCTATATCTATACCTATACCAATATAAAAAGACCCAAAGAGGCAGATCCAATTAATCTCGGTCATCAAATCATGTCAATCCAACGACCTAGACTGCTTCAACGTCGAGCGCTCAACACGTTTAGCGTGCATTTAATTTCATGCCAAATATAGTGCTAATTACATAATAACGTTTAAATAATATCCTACTTAATATCCGTATGCATTTAATATACTTTCAAATTAACATGCATTGCACGTACACATTGACTAGTAGAAAATAAAAATAAGTAAGTGTCGGCCAACTTGATGTATTCGAACTATAAGTATGAGTTTTGTTCATCTGAATTATTATTATAAGTTTTTAACTTCATCAACATCACGCTAGGACTACATGGACTTTTGTACCAGTATTAGTTTACACCCCAATTCTTGTCCTTAAAACAAAATAAGAATGCACTATTGTGGTACAACACTGATCGGCCATATATAACAGCCCGACACTAATGACACCTTATAGTTAACACTAACGAACCTTTATCTACAGCCCTTCTATGATCCATGACTATCTATTGTCTTTTGCTTTTGTTTTCTCCGTTTTTTTTTCTTTTTCTTCTTTTCTTCTCTTTTCCCATTTCTCAAAAATTCAACAAAATTTTAAAATAAATTATGATTTAATAAAAATTGTTCAGAAATTTCAGATAATGTTCATGTTTTGAAATTTGTTTGGAGTTTCAAAAGATGTTCTTGTTTTAAAAATATATTCACAAAACAAAAAATTATCTACTTTTTCGAGAATTTTTCAGATTCTAAATAAATGTCTAGGAAAAATTTTACATTTCGAAAAATTGTTTAAAATTTCAGACAATGTTCTCATTTTCAGAATTTGTTCTCAAATTCAAAAAATGTTTGTGTTCCAAAAATTGTTCAGAATTTCAAATAATATTCCTGTTTTTTAAATTTTATACACAATCCAAAAAATGTTCGCCTATTCTAATTTTTTACATTTCCAAAAAATATTTAGATTTTTCTAGAAATATCCATGTTTTCGAAAAATGTTCGCAATTTCAAAAACTGCTCTGAATTTAAAAAAATCCAAAAAATTGAAAATTATTCATGTTTAAAAGAACATTCTTTTTTTATAAGATGTTCGAAATAAAATGAATGAACTAAAAAACCAGTTGCTATAGTAACCAAGTCGCTATATTGCCCCGAACCGAGCTACTTCCGTACACTTTGTACCGAGCCATGATAGTGCGCTGGGATTGAGTCGCTTACAACATGTTGTGTCACATAGAAACCCCACATATAAAGTAGAGGGAAGCAATTAAAGGGTACCCCTTTGCGCTCGGGACGAAACAAACACTTGAGGACGCACATGCAGCCACCAAGTGGTGTATCCAGTCACTGCCATGTGTTGCACGTTGGACCTGTGAGAGCATGTTTTTTTGTTTTCCACACACATTTTTTGCTTTTACGATTTTGCTTTGGTTTCCTAGTTTCCTAAAAAAATATATATTTTTTTCATTTCTTTTCTCCTCGTGAAGCACAGTTGTGAAGTACAACTTGTGTTTCTCGAGAAGTGCAAAACACAATGTGCATTACGTGAAGCACAACATGTGCTTACTGAAAAGTGAAAAGCACAGTTTGTGCATCATATGAAGCACAATATGTCCTTAAAATGAAAAGCAAAGTTGTGCACTGCGTGAAGCACAACCTTTGCTTTCTGAAAAGTGAAAAGCATACCATGCACCGCATGCGTGAAGCACATTTCTGTGCTTCTCAAAAAAAGTGAAATATAAAACGTGCTTCCGTGTGAAGCACAATCGTGCTTCCAGTTTTCCTCCTTTTTTGGTTTTTGATTTTTTGGGTTTTCATTTCTTCATTTTTCAGTTTCTGTTTTTTTATTGTCTAAAATCTAGTTTCGAAGATCTCGACACGAGAAATGCAACGCTAAAAAGGTTCATGATTTGGACGCACACATAAAACATTTTGAAAACTCTACAAGAAAAACACAAAACTTCACGGTTACGACAAAATGAGTGCACCACTTCCACTTGTCGCCACCATAGAAAGAAAATGGGAGTGACCTTGCACCTTTGCAAGGGGTACACCTTAACCGATGATTTTGACGGAGTTGGATCAACTTCCATGGCCAATGATTGAAATAGCAGTTTGCTAATGGGTCAAAATGGAGTAGCCGAACCCCCAGTTTGTTAGTAAGATCCGGGCTCCCTGAGCCCTTTTTTCTAAGAAAATCTTATTTAAAATTTTCAAAAAAATCAAAATAAAATTCCATGAAAACTTATATATGTTCACCATGAGCATGTGAAAAATCATTTGAAAATATTGTGATTTGTAGGCTGTATAAAAAGGAAATTTCTGCCCAATAACAAAAAAAGCCAGCCCATTTTGGAAATACGTATTTGCCTTTTTTTGTACACCACGTGTGAAAGTATAATTTTAGTATTAAATTTTGTACATATGTAATATACATGTGTATGTATATTCACAAAAAAATCGAAATTTTTCACGCTGTAGAAAATTATATTTTGAAACGAGCTCCATGGAGCCCCGGTCTCCATTGGCATTTCCGCCGGCATTAGTTTCTTTAGGAAGGCCCAGTATAGTTAGCCCAATAGCCCAAGCATCTTCTGCCCCCCCTCTCTCCGGCGAACTTCTCCGACGACGGCGATGGCAAACCTACGCCGTCCCGCTGCTTTGTGCCGTGCCGTTGCTCCCCTCTCCTGTCCCGCTACCACTGGCTGTACATCTACTGCATCCGGCAAACTTCTGCTGCTACAACGCCAGCAATTCGTGCCGCGTTCATCCTGCCTCTTCTTGTTTTTGTCGCGGGGATCCCCTGATGTTTAACTGGCTGGGTAATCGGACCTCGATGATCTCCTTTCTTCGAGGATCCCTTATCTTGAAGATACATCGTATCCGTGGGAAGATCTACCTTCGGCGGCTCAGTTGACGGATCGTGCTTTCGGAGGTAACCTCAAAGAAATCGCATGCTCGATACACCGCCCCCTTCAGCTTAATTTGCCTTTGTCATTTGGTCACTGATGCTTCTTCTTTTTTGGGATGATTTTTACTGGCCGGGGAAGATGATTGGTGACTGGTGATGCCGTGATGCCTTGATGATCGGAGGGATCTCCTGGGGTGGTTGCTGAAGTAGAAAGCGAGATATGGGGTAGTGAATCTGCACACTTCTTTCCTGTGAGTTGAAATTCTCTCCTTTTGACAGTGACCGATCTTCACCTCTTCTTTGTGCAATTTGTTCTCTTCTTTCACATGCCTAGAAACTTCACTCGGCACAACAGCTCAGTCACTCAATCACTGTCTTGTTTAGCTTAATTTGCCTTTTCGTTTCACCAATGAATGAATTAGCCTTTCAACTAATTTTAACGGACTGAGGTAGCTGAGAATGGTGTCACCTTTGCTCCTCCTACCCTGGTGCCTGGAGTATCTTCCCGGTTACAGCTCAACACGATACTGAAATATCGGCTATTGTAAGAGTCTTCTCATCACATTGTATCGTTTGGCCGTGTACTGTTCGGTGTAGTTGCTTTTATATATAAAGCAGGGCGAAAGGCTGTTTCCAGAAATATGGGCTATTTCTTTCTTTCTTGTTCACGACCTGACTGTCCTTGGTTGAATCTGCCCACCGACCACGAGAAGATCTACATAGGCTTGCGCACAAATGAATACAAGCTTCTCTTCGGAGAGTCATATTGCATTCTTCTTACAAATGTGAATGGCTATGTCATGTTCCTCAAAGCTGAGTCCGACCTCCTACCAAATAGTCTTGGGTGTCCAAACAAGAAATTTCCACTGCCTCTTGTCTGCTTAAGAAAATTTCCTAACCCTGTCCATTTCCCAGTTTTATACTATTTGTTATGGTGGTTAGTGTGGAGTTGGGGACTAATGTAACCAATCAGTTTGAATTGCCTGCACTAATTAAAAAGGTAACACTCTCATGTCAACTGTGTTAATTTACTAATCTTGCATTGGCCGCTAAAGTAATCACATATTACCTTGTTTTAACCATTACTTCTTTGCTCCTGCTATGGGCAGAGGAGCCCACGGAGTCGCATGTTGATATCTCCAACAAAACTAGATCAATAAATATGGTGACCAGGGAAAATTATCTAGTCAGGGAAGATATTTCCTCACCCAGAATATAAAGCACACACGTTCCCAAGAATTGTCTTTCATTGAGACTTTGTTCGACGAAACCTGGAGTGCGTTATACAGAATTCATATCGTTAGATTTGTATTGAAAAGCACTTTCCAGTGGTGTCGGGTTGTATAAAATAGATGGTAAAAGTTAAATCTTCAAAATCACGTGCACCTTGTATTTCTTGACGGAGAGAGTATTTAGTTAGGAAAGATTAACTTAAATATGAAGATAGAGATACCGTTTAGTAGGAAAGTGATGATTCTGTTTTTGGCGTTCAAGTCGATTCTTCCCTATAAAAGGGATACCATGTAGGCTTCATCAGTTAAGTGATGAGAAGGTTAAACTACTAGTAAAGATCTATCCCGGATTCCGAGTATCTGCCTTCATCCCTCTCATCTCCAGCGCCGTGGCTGGCCTACCCTCTCTGTTCAGAGCCATACCCCCCAGCCCTGTCTTGTTCACTGGTCTTAAAACTGACACCAAGTCTAGCACGTGAGAAAGAAACCTGTTCCCTTTGTTTAGATTCATTTGCCCTGCTCTTTCTTTCATTTACTAGTCTGGGTGGATCTATTATGATTCCCGTCTTTCCACTTGATATACTCCTATATTATTGGAACGTCGACATCTTTATGCGTTAATAGTCTTCTCATGAGGTGGCTTATGACTCCTTCTCTTGACTAAGTGACTGACTTTGCAATCGTGGTGCAAACAGTACATACTTCCTTTCTTTTTTTGACAGCTTGTCTGCTTTTGAAATGTGCTTTGTACGATCTGTGTCTTTTATATGGTAAGATGCTGCAGGCATCTCACCTGCGCACTCACTATGTTGTCTTTACTTGATCAATCATCTTAATGTATTTATTACGTATACTTTGACTGGCTATGCATGTATAAAAGGCTTCAACCTTCGAAGTGGCAGGGACACAAAAACTCAACCCACAGATAGGGGGATGGAGGCCATTGTATGTGCAACACATGGAGCCATGGGCTCCGTGCTACGGAAGCTGGGTGCTTTGCTCTCTGATGAGTATAAACTTCTCAGAAGTGTGAAAGGTGATGTCATGTTCCTTAAAGCTGAGCTTGAGAGCATGCATGCTTTTCTCAAGATGATGTCCGAGGTTGAGGATCCTGATGAGCTGTCCAAGTGCTGGATTAAGGAGGTACGAGAGCTGTCCTACAACATCGAGTATGGCATCGACAGTTTCATGCTGTCCCCGTGTGGCGAGTCCAGCCGCAAACCCCGTGGCTTCAAGGGACGCCTCAGCAGGTGCATGGATATAATGACAAATTCCAAGACGCGCCATTGCATTGCCAAGAAAATCAAAGTTCTCAAACAAGATGCTATTGAGGTCAGCAGTCGGCGGGCGAGGTACAAGGTTGACGATGTTGTCTCCAAGCCGAGCAGGATAAGCATAGATCCCCGCTTACCAGCATTTTTTACCGAGATGACGAGGCTCGTTGGCATTGATGGCCCAAAGGATAAACTCATCAAGTTGCTAACTGAAGGGGAAGTTGCAATTGCACAGCAGCTAAAGGTGGTGTCCATTGTTGGAATTGGGGGCCTTGGAAAGACTACTCTTGCTAATCAAGTGTACCAGAAGCTGGAAGGGCAATTTGAATGTCAAGCTTTCGTGTCGGTGTCCCAAAAACCCGACTTGAAGAAGATTTTGAGAAATATACTCTCTCAGATCTGCTGTCAAGAGCGTGTCAGCAACGAAGAATGGGATGAGCAGCAACTCATCAACACAATAAGACAGTTCCTCAAGCATAAAAGGTGTGCCTTATTTACTCATAACAATCTTATTTCGGAAATGTCATCACTAATTTATTATACATTCATATGAACTTTGTGTTAGTGCTACATCAGCTTTATCTGTAGGATAATATATGTACACTATTCTTACTAGTTACTAGTACTAGTTACTAGCACTACTGCTATTCACTGGTTGCAGCTCTAGGAATACATGTTCTAATTTGTAAAGTTTGTGATAGGTACTTCATAGTAATCGATGATATATGGGGCACCCCAGCATGGAGAGCAATCAAATGTGCTTTTCCTGAAAATAGTTCTTCCAGCAGAATACTGACAACAACACGTATCCTCACAGTAGCCAAGTATTGTAGCTCTCAGAACCATGATCATGTGTATGAAATAAAGCCTCTTAGTGCAACTCACTCTAAGAGCTTATTTTTCAAACGAGCATTTGGCTGTGAAGGTGGATGCCCTCTTCAACTGAGGGAAGTTTCAGATGAAATATTAAAAAAATGTGGCGGCTTGCCGTTGGCAATCATTACAGTAGCTAGCTTATTGGCAAATAAAGCTAGTACCAGAGAAGAATGGCTGAGAATACGGAATTCTCTTGGTTCAGCACTTGAAAAGGATTTAGACATGGAAGAGATGAAGAAGATATTGTTCCTTGGTTACAATGATCTCCCCTACCATTTGAAGACATGTTTGCTATATCTAAGTATATTCCCTGAAGATTATGTGATCAAGAGGGATCGGCTGGTAAGGAGATGGATCGCGGAAGGTTTTATCATTGTAGAAGGTGGACAGGATCTGGAGGAAGTAGGAGAAGGCTATTTCAGCGATCTGATAAACAGAAGCTTGATTGAACCAGTTGAAATCCAGTATGATGGTCGAGCTGATGCTTGTCGTGTCCATGATATGATTCTTGACCTAATTATATCCAAGTCAATTGAAGAAAATTTTGTAACCTTATCTGGTGACAGCAAACATAACTCACTTCCATATGATAAGGTTCATCGACTATCCCTGAACTATCATGCTCAAGAACATACTATGGTACCATCGAACATGGTTGTCTCTCATGTTAGATCCCTCACTATCTTTGGATGTGCCGAAGCTGAACACATGCTTTCTCTTTCAAACTTTCAATCCGTAAGAGTGTTAGATATAGAAAATAGAGAGGTGTTGGAACACAAATATCTTGAACACATAAGCAGGCTTTCTCAGCTGAAGTACCTTCGACTCAATGTTAGAAGAATCACAGCACTCCCTGAACAACTTGGAGAATTGCAGAATTTACAGACCTTAGACTTAAGATGGACATGGGTAAAGAAGTTGCCAGCTAGTATTGTTCAACTACAGCAACTGGCATGTCTGTTAGTTAAGAGCGCAGAGTTGCCCGAAGGGATTGGGAATATGCGAGCTCTACGGGAATTATCAGAGATTGAAATCAACCAGAATACCTGTCTGACCTCTTTGCAGGAGCTGGGCAGTCTGACCAAACTAAGAATACTTGAGCTGAACCTGAATTGGCACATAAGTAGTACAAACAGTGGCATGAAAGCTTGTGTAGATAACTTGGTCATGTCCCTCTGCAAACTAGCCATGCTCAACCTTCGTTCGATACATCTTCAGAGCTACCATTCTTGTTCCCTTGATTTCTTAATTGACTCTTGGTTTCCTCCTCCTCATCTACTCCAGAGATTTGAGATGTCCATTAACTACTATTTCCCCACAATCCCAAAGTGGGTAGCCTCACTTGAGCACCTCTCTTACCTAGGCATCTATGTCAATCCAGTGGACGAGGAAACATTCCGAGTCCTTGGTAACCTGCCCTCTCTATTATTTCTCTGGATAACTTCAAGAACAGCAAGACCTATAGAAAGGCTCATTATCAGCAATAATGGATTCCGATACCTGAAAGAATTCTACTTCACTTGCTGGGACAGCGGGGCAGGGCTGATGTTTGAAGCAGGAGCCATGCCGGAGCTTGAGAACCTTCGGGTTCCATTTAATGCGCATGATGTGTTCCCTTCGAGTGGTGGTCTTGATTTTGGCATCCAGAATCTGTATTCGCTCAAGCATCTCCACATCGAGATAGTTTGTTATGGCGCGAAAGTTAGGGAGGTGGAGGCCTTGGAGCATGCTGTCAAGAATGCGGCTGGCTGTCTTTCAGACGAGCTCACTCTTGAAGTGAATAGATGGGATGAAGAAGAGATTGTCAAGGATGGGGAGCATAAACTGGCAGAGGAGGAGGTTGAGCTGCCAATTGAGTGTGTAACACATCATTGAGGTACTACTATTCATTCCCTTATGCCACAACTGCTGTACATTTCAGATATATTACTGCTTGGGTATTTATTAGAGTAGAGACTGGAGTAGGAATGTAGGTGAGCATGAAAATCACACACATTTTTTGGTTCTTACATTTTGGATACATTAGTGTTCAGGATCCTTGATCTTCCATACTTACTTCTTGGATGTTTTGCAGCTCTCTTGCCAATGAAGCCTGCTAGTTTCATAGAATCGTGTAGTTTTTTTTTCCTTCTGCGTTTGACTATTTCTGCATGGAGAAATGCAGACTGCTGAACCTGCACAATTTGTATATGGACTGCTGCCATAGGAAATTTTGAGTAAATGCAGATTGATTCTTTGTTAATTGCTATTGCAGATTCAGTGCAACTTTTAGTTAATTGAAAACCAGATCAGCTGCTCCCGCTTGCGCATCATACGCATCTTTTTTTCTTCTTCCAAGAAACCTCATCATATGTATGTCTCTCACTTCCTGAATGGTGCAAGGATTGTCCGCAATCAGATGGTTTAGTAAGCTATCACGGGATTGCTCTGATGTTGGTGCTACTAGTGTTGTAATAGCCTGGCTTATTAGGGATGATAGACTACTCATATCAATAAGGAATTCCTTCTTTTCCGGGATCCCATTCGGACAGAACTCCAAAGTTAAGCGTGCTCAGCTTGGAGTAGTTTCAGGATGGGTGACCGACCGGGAAGTTGCTCCTGGGTGCGCACGAGTGAGGACAAAGTGCGCAGAAAAGACTAGTATTGATCTGTGGGGCCAGTCTAGATCCCGCCAGGAGTAACGACCACCGGCGGGTGTGTCCGGGGCGTTACAAGTGTATTGCCAGTATTTTGTCTTCCCATTTGTTCAGTGTCCACATACATTTTTTCCACCACTTGATGTTTACATTCTGCTACTGCTAATTTAAGTGGGATCTTATCATTACTAGTTGATTCATCGTAGAATTTCATCTTTCTCAGTTTGCCAGTTATTCGTGGTATTGTTAGGAAACAAATATCTCACTCAGCCTAGTTTCATCTGCA
The DNA here is from genome assembly GCA_021437245.1 of Aegilops speltoides. Taxonomy (NCBI): domain Eukaryota; kingdom Viridiplantae; phylum Streptophyta; class Magnoliopsida; order Poales; family Poaceae; genus Aegilops; species Aegilops speltoides. The sequence continues at coordinate 90,990,148 of CM038145.1, read as the reverse complement.
GGGTTCATGAAGGGTATTCATTTTGAGACGCTGAAACTCGCTGAGGCGTTGTCGTGATTAACTGAATACTCCATGGGAGTGTGGATTGCTTTTACCAAGGTTTTATATTTTGGTCTTTGAAGATTTTCATGTTGGGAATGATCGACTCCGGCAACTAAATGCTCGAAGGCCCCATTTGGAACACTGGATACGTCTGCGGGAAAATGGACCGATTGATGCGAAACGGAAATGGCCTGTGATTCCAGTTCCTTTCTTTTGGTTGGAATGGGTTGGCGGAAACCCTTTTCAATTCGCCAGTTCCATTTCGTATTTTTTATGTAATTTTTTGTTGATTAACGCATGCTAGGGTTTGATATGATAACATTGGCATTGTAACAGCCTTGTTGTTTCTGACACTAGTGACTACTACCTCCGTTTCAAAATATAACACGTTTTTGTAGGCTAAACTCTAGCCTATAAAAGAGTCTTATATTTGGAGATGGAGGTAGTACAATTTTTTACTTATCCAGTGGAAATTATTAATTACTCTTGATGATTGTATGCAACCCAATAAGAAATCACAGCGAAATTATCAACTGTTCTATTTGTGTTTATTTCTAGGCAACTCTTTGGAAAAAACTACTCCCTCCGTTCCTAAATACAAGTCTTTATAGAGATTCCACTATGGATCACATTCGGATGTATATAGATGCACTTTACAGTGTAGATTCACTCATTTTGCTTCGTATGTAGACCACATAGTGAAATCTTTACAAAGACTTATATTTAGGAACGGAGGGAGTACAACCATAGCAAAACAATTGCCTGCCACCAGGGATGCATTTTAGTGAACAAGCAACGTAATTTTATCATTCTAAAAATAAATTTATCTAGCAAAAAGTACAATTCAAACTGCAATTTCAGTGGCTTTTTTTGAACATCAGTACAGACAAAAGCGCTCATACATACGCGCATACACTCACTCCTATGAACGCACACACGCATGATTTGTTTTTCAAAACTATCACTATTTTTATAGAAAATTTGAAAACTATAGCACCCAATGCAAAAAAAAAAATCAAAACTATGACTCCGTCGGCCTTGTGTGGGCCGAAAAGAGAGTTTTCGGCCAGGATTTGGCCGAAAAGGGCTTTTCGGCCGTGCCTTGGCTAAAGAGGTGCGCACCTGGGCCTAAAAGATCTTTTTGGCCAACAGTAGGTCGAAAAGGTCTTTTTGGTCAGCAGTAGCCCGAAAAGTCCCCGGGGCCCATCTTTTCACGTTAACGGGTGGCCAAAGCTGCATGGCTCCACTCTTCGGCGTATGTTAGGCCAAAATGTTTTTTTTTATTTTGGCTTATGCATACTATGCAACCATTGCCCATCTTAGACATTGAAAAAATATATTTCGCGCAACCCTTTCCCCTCAATATTTTCCCGCCAACTCTTTCCCTCCATATGTTCCCGCCACCCGTTTCCCGCCAACCCCTTCCCGCCATATCTTCCCGCCACTCGTTTCCCGCCAACCCCTTCCCGCCATATGTTTCCGCCAACCCTTTCTCGTCATACCGCAGTCGTTCTTTCCCACCATTTTCTCCTCTCTACCTATAAAACCCCCTTCACACGGAAGTGTATACGCAGTCTAGTGTAGTGTAGTCAAGATGTCCGATTATCCTTTCGATCATAGTTTTCACCCTAGGATGAGCAGATGTCTTCTGAGGCTAGCCACCGATTTCAGGATGGACAATAAGATAGTTTCATGGGACGAACTCACCGGTAGTGACACCATAATGAATGAGTTGGCTCACGAATTACGTAGGTCTGGGTGGCCTGAAAGGACCTATGAGGAGGTACGTAAAGAACTTCTTAGGTTGCATGAAAGGTGGAAGAAGGTAGTGGAGCCTAAGAGTGAAACTTTCAGAAGGACTGCAATAAAGAATTCATATTTATGGACTGCTGACAGCGAAGACGAAGACGATATCTTCATGCCGAGCACCAAGGCCAAGAGTAGCGCACCGTCGAAGGGCAAGAGTAGTGCCGCATCGTCGAAGGGCAAGAGTGCTGCATCAACGGAGGGCAAGAGGACCGCAACGTCGACTACACTACACTGGACTGCTTATCCACCTCCGTGTGAAGGGGTTTTTATAGGTAGAGAGGAGAAAATAGCGGGAAAGAACGACTGCGGTATGGCGGGAAAGGGTTGGCGGGAACATATGGTGGGAAGGGATTGGCGGGAAACGGGTGGCGGGAACATATTTTTTTTCAATGTCTAAGATGGACAATGGTTGCACAGTATCCATAAGCCAAGATAAAAATAAATCATTTCGGCCTAACATAAGCCGAAGAGTGGAGCCATGCAGCTTCGGCCATCCGTAACATGAAAAGGTGGGGCCCAGGGACTTTTCGGCCTACTGCTGACCAAAAAGGCCTTTTCAGCCTACTGCCGATCAAAAAGGTCTTTTTGGCCCAGGTACGCACCTCTTCGGCCAAGACATGGCTGAAAAGCCCTTTTTGACCAAATCCTGGCCGAAAACTCTCTTTTCGGCCCACACGAGGCCGACGGGGTCATAGTTTTGTTGGGTGCTATAGTTCCTGAATTTGCTATAAAAATAGTGATAGTTTTAAAAAAAGATCCACGTACACACCCTACCCCTATGAGCACCTCCGAAGGCGCCTCGTCGTCAACGGGAACGTCTCCTCCCACTCAAAGCGCATCGCCGAAAATTCTGAAATAAATTCAGGAATAATACGAGCACTAGGATTTAAACTCCGGTGAGCTGGGATACCATTGTCCCTCTAACCATCCAACCACAGGTCCACTTGGTTCGCTGTAATTTCAGTGGCTAGATTTGCAATGGTAAGCAAAATGGGCCAGCGGCCGCACTACCCAACGAGACAGAAGCATATCAGAGGCCGGGCCACCCAACGAGAGAAACGACAATATGGGCCTAAGAGAGGCATGCGTTGGTACCTCTGTAAGCCCAAGACAGCCCAGTGAGTGAGCGCACACAAGTCACAACTCGACGCGACGAGTCGAGGTCGAAGGCAAAAGGGAGAAGAGAACCCCACAGCCTCGGCCGCAAGGAAGGAAGCAGGAAGGCATCGGCTGCGGCGGCGAAGATGGTGAAGGCGCGGATGACGACGGCGGACGTGGCGGCGGAGGTCAAGTGCCTCCGCCGCCTCATCGGCATGCGCCTCTCCAACGTCTACGACATCACCCCCAAGGTCGGTCGTCCAGTCCCCACGCCGCATCCCCGTTCCTTCCTCTCCCCGCTCTTCCGCCCGCGTCAAACCCTAGCTGCGGAACACTAGCGGCATAGCCGGCCTCCCGGGGAGGCGAGTAGATGCGGCGCACGACGATCAGGTTGGGAGGCTCATGTAGGTTTATATACGTGGCTTGGCTTCTCCGGGGGCTGTGCTCTGATTTGGCGGTACTTGGATTGGTACTGGAAGGCTTTGTGTAGTTCACTTTAGCATTGGTGGCACTAGGTTCCAACAAACGAATTACTCTATCTGGAAAGGAATCTGAACAAACAGTCGGGCTAGGATTGCTTAGCTGGTGGTGATTCTGCCCTGATGGCGATTCTGGGTGCCGTGAGGTTGCCTTGTGTTGGATGTGTAAATATTTGATTGCCTTAGTCTCTGAAAATTCTGTTATCAAAATTGCCAAATTGGATAGATTCACCGTGGTATTTGCTGCCAGGGAGGCGAGTAGAGGTAGATGCGGCGCACGACGATCAGGTTGGGAGGCTTGCGTAGGTTTCTACATGGCCTCTCCGGGGGCTATGCTCTGACTTGGCGGAACAGTCAGTCGGAACTTGGATTGGTACCGGAAAGCTTTGTGTAGTTCACTTTAGCACTGGTGCCACTAGGTTCCAACAAACAAATTACTCTATTTAGAAAGGAAATGGGACACACGGTTGGGGTAGGGTTGCTACCCTGATGGTGATTCCGCAGTGCTGTGAGGTTGCCTTGTGTTGGATTGTGAAAATATTTAGTTGTCTTAGTCTCTGAATGTTTTGTTGTGAAAAATCGCCAAATTGGTTAGATTCATGGTGCTTTGTGCTGACTGTCGTGTTACGCGGGCTGCCGGTACACATTTCATGCAATTCATTGGGATATTAGATTGTTGTCCTGTCTTCTGCTTTTAGAGGACCAATGTTTTTTTTAACATATTCTGTTTCCACGGAGGAACTGCTGGCAATCCAGTGCATCATCTCCTTTTCTGGAATATATTTGCTTTTGGTGGACCAAATGTTCTTTTTAAACTTTCCTGTTTCCACCAAGAAACTGCTGGAAATCCAGTGCACCATCTCTCCTCTAGTGGAATGCATTCAAGCTCTTGCAATCTTGCACGCCGTATCTGTTTTTGATATGTACTGTGATGTTTTACATAAGCCTTTTTATGCTTGTACAGACTTATCTTTTCAAGCTGATGAACAGCAGTGGAATCACCGAGTCAGGGGAGAGTGAGAAGGTTTTGTTGCTGATGGAAAGTGGTGTCAGGCTGCACACCACTCAATATGTTCGGTGAGATGCTGCTCACCGTTGTTGGTATATACTCCCTCCGTCCCAATATTCTTGTCTTAAATTTGTCTACATACGGATGTATCTATTCACACTTTAGTGTTAGATACATCCGTATCTAGATAAATCTAAGTCAAGAATTTTGGGACGGAGGGAGTATTTATCTGATGTCATTGTTTCAGAACATTAATATACAAATCTCCTTTTGTCCCTATTTTTCAGTGATAAGAGCACCACACCTTCTGGATTCACTCTCAAGCTGCGGAAACACGTTCGTGGCAAGAGGCTTGAAGATGTTCGTATGCTGGGATATGATAGGGTACTCCTGACATTTCATTTGCTCTTGAGTATCCTTTGAAGTCAGCGGAATTGTACTTGCTGAGGGTTCAGCCATTTAATGATGTCTTTGTTTGAACTGCAGATGATCCTCTTTCAATTTGGACTTGGCAGTAATGCACACTTTATCATTCTTGAGCTGTATGCACAAGGAAATATCATTCTCACAGATTCGGAATACACAGTGATGACACTACTACGTTCTCACAGGTTATTGTCTAATTCGTGCAGTACTATTTTCGTTCTCACAGGCTGTTGCACAAGTGAGGACTTAGGACAAAAAAACGTCGACTATACGTTTGCAGTCCAAGAATTTGATTATTCTCTTAAATTCTTATGCTTACTGTTTGTTTATTATACTTACCTTCTTCTGTAAAACTTCCAGAGATGACAACAAAGGATTGGCTATCATGTCACGGCATCGCTATCCAGTAGAAGCCTGTCGTACTTTTGAAAGGACTGACTTTACAAAGTTAAAAGACACACTGAAGCTGTCTAATACAGTCGATGATAAAGAATCTTCCCAAGTTACACCTAGTTCAGCTGATGCTCAGCAGCCTTCTGAATGCGCCAATGATGGAGTGCCTGCAACCGATAAATTGGAAGAACCAGCTAATAGAACAGGAAAGAAGTCTGCTGCAAAATTTAAGCAGTCAGGTTCAGATGCTAAAGCGAGTAATGGCACTCAATCAAATAAAGCTACTCTGAAGACACTTCTTGGGGAGGCATTGCCTTATGGCCCAGCACTAGCGGAGCATATCATATTAGATGCTGGGTTGCTTCCAAGTACAAAGGTTGGGAAAGATCCAGAGAGCAGTCTTGATGATCATACTATTCAGTCTCTAGTAGACTCTGTTGCAAGGTTTGAGGACTGGCTTGTAGATATCATTTCTGGCCAAAGGATCCCCGAGGGGTACATACTCATGCAGAATAAGATGACCGCAAAGAAGAATGTCACACCATCAGAAGGGTCTTCTACTAACCAGAAGGTGTATCTATTGTTATTCCTGTGTTTTTTTGTTTTGTTCATTAGTGATGTCTGTTGCAGACCTATATTTAGGTAGCAGTACATTTGCATTTGATATGATGGATTCCATGTCAAGGTACTTACTATTTTATTGTTCTTGTACACAGGTATATGATGAATATTGCCCTATCTTGCTGACGCAATGTAAGTCAAGGGAATATGATAAATTTGAGACATTTGATGATGCACTAGATGAGTTCTACAGCAAAATAGAAAGTCAAAGGGTGAATCAACAGCATAAAGCAAAAGAGGATTCAGCAGTCCATAGGCTCAACAAAATAAAGTTGGATCAGGTTCCCCCACCTCACTCTCCATTGCATGCTTGCAATCAAGTTCATAATTTGCTTGAGTTCGATTTCTATTTGGAGGATTTGATTTCCTTCTAAACATGCAATATTTACTCCGCTGATGCATTCTGCCATGCAGGAGAATCGTGTGCATACATTGAGAAAGGAAGCAGACCATTGCATCACTATGGCAGAACTAATTGAGTACAATTTGGAGGATGTGGATGCAGCAATCAAAGCTGTTCGTGTTTCCCTTGCAAATGGAATGAGTTGGGAAGCTCTTGCTCGCATGATTAAAGAGGAGAAAAAGGCTGGAAACCCAGTAGCTGGTCTAATTGATAAGCTCAGTTTTGAAAAGAATTGCATTACTCTACTTCTTAGCAATAATCTTGATGACATGGATGAGGAAGAGAAAACTGCGCCAGTTGAGAAGGTATGTTCCACAAACAACTAGCTTGTTACATAAACATTTCCTGTGTCATGAAAATACTGTTTTTCTTTGAACACCTGAAATGTATCTTATTGGCAATGTTGGTCTATGGGTTCACCTAAGGTGTCATATGTCAGCCACAGTTCTATTTGGATTATTGAATTGTCGACCCCTGTTATTTTTTACTTGTGTTAGCGTTCCATTGGTTCAGTTTACGTTCTCCATGCTGAACTTATTGAGTAATCTCCTCATTTATCCACCTTAACTTGAATGGCGTGAAGTTTCTAGTCTTGCAATTCTTTAGGCAGCCAGTTTTACTAAGTTGTAAGTACATGGAGAGCTGCCCACTACTCATCAACACTATTTTACTCCGATCATTCCAAAATAGATGAAATTTTATTGCATTCTCCAGTGAGCAACTCTTATCGTTAGTCTTGGTATGAATGTAAGTAAATAAGTATAAAAAATGTTGTGAAACTATTTTGATGACAAATCTAATGGTATAAATTTTGTTTAACAAATCTAAATAGCTTATTGTTAAGTAGCCATCTAAGATAGATAAATTTGAGCATGCTCCTAGGACGTCATCTATTTTGGGAAGGAGGTAGTATTAATTTATTGTTATGTTGCATGAAAAAATCCCATGAAGATTTATTTCGTAATTGAGCAACTGAAGATTGATTGATGGAGAGTTACTGTCTTACGCAAAAAGGGCACACCAGGATGCAAATGAGGGGGCTAATTAGATACATGCTGCATGTGACCTTGCTTGCAGATTGTACCTGGATTTTACTTGTGTGACTCAGTTACCACTATTGCTTTCTCCCTGTTTCCGATTTTCATAACACAGTTTTGTTTCATTTCTTTTAGGTTGAGGTTGATTTATCACTTTCTGCACATGCAAATGCTAGACGGTGGTACGAAATGAAGAAAAAACAGGAAACCAAACAAGAGAAAACTATCACTGCACACGAGAAAGCTTTCAAAGCAGCCGAGAAGAAGACACGTCTTCAGCTTGCTCAGGTTTCTTACTTACCGCTGTACTGTGTACTTGTATGCATTACCAAGCAGAAGTTGTATGTTAACATTTTAGTTCTCATCAGAACATGTTGATTAAGTTTTCTTTGTAAGTGCATAAGCCTGTTCAAACCAGCCTCATCCTATATCCTCCTCTTGAACGACAGGTTTTCTTCTTAGTGGAATATAAATGAACAAATAAAAAGCTTTAGCTGTCATCTAAACCACTCATTCGTGTATGTTAGCCTGTTTAGTGGTGTCATATGCTCATAATATTATGCTCTTATACAGAAATAATTCTAATGTATATTATATTATATTATATTTAAGAACCTTCATATCTTGACATTTTTAGGAAAAAACTGTGGCTGCAATCACTCATATGAGGAAAGTTCACTGGTTTGAGAAATTCAATTGGTTTATCAGCAGTGAAAACTATCTGATTGTCAGTGGCCGAGATGCTCAACAAAATGAGTTGGTCGTCAAGCGGTACATGTCTAAAGGAGATTTGTAAGTGCCCCTGTTAGTTATCACCCATTTGTAAGCTTATTGCCAGATTAACAGTGCATTGTTTTTCTTCTGTCTGAGTATTTTGCATGATCATCAAAACATTACTTGATGGACATACCTCATATGTTTTAAACAGCAGTGCTATGCTTTTTATTCTTTGGTTTTCTTACAGAAGCTATTGGCTTATTTTCAATCTTGAATAGGTATGTGCATGCGGAGTTACATGGAGCTTCCAGTACAATAATCAAGAACCACAAACCTGACAGTCCAATACCACCCTTGACATTGAACCAAGCAGGATGTTTCACAGTGAGTCAAATATGTGATTATGTTATCATGCAGTGTGTTATGGACTTATGGCAATGCTTTTGAAGAGTGAGTGTTCATATAAATTAGGCCAATTGACCATGAGCTTTTCTTGCAGGTTTGCCACAGCAAAGCATGGGATTCAAAAATTGTTACAAGTGCTTGGTGGGTGTATCCTCATCAAGTTAGCAAAACAGCTCCCACTGGCGAGTACCTCACTGTTGGTAGTTTTATGATCCGTGGCAAGAAAAATTTCCTTCCACCTCACCCCCTTGTTATGGGCTTTGGTATCCTCTTCCGTTTGGATGAGAGTTGCTTGGCATCTCATCTAAATGAAAGGAGGATTAGGGGTGAAGATGAGGCCCTTCCAGAAACCGAAGCAGAGCCTCGTCTAAATGAAAGGAGGATTAGAGGCGAGGATGAGACCCTTCCAGAAACCGAAGCAGAGCCTCAAAAGCAGCAAAGTAATCCTGAATCGGATGACAAACTTGCTACTGACAATGAGATGAGCAAAGGAACTCATGATAATGAATCAAGCAGGGATCATACTGGCGTTCACCAGAATGATGATACCAACCATTCTAATCTGCCTAATGTGGATACCGCGGACAAATCTCAACAAGTCGCTGAAACGAAAACAGTGGAAAACAGTGGAACTGATGCTTCCGTTTCATCTCGACTAGAGGATCTGCTTGATAAGAGTCTTGGTCTGGGCCCTGCCAAGGGGTCAGGTAAAAGCTCTTTGCTTGTCAGCAGTCTTTCAAGTTTAGGAGAAGACACTGATGATCTTGATGTGAAAAAATCAATGGTAAGAGAGAAACCATATGTATCAAAAGCAGAGAGAAGAAAACTGAAGAAGGGTGAGAATGCCTGTGAATCTACTAGTGATCCTCAGAAAGTTGTCAAAAAGCCAGATAACCCACAGCAAGAAAAGGGCAAGGATAATACAAAGGCTGCTAATCCTAAAACAAGTCGTGGACAGAAGGGCAAGCTTAAGAAGATCAAAGAGAAGTATGCAGAGCAGGATGAAGAGGAAAGAGAAATCCGTATGGCTTTGCTTGCGGTAATAACACTACTGACACTTTTTTTTTTTCCGTTGCACTCTTTCCTCCTTTTGTCATTGGAACTGACAACCTTCTTCTCCTGATACTAGTCTTCTGGAAAGGCTTCACAAAAGGACAATCCTTCACAGGATGGAGAAGATACCACTGCAAGACAATCAAAACCATCAACTGGTGCTTATCACAACTCTCTCCTTATTATGGTTTATTTACAATTTTGTGCTTATAATTCTACACCATACCATAACTATGAGGACCTGTGCCAAACTGCCAAGGCCATTAATCATCTTCATTTGAGACAAGATATCAGTAGTTTGTTCATGTTGTTCCCAAATACTGAACTGAAATGATTGGCGTGAATTGCAACCTGTTAGTGGCTATTCTTGTCTCAGCTGAGCTGTTATTCCTTTTACCCTGTCAGGCGAAGACGACTCATTAAAGGTTTGTTATAAATGCAAAAAGTCTGGACATCTATCTCGTGATTGCCCTGACAGTACATCAGCTGTGGATCCGACTGATGTCAACGTTGGTAGAAGCAGAGATGGTATGGATAGAAGTGCTACTCCTGTTGATGGCAGCATTGTCATGGATGAAGATGATATAAATGAACTTGGTGATGAAGAGAAAGAAAAGTTGATTGATTTGGACTACTTAACTGGAATTCCAGTGGCAAGTGACATTTTGCTATACGCAGTACCTGTATGTGCACCTTATAACGCGTTACAGACATACAAATATCGTGTAAAGATCACCCCTGGCACTGCAAAGAAAGGAAAAGGTATCTTCTACTCATTCTTGAACATGGAGGTAACAACATTTTGTGCATCTTATCATTTTTTTGGGGTGTTCTGATCACTTTGCTTGTTGGTTTCAGCCGCTAAAACTGCCATGAGCTTATTCATGCACATTCCTGATGCCACGAACCGTGAGAAGGAACTAATGAAGGCATGCACTGATCCTGAATTGGTTGCTGCGATTGTTGGAAATGCCAAAATCACCGCACCTGGCCTCACTCAACTGAAGCAGAAGCAGAAGCAGAAAGGGAAAAAGGCTGCGAAAAATAACTAGATTGAAACCACCATGACAATGCACTGAAGTTCTGATCCACTGCTGTCTGCAGAACGCATGTAATTCCTGTGGCATGATCTGTCTGCGCTCTGTAGAAATTATGTAAATCCCGTGATGTGATCAGTTGAGGCAGCAAATACACTTCAGTGCATGTAAAGTGTTTTACACCTCCGGCATTTGAGAGGCCAGGGGCGAGTGCAACAGAGACGGCGTCCTAAAAGAGCAAATATACACTTTGTGGTGTTACCTTGGGAAATCTCTGGTTCAGAAAACTCTCAAATTTCATCTCAATGTTGCATACTCTGTATTTTTATGCGTGATGTTTTTTGGCACTACTTTTGCACTATAATACAGCACACGAGGTACATGTAGGCTTTTATACAAGCCAAGGAAAATTAACCGATAGTGTCAGGGAATAAAGAATGGCGTCGGCTATACAAAATTCTGTTATCTCCACTCGGCAAAACATTGCTCGCTGCTGCCGCACATTTTAGCACTACGCTTGTATCTTGTTGACCCTGAAGGAGTCCATGACTCTCCTCAGGTCTCCCTCTTCCTCCGAGAGCAACCGTTCCGGCGTCTGCAGCCGTAGCGCGTACAGCTGGTTGTTCTCGACGCCGAGGACTGTCAGGTACCGCCGGTCCCACTCCAGGCTCTGCACCCTGTCTTTCGGCATCACCGCTAGCTCATTGTTGCTTGCGTAGGACTTGATGTTCACCTGGAAGCAGAAACAACTTAATAATTCTCATGATGATTTGTGCAATTCAGAAGCAGGGTCCAGCAAACAAGGTAGTAGAAATACAAGTCAAATCTACTTGATTACAGCAGACTATGATATCTGCATCAACTCTTTGATTTACCTCGACTTCGTAGTAGAGCTTGCCATCGTCGGCGACCTTGGACGATGCTGACAAGACATTCGACTCGCGTCGAACGCCTAGTCTGGTCGACATGAACTCCGTCAAATACTGCTTCAGAACTCCCTCTGCAGCCTTCTCAGGGGGGCCTAGGTCCTCGACGGTCTTGTATGCTGACGAAGAAGGGGATGATATGTCGACGGACATGTTCACGTCGAGGAGGACCGGATCTCTGAAGAATATGTCCGCGCCAGCTCCTTTGACCTGGATCCAGCCCTTTGGGTATACGAAGGAGTAGCCGTCAAATGTGTCGATGTACTCTCTGAATGCACCGCCGGTGGTCTCAGCTAAGGTGATCTGTCTTGGTCCGAGAAGTAGCACCGTTGAAGCGGATAGCAGTGTGGATACTACATTCCTCCTGGGAACTGCAAAAATCTTTAGTTCACTTGCAGTTTGCAAACAAATGTAATAGTTTGATGACATGCAGTAGTGATCATGGAAACAAAGGAAGCTCTTCAAGAAATTGCAAGTTTGCTAGTATTGTTTGTGTTTAGTACTTTGCGTATTTGGCAAATAATGCAGATGCATATTATTATTACTTATTAGCACATGTTAGGCTTCCGAAAACAGGTGGCAAATTCATGAGTAACAATAAAGCTTTCGATGATGCCGCTGTCTGAAATTAGTCTCTACTACACTCTACAATAGTTCACTGGTTTACTTGTCAGCATTTAGTACAGTAAACAAGAAATTCTTAGCTCTGCCAGTGGCACAGTGGGGCGATGTTCTTGGAGTGAGCCATGAACTCCAGGATGACAACTTTCTACTTTGAAAGGTAGAACAGTGACACAATTGGTACGTTCAATCTGTTTTACGCATAAACTTTGTCTGATTGCATGACTTTCTACATCAGGACTTCTCTTCAAGCTAACCAGTTTCTGTTCACATCAATCTCATCAGTACTTACATTGTCTGTAGTGTGGATTTTAGCGACAGCAAGCCTTCAAAGTATGCAATGTGTCAAAACAAGTCTATGGAAGACTTGTACAAAAAGAAGCTCCTAAGTTTACCAAAGTTCAACAGTTTGAACATCTCAACTGTACGGATGTTTTTAGCTCTTGTGCACCGACTTCCAAACTAGTGGTCTACTTTGACAAACACAGAAATATTTCCATGAAAGCGGGTTCAATCTGTAACAGTCTCTACTCTCTACATACATTTTGTCTGTTTGCATGAGCGTTTTCTTCTGTACCATGTTTCTTAAAAAACAGTCATTGCGGAGAAAAATATTTTCATGAAAGCGGTGTACTACTAATTTGTAGTCTCTAGGTTCATGTTTGTTTGCATGAACTCTAAATAACAGGTCATTGTAAAGTTCATAACTAACGAATACTAAAACTGTCCCCATCAATGAGGAGAAAAATGAGTGTTAGTCTTGATCAATTCCACAATAGACTTGAGAGCCCTTGTCGTGTCATTCTTCGTGGTGAATCCAATCACAAGAAGGCTAATTCTAACATCAATGTGGAAAATTTCACTAGCCCAGCCCATCAAATGGAATTGTTGCAACTAACTGACAATGTTGTCTATAATTCACTAGTAGTAAGCAGGAACTCATGGAAATTAAGGAGTGTATGCCTCCGGATGAGCCAAAACCGCACGAGGCAGGAGGCGGCAACACTACTAGCTGGCAGCAGTTAGTAGCTTTCAGGAATTACTGTGACTTGCTGGCAGCTAGCTGGTAGCTTTCGGGGATTACCATGACTTGCTAAGGAACTATACAAGAACACAATAGAACTCGTGCGTCTTGGAAAGTGCTGCGTGGAGTAGAATGTTAAGGCTCAGGAACATTCCATCAGTCGGAATCATGGAAATTTGACATGAATCTCAAGTCTGGAGCAGAACCGTCCATGGGAAGACTAGACGTCCAAGTCGGTCAAGTACCACTGTATCAGGATCAATAGGTGCAGTGGCAGTGCGGAACCTAACATAGAGTACCGAATGGAAAACATGGATGAATGCATGGGCTGGATTAGTATATGCTACTACCAGTCTACCAAGCAGGCTAGGTATCTTTACCGGAACAAGAAGCGACCACCCGAGTCCGCGCAGTGCTGGTGCAGCAGAGCGGAGGAGGACGGCCGCGGCGGCCATAAGAGCCGAATTCGGGGGCGAAGGCGAGGCCACAAGCCGCCGGGAGTGGGAGGGTGTGGTGGCCCGCCTGCCGGCGAGGCGTCGCCGGGAGGCCGGAGCAGCAAGTTCGGGATGACATGGGGATGGGGGCGTTCGCAGGTTCAGGATAGGGTGGCAGCTACATGAATGAGCCATCTTGCATGCATCTAACCGTCCATGTGGCATCAGACGGCGGGGAATAAACATGCTTCACACATTTCTTATTTAAACCCTACCCTATATTTTTGCCCGCGCTTGCTATTTCTCACACGAATGTTTTCCTGGCTCATTGCATTCGATTTGCTTGTCAAACATGATGACGTGAAGAGATTGTTTTTTGGTAAACGCTTGTGTGCGGCGCGCCGACCGAACTTTCGGCCGGTCGCGTCGCTTGCTCGTTCACACGCGCCTTTATCTCCTGCGATGCCTTATCTCTTCAGGACTCCTCGCTGCGATGCCTTATCTCTTCTGGACTCCTCTCCTCCATTCATTCCCCCCAGCCTAAAAAAACACAAGCATCTCGCTCATACCTTCTCTCTTCTTTTCCTATTCTCGTGCGTTGCCGGCGAGCTCCTTGTGCGGGCGCCATAGTCGTCACCGGCGAGCTCCTTGCGCAAATGGTTGTCACCGGCAAGCTCCTTGGGGCAGACTCCTTGTAGCATGAACGGGAGGTCGACACCGGCGAGCTCCTTGGGCGGGCGCCATGGTCGTCCACCACTTTTCTTCTCGTCCTCCTCCGGCCATGGTCATGGCGTACTCGCAGCTCCGCCGCTGCACGACCGTGCTACAAACAATGCCCGTCCATGCTACAACCGACGACTGGATTTGTTACAAGGGGGGCAACGGTGAACTGTGGCGGCCATCCCACGGCGGTGGTGACCACAGCCCGACAGTGGTGACCACGACCCGACGGTGGTGCTGCAACCAGTTTGGTTTTTGCTACAACCAACCCCATTTTTTGCTACTACTGTCTTCGGATTTTGCTGGAAACCACCCATTTTTTGCTACCGACGTTTTGATTTTGCTGCAACAGGTGTCCGGTTTTGCTTCCACCGTATCATGTTTTTGCTGGAACCGGTGTTTCATGTTTTTGGTTCCACCCTGTGCGAGGTTTTTGCTGGAACCGATGCCCCGTTTTCTTTTTTTGCTTCCATGGTGTGTTTGTTTTGCTGGAATCGGCACTGGTTTTTGCCACCACCACCTTTGTGGTTGTAAGCGACGCGGCTATGCCATTTTTGATGCTACAACCGGCGACCAAGATGGCCGACTGCATCGGAGCTGTGCCGCCGCACTGTAGCCGTGTTGCCGCCATGGGGAGCTACAATCATGAGGCAGTGCTCAGATGCACGAAGACGGCGATGGCGGCATCGACAATGATGAAGAACCGACGATTTAGGCGGACGACGGCGAAAGAACGTGCGAGCGGTTCTTCGAGGCCGGGGGAGTCGCGCGGTGTTGGTTTGACTTTTTCTTTTTGTTTCTGTGTGGGCGAGAGGTGAACGAGGACGAAGATTAGACTCTAATCGAATGGTTATTAGCAGGCGTATCAGACGGCTGTGGGCAGATTGGCCCAAAATTTGGGCCGATGCGCCGGCGCAGAGTAGTGCCCTTGTTTTTTAGAAAGAGGAAGAAGGACACTGCCCGACTTTAGCGAAGTGAAGCCTTCAAATGTTCACAACACAACCAAATTCTAAACAAAAAGAAAAGGTACAACTAGAAGGCACCCAACTAACACAATCCAAAACCCCACAAGTGTAGGATTGGAAGTATGTCGCCGGGGGAGGGGGTGATTAGACTACTTCACCAAATAAAACCTAACATTTTTCCAATTTTAGTTGTGGGTATATTTTAGCAATTCCAACAAGTCAAGCATCACCCTACACATGCAATTCTACAAGTATATAAGTGAAAAGTAAAACATTGCACATGTAAGTGGGGGGGGGGGGGGTGTTGGAGAAGGCAAACGCAATGGGGACATGAAGATTTTTGGCGTGGTTCCGATAGGTGGTGCTATCGTACATCCACGTTGATGGATACTTCAACCCACGGAGGGTAACGGCTGCGCGAGTCCATGGAGGGCTCCACCCACGAAGGGTCCACAAAGAAGCAACCTCGTCTATTCCGCCACGGCCTTCGTCCATGAAGGACTAGCCTCACTCGGGTAGATCTTCACGAAGTAGGCGATCTCCTTGCCCTTACAAACTCCTTGGTTCAACTCCACATGATCTTGGAGGCTCCCAAGTGACACCTAACCAATCTAGGAGACACCACCCTCCAAAATTAATAGATGTTGTCTTGGTGATGAACTCCTTACTCTTCTGCTTCAATTGATGGTCTCCTCAACACTCAATATCTCTCTCACAGATTTGGCTTGGCTAGGAGAAGGATTAGAGTGAAAAGCAACTTGAAGAGTCTAGAAATCAAGATTCAAATGGTAGGAATGCAATCTCTTGATTTCAGCACATGAGTAGGTGGTTCTCTCTCAGAAAAAGAATGGTGGAAGTAGTGGTTCGTTCTGATGGCTCTCTTAGAGAGTAAGTGCTGGTGGAGGGGTATAAATAGGCAGCACCAAAGATCCAACCGTTACAAGTCTTTGACCCAACTCTGTGGCACCGACATGAATTCTCGGTGAGACCGACTAGTGCAAAAGACTTGACCGTTAGCCTTTTCGATGAGAACGATTATACCATCTTGGTGAGATCGAAGTGCAATGGCAAAGGCAGAACCTCGTTTTGAAAATTCCGACCATTTTAACTCGGTGGTTCCAAAGTGAAGCGACTTCATCACAGAAACTTGGCAAGGCCATCTCGGTGGGATTGAGAGCCATTTCGGCCAGACCGAATTGTTAGGGTTTTGGCTATGGCAAAGAAGGATCATCTTGAAGGAAATATGCCCTAGAGGCAATAATAAAGTTGTTATTTCATATTTCCTTATTAATGATGTTTATTATTCATGCTAGAATTGTATTAACCGGAAACTTGATACATGTGTGAATACATAGACAAAACACCGTGTCCCTAGTATGCCTCTACTAGACTAGCTCCTTGATCAAAGATGGTTAAGTTTCCTAGCCATGGACATGAGTTGTCATTTGATAAATGGGGTCACATCATTGGACAAGATTGTCGGATTTCGGGTTCCGACAGACCCTTGAGGTTCGAACACTGGGGTGCGCGCGGAGATTCAACCCTCTACCGGCTTGCTCCTCGCCGAATCGCTAGGACCTAAACTACCAAACCGAATAGTATAAGAGATACAAGATTTATATCGTTCAGGCCACCATTGTGGTGTAATACCCTACTCCAGTGTGTGGTGGGGTGGATTGCCTCTTGGGCTGATGATGAACCATACAAGGCAAAACAGCCTCGCGAGGGTCTGTTCTTGGCTGGTGCTACTTGGTTCTGGCTCTTGGATTCTTGATCCGGTCTCTAGATATCTCTACCCGGGGGTGGCTAGTCCTATTTTATAGGCGAAGGCCCTGGGCCTCTTCCCAAATATTGAGCGGGAAGGGCGCCAACAATTGGCCATTTTGAAGGGGAACAGCGGGTACACTTATCCTGACTAAAGTTGGTCCTCGCTTTGTCAAAGGCTCGTGGTGACGCCGGGTTGGGCTCCACAATGACTTCCTTCCGCCGCTGGGCTGGTCTTGGTCTTGTTGCACGAAATGGACGCCTTTGCTTGATGCTCTCGCTGCGCTTGCTCCTTTGCACCAAAGAGGAAAGGAGGACATTGCGCGGGCTGGCACCCGACTGGCGCCCTTGGTTGTCACGGCTTGCGTCATGGGTACCTCACGAGGTACCCCGCCTTGAACTCTCTGCCTCCTCATGAGCCAGCCTGACGAGGCCGTGCCTGAGGAAGCTCCTTGTCGTCCGCCCCGCGAGGCTTGGCCCCTCGCGAGGGTCTTGAGCTTGTGTTGATGAAGATGGGCTGTGCCGGGCCTCCTTTGAGCCACGCCGCAGGCCGCAGGCAGGCAAGTCTGGTGACCCCCATTCCCAGAACGCCGACAGTAGCCCCCGGGCCCATGGCGCACCCGAACTTGGCCGAGCAGAGAGGCGAAAGGGCAAGTCTGAGCGTCATGGGTCTCTAACACTGCGACCTTTTGCACCGCATGGCGGTCGATTGGTCGGGGACGACTCCGCTTCCCCATGATGCCTTGGTAATCGCACGGATTCGACAAGTCCCTGCATGCAAAACGGGTCATGATTACCTGCGATCATGGAGGTCGATGGTTGGCCTTCATCAAGCAGGCACGGAACGGCGCGCACCTTCCGGCCTATCCTC
Source organism: Aegilops speltoides (assembly GCA_021437245.1). Classification (NCBI taxonomy): domain Eukaryota; kingdom Viridiplantae; phylum Streptophyta; class Magnoliopsida; order Poales; family Poaceae; genus Aegilops; species Aegilops speltoides. The sequence goes on along the minus strand of CM038145.1, from coordinate 90,972,294 downwards.
TCGCTTCTCCTTCTTCTCCATGGCTCCACCAAGGAAGTTTTCGGCCGCAGAGAAAGGAAAGGCCCGCTAGGTCGAGTCTTCCTCTCCCCCGCCCAAGCGCGGTCGAGGTCGCCCTCGCAAGCATCCTGTGGCCCCCACGGCGGTCCCCTGTGGTCGTGGAGGTGGCTCTCAGCGCGGCGATGAATGGCTGGCCATGGTCGGCGGGCGTGCTCCGGCCGTGCGTCCCCCGAGGCCGCGCCTCCACACTGCGGAGGTGCTGCCGGAGTTCATGGTGTGGGCGGTAGAGCCGTCCGGCGCCCGGCTTCAGCTCCCTCGCTTCCTCCTGGGTGAGCTCCCAGCTGGCGCCTTGGGTGGCCTCTGGCTCCAGGCGGATGGCTGCTGCAGCCGGGCTTCGTGGGCTTCGCTGGAGGTCTCTGCTGCAGGGAACCTATCCCGACCATGGTGGCAGACGCTTGCTCACAGTGGCCTCCGCCGCCGGTGCTCCCTGCACTTCAAGTACGACGGCGACGCCACCCTCTACATGAGGGTGTTTGGGGAAGATGGTCGCCGCGTGGGGTGCTGCCCTGAAGACGACGACCGCGGCCGGGGACTCAGCCCCGGCGTGGACGGAGAGGGCAGCGCGCGGGCGGCTGGCAACACCCGTGACTCCTCAAGCTTCACCAGCTCTTCTTCGGGTAGTGACTCTTCTAGCAGCGGCCGCGGCCAGCCTCCGCGCCGCCGCGCCTACTTGGAGGGTGGCAGCGGGTCTGCTCACCATCGCGCCCCGGTGAAGCGCGAGAGGGAGTCCGCCTGAGCTCCGGAGGCGGCTCGAGTCTTCCAAGAGGGCCGGCGCAGGACGTGCTTCGCCTGCTTTTGTTCTTTTCCTTTCTTCTCTCCTGCGCCAAAAAGACAGCAATGTGTGGCCTCGCTGGGGCGCATTTGGGTTAACATCGTCAATCATTGTACTGCTTTTGTTATCCCGGTATTGTTCCTTTCTGTTGTACGCGCATTCGCAAGTAATCCCTGGCCTCGGCCGCGGGGGCGACCGACCCAGGCCCTGTGTTCACGTCGTGGTGCCCGTGAGGCATGGTCCGGAGGGGTGCTCCGGCTGTGGACCCGGGTCGTGAAAACTTGAGCGATAGAGGCAGGAACGCTGGCGAGGGCTCGCGGGGCTTCTGCCTCGTGAGCCCCCGTGCAAGAGAAATCGAGGCAGGAGAGCGAAAAAAGTCGAAGAACCATGGATCAAAAGGCGGCGATAGTTTCGATAAAAACTCCAAATGGGAATGAACTAGCCAACTGCAGAAAGCAAATGAAAAAGCCGCGTCTGGCACCTAGTCTAGTCTTCGACGTCTTCTCACCAGCGCGGAGCTAAGTGCTGCCATCATGCGTGGGAGGGAGCCCTGGGCTCGAGGCCGCACCCTGAGACTCCGGGGCGTGTACAACCCCAACTCATTATTACGTGAGAGTGTCACGGGCGGCGAGCTTCATAGGCGTTGGCCTTCTTCACAGGCTCTGGGCCCTTCTTCGGGGAAGCAAGCTTCACGGGCGTTGGCCCTCTTCATAGGCTCCGAGCCCTTTCCAAAACGCGACAGCTTCACATGCATTCACCTTCCTCACAGGCTCCGGGCCTTTTCTCAAAAGATGAGCTTCACGGCCATTCGCCTTCTTCACAGGCTCTGGGCCTTTTCCAAAAAGATGAGCTTCACAGGCATTCGCCTTCTTCACAGGCTCTGGGCCTTTTCCAAAAAGATGAGCTTCACAGGCATTCGCCTTCTTCACAGGCTCTAGGCCTTTTCCAAAAAGATGAGCTTCACAGGCATTCACCTTCTTCACAGGCTCTGGGCCTTTTCAGGGGTAAAACCTCCGGAGGTGCTGGATGTTCCACGCATTCTGTACAGGTACTCCCTCCTGAGTCTGCAAGTGCACGGAGCCGGGCCTGGAAACATGAACAACCTTGAACGGGCCCTCCCACATAGGAGAGAGCTTATGCAGTCCCTCCCTGGAGAGGACCCGCCGGAGCACGAGGTCCCCTACCTCGAGAGTTCTGGGGCGGATGTTGCGGCAGTGGTATCGCTGGAGTGCCTGCTGGTACCTTGCCGCTCACAGCGCAGCTTCTCAACGACGCTCCTCCCCCAGCACGAGGTTCATCCCCCGCATGGCGTCCTGCAGCGTCTCATCGAATGCCAGGACCCGCGCGGATCGACGCCTGACCTCGTGAGGGAGGACCGCTTCGGCTCTGTAGACTAGGAAGAAGGGGGTCTCTCCAGTCGGCTTGGTCGTGGTTGTGCGGATGGACCACAAAGACGGATCAAGCTCGTCATACCAGCCTCTCGCATGCAGCGCCCGCTTTCTTCTTGAATGTCCTGGTCTTGAGGCCCTCAGACTTCTGCGTTAGCCCGCTCGGCTGGCCGTTGCTTGAAGGGTGTGAAGGAAATATGCCCTAGAGGCAATAATAAAGTTATTATTTATTTCCTTATTTCATGATAAATGTTTATCATTCATGCTAGAATTGTATTAACCGGAAACATGATACATGTGTGAATGCATAAACAAACAACATGTCACTAGTATGCCTCTACTAGACTAGCTTGTTAATCAAAGATGGTTATGTTTCCACCATGAACAAAGAGTTGTTATTTGATTAACAAGGTCACATCATTAGTAGAATGATCTGATTGACATGACCCATTCCATTAGCTTAGCACACGATCGCTTAGTATGTTGCTACCGCTTTTATCCATGACATATACATGTTCCTCGTAACTATGAGATTATGCAACTCCCGATTACGGAGGAACACTTTGGGTGCTACCAAACGTCACAACGTAATTGGGTGATTATAAAGGAGTACTACAGTGTCTCCAAAGGCGATGTTGGGTTGGCGATTTCGAGATTAGGTTTTGTCACTCCGATTGCTCGGAGAGGTATCTCTGGCCCTCTCGGTAATACACATCACTAAAGCCTTGCAAGCATTACAACTAATGAGTTAGCTGTGAGATGATGTATTACGAACGAGTAAAGAGACTTGCCGTAACGAGATTGAACTAGGTATTGATACCGACGATCGAATCTCGCAAGTAACATACCGATGACAAAGGGAACAACGATGTTGTTATGCGGTCCGACCGATAAAGATCTTCGAGAATATGTAGGAACCAATATGGGCATCCAGGTCCGCTGTTGGTTATTGACCGGAGACGTGTCTCGGTCATGTCTACATTGTTCTCGAACCGTAGGGTCCGCACGCTTAAGGTTTCGATGATGCTTATATTATGAGTTTATGAGTTTTGATGTACCAAGGAGTTCAGAGTCCCGGATGAGATCGGGGACATGACGAGGAGTCTCGAAATGGTCGAGACGTAAAGATCGATATATTGGACGACTATATTCGAGTTCGGAAAGGTTCCGAGTGATTGGGTATTTTTCGAGTACCGGAGAGTTACGGGAATTCGTATTGGGCCTTAATGGGCCATACGGAAAAGGAGAAAAGGGCCAAAGGGTGGCCGCCGCCTCCCTTGGTCTAGTCCGAATTGGACTAGGGAGGGGGGGCGCACCCTTCCTTCCTTCTCCTTCTATCTTCCCTTTCCTTCTCTCCTACTCCTAATACAAGGAAGGACTACTAGTTGGACTAGGAAAGGGGGAATCCTACTCCCGGTGGGAGTAGGACTCCCCATGGCGCACCATAGAGAGGGCCGGCCTCCTCCTCCCTCCCTCCTTTATATACGGGGGCAGGGGGCACCCCATAGACACACAAGTTTGATCTACGGATCGTTCCTTAGCCGTGTGCGGTGCCCCCCTCCACCATATTCCACCTCGGTCATATCGTCGCAAGCTTAGGCGAAGCCTCGCGCCGTAGAACATCAAGATCGCCACCACGCCGTCGGCTTGTGGAACTCTCCTCGACACTCGGCTGGATCGAGTACGAGGGACGCCATCGAGCTGTACGTGTGTCAAGAACTCGGGGCGCCGAGTAACGGCGCCGGATCGGTCGAATCGCGAGGAGAACGTCGACTACTTCCTCTACGCCAGATCGCTTCGCTTCGGTCTCACGAGGGTACGAGACAACACTCTCCCTCTCGCTGCTATACATCACCATGATCTTGCGTGTGCGTAGGAAATTTTTGAAATTACTACGCTCCCCAACAAAGGTATCGAGCCTAGGTTTTTATGGTTTGATGTTTTGCACGAGTAGAACACAAGTGAGTTGTGGGCGATACAAGTCATACTACCTACCAAAGATGTCATACTTTGGTTCAGCGGTATTGTGAGATGAAGCGGCCGGACCGACATTACGCGTGACGCTTACGCGAGACTGGTTTCACCGCCACGAGCACTCGTTGCTTAAAGGTGACCGGCGGGTGTCTGTCTCTCACTTTAGTTGAATCAAGTGTGGCTACGCCGGTCCTTGTGAAGGTTAAAACGGAGTCTATTTGACAAACTATCATTGTGGTTTTGATGCGTAGGTAAGAACGGTTCTTGCTAAAGCCCGTAGCAGCCACGTAAAATTTGCAACAACAAAGTAGAGGACGCCTAACTTGTTTTTGCAGGCATGATGTGATGTGATATGGTCAAGACATGATGCTATATTTTATTGTATGAGATGATCATGTTTTGTAACCGGTTATCGGCAATCGGCAGGAGCCATATGGTTGTCGCTTTATTGTATGAAATGCAAATGCCCTGTAATTGCTTTACTTTATCACTAAGCGGTAGCGATTGTCGTAGAAGCAATAGATGGCGTAAACGACAACGATGCTACGATGGAGATCAAGGTGTCGCGCCGGTGACGATGGTGATCACGACGGTGCTTCGGAGATGGAGATCACAAGCAAAAGATGATGATGGCCATATCATATCACTTATATTGATTTGCATGTGATGTTTATCCTTTATGCATCTTATCTTGCTTTGATTGACGGTAGCATTATAAGATGATCTCTCACTAAAATTTTCAAGAAGTGTTCTCCCTGAGTATGCACCGTTGCCAAAGTTCGTCGTGCCCAGACACCACGTGATGATCGGGTGTGATAAGCTCTACGTCCATCTACAACGGGTGCAAGCCAGTTTTGCACACGCAGAATACTCGGGTTATACTTGACGAGCCTAGCATATGCAGATATGGCCTCGGAACACGGAGACCGAAAGGTCGAGCGTGAATCATATAGTAGATATGATCAACATAAGATGTTCACCATTGAAAACTACTCCATCTCACGTGATGATCGGTTATGGTTTAGTTGATTTGGATCACGTGATCACTTAGATGACTAGAGAGATGTCTGTCTAAGTGGGAGTTCTTAAGTAATATGATTAATTGAACTTAAATTTATCATGAACTTAGTCCTGGTAGTATTTTGCAAATTATGTTGTAGATTAATAGCTCGCGTTGTTGCTTTCATATGTTTGTTTTTGATATGTTCCTAGAGAAAATTGTGTTGAAAAATGTTAGTAGCAATGATGCGGATTCGATCCGTGATCGGAGGTTTATCCTCATTGCTGCACAGAAGAATTATGTCCTTAATGCACCGCTAGGTGACAGACCTATTGCAGAGCGTATGCAAACGTTATGAACGTTTGGCTAGCTCAATATGATGACTACTTGATAGTTTAAGTGCACCATGCTTAACAGCTTAGAATCGGGACTTCAAAGATGTTTTGAACATCATGGACCATATGAGATGTTCCAGAATTGAAGTTAATATTTCAAGCAAATACCGAGTTGAGAGATATGAAATCTTCAACAAGTTCTATAGCTAAAAGATGGAGGAGAATCGCTCAACTAGTGAGCATGTGCTCAGATTGTCCAGGTACTTCAATCGCTTGAATCAAGTGGGAGTTAATCTTCCGATAAGATATCGATTGATGAATTTCTCTAGTCACCATCACCAAGTTAGTAGAACTTCGTGATGAACTATAGTATGCAAGGGATGATGAAAATTATTCCCAGTTTTTCATGATGATGAAATCGATGAAGGTAGAATTCAAGAAAGAACATCAAGTGTTGATGATTAACAAGACCACTAGTTTCAAGAAAAGGGCAAAGGGATAGAAGGAACTTCAAGAAGAACGGCAAGCAAGTTGTCGCTCAAGTGAAGAAGCCCAAGTCCGACCTAAGCTCGAGACTAAGTGCTTCTACCGCAAAGGACTGGTCACTAGAAGCGTAACTACCCCAAGTATTTGGCGGATAAGAAGGATGGCAAAATAAACAAAGGTATATTTGATATACATGTTATTGATGTGTACTTTACTAGTGTTTATAGCAACCCCTCGGTATTTGGTACTGGTTCAGTTGCTAAGAGTAGTAACTCGAAACGGGAATTGCAGAATAAACAGAAACTAGTTAAGGGTGAAGTGATGATGTGTGTTGAAAGGAGTTTCAAGATTGATATGATCATCATCGCACACTCCCTATACTTTCGGGATTAGTGTTGAACCTAAATAAATGTTATTTGGTGTTTGCGTTGAGCATGAATATGATCTGATCATGTTTTTTGCAATACGATTATTCATTTAAGTAAGAGAATAAACTGTTATTCTGTTTACATGAATAAAACCTTATATGGTTACACACCCAATGAAAATGGTTCATTGGATCTCGATCGTAGTGATACACATATTCATAATATTGAAACCAAAAGATGCAAAGTTAATAATGATAGTGCAACTTATTTGTGGCACTGCCGTTTAGGTCATAATGGTGTAAAGCGCATGAAGAAACTCCATGCTGATGGGATTTTGGAATCACTTGATTATGAATCACTTGATGCTTGCGAACCATGCCTCATGGGCAAGATGACTAAGACTCCTTTCTCCGGAATAGTGGAGCGAGCAACTGACTTATTGGAAATAATACATACTGATGTATGCGATCCAATGAGTGTTAAGGCTCGCGGCGGGTATCGTTATTTTCTGACCTTCACAGATGATTTGAGCAGATATGGGTATATCTACTTGATGAAACATAAGTCTGAAATAGTTGAAAGGTTCAAAGAATTTCAGAGTGAAGTGGAAAAATCATCGTAACAAGAAAATAAGGTTTCTACGATCTGATCGCGGAGACAAATATTTGAGTTACGAGGTTGGTCTTCAATTGAAACAATGTGGAATAGTTTCACAAATTCATGCCACCTGGAACACCACATCATAATGGTGTGTCCGAACATCATAACCGTACTTTATTGGATATAGTACAATCTATGATGTTTCTTACCGATTTACCAATATCGTTTTTGGGATCATGCATTAGAGACAGCTACATTCACGTTAAATAGGGCACTATCTAAATCCGTTGAGACGACACTATATGAACTGTGGTTTAGCAAGAAACCAAAGTTGTCGTTTCTTAAAGTTTGGGGCTGCAATGCTTATGTGAAAAAGGTTTTCATCCTGATAAGCTCGAACCCAAATCGGAGAAGTGCGTCTTCATAGAATACCCAAAGGAAATTGTTGGGTACACCTTCTATCACAGATCCGAAGGCAAGATATTCGTTGCTTAAGATGGATCCTTTCTAGAGAAGGAGTTTCACGAAAGAAGTGAGTGGGAGGAAAGTAGAACTTGATGAGGTAATCAGTACTGCTCCCTTATTGGAAAGTAGTTCATCACGAAATCTGTTCTTGTGACTACTACACCAATTAGTGAGGAAGCTAATGATGATGATCATGTAACTTCGATCAAGTTACTACCGAACCTTGTAGGTAAACCAGAGTGAGATCCGCACCAGAGTAGTACGGTAATCCTGTTCTGGAAGTCATGTTACTAGACCATGATGAACTTGCGAACTATGAAGAAGCGATGGTGAGCCCAGATTCCGCGAAATGGTTTGAGGCCATGAAATCTGAGATGGATCCATATATGAGAACAAAGTATGAACTTTGGTGGAGTTGCCCGATGATCGACAAGCCATATTGTATAAATGGATCTTCAAGAGGAAGACGGACGTTGATAGTAGTGTTACTATCTACAAAGCTCGACTTGTCGCAAAGGGTTTTCGACAAGTTCAAGGGATTGACTACGATGAGACCTTCTCACCCGTAGCGATGCTTAAGTCTGTCCAAATCATGTTAGCAATTGCCACAATTTATGAAATTTGGCAAATGGATGTAAAAACTGCATTCCTAAATGGGTTTCTGGAGGAAGAGTTGTATGTGATGCAACCAGAAGGTTTTATCGATCCAAAGGAGCTAACAAAATATGCGGACTCAAACATCCATCCATGGACCGGTGCAAGCATCTCGAGTTGGAATACACGCTTTGATAAGTTGATCAAAGCATATAGTTTTATATGAGACTTGCGGTGAAGCCTCAGATTTACAAGAAAGTGAGTGGGAGCACTACAAAGATTTCGATAAGTATATGTATGACATATTGTGGATCGAAAATAATGTAGAATTATTCTCAGAAAGCACAAAGGAGTGTTTGAAAGGAGTTTTTCAAAGGAAGACCTCGGTGAAGCTGCTTACATATTGAGCATCAATATCTATAGAGATAGATCAAGACGCTTGATAAGTTTTTTCAATGAGTACATACCTTGACAAGATTTTGAAGTAGTTCAAAATGGAACAGTCAAAGAAAGAGTTCTTGCCTGTGTTACAAGGTGTGAAATTGAGTAAGACTCAAAACCCGACCACGGCAGAAGATAGAAAGAGAATGAAAGTCATTCCCTATGCCTTGGCCATAGGTTCTATAAAGTATGCCATGCTGTGTACCAGATCTATTGTATACCCTACATTGAGTTTGGCAAGGGAGTACAATAGTGATCTAGGAGTAGATCACTAGACAACGGTCAAAATTATCCTTTGTGGAATAAGGATATGTTTCTCGATTATGGAAGTGACAAAGGTTCATCGTAAAGGGTTACGCCGATGCAAGTTTTGACACCGATCTGATGACTCTAAGTCTCGATCTAGATACATATTGAAAGTGGGAGCAATTAGCTAGAGTAGCTCCATGCGAGCATTGTAGACATAGAATATTTGCAAAATACATACGGCTCAATGTGACAGATCCGTTGACTAAACTTCTCTCACGAGCAAAACATGATCATACCTTTGTACTCTTTGGGTGTTAATCACATATCGATGTGAACTAGATTATTGACTCTAGTAAACCCTTTGGGTGTTGGTCACATGACGATGTGAACTATGGGTGTTAATCATATACAGATATGATTATTGGTGTTCAATCACATGGTGATGTGAACTAGATTATTGACTCTAGTGCAAGTGGGAGACTGAAGGAAATATGCCCTAGAGGCAATAATAAAGTTATTATTTATTTCCTTATTTCATGATAAATGTTTATCATTCATGCTAGAATTGTATTAACCGGAAACATGATACATGTGTGAATGCATAAACAAACAACATGTCACTAGTATGCCTCTACTAGACTAGCTTGTTAATCAAAGATGGTTATGTTTCCTACCATGAACAAAGAGTTGTTATTTGATTAACAAGGTCACATCATTAGTAGAATGATCTGATTGACATGACCCATTCCATTAGCTTAGCACACGATCGCTTAGTATGTTGCTACTGCTTTTATCCATGACATATACATGTTCCTGTAACTATGAGATTATGCAACTCCGCTTACGGAGGAACACTTTGGTGCTACCAAACGTCACAACGTAATTGGGTGATTATAAAGGAGTACTACAGTGTCTCCAAAGGCGATGTTGGGTTGGCGATTTGAGATTAGGTTTTGTCACTCCGATTGTCGGAGAGGTATCTCTGGCCCTCTCGGTAATACACATCACTAAAGCCTTGCAAGCATTACAACTAATGAGTTAGCTGTGAGATGATGTATTACGGAACGAGTAAAGAGACTTGCCGTAACGAGATTGAACTAGGTATTGGATACCGACGATGGAATCTCGGGCAAGTAACATACCGATGACAAAGGAACAACGATGTTGTTATGCGGTCCGACCGATAAAGATCTTCAGAGAATATGTAGGAACCAATATGGGCATCCAGGTCCCGCTGTTGGTTATTGACCGGAGACGTGTCTCGGTCATGTCTACATTGTTCTCGAACCGTAGGGCCCGCACGCTTAAGGTTTCGATGATGCTTATATTATGAGTTTATGAGTTTTGATGTACCGAAGGAGTTCGAGTCCCGGATGAGATCGGGGACATGACGAGGAGTCTCGAAATGGTCGAGACGTAAAGATCGATATATTGGACGACTATATTCGAGTTCGGAAAGGTTCCGAGTGATTCGGGTATTTTTCGAGTACCGGAGAGTTACGGGAATTCGTATTGGGCCTTAATGGGCCATACGGGAAAGGAGAAAAGGGCCAAAAGGGTGGCGCCGCCCTCCCTTGGTCTAGTCCGAATTGGACTAGGAGGGGGCGACCTTCCTTCCTTCTCCTTCTATCTTCCCTTTACTTCTCTCCTACTCCTAATACAAGGAAGGACTACTAGTTGACTAGGAAGGGGAATCCTACTCCCGTGGGAGTAGGACTCCCCATGGCGCGCCATAGAGAGGGCCGCCTCCTCCTCCCTCCCTCCTTTATATACGGGGCAGGGGCACCCCATAGACACACAAGTTTGATCTACGGATCGTTCCTTAGCCGTGTCGGTGCCCCCTCCACCATATTCCACCTCGGTCATATCGTCATGAAGCTTAGGCGAAGCCCTGCGCCGTAGAACATCAAGATCGTCCACCACGTCGTCTTGTGGAACTCTCCTCGACACTCGGCTGGATCGGAGTACGAGGACATCATCGAGCTGTACGTGTGTCAAGAACTCGGGCGCCCGAGTAACGACGCCGGATCGGTCGGATCGCGAGGAGAACGTCGACTACTTCCTCTACGCCAGATCGCTTCGCTTCGGTCTACGAGGGTACGTAGACAACACTCTCCCCTCTCGTTGCTATACATCACCATGATCTTGCGTGTGCGTAGGAAATTTTTTGAAATTACTACGTTCCCCAACAGGTGCGCCACCGAAGCATAGCATATCTGCGTCCCAAGGTTAGCACAATATGTTTTGAAAAGGTTACTGGTGAATTGCGAACCGTTGTCAGTGATGATGCGGTTCGGCACTCCGAACCGGCTCACGATGCCCTTGATGAACTTGACCGCAGAACCAGCAGGGATGGTGCGGACGGCCTCGACTTCGGCCCACTTGGTGAACTTGTCCACGACGACGTAGAGGTAGCGATAGCCCCCTGGCGCCCGAGGAAAAGGGCCCAGGATATCCAGCCCCCAGACCGCGAATGGCCATGTGAGGGGTATAGTTTGCAGACCTCCTGCCGGCTGATGGATCTGCTTGGCATGAAATTGGCAGGCCTCACAAGCCTTCACAAGTTCAACAGCTTCATTGAGCGCAGTGGGCCAATAGAAACCGCTGCGGAACGCCTTGCCGATGAGGGTCCGTGACGATGAATGATGCCCATAGTCTCCACCGTGTATATCTGCCAGCAGTTCCTTCCCTTGTTCCCTGGTGATGCAGCGCAGGGACACATCGTTCGATCGTTTCCAGTAGAGTTCTCCATCCATGATGCAAGACTGTTTGTAGCTTGCCGCCACACGCTCTGCCTCCTCCTCCTTCTCCGGCAAGGTCCCTTGCGTTAAGTAGCTCCTGAGCTCTGTGATCCAGCACCCCTCCTGAGGCTCCATCGTGAGGAGCAGGCGTGCTCCTGAGGCCGGGCCACAGGCTGGGGCTCCTGAGGCAGGTGGCCGAGGAAGCTCCACCCGAGGCTGTGCTGTGCTCGACAATGGTGGCAGGGCTGAAGGCTTGAAGAGCCGTTCCTCAAAGACGCCCGGCTCCTGGGGCAACCTCTTGGAGGCTCGTTTGGCAATGTTGTCGGCCTCTTGATTAGTGCCGCGGGGCACATGCTGTAGCTCCAGCCCCCAGAACTGCTTCTCCATCCTGCGGACCTCCGCAAGGTAGGCCTCCATGTGCTCATCTCTCGACTCGTATACCTTGTTGGAGAAATTGACAAGGAGCTGCGAATCGCCCTTGATAGTAAGACGCTTCACTCCCATGGCAGTGGCGGCCTTCAGGCTAGCTATCAATCCCTCGTACTCTGCTATATTGTTGGAGACCTTCTCGCCTTGCTGGAAACAGAGCTGCACGGCGTAGTAGAGCTTGTCCCGCGGGAGATATGAGCACCGCCCAGCCCCAGCCATACCTGCTCAAGAACGCCCACAAAGTACATGACCCAGCCTTCCGCGCCTCGCTTCGGGAAAGGATCGATCTCGCCCGCCCCGAGGCCCGTGCCTCTATCCATTCGCCACGAAATCTGCCGTATGGCCCCCTTGATGACTCGGGTCGTCTTTGAATTCGAGCTAGAACGCTTGTAGTTCAATGTTCCACTCGGCGACCCTTCCGGCTGAGTTAGGGCTCCTGAGCACCCTTTCCAAGGGGTATGCCGAGACAACCTTGATTGGATGACCCTGGAAGTAGTGTCGCAGCTTGCGCGAAGCCACCAGTAGCGCGAGGAGGAGCTTCTGCGGCATGGGGTACCGTGCCCTCGCATCCCGTAGCACCATGCTGACGAAGTACACCGGGTGCTCAACGAGGCTTGGGGCGTCGGTGCTGGTGGCGTCCTCCGGAAGCCGTGGTGCCTCCTGAGGTGGTGGAGCCTCCAAAAGCTGGTTGCCTGGAGGGAGGGCCTCTCCCGCCCCTGATGCGCTCCGCTGCGGCGGCTGATCTTCCTCTGTCGTGGTGGTGACTCCCGCAAGTCCCTTTTGATCCAGCTTTGCCTCGGCTCGGGTGGCTGCCGTGGTCTTGGCCCGGCACTCCTCTCTAACTGCCACCAGGGCTACGCTAGCGGAGTAGGGAGTGGCGGCGAGGTAGAGTACCAAGGGCTCTTGAGGGCGCGGGGCCACCATCACTGGAGGGCTGGTTAGGTATCTCTTGAGATCTTGGAACGCCTTTGTCGGCCTCTTGACCCATTCAAAGGGCCCTTTTCTTCATCACCGGAAGAAAGGCAGCGCCCGCTCCCCTAATCGGGAGATGAAGCGCCCAGACCGCCACGCGCCCGTGAGCTTCTCAGATTTCCACGAGGGTCTTTGGTGGGCTCATGTCCTCAACTGCCTTGACCTTTTAGGGTTGGCCTCGATGCCTCGGTGGGATACGAGGAAACCCAAGAGCTTGCCCGAGGGAACTCCAAACACACACTTCTCGGGTTGAGCCGCAGCTCACCGTGATTGAGGCTCGTGAAGGTTTCCTCCGTGTCTTGTATCGTGGTCTTGGCCTCGCGAGACTTCACTACGATGTCGTCGACGTAAGCCTCCACATTCTTCCCGAGCTGCGGGCCCAAGGTGATGTGCATGAGCCGCTGGAAGGTTGCCCCCACGTTGCGCAGTCTGAATGGCATGCATGTATAGCAGTACACCCCACACGGGGTTAGGAAGGCCGTCTTCTCCACATCTTCCACCGCCATCTTGATTTGGTGATACCCAGAGAAGGCATCCAAGAAGCATAACAGGTCACACTCAGCGGTGGAATCGACGATCTGGTCGATGCGAGGGAGCGGGAACGGATCTTGCGGGCATGCTTTGTTGAGGTTGGTGAAGTCGACACACATGCGTTCCTTTCCTCCCTTCTTTGGCACAACCACGGGGTTGGCCAACCAATCCGGGTATCGGACCTCGCAAATAACCCCTGCGGCTTCTAGCTTGCGGGTCTCTTGGACGATGAAGGCCTGCTTTTCGATGGACTGCCTCCTGCCTTACGCTTCACGGACGCACGCTGGGACATACGCTGAGGTGGTGCTCGACACGCCCGTGGGATCCCTGCCACCGATCGGGCTCCTGTGCTAACACCTTCTTGTTTGCACGCAGAACTTGACCAGGCTTCCTCCTGCCGGGCTCGAGGTTGGCGCCTATGGTGAAAGTGGCGTTAGTGGACCCATCCTCGTCGACAGGCACCTGCTTGGTCTCCGCCTTGTCTTGGGTGAACAACTGCTTCTTCTTGGTCGGCGGAGCCTCCTTGGGCTTGGCGTCGGCGGGCCGTGCCGCCGCCGCCGTCTTGAGGGCGAGCTTGAGTACTCGTAGCGCACCTTCGATGTCCCCGGGCACGGTGAGGACGCCGTTGCTCCCGGGCATCTTCATGAGGTTGTACCCCGGGTGAGTCGCGGCCATGAATTTGGCCAATGCTGGATAGCCGAGGATGGCATTGTAGGGGAGGCCAATGGGGGCGATGTCGAAATCGACCAGCTCCGTGCGAAAATTGTCGTAGGTGCCGAAAGTCACCGGAAGCCGGATCTGCCCCAAGGAGCTGGACGACCCGCCTCCGACGCCCGAGAAAGGCCGGCTGGGTTGCAGCTGCTCCCGGGGTATGCAGAGGAGGTTGAAGGCCTCAACTGAGAGCACATTGAGGCCCGCGCCGCCGTCAATGAGGGTCCTGGTGACGGCCACCTGGTAGATGGTGGGTGTGCAGAGCATGGGGAGTGCACCTGAGCAGGCCGAGTTGGTGGGGTGGTCCTTAGAGTCGAAGGTCAGCCCGGCCGACGGCTCCGTCTGGCCCGAGGGAGCCCCCTGCCGCGTGGAGGCGGCGCCAACCCGGTAGACGAATGGCTTGACGTGGCGGCTGGAGGGCGGCGCCTGCAAGCCGCCCAGGAGGGCCGCAACGACCGAGGGAGCCGGTGCGACGGGGTGGGTGAGGAAGAAGCTGCGCGGCTCCTCCCCAGAGGTCACTGGGGGATGTAGGGACGATGCCTGCTGCCCGTTCCCCGCCGGGCCGGTGGCGGTGTTGACGGCAGGCGACGGGGAACGACGAGGACGCCCGCCGACGGGAGCCGTCTGGACGACATGGGAAGCGAGGGCAGCTCGGCGCCCGGCGCGAGCCCGACGAGCGTCAGACATGGATGCGATGGTCGGAGAAGAATGAGACGACGGAAGGCAAATTCCGGCGCACCCCTACCTGGCGCGCCAAATGTCGGATTTCGGGTTCCGCGGACCCTTGAGGTTCAACACCGGGTGCGCGCGAGATTCAACCCTCTACCGGCTCGCTCCTCGCCAATCGCTAGGACCTAAACTACCAAACTGAACAGCGCAAGAGACACAAGATTTATACTGGTTCAAGCCACCATTGTGGTGTAATACCCTACTCTAGTGTGTGGTGTGGTGGATTGCCTCTTGGGCTGATGATGAACCATACAAGGCAGAACAGCCTCGTGAGGGTCTGTTCTTGGCTGGTGCTACTTGGTTCTGGCTCTTGGATTCTTGATCCGGTCTCTAGATATCTCTAGCCGGGGGTGGCTAGTCCTATTTTATAGGCGAAGGCCCTGGGCCTCCAAATATTGAGCGGGAAGGGCGCCAACAATTGGCCATTTTGAAGGGGAACAGCGGGTACACTTATCCTGACTAAAGTTGGTCCTCGCCTGTCAAAGGCTCTGGTGGTGACGCCGGCTTGGGCTCCACAATGACTTCCTTCCGACCGTTGGGCTGGTCTTGGTCTTGTTGCACCGAAATGGATGCCTTTGCTTGATGCTCTCGCCTGCGCTTGCTCCCTTTGCACCAAAGAGGAAAGGAGGACATCACATGGGCTGGCGCCTCGATCGCGCGCCTTGGTCGTCACGGCTTGCGTCATGGGTACCTCGCGAGGTACCCCGCCTTGAACTCTCTGCCTCCTCATGAGCCAGCCTGACAAGGCCATGCCTGAGGAAGCTCCTTGTCGTCCGCCCCACGAGGCTTGGCCCCTCGCGAGGGTCTTGAGCTTGTGTTGATGAAGATGGGCTGTGCTGGGCCTCCTTTGAGCCACGCCGCAGGCCGTAGGCAGGCAAGTCTGGGGACCCCCGTTCCCAGAACGCCGACAAAGACCCATCCGTTAGCTTAGCATAATGATCGTTCAGTTTTATTGCTACTACTTTCTTCATGTCATATATATATTCTTCTGACTATGAGATTATGCAACTCGCGGACACCGGAGGAATGCCTTGTGTGCTATCAAATGTCACAACGTAACTGGGTGATTATAAAGATGCTCTATAGGTATCTCCGAAGGTGTTTCTTGGGTTGGCATAGATCGAGATTAGGATTTGTCACTCCGAGTATCGGAGAGGTCTCTCTGGGCCCTCTTGGTAATGCACATCATATGAAGCCTTGCAAGCAATGTGACTAATGAGTTAGTTACGGGTTGATGCACTACGGAATGAGTAAAGAGACTTGCCGGTAACCAGATTGAACTAGGTATGAAGATACCAACGATCGAATCTCGGGCAAGTAACATACCGATGACAAAGGGAATAACGTATGTTGACATTGCGGTTCGACCGATAAAGATCTTCATAGAATATGTGGGAACCAATATGAGCATCCAGGTTCCACTATTGGTTATTGACCGGAGAGGTGTATCGGTCATGTCTACATAGTTCTGGACCCGTAGGGTCCGCACACTTAACGTTCGATGATGATATGTAGTATGTGAGTTATGTGAGACGACCACGACGCTACGATGGAGATCAAGGTTGTTGGGGAACGTAGTAATTTCGAAAATTTTCCTATGCACACGCAAGATCATGGTGATGGCATAGCAACGGGAGGGGAGAGTGTTGTCTACGTACCCTTGTAGACCGTTAAGCGGAAGCGTTATGACAACGCGGTTGATGTAGTCGTACGTCTTCACGAATCGACCGATCCAAGCACCGAACATACGGCACCTCCGTGTTCAGCACACGTCCAGCTCGATGACGTCCCCCGGGCTCCAATCCAGCGAAGTGTCGGGGATGAGTTCCGTCAGCACGACGGCGTGGTGACGATGATGATGTTCTACCGGCGCAGGGCTTCGCCTAAACTCCGCGACGATATGACCGAGGTGGAATATGGTGGAGGGGGGCACCGCACACGGCTAAGGAACGATCCGTAGATCAACTTGTGTGTCTATGGGGTGCCCCCTTCCCCGTATATAAAGGGGGAGAGGAGGAGGGGGCCGGCCAAGGGGGAGGCGCGCCCTAGGAGGGCAAACCTACTCCAAGTAGGTTTACCCCCTCCCTTCCCTATTAGGAGTAGGAGAGGGAAGGAAGAGAGGGGAGGGAAGAAGGAAAGGGGGCCATCCCCCCTCCCAATTCGGATTGGGCTTGGGGGGGGGGGGTGGTGGCGCCCCCTCCTTTGCTCCTTCTCCTTCCCTTCAACTAAGGCCCAATAAGGCCCATATACTTACCGGGGGTTCCAGTAACCTCCGGAACTCCCAGATAGTCCCAATCTCATCCGAACCTTTCCGCGCCCAAATATATCCGTCCAATATATCAATCTTTATGTCTCGACCATTTCGAGACTCCTCGTCATGTCCGTGATCACATCCGGACTCAACAACCTTCAAGACATCAAAACTTATAAACTCATAATAAAACTATCATCGTAACGTTAAGCGTGCGGACCCTACGGGTTCGAACTATGTAGACATGACCTAGAACTATTCTCGTCAATAACCAATAGTGGAACCTGGATGTTCATATTGGTTCCTACATATTCTACGAAGATCTTTATCGGTCAAACCGCATAACAACATACGTTGTTCCCTTTGTCATCAATATGTTACTTGCCCGAGATTCGATCGTCGGTATCCAATACCTAGTTCAATCTCGCTATCGACAAGTCTCTTTACTGCTCCGTAATACATCATTTCATAACTAACTCATTAGTTACAATGCTTGCAAGGCTTAGGTGATGAGTATTACCGAGAAGCCCAGAGATACCTCTCCGACAATCGGAGTGACAAAACCTAATCTCGAATTATGCCAACTCAACATGTACCTTTGGAGACACCTGAGAGCACCTTTATAATCACCCGATTCGCTGTGACATTTGGTAGCACACAAAGTGTTCCTCCGGTAAATGGGAGTTGCACAATCTCATAGTTGCAGGAACTTTGTATAAGTCATGAAGAAAGCAATAGCAACATACTAAACGATCAAGTGCTAAGCTAACGGAATGGGTCAAGTCAATCACATCATTCTCCTAATGATGTGATCCCATCAATCAAATGACAACACATGCCTATGGTTAGGAAACATAACCATCTTTGATCAATGAGCTAGTCAAGTAGAGGCATACTAGTGACACTATGTTTGTCTATGTATTCACACATGTATCATGTTTCCGGTTAATACAATTCTAGCATGAATAATAAACATTTATCATGATATGAGGAAATAAATAATAACTTTATTATTGCCTCTAGGGCATATTTCCTTCAGTCTCCCACTTGCACTAGAGTCAATAATCTAGATTACATAGTAACCATTCTAACACCCATGGAGTCTTGGTGCTGATCATGTTTTGCTCGTGAGAGAGGCTAAGTCAACGGGTCTGCAACATTCAGATCCATATGTATCTTGCAAATCTCTATGTCTCCCACTTGGACTTGGTCCTGAATGGAATTGAAGCGTCTCTTGATGTGCTTGGTCCTCTTGTGAAATCTGGATTCCTTTGCCAAGGCAATTGCACCAAGATTGTCACGAAGATCTTCATTGGTCCCGATGCACTAGGTATAACACCTAGATCGGAAATGAACTCCTTCATCCGCACTCCTTCATTTGTCGCTTCGAAGCAGCTATGTACTCGCTTCACATGTAGATCCCGCCACGACGCTTTGTTTAGAACTGCACCAACTTACAGCTCCACCGCTTAATAAAAATACATATCCGGTTTGCGATTTAGAATCGTCCGGATCGGTGTCAAAGCTTGCATCGACGTAACCATTTACAACTAGCTCTTTGTCACCTCCATATACGAGAAACATATCCTTAGTCCTTTTCGTATTTCAGATGTTCTTGACCGCTGTCCAAAGGACCCACTCTGGATTACTTTGGTACCTCCCCGCCAAACTAATAGCAAGGCACACATCAGTGCAGTACACAGATTGCATACATGATAGAGCCTATGGCTGAAGCATAGGGAACTCCTTTCATTTTCTCTCTATCTTCTGCAGTGGTCGGGCATTGAGTCTGACTCAACTTTATACCTTGTAATACAGGCAAGAACCCTTTCTTCGCCTGATCCATATTGAACCTTTTCAACACTTTATCAAGGCACACTTTGCGAAAGTCCAATCAAGCGTCTTGATCTATCTCTGTAGATCTTAATGCCCAATATGTAAGCAGCTTCACCGAGGTCTTTCATTGAAAAACTTTTATTCAAGTATACTTTTATGCTATCCAGAAATTCTATATCATTTCCAATCAACAATATGTCATCCACATATAATATTAGAAATGCTACAGAGCTCCCACTCACTTTCTTGTAAATACAGGCTTCTCCAAAAGTCTGTATAAAACCATATGCTTTGATCACACTATCAAAGCGTTTATTCCAACTCCGAGAGGCTTGCACTAGACCATAGATTGATCGCTGGAGCTTGCACACTTTGTTAGCTCCCTTAGGATCTACAAAACCCTCCGGTTGCATCATATACAACTCTTCTTCCAGAAATCCATTCAAGAATGCAGTTTTTACATTCATCTGCCAAATTTCATAACCACAAAATGCGGCAATCGCTAACATGATTCGGACAGACTTAAGCATCGCTACAGGTGAGAAAGTCTCATCGTAGTCAACCCCTTGAACTTGTCGAAAACCTTTCGCAACAAGTCGAGCTTTATAGACAGTTATATTACCGCCAGCGTCGGTCTTCTTCTTAAAGATCCATTTATTCTCAATGGCTTGCCGATCATCGGGCAAGTCAACCAAAGTCCAATCTTTGTTCTCATACATGGATCCCATCTTAGATTTCATGGCCTCTAGCCATTTTGCGGAATCTGGGCTCATCATCGCTTCCTCATAGTTCGTAGGTTCATCATGGTCAAGTAACCCGACTTCCGTAACAGGATTACCGCACCACTCAGTGCGGATCTTACTCGTAGACCCACGAGGTTCAGTAGACACTTGATCTGAAGTTTCATGATCAATATCATTAGCTTCCTCACTAATTGGTGTATTTGTCACAGGAACTGATTTCTATGATGAACTACTTTCCAATAAGGGAGCAGGTACCGTTACCTCATCAAGTTCTACTTTCCTCCCACAAACTCATTTCGAGAGAAACTCCTTCTCTAGAAAGGATCCATTCTTAGCAACGAATGTCTTGCCTACGGATCTGTGATAGAAGGTGTACCCAACAGTCTCTTTTGGGTATCCTATGAAGACACATTTCTTCGATTTGGGTTCGAGCTTATCTGGTTGAAGTTTTTTCACATAAGCATCGCAGCCCCAAACTTTAAGAAACGACAACTTTGGTTTCTTGCCAAACCACAGTTCATGAGGTGTCATCTCAACGGATTTTGATGGTGCCCTATTTAACGTGAATGCGGCCGTCTCTAAAGCATAACCCCAAAACGATAGCGGTATATTAGTAAGAGACATCATAGATCGCACCATATCTAGTAAAGCACGATTACGACGCTCGACACACCATTACTGTTGTGGTGTTCCGGCGGCGTGAGTTGCTAAACTATTCCACATTGTTTCAAATGTAGACCAAACTCGTAACTCAAATATTCTCCTCCACGATCAGATCGTAGAAACTTTATTTTCTTGTTATGATGATTTTCAACTTCACTCTGAAATTCTTTGAACTTTTCAAATGTTTCAGACTTGTGTTTTATTAAGTAGATATACCCATATCTGCTCAAATCATCTGTGAAAGTGAGAAAATAACGATATCGGCCATGAGCTTCAACATTCATCGGACCACATACATCTGTATGTATGATTTCCAACAAATCTGTTGCTCTCTCCATAGTACCGGAGAACGATGTTTTAGTCATCTTGCCCATGAGGCACGGTTCGCAAGTACCAAGTGATTCATAATCAAGTGATTCCAAAAGTCCACCAGTATGGAGTTTCTTCATGCGCTTTACACCGATATGACCTAAACAGCAGTGCCACAAATAAGTTGCACTATCATTATCAACTCTGCATCTTTTGGCTTCAACATTATGAATATGTGTATCACTACTATCGAGATTCAATAAAAATAGACCACTCTTCAAGGGTGCATGACCATAAAAGATATTACTCATATAAATAGAACAACCATTATTCTCTGATTTAAATGAATAACCATCTCGCATCAAACAAGATCCAGATATAATGTTCATGCTCAACGCTCGCACCAAATAACAATTATTCAGGTCTAAAACTAATCGCGAAGGTAGATGTAGAGGTAGCGTGCCGACCGCGATCACATCGACTTTGGAACCGCTTTCCCACGCCAGCATCGTCACTCGTCCTGGCCGCTGCTCGCTTATTCCGTAGTCCCCATTTCGAGTTGCAAATATTAGCAATGTAACCAAGATCAAATACCCAAAAGCTACTACGAGCTCTAGTTAGGTACACATCAATAAGATGTATATCACATATACCTTTGTTCACTTTGCCATCCTTCTTATCCGCCAAATACTTGGGGCAGTTCCGCTTCAAAGGACCATGCGCTTGCAATAGAAGCACTCGGTTTCAGTGCTTAGGTCCGACTTGGGTTTCTTCTCTTGAGCAAAGAACTTGCTTGTCTGTTCTTCTTGAAGTTCCTTCTTGTTCCCTTTGCCCTTTTCTTGAAACTAGTGGTCTTGTTAACCATCAACACTTGATGCTCCTTCTTGATTTCTACCTCCGCAGCCTTTAGCATTGCGAAGAGCTCGGGAATTGTCTTGTTCATCCCTTGCATATTATAGTTCATCACAAAGCTCTTGTAGCTTGGTGGCAGTGATTGGAGAATTCTGTCAATGACGCTATCATCCGGAAGATTAACTCCCAGTTGAATCAAATGATTATTATACCCAGACATTTTGAGTATATGCTCATTGACAGAACTATTCTCCTCCATCTTGCAGCTGTAGAACTTATTGGAGACTTCATATCTCTCAATCCGGGCATTTGCTTGAAATATTAACTTCAACTCCTGGAACATCTGTAGGATCGAAGAAGGTGAGAGTGTCTAGAGGGGGGGTGATTAGACTACTCGACAAGATAAAAATTATGCCTTTTGACAAAGACAAGTTTTTGGCAGATTTTGCATAACATACACAAGTCAAGTAGCATACTACATATGCAATTCTAGAGTATGGGCAGCGGAAAGTAAATTGCACAAGTAGTAAAGAGAAGTGGAGAAGATCAAACGCAATTTGGAGACACGGAGATTTTTCTCGTGGTTCCGATAGGTGGTGCTATCGTCAATCCACGTTGATGGAGACTTCAACCCACGGAGGGTAACGGCTGCGAGAGTCCACGGAGGGCTCCACCCACGAAGGGTCCACGAAGAAGCAACCTTGTCTATGCCATCATGGCCTACGCCCACGGAGGGCTAGCCTTACTCGGGGTAGATCTTCACGAGTAGGCGATCTCCTTGCCCTTACAAACTTCTTGGTTCAACTCCACATCTTGACGGAGGCTCCCAGCGACACCTAACCAATCTAGGAGGCACCACCCTCCAAAAGGTAATAGATGGTGTTGATGATGATGAACTCCTTGCTCTTGTGCTTCAAATGATAATCTCCCCAACACTCAACTCTCCTCACCGATTTGGCTGTGGTGGAAGAAAGGATTGAGTGGAAAGCAACTTGGGAAGGCTAGAGATCAAGCTTCATATGGTGGGAGTGGAGCAACTTGATCTCAACACAAGGGTAGGTAGTTCTCTTGTCGAAATGTAAGGTAGGAGTGGTAGTTCTTTCGATGGCTCTCTCCACGAATGAAGAGGGGTGGAGGGTATTTATAGCCTCCACACAAATCCAACCGTTACACACATTTGACCAATCTCGGTCAGACCGAAGTTGACAACTCGGTGAGACCGAAAGTTCAAATCATGTGAACATTGGGATTTTCGGTGGGACCGAAAATACAAACTCGGTGAGTCCGATTCGTGTAAAGACAAGAGCTTGCCAATCTCGGTGGGACCGACTTCATCATCTCGGTGACACCGATTTGATGACGAAGATTCTGAAGCTTGGCAACTCAAGTTTCGGTGAGACCGAGTTCAGAATTGGAAAATCCGAGATTTCAAGGGTTTGGCTATATGGCTGAGGTGGTTCATCTCGGTGTGACTGGGTTTGGAATATCGGTGGGACCGAGATTACTTATGAGTGTATATGGCAGTGAGAGTTGCTGATAGTTTAGGAGATGTATCACTAAGCACTTTGAGCAACCAGATCATCATCATAACCTCATCCCCTTTTAATAGTATTGGCTTTCCTATGGACTCAATGCCAGAATTATCACGAAAGCTTTGACAAACATGTAGTACACAGGCTCCCCCTACAAGTGTGCAAGATTTTCATAAATTATGTGCCTTATTTTGTGATAATTCTGTCTTTCTTTCAGCAAGCTTTGATGTCTTATTTTGTGTGTTGCCATCAATTACCAAAAAGGGGGAGATTGAAAGCACATTTGCTCCCTGGGTGGTTTTGGTAATTAATGACAACATACTTTGTGGTTGGACTAATGCTTTCATCAAGTATGTTTCAGAAATTCAATCACATTGGCATGGCAAAAGGATCAAGAGGTGGACCCTCAAAATGCCAAGGCAAGCATTGGCAAAAGCTCAAGACTCCATTTTGGTTTAGTGATCCAAGATCACATTGAGTCCATAGGAAAGCCAATACTATTAAAAGGGATGAGGTTATGATGATGATCCGTTGCTCAAAGTGCTTAGTGATACATCTCCTAAACTATCAAGAACTCTCACCGCCATATACACTCATAAGTAATCTCGGTCCCACCGATATTCCAAACCCAGTCACACCAAGATGAACCACCTCAGCCATATAGCCAAACCCTTGAAATCTCGGATTTTCCGATTTTGAACTCGGTCTCACCGAAACTTGAGTTGCCAAGCTTCAGAATCCTTCATCATCAAATCGGTGTCACCGAGATGATGAAGTCATCCCACCGAGATTGGCAAGCTCATGTCTTTACACGAATCGGACTCACCGAGTTTGTATTTTCGGTCCCACTCGAAAATCCCAACGCTCACATGATTTGAACTTTCGGTCTCACCGAGTTGTCAACTTCGGTCCGACCGAGATTGGTCAAATGTGTGTAACGGTTGATTTTGTGTGGAGGCTATAAATACCCTCCACCCCTCTTCATTCATGAAGAGAGCCATCAGAAAGAACTACCACTCCTACCTTACATTTCTGAGAAGAGAACTACCTACCCTTGTGTTGAGATCAAGTTGCTCCACTCCCACCATATGAAGCTTGATCTCTAGCCTTCCCAAGTTGCTTCCCACTCAATCCTTTCTTCCACCACAGCCAAATCAGTGAGGAGAGTTGAGTGTTGGGGAGATTATCATTTGAAGCACAAGAGCAAGGAGTTCATCATCATCAACACCATCTATTACCTTTTGGAGGGTGGTGCCTCCTAGATTGGTTAGGTGTCGCTTGGGACCCTCCACAAGATGTGGAGTTGAACCAAGAAGTTTGTAAGGGCAAGGAGATCGCCTACTTCGTGAAGATCTACCATGAGTAAGGCTAGCCTCCGTGGGCGAGGCCATGATGGCATAGACAAGGTTGCTTCTTCGTGGACCCTTCGTGGGTGGAGCCTCCGTGGACTCTCGCAGCCGCTACCCTCCGTGGGTTGAAGTTCCATCAACGTGATTGACGATAGCACCACCTATCGGAACCACGAGAAAATCTCCGTGTTCCAAATTGCGTTTGATCTTCTCCACTTTCTTTACTACTTGTGCAATTTACTTTCCGCTGCCCATACTCTAGAATTGCATATGTAGTATGCTACTTGACTTGTGTATGTTATGCAAAATCTGCCAAAACTTGTCTTTGTCAAAAGGCATAATTTTTATCTTGTCGAGTAGTTCAATCACCCTCTAGACACTCTCACCTTCTTCGATCCTACAATTGGTATCGAGCATTGGTCTCCATTGCTTTGGTTTACACACCATTGGAGGAAGATGGACGTGTTCACGCTTGGGAGTGTTAGTCATAGAGTGCCTATTCTTAATGGAGTGTCCTATAACTCGTGGAGGATTGAAATGCTTATTATCTTTAAGATGTATAACTTGCGCAAATATGTTGAAACCCCATATGTGCCTCCATTTGACCCCTTGCACCCTACCATGGATGAAGAGCTTGATTTGCTTCGTAACCTTAGAACTATAAATATTATCATTAGAGGGTTACCCGATAACTTGCTTAAGCTCGTCACCAACTTTGAGTGCGCCTATGCTATGTGGAAGTTCTTGGAAGAACTTTATCCGGACTGCTCCTTGAGAGGTCTTGATGAAATTCTATACAAGACTATTGAATTTGATATGATGCGCCCCAATGATCCCAACTTTGATAAATGCTTCTTTGAGCTTCGTGATCTCATGAAAAAGAAGGGTGATCCTTGTCTTATCAATGCTCTAATTAGAAATGCTCTTGTATTGCATTCCGATGATTATTGTCACATTGACAAAACTAATGCAAGTTGTTGTCAAATTGACCTAGGTGTTGATGATGAACTATCTATGGGTCAATATGATGATGAGCATGAGCATGATGATGATTACTCCGATTCGGACACCGAGCTAGACAAGATCATGAAGAGTCTCAATCTTATGGCGAATCTAAGAGACTACATATCCGGCAGAAAAGAGTGGATTCTTGATAGTGGATGCACCGATCACATGACCGGAGATGAAGACATGTTTCGAGAGCTTGCAAAGAACGATGGTCCACGCAAGTATGTGACTTTTGGAGACAACTCCAAGGGTAAGGTACTTGGCCTTGGTAAGGTGGCCATATCTCATGATAGCTCTATTCAAAATGTCATGCTTGTTGAATCACTTGGATACAATTTACTTTCCGTGTCTAGATTAGCTGACTTTGGATTCAATGTGCTATTCACCGAAGTAGATTGCCAAGTCTTTCATCGTGACAATCATAACATGGCATTTACCGGTATCCTTAGAGGTGATCTATATATTGTTGATTTCACTAAGAAAGCCCAACCTAGAACTTGCTTCATTGCTAAATCCGCTAAAGGTTGGTTATGGCATAGAAGGCTTGGACATGTTGGTATGCGTAATCTAGACAAGCTAATCAAAGGTGATCATATTCTTGGTGTTAAAGATGTTTTCTTTGACAAAGATAGACTTTGTAGTGCTTGTCAGGCAGGAAAACAAGTAGGTGGAAGTCATCCGTGAAGAACATCATGACCACAAGGAGACCGCCGAGCTTCTTCATATGGATCTCTTCGGTCCCAATGCTTACAAAAGCCTTGGTGGTAACTCCTTTGGTCTAGTTATAGTTGATGATTATTCCAGATTTACGTGGGTATTTTTCCTTGATGACAAATCGCAGGTTCAGAGAATCTTCAAAACCTTTGCCAGAAAGGCCCAAAATCAATTTGAGGTGAAGATCAAGAAAGTTCGGAGTGACAATGGAACGGTGTTCAAGAACGCCCATGTAGACTCTTTTCTCGATGAGGAAGGGATTCTACATGAGTTCTCGGCTACGTACACTCCTCAACAAAATGGAGTTGTTGAGAGGAAGAACCGAACGCTCATAGAGATGGCGAGAACGATGCTTGATGAATACAAGACACCGAAGCACTTTTGGGGTGAAGCGGTCGAGACAGCTTGTCATGCTATCAACATGCTTTATCTTCATAAGCTCCTCGGCAAGACATCATACGAGCTCCTCACCGGTAACAAACCCCAAGTGGGATACTTTCGTGTCTTTGGTTCGAAATGCTATATCCTTGATAAGCATCGTCAGTCTAAATTTGCTCCTAAAACTCATGAAGGCTTTTTCCTCGGTTATGGATCAAACTCCCACACCTACCGTGTCTACAATAATTTCACCCAAAGGTTGAAGAGACGGTAGATGTGAAGTTTGATGAATCTAATGGCTCGCAAGTAGAGCAAATGCCTATTGATGTAGGAGACAAGGACCCATCGGAAGCCATCCAAGATTTATCTATTGGAATGATCCGTCCCATGGAAGTGAAGGAGAGTACCTCATCTACATATGTGGAGCCCCCTACCTCACGGCAAGATGAACCTCAAGGCAACATGGAGGCCTCCACAAGTGGAACTCACCAAGATGAGGAAGTGCAACAAGAAGATTCACCACAACCTCCTTCTCCACCGCCTCAAGACAACACCAACAACAATGAAGAAGAAGAAGAGGAAGATGAGGATAATGAGGAAGCTCAGCCACAACCACAACAAAAGCTATCCCGAGTCCGAGCAAGAGTCAAGAAAAATCATCCCGTGGAACAAATGATGAACGACATCGACTCCGGGAGAATTACTCGCTCTAAAACTCGCTTAGCTAACTTTTGTGAGCATTACTCATTTATCTCTAGTCTTGAACCTATGAAGGTAGAAGAAGCACTTGAAGACCCGGATTGGGTGAACGCTATGCACGAAGAGCTACACAACTTCGAGAGGAACAATGTATGGACTTTGGTAGAGAAGCCCAAGGATGATCAAAACGTCATTGGAACCAAATGGGTGTTTCGGAACAAGCAAGATGAAGATGGACAAGTCATCCGCAACAAGGCTCGTGTCGTAGCTCAAGGTTACACACAAGTCGAAGGTATGGACTATGGTGAGACCTATGCCCCCGTTGCTAGACTTGAGTCCATTCGCATTCTTCTTGCTTATGCCAATCACCATGACATTACTCTCTATCAAATGGATATTAAAAGTGCTTTCCTAAATGGTGAAATTGAGGAGGAAGTATTTGTGAAACAACCTCCCGGATTTGTGAATCCTAAAAAGCCTAATCATGTTTAAAAGTTGCATAAAGCTCTTTATGGCCTTAAACAAGCTCCTAGAGCTTGGTACAAATGCTTGACTAGCTTTCTTCTTGAAAAAGGCTTTGAGATTGGAAAAATAGACTCAACGCTATTCACGAAAAGGGTTGATGGTGAACTATTTGTGTGCCAAATATATGTTGATGATATTATCTTTGGTTCAACTAACCCTCTTTTTAGCGAGAAGTTTGGAAAGCTCATGTCGGAGAAGTATGAGATGTCCATGATGAGTGAACTCAAATTCTTCCTTGGGTTGCAAATCAAGCAATCTAAGGAGGGTACCTTTGTCTCACAAACAAAGTACACCAAGGATCTCTTCAAGAAGTTCAACATGCAAGAAAGCAAAGGTATGAGAACCCCCATGCCTACAAGTGGACATAATGACTTGACAAAAGATGGAGAACCTGTTGATCAAAAGGTTTACCGATCTATGATTGGTTCTCTACTATATCTCTGTGCTTCTCGTCCTGATATAATGTTGAGTGTATGCATGTGTGCTCGATATCAAGCAGCCCCTAAAGAATGTCATCTTAAAGCTGTTAAAAGAATTGTGAGATATTTGATACACACACCAAACTTTGGCATTTGGTATCCTAAGAGGGCCTCTTTCGACCTTGTTGGCTATTCCGACTCGGACTATGCCGGTGACAGGGTTGATAGAAAGTCAACTTCGGGTACGTGTCAATTCCTTGGTCGATCCCTTGTATCTTGGTCCTCCAAGAAACAAAATTCGGTATCATTATCCACCGCCAAGCGTAATATATTGCTGCTGGTTCATGTTGTGCTCATTGCTATGGATGACACAAACGCTTAAGGATTATGGGATACATGTGAGACATGTTCCTTTGCTTTGTGACAATGAGAGTGCGATTAAGATTGGACACAATCCAAAGGCAACACTCTCGCATACTAAACATATTGAAGTTCGCCACCATTTTATTCGTGATCACATTGCCAAGGGTGACATCAATCTTAAGCATGTTCGTCGACAAACAACTTGCAGATATCTTTACAAAACCTCTTGATGAGAAAGTGTTTTGTCGCTTAAGGAGTGAGTTGAACATCATTAATGCTTCAAACTTGGAGTGAAAATTCCATTGATGCATGCAAGGCATGAGCCTACTTGACTAATCCTTGATATTTCTCTTATGATGATGATCATATGTCTTGGACACATTTGCCTCCTTGTATTGCATCTAACTCCTTGCGTACTTGGATGATCTACATTCCACAAGATTACCACACACTCAAATCTTGAGTAATCTTGTCATTGACCACGATCTAGCCCTTTGGGATGTTGAGTTCAAGGAACAAAATTCCACATATCCTTTTTGACACCTTATACATCTAGTATTTCACTCTTGTCATCTTGGATATCCTTGAGTATTTCCTTGCTTGCCTAACCCATGTAGGAAGATGAACTACACAAGTTGAAATGGTGCTCCAACTTCACATTCAATGAGCACCTACATCAAGTTCACCTACATGAACAAAGCAACAACAAGCCCAAGGTATGTTTTTCACATCTTTAAGGAGCTTTGCTCAAAGACATGAGTACAAGCAGCTTCATAAGATGTGATCACATCAAATGCTTAATCGAAAAATGGCAACCCCATTTTGAGCTTAAACGATGAGTATGACCTATGATCAAATGTTCTCATTTGACTCCTAAGTCAAAATACTCAAACATAGGTGACTTTGTCGCCGACCCCTATCTAGATGAAGTACATATGTTTTGGAGTTTTTTTATTTTCTCTTATGTTCTCTCATTGAGTTTTCATTTTTTTTACTTCATCTAGGAACCTTTTCATTTCTATTCTTCTGTCTTTGTGAATATCTTTTTGGCTCTGATCAATTCCTCGAAAATCATTTACAAATTCATTGCAAATCCTTTGAAACATTCCTTGCAAAGTGAGCTGAATTATTTCAGTATTTCCTTGAATTAAACTCAAGGTCACCGACTTAAATATTTCGGTCTAACCGAAAAGGATCTGCCCTAAGTCCATGACTTTCGGACCCACCGATCCATCTTATTTCGGTGCCACCGATTTTTCCTTGATATTTTCTTCTGCAGCTCCACTCAATGATTCTCTATGTATGTTTCATATTGCCCTGTTGTGATTCTTAAGGATCCCACTTCTTTCTTTCCACCTTCCCTGACCTTCCTAGTTTGCTGTCCTTTTCGGCACTTGATGTCAAAGGGGGAGAAGACTTAGGGGGAGAAGAGAAGATTTAGGGGGAGAAGAAGAGCAATCTTACCTTAAGGGGGAGAGAATCACATCAAAGCTTTGCCGTGTTCCACATTAGATATTACAACATCTCATATGCTCCATGACGTTCAAAACATCGTTGAAGACCCGGTTCTAAGCCGTAAAGCATGGCACACTGAACTATAGAGTAGTCATCGCTTTGCTCGCCAGACGCTCACAACATCCGTGTTGCTCCTACAAAGAGGCTCGGCACCCAGCGGTGCTTCCAGGGCGTAATTCTTCTGGCAGCAATGAGGATAATCCTCAAGTTACGGACCCAGTCCGTGTAATTGCTACCATCATCTTTCAACTTAGCTTTCTCAAGGAACGCATTAAAATTCAACGGAACAACAACACGAGCCATCTATCTACAACAAACATAGACAAGCAAAATACTATCAGGTACTAAGTTCATGATAAATTTAAGTTCAATTAATCATATTACTTAAGAACTCCCACTTAGACAGACATCTCTCTAGTCATCTAAGTGATCACGTGATCCAAATCAACTAAACCATAACCGCTCATCATGTGAGATGGAGTAGCTTTCAATGGTGAACATCTCTATGTTGATCATATCTACTATATGATTCATGCTCGACTTTTCGATCTCCGTGTTCCGAGGCCATATCTGCATATGCTAGGCTCGTCAAGTTTAACCTGAGTATTCTGCGTGTGCAAAAACTGGCTTGCACCCGTTGTAGATGGACGTAGAGCTTATCACACCCGATCATCACATGGTGTCTGGGCACGACGAACTTTGGCAACGGTGCATACTCAGGGAGAACTCTTCTTGATAATTTTAGTGAGAGATCATCTTAAAATGCTACCGTCAATGAAAGCAAGATAAGATGCATAAAGTATAAACATCACATGCAAACAATATAAGTGATATGATATGGCCATCATCATCTTGTGCTTGTGATCTCCATCTCCGAAGCACCGTCGTGATCACCATCATCACCGGCGCGACACCTTGATCTCCGTCGTAGCATCGTTGTCGTTTACGCCATCTATTGCTTCTACGACTATCGCTACCGCTTAGTGATAAAGTAAAGCAATCACAGGGCATTTGCATTTCATACAATAAAGCGACAATCATATGGCTCCTGCCAGTTGCCGATAACTTCGGTTACAAAACATGATCATCTCATACAATAAAATATAGCATCACGTCTTGGCCATATCACATCACAACATGCCCTGCAAAAACAAGTTCGATGTCCTCTACTTTGTTGTTGCAAGTTTTACGTGGCTGCTACGGGCTGAGCAAGAACCGTTCTTACCTACGCATCAAAACCACAACGATAGTTTGTCAAGTTGGTGCTGTTTTAACCTTTGCAAGGACCGGGCGTAGCCACACTCGGTTCAACTAAAGTTGGAGAAACTGACACCCGCTAGTCACCTGTGTGCAAAGCACAGCGGTAAAACCAGTCTCGCGTAAGCGTACACGTAATGTAGGTCCGGGCCGCTTCATCCAACAATACCGCCGAACCAAAGTATGACATGCTGGTAAGTAGTATGACTTGTATCGCCCACAACTCACTTGTGTTCTACTCATGCATATAACATCAACGCATAAAACCTGGCTCGGATGCCACTGTTGGGGAACATAGTAATTTCAAAAAATTTCCTACACACACGCAAGATCATGGTGATGGCATAGCAACGAGAGGGGAGAGTGTTGTCTACATAGCATCGTAGACCGTTAAGCGGAAGCGTTATGACAACGCGGTTGATGTAGTCGTACGTCTTCATGAATCGACCGATCCAAGCACCGAACGTACGGCACCTCCGTGTTCAGCACACGTCCAATTCGATGACGTCCCCTGGGCTCCAATCCAGCGAAGTGTCGGGGATGAGTTCCGTCAGCACGACGGCGTGGTGACGATGATGATGTTCTATCGCGCAGGGGCTTCGCCTAAACTCATGACGATATGACCGAGGTGGAATATGGTGGAGGGGGGCACCGCACATGGCCAAGGAACGATCCGTAGATCAACTTGTGTGTCTATGGGGTGCCCCCTTCCCCGTATATAAAGGGGGAGAGGAGGAGGGGGCCGGCCAAGGGGAGGCGCGCCTAGGAGGGGGAAACCTACTCCAAGTAGGTTTGCCCTCCCTTCCTATTAGGAGTAGGAGAGGAAGGAAGAGAGGAGGAAAAGGAAGGGGGCGGCCCCCTCCCACCCGGATTAGGCTTGGGGGCCCTCCTTTGATCCTTCTCCTCCCTTCCACTAAGGCCCAATAAGGCCCATATACTTACCGGGGGGGGGGGGTTCGGTAACCTCCGGAACTCCCAGATAGTCCCAATCTCATCCGAAACCTTTCCGGTGTCCAAATATATCCGTCCAATATATCAATCTTTATGTCTCGACCATTTCGAGACTCCTCGTCATGTCCGTGATCACATCTGGGACTCCGAACAACCTTCGGTACATCAAAACTTATAAACTCATAATAAAACTGTCATCGTAACGTTAAGCGTGAGGACCCTAAGGGTTCGAGAACTATGTAGACATGACCTAGAACTATTCTCGGTCAATAACCAATAGCGGAACCTGGATGTTCATATTGGTTCCTACATATTCTACGAAGATCTTTATCGGTCAAACCGCATAACAACATACGTTGTTCCCTTTGTCATCGGTATGTTACTTGCCCGAGATTCGATCGTCGGTATCCAATACCTAGTTCAATCTCATTACCGCAAGTCTCTTTACTCGTCCGTAATACATCATTTCATAACTAACTCATTAGTTACAATGCTTGCAAGGCTTAGGTGATGAGTATTACCGAGAAGGCCCGAGATACCTCTTCGACAATCGGAGTGACAAAACCTAATCTCGAATTATGCCAACTCAACATGTACCTTTGGAGACACTCAGAGAGCACCTTTATAATCACCCGATTCGTTGTGACGTTTGGTAGCACACAAAGTGTTCCTCCGTAAACGGAGTTGCACAATCTCATAGTTGCAGAACTTTGTATAAGTCATGAAGAAAGCAATAGCAACATACTAAACGATCAAGTGCTAAGCTAACGGAATGGGTCAAGTCAATCACATCATTCTCCTAATGATGTGATCCCATCAATCAAATGACAACACATGCCTTTGGTTAGGAAACATAACCATCTTTGATCAATGAGCTAGTCAAGTATGGGCATACTAGTGACACTATGTTTGTCTATGTATTCACACATGTATCATGTTTCCGGTTAATACTATTCTGGCATGAATAATAAACATTTATCATGATATGAGGAAATAAATAATAACTTTATTATTGCCTCTAGGGCATATTTCCTTCAAAGTTGTCAAGCCGGTGATGATGGAGATCATGACGTTGCTTCGGTGATGGAGATCGAAAGCACAAGATGATGATGGCCATATCATGCACATATTTTGATTGCATGCAATGTTTATCTTTATGCATCTTCCTTTGCTTAGTAAGGTGGTAGCATTATAAGATGATCCCTTACTAAAATTTCAAGGTATAAGTGTTCTCCCTAAGTATGTACCGTTGCGAAAGTTCTTCGTGCTGAGACACCACGTGATGATTGGGTGTGATAAACCCTACGTTCAAATACAATGGGTGCAAGCCGGTTTTGCACATGTGGAATACTCGGGTTAAACTTGACGAGCCTAGCATATACAGATATGGCCTCGGAACACTGGAGACCAAAAGGTCAAAGGTGAATCATATAGTAGATATGATAAACATAGAGATGTTCACCATTGGTGACTACTCCATATCATGTGATGATCGGACATGGTTTAGTTGATTTGGATGACATATCATTTAGATGACTTGAGGGATGTCTATCTAAGTGGGAGTTCTTAAGTAATACGATTAATTGAACTTAATTTATCATGAACTTAGTCCTGATAGTTTTTGCATATCTATGTTGTAGATCAATGACCCGTGCTACCGTTCCCTTGAATTTTAATGTGTTCCTAGAGAAAGCTAAGTTGAAAGACGATGGTAGCAACTACACGGATTGGGTCTGTAACTTGAGGATATCCTCATTGCTGCACAGAAGAATTATGTCCTTGATGCACCGCTAGGTGCAAGTCCTGCTGCAGGAGAAGAAGCTGACGTTGTGAACGCGTGGCAAGCTCGATCTGATGACTACTCGTTAGTTCACTGTGCCATGCTTTATGGCTTAGAATCGAGACTTCAAAGACGTTTTGAACGTAATGGACCATATGAGATGTTCCAGGAGTTGAAGTTAATATTTCAAGCAAATGCCCGAGTTGAGAGATATGAAGTCTCCAACAAGTTCTATAGCTGCAAGATGGAGGAGAATGGTTCTATTAGTGAACACATACTCAGAATGTCTGGGTACCATAATCACTTGACTCAGTTGGGAGTTAATCAGATGATTGTGTCATTGACAGAGTTCTTCAATCACTGCCACCAAGCTACAAAGGCTTTGTGACGAACTACAATATGCAAGGGATGGGAAAGACTATTCCCGAGCTCTTCGCGATGCTGAAGGCCGCGAGGTAGAAATCAAAAGGGGCATCAAGTGTTGATGGTTAACAAGACCACTGGTTTCAAGAAGAAGGGCAAGGGTAAAAGAAGGGGAACTTGAATGACAAGCAAGTTGTCACTCCCAGGAAGAAACCCAAAGCTGGACCCAAGCCTGAAACTAAGTGCTTCTACTGCAAAGGGACTGGTCACTAGAAGCGGAACTGCCCCAAGTATTTGGTGGATAAGAAGGGTGGCAAAATGAACAAAGGTATATTTGATACACATGTTATTCATGTGTACCTTACTAATTCTCGTAGTAGTGCCTGGGTATTTGATACCGGTTAGGTTGCTCATATTTGTAACTCGAAGCAGGGACTACGGATTAAACGAAGATTGGCTAAGGACGAGGCGACGATGCGCGTCAGAAATGGTTCCAAGGTCGATGTGATCGCCGTCGGCACGCCACCTCTACATCTACCTTCGGGATTAGTTTTAGACCTGAATGATTGTTATTTGGTGCCAGCGTTGAGCATGAACATTATAGCTAGATCTTGTTTAGTGCAAGATGGTTATTCATTTTAATCAGAGAATAATGGTTGTTCTATTTATATGAGTAATATATTTTATGGTCATGCACCCTTGAAGAGTGGAATATTTCTGTTGAATCTTGATCGTGATGATACACATATTCATAATATTGATGCCAAAATATGCAAAGTTGATAATGATAGTGCAACTTATTTGTGGCACTGCCGTTTGGCTCATATCAGTGTAAAGCGCATGAAGAAACTCCATAAAGATGGACTTTTGGAATCACTTGATTATGAATCATTTGATACTTGTGAACCATGCCTTATGTGTAAGATGACTAAAACTCCGTTCTCCGGAACAATGGAACGAGCTAGTGACTTACTGGAAATAATACATACCGATGTATGCGGTCCAATGAGTGTTGATGCTCGTGGCGGGTATCGTTATTTTCTGACCTTCACAGATGATTTGAGTAGATATGGGTTCTACTTAATGAAACACAAGTTTGAAACATTTGAAAAGTTCAAAGAATTTCAGAGTGAAGTGGAGAATCATCGTAACAAGAAAATAAAGTTTCTATGATCTGATCGTGGAGGAGAATATTTGAGTTTCGAGTTTGGCCTTCATTTAAAACAATGTGGAATAGTTTCACAGCTCATGCCACCTGGAACACCACAACGTAATGGTGTGTTCGAACATCGTAACTGCACTTTATTGGATATGGTGCGATCTATGATGTCTCCTACCAATTTACCACTATCGTTTTGGGGTTATGCATTAGAGACAGCTGCATTCACTTTAAACAGGGCACCATCAAAGTCCATTGAGACGACACCGTATGAACTGTGGTTTGGCAACAAACCTAAGCTGTCATTTCTTAAATTTGGGGTTGCGATGCTTATGTTAAAAGGCTTCATCCTGATAAGATTGAACCCAAATCGGAGAAGTGTGTCTTCATAGGATACTCTAAGGAAACAATTGGGTACACCTTCTACCACAAGTCCGAAGGCAAAATCTTTGTTGCTAAAAACGAAACCTTTCTAGAGAAGGAGTTTCTCTCGAAAGAAGTGAGTGGGAGGAAAGTAGAACTTGATGAGGTAATTATACCGGCTCTCAATTTGGAAAGTAGTTCATCCGAGAAATCTGTTCCCGTGACGCCTCCACCAGCTGGAGAAGAAACTAATGATAATGATCATGAAACTTCAGATCAAGTTGCTACAGAACCGCGTAGGTCAACCAGAGCATGATCCGCACCAGAGTGGTACAGTAATCCTGTTCTGGAGGTCATATTACTTGACCATGACGAACCTATGAATTATGAAGAAGCTATGATGAGCCCTGATTACAATAAATGGCTTGATGCCATGAAATCTGAGATAGGATCCATGTATGAGAACAAAGTGTGGACTTTGGTGGATCTGCCCGATGATCAGCGACCCATAGAAACTAAATGGATCTTCAAGAAAAAGACTGACGCTAATGGTAATGTTACTATCTATAAAGCTCGACTTGTTGCAAAAGGTTTTCGACAAGTTCAAGGAGTTGACTACGATGAGACTTTCTCACCCGTAGCGATGCTTAAGTCTATTTGAATCATGTGAGCAATTGCCGCATTTTTGTGATTATGAAATCTGGCAAATGGATGTCAAGACTACATTCCTTAATGGATTTCTTAAAGAAGAGTTGTATATGATGCAACCAGAAGGTTTTGTCGATCCTCAAGGTGCTAACAAAGTGTGCAAGCTCCAGCGATCCATTTATGGACTGGTGCAAGCATCTCGGAGTTAGAATATACGCTTTGATGAGATGATCAAAGCATATGGTTTTATATAGACTTTTGGAGAAGCCTGTATCTACAAGAAAGTGAGTGGGAGCTCTATAGCATTTCTAATATTATATGTGGATGACATATTGTTGATTGGAAATGATGTAGAATTTCCGAATAGCATAAAAGGATACTTGAATAAGAGTTTTTCAATGAAAGACCTCGGTGAAGCTGCTTATATATTGGGCATCAAGATCTATAGAGATAGGTCAAGACGCTTGATAGGACTTCCACAAAGCACATACCTTGATAAAGTTTTGAAGAAGTTCAAAATGGATCAGTCAAAGAAAGGGTTCTTGCCTGTGTTACAAGGTGTGAAGTTGAGTCAGACTCAATGCCTGACCACTACAGAAGATAGAGAGAAAATGAAAGTCATTCCCAATGCCTCAGCCATAGGTTCTATCATGTATGCTATGCTGTGTACTAGACCTGATGTGTGCCTTGCTATAAGTTTAGCAGGGAGGTACCAAAGTAATCCAGGAGTGGATCACTGGACAGTAGTCAAGAACATCCTGACATACCTGAAAAGGACTAGGGATATGTTTCTCGTTTATGGAGGTGACAAAGAGCTTGTCGTAAGTAGTTACGGCGAGCTAGCTTTGACACTGATCCAGATGACTTAATTCACAATCCGGATACGTATTTTTATTGAATGGTGGAGCTATCAGTTGGTGCAGTTCCAAGCAGAGCGTCGTGGCGGGATCTACATGTGAAGCGGAATACATAGCTGCTTCGGAAGCAGCAAATGAAGGAGTCTGGATGAAGGAGTTCATATCCGATCTAGGTGTGATACCCAGTGCATCGGGTCCAATGAAAATCTTTTGTGACAATACTAGAGCAATTCCCTTGGCTAAGGAATCCAGATTTCACAAAAAGACCAAACACATCAAGAGACGCTTCAACTCCCTCCGAGATTTGGTCAAGGAGGGAGACATAGAGATTTGTGAAATACATACGGATCTGAATGTTGCACACCCGTTGACTAAGCCTCTCCCACGAGCAAAACATGATCAGCACCAAGACTCATGGGTGTTACATTCATTACAATGTAATCTAGGTTATTGGCTCTAGTGCAAGTGGGAGACTGAAGGAAATATGCCCTAGAGGCAATAATAAAGTTGTTATTTTATATTTCCTTATTCATGATAATAGGGATGGCAATGGGTAGGGTATGGGCGGGTACAACCTTCTTCTGCCCAAACAGATACCCACAGAAAAATTCTATGCCCACCCACTTCAATACCCATGGGCATAAATTGGCACCCACGCCCATACCCATCGGGTATCCTTGTTGGGGAACGTAGTAATTTCCTATGCACACACAAGATCATGGTGATGCATAGCAACGAGAGGGGAGAGTGTTGTCCACGTACCCTCGTAGACCGAAAGCGGAAGCGTTAGCACAACACGATTGATGTAGTCGTACATCTTCACGATCTGACCGATCAAGTACCGAACGCACGACACCTCCGAGTTCAGCACACGTTCAGCTCGATGACGTCCCTCTAACTCCGATCCAGCCGAGCTTTGAGGGAGAGTTCCGTCAGCACGACGACATGGTGACGATGATGATGTTCTACCGATGCAGGCCTTCGCCTAAGCATCGCTACGATATTATCGAGGTGGACTATGGTGGAGGGGGGCACCGCACACGGCTAAGAGATCAATGATCAATTGTTGTGTCTATGGGGTGCCCCCCTCCCCCGTATATAAAGGAGTGGAGGAGGGGGCCGACCAAGAGGAGGAGGCGCGCCCAAGGGGGAAGTCCTACTCCCACCGGGAGTAGGACTCCTCCTTTTCCTATTTGGAGAAGGAGAGGGAAGGAAGAGGAAGGAGGGAGGAAGGAAAGGGGGGGGGGGTGGCCCCCTCCCAATTCGGATTGGGCTTAGGGGGGGCGCCCCTCCCTTGCTTCTTTCCCCTCCTTTCCACTAAAGCCCATTAAGGCCCATATACCTCCCGGGGGTTTCCGATAACCTCCCGGAGCTCCGGTATTGTCCCAATCTCACTCGGAACCATTCCGATGTCCAAATATAGTCGTCCAATATATCGATCTTTATGTCCATGATCACATCCGGGACTCCGAACTACCTTCGGTACATCAAAACACATAAACTCATAATATAACCGTCATCTAACTTTAAGCGTGCGTACCCTACAGGTTCGAGAACTATGTAGACATGACCGAGACACGTCTCCGGTCAATAACCAATAGCGGAACCTGGATGCTCATATTGGCTCCCACATATTCTACAAAGATCTTTATCGGTCAAACCGCATAACAACATACGTTGTTCCCTTTGTCATCGGTATGTTACTTGCCCAAGATTCCATCGTCGGTATCTCAATACCTAGTTCAATCTCGTTACCGGCAAGTCTCTTTACTCGTTATGTAATGCATCATCCCGTAACTAACCCATTAGCTACATTGCTTACAAGGCTTATAGTGATGTGCATTACTGAGAGGGCCCAAAGATACCTATCCGACAATCGGAGTGACAATTCCTAATCTTGAAATATGTCAACTCAACAAGTACCTTCGGAGACACATGTAGAGCACCTTTATAATCACCCAGTTACGTTGTGACGTTTGGTAGCACACAAAGTGTTCCTCCGGTAAGCGGGAGTTACATAATCTCATAGTCATAGGAACATGTATAAGTCATGGAGAAAGCAATAGCAACATACTAAATGATCAAGTGCTAAGCTAACGGAATGGGTCAAGTCAATCACATCATTCTCCTAATGATGTGATCCCGTTAATCAATTGACAACTCATATCTGTGGTTAGGAAATTTAACCATCTTTGATTTACGAGCTAGTCAAGTAGAGGCATACTAGTGACACTTTGTTTTTCTATCTATTCACACATGTACAATCTTTCCGGGTAATACAATTCTAGCATGAATAATAAACATTTATCATGATATAAGGAAATAAATTATAACTTTATTATTGCCTCTAGGGCATATTTCCTTCAGTCTCCCACTTGCACTAGAGTCAGTAATCTAGATTACACAGTAATGATTCTAACACCCATGGAGCCTTGGTGTTGATCATGTTTTGCTCGTGGAAGAGGCTTAGTCAACGGGTCTGCAACATTCAAATCCGTATGTATCTTGCAAATCTCTATGTCTCCCACCTGGACTTAGTCCCGGATGGAATTGAAGCGTCTCTTGATGTGCTTGGTTCTCTTGTGAAATCTGGATTCCTTTGCCAAGGCAATTGCACCAGTATTGTCACAAAAGCTTTTCATTGGACCCGATGCACTAGGTATGACACCTAGATCTGATATCAACTCCTTCATCCAGACTCCTTCATTTGCTGCTTCCGAAGCAGCTATGTACTCCGCTTCACATGTAGATCCTGCCACAATGCTTTGTTTAGAACTGCACCAATTGATAGCTCCACTGTTCAATATAAACACGTATCCGTTTTGTGATTTAGAATCGTCCGGATCAGTGTCAAAGCTTGCATCGACGTAACCATTTATGACTAGCTCTTTGTGACCTCCATAAACGAGAAACATATCCTTAGTCCTTTTCAGGTATTTTAGGACGTTCTTGACCGCTGTCCAGTGATCCACTCCTGGATTACTTTGGTACCTCCCTGCTAAACTAATAGCAAGGCACACATCAGGTCTGGTACACAGCATTGCATACATGATAGAGCCTATGGCTGAAGCATAGGGAACTTCCTTCATTTTCTCTCTATCTTCAACAGTGGTGAGCGTTGAGTCTGACTCAATTTCACACCTTGTATTATAGGCAAGAACCCTTTCTTTGCTTGATCCATTCTGAACTTCTTCAAAACGTTATCAAGGTATGTACTTTGCGAAAGTCCAATTAAGCGTCTTGATCTATCTCCATAGATCTTGATGCCCAATATATAAGTAGCTTCACCGAGGTCTTTCATTGAAAAACTTTTATTCAAGTATTCTTTTATGCTATCCAGCAATTCTATACCGTTTCCAATCAATAATATGTCGTCCACGTATAATATTAGAAATGCTACAGAGCTCCCACTCACTTTCTTGTAAATACAGGCTTCTCCAAAAGTCTGTATAAAACCACATGATTTGATCACACTATCAAAGCGTTTATTCCAACTCCGAGAGGCTTGCACCAGTCCATAAATGGATCGCTGGATCTTGCACACCTTGTTAGCACCCTTTGGATCGACAAAACCTTCTGGTTGCATCATATACAACTCTTCTTACAAAAATCCATTCAGGAATGCAGTTTTGACATCCATTTGCCAAATTTCATAATCATAAATGCGGCAGTTGCTAACATGATTCGGACAGACTTAAGCGTCGCTACGGGCGAGAAAGTCTCATCGTAGTCAACCCCTTGAACTTGTCAAAAACCTTTCACAACAAGTCGAGCTTTGTAGACAGTAACATTACCATCAGCGTCAGTTTTCTTCTTGAAGATCCATTATTCTCGATGGCTTGCCGATCATCAGGGAAGTCAACCAAAGTCCATACTTTGTTCTCATACATGGATCCCATCTCAGATTTCATGGCTTCAAGCCATTTTGCGGAATCTGGGCTCATCATCGCTTCCTCATAGTTCGTAGCTTCGCCATGGTCAAGTTACATGATCTCCATAATAGGATTACCGTACCACTCTGGTGCGGATCTTACTCTGGTTGACCTACGAGTTTCGGTAGTAACTTGATCTGAAGTTTCATGATCAATATCATTAACTTCCTCACTAATTGGTGTAGTCGTCACAGGAACCGGTTTTTGTGATGAACTATTTTCCAATAAGGGAGCAGGTACGGTTACCTCATCAAGTTCTACTTTCCTCCCACTCACTTATTTCGAGAGAAACTCCTTCTCTAGAAAGGATCCATTCTTGGCAACAAATGTCTTGCCTTCGGATCTGTGATAGAAGGTGTACCCAACAGTTTCCTTTGGGTATCCTATGAAGACACATTTCTCCGTTTTGGGTTCAAGCTTATCAGGTTGAAGCTTTTTCACATAAGCATCGCAGCCCCAAACTTTAAGAAACGACAACTTTGGTTTCATGCCAAACCACAGTTCATAAGGCGTCGTCTCAACGGATTTTGATGGTGCCCTATTTATCGTGAATGCAACCGTCTCTAAAGCATAACCCCAAAATGATAGCGGTAAATCAGTAAGAGACATCATAGATCACACCATATCTAGTAAAGTACGATTACGACGTTCGGACACACCATTACGCTGTGGTGTTCTCGGCGGCGTGAGTTGCGAAACTATTCCGCATTGTTTCAAATGTAGACCAAAGTCGTAACTCAAATATTCTCCTCCACGATCAGATCGTAGAAACTTTATTTTCTTGTTATGATGATTTTCAACTTCACTCTGAAATTCTTTGAACTTTTCAAATTTTTCAGACTTATGTTTCATTAAGTAGATATATCCATATCTGCTCAAATCATATGTGAAGGTGAGAAAATAACGATACCAGCCGCGAGCCTCAATATTCAGTGGACCACATACATCAGTATGTATGATTTCCCATAAATCAGTTGCTCGCTCCATAGTTCCGGAGAACGGCATTTTAGTCATCTTGCCCATGAGGCATGGTTCGCAAGTACCAAATGATTCATAACCAAGTGATTCCAAAAGTACATCGGTATGGAGTTTCTTCATGCGGTTTACACCAATATGACCTACACGGTAGTGCCACAAATAAGTTGCACTATCATTATCAACTCTGCATCTTTTGGCTTCAACATTATGAATATGTGCATCACTACTATCGAGATTCATCAGAAATAGACCACTCTTTAAGGGTGCATGACCATAAAAGATATTACTCATATAAACAGAACAACCATTATTCTCAGATTTAAATGAATAACCGTCTCGCATCAAACAAGATCCAGATATAATGTTCATGCTCAATGCCGGCACCAAATAACAATTATTTAGGTCTAGAACTAATCTCGAAGGTAGATGTAGAGGTAGCGTGTCGACGGCGATCACATCGACTTTGGAACCATTTCCCACGCGCATCGTCACCTCGTCCTTATCCAGTGTCCGCTTAATCCGTAGTCCCTGTTTCGAGTTGCAGATATTAGCAACAGAACCCGTATCAAATACCCAGGTGCTATTGCGAGCTCTGGTAAGG
Source organism: Aegilops speltoides (assembly GCA_021437245.1). NCBI lineage: Eukaryota > Viridiplantae > Streptophyta > Magnoliopsida > Poales > Poaceae > Aegilops > Aegilops speltoides. The sequence continues at coordinate 90,929,407 of CM038145.1, read as the reverse complement.
TACACATCAATAACATGTATATCACATATACCTTTGTTCACCTTGCCATCCTTCTTATCCGCCAAATACTTGGGGCAGTTCCACTTCCAGTGTCAAGTTTGCTTGCAGTAGAAGCACTCAGTCTCAGGCTTAGGTCCAAACTTAGGTTTCTTCTCTTGAGCAGCAACTTGTTTGCCGTTCTTTTTGAAGTTCCCCTTCTTCTTCCCTTTGCCCTTTTTCTTGAAACTGGTGGTCTTATTGACCATCAACACTTGATGCTCCTTCTTGATTTCTACCTCCGCAGCCTTTAGCATTGCTAAGAGCTCGGGAATTGTCTTGTTCATCCCTTGCATATTATAGTTCATCACGAAGCTCTTGTAGCTTGATGGCAGTGATTGAAGAATTCTATCAATGACCCTATCATCCGGAAGATTAACTCCCAGTTGAATCAAGTGATTGCAATACCCAGACATTTTGAGTATATGTTCACTGACAGAACCATTCTCCTCCATCTTGCATCTGTAGAACTTATTGGAGATTTCATATCTCTCAATCCGGGCATTTGCTTGAAATATTAACTTCAACTCCTGGAACACCTCATATGCTCCATGACGTTCAAAACGTCGTTGAAGTCCCGGTTCTAAGCCGTAAAGCATGGCACACTGAACTATTGAGTAGTCATCACTTTGCTCAACCGCACATTCTTAACGCCGCTCGCCAGATGCATACAGTTCGCACCACCAGCGGTGCTTCCAGGACGTAATTCTTCTGTGCACCAATGAGGATAATCCTCAAGTTACGGACCTAGTCCGTGTAATTGCTACCATCATCTTTCAACTTAGCTTTCTCAAGGAACGCATTAAAATTTAATGGAACAACAACACGGGCAATTTATCTACAACAAACATAGACAAGCAAAATACTATCAGGTACTAAGTTCATGATAAATTTAAGTTCAATTAATCATATTACTTAAGAACTCCCACTTAGATAGACATCCCTCTAATCATCTAAGTGATCATGTGATCCAAATCAACTAAACCATAACCGATCATCTCGTGAAATGGAGTAGTTTTCAATGGTGAACATCACTATGTTGATCATATCTACTATATGATTCATGCTCGACCTTTCGGTCTTAGTGTTCCGAGGCCATATCTGCATATGCTAGGCTCGTCAAGTTTAACCTGAGTATTCTGCGTGTGCAAAACTGGCTTGCACCCGTTGTAGATGGACGTAGAGCTTATCACACCCGATCACGTGGTGTCTGGGCACAACGAACTTTGGCAATGGTGCATACTCAGGGAGAACACTTTTTATCTTGAAATTTAGTGAGAGATCATCTTATAATGCTACCGTCAATCAAAGCAAGATAAGATGCATAAAAGATAAACATCACATGCAATCAATATAAGTGATATGATATGGCCATCATCATCTTGTGCTTGTGATCTCCATCTCCGAAGCACCGTCATGATCACCATTGTCACCGACGCGACACCTTGATCTCCATCGTAGCATCACTGTCGTCTCGCCAACTATTGCTTCTACGACTATCGCTACCGCTTAGTGATAAAGTAAAGCAATTACAGGGCGATTGCATTGCATACAATAAAGCGACAACCATATGGCTCCTGCCAGTTGCCGATAACTCGTTTACAAAACATGATCATCTCATACAATAAAATATATCATCACGTCTTGACCATATCACATCACAACATGCCCTACAAAAACAAGTTAGACGTCCTCTACTTTGTTGTTGCAAGTTTTACGTGGCTGCTACGGGCTTAGCAAGAACCGTTCTTAGCTACGCATCAAAACCACAACGATAGTTCGTCAAGTTTGTGCTGTTTTAACCTTCTCAAGGACCGGGCGTAGCCACACTTGGTTCAACTAAAGTTGGAGAAACTGACACCCGCCATCCACCTGTGTGCAAAGCACGTCGGTAGAACCAGTCTCGCGTAAGCGTACGCGTAATGTCGGTCCGGGACGCTTCATCCAACAATACCGCCGAACCAAAGTATGACATGCTGGTAAGCAGTATGACTTGTATCGCCCACAACTCACTTGTGTTCTACTCATGCATATAACATCAACGCATAAAACTAGGCTCGGATGCCACTGTTGGGGAACGTAGTAATTTCAAAAAAAATTCCTACGCACACGCAAGATCATGGTGATGCATAGCAACGAGAGGGGAGAGTGTTGTCCATGTACCCTCATAGACCGAAAGCGGAAGCGTTAGCACAACGCGGTTGATGTAGCCGTACGTCTTCACGATCCGACCGATCAAGTACCGAACGCACGGCACCTCCGAGTTCAGCACACGTTCAGCTCGATGACGTCCCTCGAACTCTGATCCAACCGAGCTTTGAGGGAGAGTTCCGTCAGCACGACGGCGTGGTGACGATGATGATGTTCTACCAATGTAGGGCTTCGCCTAAGCACCGCTACGATATTATCGAGGTGGACTATGGTGGAGGGGGGCACCGCACACGGCTAAGAGATCAATGATCAATTGTTGTGTCTATGGGGTGCCCCCTCCCCCGTATATAAAGGAGTGGAGGAGGGGGTCGGCCAAGAGGAGGAGGCGCGCCCAAGGGGGGATTCCTACTCCCACCGGGAGTAGGACTCCTCCCTTTCCTATTTGGAGAAGGAGAGGGAAGGAAGAGGAAGGAGGGAGGAAGGAAAGGGGGGTCCGGCCCCCCTCCCAATTCGGATTGGGCTTGGGGGGGGCACCCCCTCCCTTGCTCCTTTCCAATCCTTTCCACTAAAGCCCATTAAGGCCCATATACCTCTCGGGGGTTCCGATAACCTCCTAGAGTTTCGGTATTGTCCTAATCTCACCCGGAACCATTCTGGTGTCCAAATATAGCCGTCCAATATATCGATCCTTATGTCTCGACCATTTCGAGACTCCTCGTCATGTCCATGATCACATCCGGGACTCCGAACTACCTTCGGTACATCAAAACACATAAACTCATAATATAACCGTCATCTTAATTTAAGCGTGCGGACCCTACGGGTTCGAGAACTATGTAGACATGACCGAGACACGTCTTCGGTCAATAACCAATAGCGGAACCTGGATGCTCATATTGGCTCCCACATATTCTACGAAGATCTTTATCGGTCAAACCGCATAACAACATACATTGTTCCCTTTGTCATCGGTATGTTACTTGCCCGAGATTCCATCGTCAGTATCTCAATACCTAGTTCAATCTCGTTACCGGCAAGTCTCTCTACTCGTTATGTAATGCATCATCCCGTAACTAACTGATTGGCTACATTGCTTGCAAGGCTTATAGTGATGTGCATTACCCAGAGGGCCCAGAGATACCTCTCCGACAATCGGAGTGACAAATCCTAATCTCAAAATATGTCAACTCAACAAGTACCTTCGGAGACACCTGTAGAGCATCTTTATAATCACCCGATTACGTAGACGCTTTGGTAGAACACAAAGTGTTCCTCCGTAAGCGGAGTTACATAATCTCATAGTCATAGGAACATGTATAAGTCATGAAGAAAGCAATAGCAACATACCAAACGATCAAGTGCTAAGCTAACGGAATGGGTCAAGTCAATCACATCATTCTCCTAATGATGTGATCCCGTTAATCAAATGACAACTCATGTCTATGGTTAGGAAACTTAACCATCTTTGATTTATGAGCTAGTCAAGTAGAGGCATACTAGTGACACTTTGTTTGTCTATCTATTCACACATGTATTATGTTTCTGGGTAATACAATTCTAGTATGAATAATAAACATTTATCATGATATAAGGAAATAAATAATAACTTTATTATTGCCTCTAGGGCATATTTCCTTCAATCCTATACCCAATGGGTATCCAGTGGGTATAATATGTAGCATTTAAAATTTTAAAATGTTGATAAATGAGTTTAAAATTCAAGTGATCATGGACGAGTAGTATAGCACTAACACAGGTTGCAATGGTGGGTGGCCTCTTGGAGGCATCAAGGGAGTATGAGTGGCGGTTGGTGGAACCCGGTACAATGGGACGTCATTGTGGGAATGTGGAATCGCTAGATCAAGCATTGGATTATGAGCGAAGAGTCGAGATTTCATCTTTTCAACGAGTCACATAGGACGCATGAGCAGTGGCGAGCAGGTGATTACAGGTCTATGAGCTATGGTCGATTTAAGGAATCGATACTTAAGGGTGGGTCATAAGAGTTGGATGATGACCCCACATGTCATAGGAGTTATTTTCATTTATTAATTTCTAATGGGTATCCATTGGGTTACCCATGGGTGCATTTTCATATGTTGGGGAACATAGTAATTTCAAAAAATTTCCTACGCACACGCAAGATCATGGTGATGGCATAGCAACGAGAGGGGAGAGTGTGTCCACGTACCCTCGTAGACCGTAAGCAGAAGCGTTATGACAACGCGGTTGATGTAGCCGTACGTCTTCACGATCCGACCGATCCAAGCACCGAACGTACGGCACCTCCGAGTTCAGCACACGTTCAGCTCGATGACGATCCCTGGACTTCGATCCAGCAAAGTGTCGGGGATGAGTACTGTCAGCACGACGGCGTGGTGACGATGATGATGTTCTACCGGCGCAGGGCTTCGCCTATACTCCGCGACGATATGACCGAGGTGGAATATGGTGGAGGGGGGCACCGCACACGGCTAAGGAACGATCCGTAGACCAACTTGTGTGTTCTAGGGTGCCCCCTACCCCCGTATATAAAGGAGCAAGGGGGGGGGGTGCGGACGGCCCTAGGAGGAGGTGCGCCGGAGGAGTCCTACTCCCACCGGGAGTAGGACTCCCCCCTTCCCTAGTTGGACTAGGACTTGGGGGGAAGGAGGAGAGGGGGGAAAGGAAAGGGGGGCGCCCCCCTCCTTGTCCTATTCGGACTTGGGGGGGGGCGCACGGCTGCCCCTTGGCCCCTTCTCCTCTTCCTCCACTAGGCCCAATAAGGCCAATTAGGTCACCGGGGAGTTCCGGTAACCTCCCGGTACTCCGGTAAAATGCCGATTTCACCCGGAACACTTCCGATGTCCAAACATAGGCTTCCAATATATCAATCTTTATGTCTCGACCATTTCGAGACTCCTCGTCATGTCCGTGATCACATCCGGGACTCCAAACAAACTTCGGTACATCAAAACTTATAAACTCATAATAAAATTGTCATCGTAACGTCAAGCGTGCGGACCCTATGGGTTCGAGAACTATGTAGACATGACCTAGAACTATTCTCGGTCAATAACCCATAGCGGAACCTGGATGCCCATATTGGCTCCTACATATTCTACGAAGATCTTTATCGGTCAAACCGCATAACAACATACGTTGTTCCCTTTGTCATCGGTATGTTACTTGCCCGAGATTCGATCGTCGGTATCCAATACCTAGTTCAATCTCGTTACCGACAAGTCTCTTTACTCGTTATGTAATGCATCATTCCGTAACTAACTCATTTGCTACATTGCTTGCAAGGCTTATAGTGATGTGCATTACCGAGAGGGCCCAGAGATACCTCTCCGACAATCGGAGTGACAAAACGTAATCTCGAAATACGCCAACCCAACATGTACCTTCGGAGACACCTGTAGTACTCCTTTATAATCACCCAATTACGTTGTGACGTTTGGTAGCACCAAAGTGTTCCTCCATGGAACGGAGTTGCATAATCTCATAGTTACGGAACATGTATAAGTCATGAAGAAAGCAATAGCAATATACTAAATGATCAAGTGCTAGGCTAACGGAATGGGTCATGTCAATCACATCATTCTCCTAATGATGTGATCCCATTAATCAAATGACAACACATGTCTATAGTTAGGAAACATAACCATCTTTGATTAATGAGCTAGTCAAGTAGAGGCATACTAGTGACGTTATGTTTGTCTACGTATTCACACATGTATCATGTTTCCGGTTAATACAATTCTAGCATGAATAATAAACATTTATCATGATATGAGGAAATAAATAATAACTTTATTATTGCCTCTAGGGCATATTTCCTTCAGTCTCCCACTTGCACTAGATTCAATAATCTAGATTACACAGTAATGATTCTAACACCCATGGAGTCTTGTGCTGATCATGTTTTTCTTGTGAGAGAGGCTTAGTCAATGGGTCTGCAACATTCAGATCCGTATGTATCTTGAAATCTCTATGTCTCCCACATGGACTTGGTCCCGGATGGAATTGAAGCGTCTCTTGATGTGCTTGGTCCTCTTGTGAAATCTAGATTCCTTTGCCAAGGCAATTGCACCTGTATTGTCACAGAAGATCTTCATTGGTCCCGATGCACTAGGTATGACACCTAGATCGGAAATGAACTCCTTCATCCAGACTCCTTCATTTGCTGCTTCTGAAGCAGCTATGTACTCCGCTTCACATGTAGATCCCGCCACGACGCTTTGTTTAGAACTGCACCAACTTACAGCTCCACCGTTTAATAAAAACACGTATCCGGTTTGCGATTTAGAATCGTCTGGATCAATGTCAAAGCTTGCATTGACATAACCATTTACGACTAGCTCTTTGTGACCTCCATATACGAGAAACATATCCTTAGTCCTTTTCAGGTATTTCAGGATGTTCTTGACCGCTGTACAGTGATCCACTCTTGGATTACTTTGGTACCTTCCTGCCAAGCTTATTGCCAAGCATACGTCAGGTCTGGTACACAGGATTGCATACATGATAGAGCCTATGGCTGAAGCATAGGGAACATCTTTCCTTTTCTCTCTATCTTCTGCTGTGGTCGGGCATTGAGTCTGACTCAACTTCACACCTTGTAGCACGGGCAGGAATCCTTTCTTTGCCTGAGCCATTTTGAACTTTTTCAAAACTTTATCAAGGTATGTGCTTTGTGAAAGTCCAATTAAGCGTCTTGATCTATCTCTATAAATCTTGATGCCCAATATGTAAGCAGCTTCACCGAGGTCTTTCATTGAAAAACTTTTATTCAAGTATCCCTTTATGCTATCCAGAAATTCTATATCATTTCCAATTAATAATATGTCATCTACATATAATATCAGAAATGTTACAGAGCTCCCACTCACTATCTTGTAAATACAGGCTTCTCCAAAAGTTTGTATAAAACCATATGCTTTGATCACGCTATCAAAACATTTATTCCAACTCCGAGATGCTTGCACCAGTCCATAAATGGATCGCCGGAGCTTGCACACTTTGTTAGCACCTTTTTGGATCAACAAAACCTTCTGGTTGCATCATATACAACTCTTCTTCTAGAAATCCATTCAAGAATGCAGTTTTGACATCCATTTGCCAAATTTCATAATCATAAAATGCAGCAATTGCTAACATGATTCGGACAGACTTAAGCATCGCTATGGGTGAGAAAGTCCCATTGTACTCAACCCCTTGAACTTGTCGAAAACCTTTTGCAACAAGTCGAGCTTTATAGACAGTTACATTACCATCAGCGTCAGTCTTCTTCTTAAAGATCCATTTATTCTCAATGGCTTGCCGATCATCGGGCAAGTCAACCAAAGTCCATACTTTGTTTTCATACATGGATCCCATCTCAGATTTCATGGCCTCTAGCCATTTTGCGAATCTGGGCTCATCATCGCTTCCTCATAGTTCGTAGGTTCATCATGGTCAAGTAACATGACTTCCGAATAGGATTACCATACCACTCTAGTGCGGATCTTACTCGGTAGACCTCACGAGGTTCAAGAGAAACTTGATCTGAAGTTTCATGATCAATATCATTAGCTTCCTCACTAATTGGTGTAGTTGTCACAGAACCGCTTCTTGTGATGAACTACTTTCCAATAAGGGAGCAGTACAGATTACCTCATCAAGTTCTACTTTCCTCCCACTCACTTCTTTCGAGAGAAACTCCTTCTCTAGAAAGGATCCGAATTTAGCAACGAAAATCTTGCCCTCAGATCTGTGATAGAACGTGTACCCAACAGTCTCTTTTGGGTATCCTATGAAGACACATTTCTCCGATTTGGGTTCGAGCTTATCTGGTTGAAGTTTTTTCACATAAGCATCGCAGCCCCAAACTTTAAGAAACGACAACTTTGGTTTCTTGCCAAACCACAGTTCATGAGGTGTCATCTCAACGGATTTTGATGGTGCCCTATTTAACGTGAATGCGGCCGTCTCTAAAGCATAACCCCAAAACGATAGCGGTAAATTAGTAAGAGACATCATAGATCGCACCATATCTAGTAAAGTACGATTACGACGTTCGGACACACCATTACGCTGTGGTGTTCCGGGCGGCGTGAGTTGCGAAACTATTCCACATTGTTTCAAATGTAGACCAAACTCGTAACTCAAATATTCTCCTCCATGATCAGATCGTAGAAACTTTATTTTCTTGTTATGATGATTTTCAACTTCACTCTGAAATTCTTTGAACTTTTCAAATGTTTCAGACTCGTGTTTCATTAAGTAGATATACCCATATCTGCTCAAATCATCTGTGAAGGTGAGAAAATTACGATACCCGCCGCGAGCCTCAACATTCATTGGACCACAAACATCAGTATGTATGATTTCCAACAAATCAGTTGCTCGCTCCATAGTTCCGGAGAACGGCATTTTAGTCATCTTGCCCATGAGGCACGGTTTGCAAGTACCAAGTGATTCATAATCAAGTGATTCCAAAAGCCCATCAGTATGGAGTTTCTTCATGCGCTTTACACTGATATGACCTAAACGGTAGTGCCACAAATAAGTTGCACTATCATTATCAACTCTGCATCTTTTGGTTTCAACACTATGAATATGTGTATCACTACTATCGAGATTCAACAAAAATAGACCACTCTTCAAGGGTGCATGACCATAAAAGATATTACTCATATAAATAGAACAACCATTATTCTCTGATTTAAATGAATAACCGTCTCGCATCAAACAAGATCCAGATATAATGTTCATGCTCAACGCTGGCACCAAATAACAATTATTTAGGTCTAAAACTAATCCCGATGGTAGATGTAGAGGTAGCGTGCCGACCGTGATCACATCGACTTTGGAACCATTTCCCACACGCATCATCACCTCGTCCTTAGCCAATCTTTGCTTAATCCGTAGTCCCTGTTTCGAGTTGCAAATATTAGCAACAGAACCAGTATCAAATACCCAGGTACTACTGTGAGCATTTGTAAGGTACACATCAATAATATGTATATCTCATATACCTTTGTTCACTTTGCCATCCTTCTTATCCTCCAAATACTTGGGGCAGTTCCGCTTCCAGTGTCTAGTCTGCTTGCAGTAGAAGCACTCAGTCTCAGGCTTAGGTCCAGACTTGGGTTTCTTCTCTTGAGCAGCAACTTGTTTGCTATTCTTCTTGAAGTTCCCCTTCTTCTTCCCTTTGCCCTTTTTCTTGAAACTGGTGGTCTTGTTAACCATCAACACTTGATGCTCCTTCTTGATTTCTTCCTCTGCGGCTTTTAGCATTGCGAAGAGCTCAGGAATAGTCTTGCCCATCCCTTGCATATTATAGTTCATCACGAAGCTCTTGTAGCTTGGTGGCGATGATTGAAGAATTACATCAATGACACTATCATCGGAAGATTAACTCCCGCTTGAATCAAGTGATTATTATACCCAGACATTTTGAGTATGTGTTCACTGACAGAACTATTCTGCTCCATCTTGCAACTATAGAACTCATTGCAGACTTCATATCTCTCAATCCGGGCATTTGCTTGAAATATTAACTTCAACTCCTGGAACATCTCATATGCTCAATGACGTTCAAAACGTCGTTGAAGACCCGGTTCTAAGCCGTAAAGCATGGCACACTGAACTATTGAGTAGTCATCAGCTTTGCTCTGCCAGACGTTCTTAACGTCGTCAGTTGCATCAGCAGCAGGCCTGGCACCCAGTTGTGCTTCTAGGACGTAATTCTTCTCTGCAGCAATGAGGATAATCCTCAGGTTACGGACCCAGTCCGTGTAATTGCTACCATCATCTTTTAACTTTGCTTTCTCAAGGAACGCATTAAAATTCGACGGAACAACAACACGAGCCATCTATCTACAACAAACATAGACAAGCAAAATACTATCAGGTACTAAGTTCATGATAAATTTAAGTTAAATTAATCATATTACTGAAGAACTCCCACTTAGATAGACATACCTCTAATCCTCTAAGCGATTACGTGATCCATATCAACTACACCATGTCCGATCATCACGTGAGATGGAGTAGTTTCAACGGTGAACATCAATATGTTGATCATATCTACTATATGATTCACGCTCGACCTTTTGGTCTCCGTGTTCCGAGGCCATCTCTGTTATATGCTAGGCTCATCAAGTTTAACCTGAGTATTCCGCGTGTGCAACTGTTTTGCACCCGTTGTATTTGAACGTAGAGCCTATCACACCCGATCATCATGTGGTGTCTCAGCACGAAGAACTTTCGCAACGGTGCATACTCAGGGAGAACACTTCTTGATAATTTAGTGAGAGATCATCTTAAAATGCTACCGTCAATCAAAGCAAGATAAGATGCATAAAGGATAAACATCACATGCAATCAATATAAGTGATATGATATGGCCATCATCATCTTGTGCTTGTGATCTCCATCTTCGATGCACCGTCATGATCACCATCGTCACCGGTGCGACACCTTGATCTCCATCATAGCATCGTTGTCGTTTACGCCATCTATTGCTTCGAAGACTATCGCTACCGCTTAGTGATAAAGTAAAGCAATTACAGGGCGTTTGCATTTCATACAATAAAGCGACAACCACATGGCTCCTGCCAGTTGCCGATAACTTCGGTTACAAAACATGATCATCTCATACAATAAAATATAGCATCACGTCTTGACCATATCACATCACAACATGCCCTGCAAAAACAAGTTAGACGTCCTCTACTTTGTTGTTGCAAATTTTACGTGGCTGCTACGGGCTTAGCAAGAACCGTTCTTACCTACGCATCAAAACCACAACGATAGTTTGTCAAGTTAGTGCTGTTTTAACCTTCGCAAGGACCGGGCGTAGCCACACTCGATTCAGCTAAAGTGAGAGAGACAGACACCCGCCAGCCACCTTTAAGCACGAGTGCTCGTAACGGTGAAACCAGTCTCGCGTAAGCGTACGCGTAATGTCGGTCCGGGCCGCTTCATCTGACAATACCACCGAACCAAAGTATGACATGCTGGTAAGCAGTATGACTTGTATCGCCCACAACTCACTTGTGTTCTACTCGTGCATATGACATCTACGCATAAAACCAGGCTCGGATGCCACTGTTGGGGAACGTAGTAATTTCAGAAATTTTCCTACGCACACGCAAGATCATGGTGATGGCATAGCAACGAGAGGGGAGAGTGTGTCCACGTACCCTCGTAGACCATGAGCGGAAGCGTTATGACAACGCGGTTGATGTAGTCGTACGTCTTCATGATCCGACCGATCCAAGCACCGAACGTACGGCACCTCCGAGTTCAGCACACGTTCAGCTTGATGATGATCCCCGGACTCCGATCAAGCAAAGTGTCGGGGATGAGTTCCGTCAGCATGACGGCGTGGTGACGATGATGATGTTCTACCGGCCCAGGGCTTTGTCTAAACTCCGCGACGATATGACCGAGGTGGAATATGGTGGAGGGGGGCACCGCACACGGCTAAGGAACGATCTGTAGATCAACTTGTGTGTTCTAGGGTGCCCCCTGCCCCCGTATATAAAGGGGCAAGGGGAGGGGGTGCGGCCGACCCTAGGAGGAGGCGCGCCAGAGGAGTCCTACTCCCGGTGCCTTCCCTAGTTGGACTAGGACTTGGGGCGAAGGAGGAGAGGGGGGAAAGGAAAGGGGGGTCGCCGCCCCCCTCCTTGTCCTATTCGGACTTCGGGGGGGGGGGGAGGGGCGCGCGGCTGCCCCTTGGCCCCTTCTCCTCTTCCTCCACTAGGCCCAATAAGGCCCATTAGGTCACCGGGGGGTTCCGGTAACCTCCCGGTACTCCGGTAAAATGCCGATTTCACGCGGAACACTTCCGATGTCCAAACATAGGCTTCCAATATATCAATATTTATGTCTCTACTATTTCGAGACTCCTCGTCATGTCTGTGATCACATCCGGGACTCCGAACAAACTTCAGTACATCAAAACTTATAAACTCATAATAAAACTGTCATCGTAACGTTAAGCGTGCGGACCCTACGGGTTCGAGAACTATGTAGACATGACCTAGAACTATTCTCGGTCAATAACCAATAGCGTTACCTGGATGCCCATAATTGCTCCTACATATTCTACGAAGGTCTTTATTGGTCAAACCACATAACAACATACGTTGTTCTCTTTGTCATCGGTATGTTACTTGCCCGAGATTCGATCGTCGGTATCCAATACCTAGTTCAATCTCGTTACCGGCAAGTCTCTTTACTCGTTATGTAATGCATCATTCCGTAACTAACTCATTAGCTACATTGCTTGCAAGGCTTATAGTGATGTGCATTACCGAGAGGGCCCAGAGATACCTCTCCGACAATCGGAGTGACAAAACCTAATCTCGAAATACGCCAACCCAACATGTACCTTCGGAGACACCTGTAGTACTCCTTTATAATCACCCAGTTATGTTGTGACGTTTGGTAGCACCCAAAGTGTTCCTCCGGTAAACGGGAGTTGCATAATCTCATAGTTATAGGAACATGTATAAGTCATGAAGAAAGCAATAGCAATATACTAAATGATCAAGTGCTAGGCTAACAGAATGGGTCATGTCAATCACATCATTCTCCTAATGATGTGATCCCATTAATCAAATGACAACACATGTCTATGGTTAGGAAACATAACCATCTTTGATTAATGAGCTAGTCAAGTAGAGGCATACTAGTGACGTTATGTTTGTCTATGTATTCACACATGTATCATGTTTCCGGTTAATACAATTCTAGCATGAATAATAAACATTTATCATGATATGAGGAAATAAATAATAACTTTATTATTGCCTCTAGGGAATATTTCCTTCATCATACCCATATCCTACCCATAAATTTTGTGGGTAAGAATACCCATTACCCGTGGGTACAAAATCTCTTCAAGTCTTGCCCATACCCATTACCCACAATTCATCGTATCTCGACAAACACACTGCAAAAGAAGATTACATCGGATAGATCTCCAAGAACATCGAGGAGAACATGGTATTGAGAATAAAAGAGAGAGAAGAAGCCATCTAGCTACTAGCTATGGACCGTAGGTGTGTGGTAAACTACTCAGCTTCATCGGAAGGGCAATAGAGTTGATGTAGAAGCGCTCCATGACCGAATCCCCTCCGACAGGGTGCCGAAAAAGGCCCCTAGATGGGATCTCACGGGTACAGAAGGTTGCGGCGGTGGAAAAGTGTTTTCATGGATGCCTCTGGTGGTTCGGGAATATTTGTGAATATATAGGAGGAAGATCTTGGTCAGGGGGTCACCGAGGGCCCCAAAAGGCAGGGGGCGTGCCGTACCCCCTTGGGCACGCCCTCCACCCTTGTGGCCGCCTCGTGGCTCTTCTGACTTTCACTCCAAGTCTCATGGGTGTCTTCGGGTCCAAGAAAAATCATCGCGAAGGTTTTATTCCGTTTGGACTCCGTTTGGTATTCCTTTTTTGCGAAGCTAAAAAACAAGGAAAAAACAGAAACTGGCACTAGGTTCTAGGTTAATAGGTTAGTCCCAAAAATAATATAAAATAGCATGTTAATGCATATAAAACATCCAAAACAGATAATATAGTAGCATGGAACAATAAAATTTTTATAGATACGTTGGAGACGTATCAAGCATCCCCAAGCTCAATTCCTGCTCGTCCTCGAGTAGGTAAATGATAAAAACAGAATTTTTGATGTGGAATGCTACCTAACATATTTATCAACGCAATCTCTTTTATTTTGCATGAATATTCAGATCCGTATGATTCAAAACAAAAGTTCATTGACACAAATCAATAATACTTCAAGCATACTAGAAAGCAAATCATTAAGCTTCAAAAATAACATGGCTAAATAAAGTTATCCCTACAAAATCATATAGTCTTGTTATGCCCCCTCTTCTCAACACAAAGTAAAAAAGCATGCCCACCCCGATGTCGGCCAAGCAATTGTTTCATACTTTTTAACTCGCTTCAGCGTTTTCAACTCTTCACGCAATACATGAGCGTGAGCCATGGATATAACACTATGTGTGGAATAAAAGGCGGTAATAGACAAAATAAGGGAGAAAGTCTCACATCAACTAGGCGAATCAATGGACTATGGAGATGTCCATCAATTGATATCAATGTGAGTGAGTAGGGATTGCCATGTAACGGATGCACTAGACTATAAGTGTATGAAAGCTCAAAAGAAAACTAGTGGGTGTGCATCAACTTGCTTGCTCGTGAAGACCTAGGACATTTGAGGTATCCCATCATTGGAATATACAAGCCAAGTTCTATAACGAAAAATTCCCACTAGTAGTATATGAAAGTGACAAAAATAGGAGACTCTCTATCATGAAGAACATGGTGCTACGTTGAAGCACAAGTGTGGAAAAGGTAGTAACATTGCCCCTTCTCTCTTTTTCTCTCATTTTTTTGTGTGGGCTTCTTTGGCCTCTTATTTTTGTTTGGGATTCTTTGGCCTATTTCATTTCTATTTCCTCACATGGGACAATGTTCTAATAATGATGATCATCACACTTTTATTTACTTACAACTCAAAATTACGACTCGATAATAGAACACAAATATGACTCTATATGGATGCCTCCGGCGGTGTACCAGGATGTGCAATGAATCAAGAGTGACATGTATCGAAGAATTATGAAAGGTGGCTTTGCCACAAATACGATGTCAACTACATGATCATGCAAAGCAATATGACAATGATGGTGTGTGTCATAATAAACGGAATGGTGGAGTTACATGGCAATATATCTCGGAATGGCTATGAAAATGCCATAATAGGTAGGTATGGTGTCTGTTTTGAGGAAAGGTAAATGGTGGGTTTAATGCACCGGCGAAAGTTGCGCGGTACTAGAGAGGCTAGCAATGGTGGAAGGATGAGAGTGCGTATAATCCATGGACTCAACATTAGTCATAAAGAATTCACATACTTATTGCAAAAAATCTATTAGCCCTCGAAGCAAAGTACTACTACACATGCTCCTAGGGGGAGGTTGGTAGGAGTTAACCATCGCGCACCCCCGACCTTCACGCAAAGATGAACAATCAAGACACAATGCGCTTCAATTTGGTTACATAGTTAGGAGACCATACATGCATGCTACGGGAATCACAAAACTTAATGCAATTATTTCTTGACTCCACAATTTACTACTAGCATGACTCTATTATCACCATCTTTGTATCTCAAAACAATCATAAGGAATCAAACTTCTCATAGTATTCAGTGCTACATATATGAAAGTTTTTATTATATGTCCCTTGGATGCCCATCATATTAGGACTAAATCCATAACCTAAGCAAATTACCATGCTGTTTAGAGACTCTCAAAATAATATAAGTGATGTACGAGAGTTCAATAATTTCTATAAAATAAAGGCACCTTCATGCTCTAAAAAGATATAAGTGAAGCACTAGAGCAAAATTGCCTAGCTCAAAAGATATAAGTGAAGCACATAGAGTATTCTAATAAATCATGATTCATGCGTGACCCTCTCAGAAGGTGTGTGCAGCAAGGATGATTGTGGCAAAGTAAAAAGCAAAGACTCATATAATACAAGACGCTCCAAGGAAAACACATATAATGTGGTGAATAAAAATATAGCCTCAAGTAAAGTTACTGATAGACAAAGACGAAAGAGGGGATGCCTTCCGGGGCATCCCCAAGATTAGGCTCTTGGTTGTCCTTCAATATTACCTTGGGTTGCCTTGGGCATCCCCAAGCTTAGGCTCTTGCCACTACTTACTCCATAGTCCATCAAATCCTTACCAAAACTTGAAAACTTCACAACACAAAACTCAACAGAAAATCTCATGAGATCCATTAGTGTAAGAAAGCAAATCACCACTTTATGGTACTGTTGTGAACTCATTATTTATTTATATTGGTGTAATATCTACTGTACTACAACTTCTCTATGGTTCACACACTCTGATACCACTCATAGATTCATCAAAATAAGCAAACAACACATAGAAAACAGAATCTGTCAAAAACAAAACAGTCTGTAGTAATCAGAGAACTTCATATACTTGTATAACTCAAAAAATTCTGAAAAATTAGGACAACGTGGGTAATTTGTATATCAATCTTGTTTCAAAAATTCAGATCAAAATCACACTTATGTGAATTATGAAAATTATTTTTCTGGGCGCAAAAGTTTCTATTTTTCAGCAAGATCAAATCAACTATCACCGTAAGCCATCCCAAAGGTCTTACTTGGAACAAACACTAATTAAAACAAAAAACACATCTAACTAGAGGCTATATGAATTATTTATTGAAAAACAGGAAATAAAAATATTGGGTTGTCTCCCAACAAGCGCTTTTCTTTAAAGCCTTTTAGCTAGGCATTGATAATTTCAATGATGCTCACCTAAAAGAGAAGAATTGAAGCACTAAGAGAACATCATAAAACGCGTGACAAACACATCTAAGTCTAACATACTTCCTATGCATAGGCATTTTATAAGCAAACAAATTATCAAGGCAAGCAAAAACTACCTTACGCAAGTAAGAACAAAGAAACAATAGCAGTCTCAACATGAAGAGAGGTAATTTAGTAACATGAAAATTTCTACAACCATATTTTCCTCTCTCATAATAATTACATGCAGGATCATAAGAAAATTAAACAGTATAGCTATCACATAACATATTCTCAACATGATCCACATGCATGCGAAGTTGACACTCTTCCAAAATAGTGGGATTAACATTAACTAAAGTCATGACCTCTCCAAACCCACTTTTATCAAAAAATTCATAAGACTGAACATTCTCCAAATATGCGGGATCTAAAGTTGACACTCTTCCAAACCCACTTTCAATATTATTTCAAATATTATTCTCAATCTCATATTCATCATGGGACTTAAAGTTAAATTTTCAAGATCATACGAAGAATCACCCCAATCATTATCATTGCAACAAGTAGTGGACATAGAAAAACCAGCATCCCCAAGCTTGGGGTTTTGCATATCATTAACATAATTGACATTAATAGAATTTATAGTAACATAATTGCAATCATCTTTTGTTTCAAGGAACTATCAAGTATGGGCGCAATAGCAATAATCTCATGTTTAACATAAGGAACTATAGCAAATTCATCTCCACAAATATTGGCATCATGGCCATAAGAATAGCCAGCATCATGTTCATCAAGGGATATTTCAACCAAATCATCAGAATCATAATTATCTATAGATTCATGCATATCATTAGTTTCTTCCAAGGTAACGGTCATTCTCTCAATAAATTCCTTAACATAGGCATTATGAGCATAGTTTTCATAGCAATATTTAAGTATGTCAGAATTTTCAGATTTGTAGAGACTAATACCCTACTTTTCAATCAAGAAGAAGCAACTTCATGAGCACCCTTAAAAGCAAAAAATTCTTCAATTTGTTCGATATCATAGTAACAATAAACACACTTTTCATAAGAAGATAATATTTCATTATCATTAAACTCACATAGGTAGGGAAGGTGTTTTTTTAGGGTTCTTAGAGCAACAAGTAAAATCATAAATTTCACAAAGATTCCAAGCATAACACAACAAACTATCTATTTGATTCCATAAGAGTCTTCCTTTTTCAGACAAACGATGACACACAAAATGAGCATGCTCATATAAAGATTTCCCCTCAACTAAACTAGTTGGGGTTTCAACACGAGCACATATAGATCGAAGATGATCCAAGTAGAAAACTTCAAGTGGATCCATATCAATAGATTTTTAGCAAGCAAAGATGCAAGCAAATAGAAAGCACATGGAAACACAAACAAAAAGACATACAAAAAGAGGGCAAATAATAAAAGGCAAATCTTTTCGAAAATCGTTTTAGAAGTGGGGGAGAGGAAAACGAGAGGCAAATGGCGAATAATGTAATGAAAGAGATGAGAGTTTTATGATGGGTACTTGGTATGTCTTGACTTGGCGTAGATCTCCCCGGCAACGGCGCTAGAAATTCCTCCTGCTACTTCTTGAGCTTGTGTTGGTTTTTCCCTTGAAGAGGAAAGGGTGAAGCAGCAAAGTAGAGATAGGTATTTCCCTCATTTAGAGAACCAATGTATCAATCTAGTAGGAGACAATGCACAAATCACCAATACCTGCACAAACAATCAAACAACTTGCACCCAACACGATAAAGGGGTTGTCAATCCCTTCACGGTTATTTGCAAAAGTGAGATCTGATAGAGATAGATGAAACTAAACAAAAGGTAAAGTAAATATTTTGTATTTTTTTGGTTTATAGATCGGAAAGTAAAAGATTGCAAAATAGTAGATCGGAAACTTATATGATGGAAAATAGACCCGGGTCCATAGATTTCACTAGTGGCTTCTCTCTTGATAGCAAATAATACGGTGGGTGAACAAATTACTGTCGAGCAATTGATTGAAAAGCACAAAGTTATGACGATATCTAAGGCATTGATTATGAAATATAGGCATAACGTCCGTGTCAAGTAGACCGAAATGATTTTACATCTACTACTATTACTCAACACATCGACCGACTCCTGCCTGCATCTAGAGTATTAAGTTCATGAACAACAGAGTAACGCATTAAGTAAGATGACATGATGTAGAGTAATTAACTCAAGCAATGTGATGAAAACCCCATCTTTGTATCCTCGATGGCAACAATACAATACGTGCCTTGCTGCCCCTACTGTCACTGGGAAAGGGCACCGCAAGATTGAACCCAAAGCTAAGCACTTCTCCTATTGCAAGAAAAACCAATCTAGTTGGCCAAACCAAACCGATAATTTGAAGAGAATTATAAAGATATCAAATCATGCATATAAGAATTCAGAGAAGATTCAAATAATATTCATAGATAAGCTGATCATAAATCCACAATTCATTGGATCTCGACAAACACACCACAAAAGAAGATTACATCGGATAGATCTCCAAGAACATCGAGGAGAACATGGTATTGAGAATCAAAGAGAGAGAAGAAGCCATCTAGCTACTAGCTATGGACCCGTAGGTCTAAGGTAAACTACTCACGCTTCATCGGAAGGGCAAGAGTTGATGTAGAAGCCCTTTGTGACCAAATCCCCCTCCGACAGGGTGCCGGAAAAGGCCCCTAGATGGGATCTCACGGGTACAGAAGGTTGCGATGGTGGAAAATTGTTTTCGTGGATGCCTCTGGTGGTTGGAGAATATTTGTGAATATATAGGAGGAAGATCTAGGTCAGGGGGTCACTGAGGGGTCCACAAGGCAGGGGGCGCGCCCTACCCCCTGGGTGCACCCTCCACCCTTGTGGCCACATCGTGGCTCTTCTGACTTGCACTCCAAGTCTCCTGGGTGTCTTCTGGTCCAAGAAAAATCACCGCGAAGGTTTTATTCTGTTTGGACTCAGTTTGGTATTCCTTTTCTACGAAGCAAAAAAACAAGGAAAAAACAGAAACTGGCACTAGGCTCTAGGTTAATAGGTTAGTCCCAAAAATAATATAAAATAGCATATTAATGCATATAAAACATCCAAAACAGATAATATAATAGCATGGAACAATCAAAAATTGTAGATACGTCTCCAACGTACCTATAATGTTTGATTGTTCCATGCTGTTACATTATCATTCTTGGATGTTTTATAATCATTTTATAGCAACTTTATATCATTTTTTGGGAATAACCTATTGACATAGTGCTAGTGCTAGTTGCTATTTTTTGCTTGATTTTTACTTCGCAGGAAATCAATACCAAACAGAGTTCAAACGCAGCGAAACTTTTTGGTGAATTTTTTTGGACCATAAGACACACGATGGGCCAAGAAAGTACCTAGGGGGTGCTCCGAGGGGAGCACAACCCACCAGGGCGCGCCCAGGTGGGTTGTGCCCACCTCGGTGGCCTCCCGCACCGCCTCTTTGCTCTACAAATACCCCAATATTTCAGGAACCCTAGGGGAGTCAACAAAAATCAATTCCAGCTGCCGCAAGTTCCAGAAACCACAAATCCAATCTAGACACCATCACAGAGGGGTTCATCATCCTCATTGGTGCCTCTCCGATGATGCGTGAGTAGTTCATTGTAGACCTACACGTCCGTAGTTAGTAGCTAGATGGCTTCCTCTCTCTCTTTTGATTCTCAATACAATGGTCTCTTGGAGATCTATTTGATGTAACTCTTTTTGCAGTGTGTATGTTAGGATCCGATGAACTTTGAGTTTATGATCAGATCTATGTTTTTATCCATGAAAGTTATTTGAGTCTTTTGATCTCTTATATGCATGATTACGTATAGCCTTGTATTTCTTCTTCAAATATTTGGTTTAGTTTGGCCAACTAGATCGATTTTTCTTGCCATGGGAAGAGGTGCTTTGTGATGGGTTTGATCTTATGGTGCTTGATTCCAGTGACAGAAGGGGAACCGACACGTATGTATTGTTGCTATTAAGGATAACAAGATGGGGTGTATTTCTACATAAATAGATCTTGTCTACATCATATCATCGTTCTCATTGCATTACTCTGTTTTTCCTTGAATTTAATACACTAGATGCATGCTGGATAGCGGTCGATGTGTGGAGTAATAGTAGTAGATGCAGGCAGGAGTTGGTCTACTAATCTTGGACGTGATGCCTATATAACGATCATTGCCTGGATATCGTCATGATTATTTGAAGTTCTATCAATTGCCCGATAGTAATTTGTTTACCCACCGTACGCTATTTTTATTGAGAGAAGCCACTAGTGAAACCTACGGCCCCGGGGTCTATTTTCTCATCATATACTTTCCGATCTATATTGCTATTTTCCTTTTTATTTAGTTGCCACTTTTATTTTAAGATCTATATTTCCAAAAACCCAAAAAATACCTCGCTGAATTTTATTTGCATTTATCAATCTATTACAACTTTCTCCCGTCCACGTGCCAATTTCTGGCATCATTACCCGAAAGGGATTGAAAACCCCTTAAACACGTCAGGTTACAAGTATTTGTTCTTTGTGTGCATGTACCGTTTACATAGTGTTGCTTGGTTCTCCTACTGGTTCGATAACCTTGGTCTCATCACTGAGGGAAATACCTACTGTTGTTGTGCTGCCCTTCCTCTTTGGGGAAATGCCGACGTAGTTCAAGCGACATCAAGCCCCCAAGACAACAACACCCAAGAGATCAGCAAGGAATATCTTAGTTGCAGAGAAGAACAAGGCCCCAGTGCCTGACATTCATGAAGATGATGAGCCACTAGTGCTCAGGAAACTCAAGCCCAAGATTCTAGATCATAATGATGATCATCCTGTGGCAGAGAACATGAAGTTGACAAAGGATCATGGTCTGAGACTATGGAGGTAGCGTGATCCATATGCTATCAGGAGAAGGACTCTTGTGGACTACCGTTTTCATACCAGAGAGCAGCAGGACTTCTATGAGACCGTCTTGTTGGACAAGAAGCCCATATTGTGTGACATGAAATGGGTTAATTGGAAATACATCAATGCTAATGAAGACTATTTTTCCCATGTGCATGAGAGCTTCAGACTGAATGGATTTGATAAGTTTGTTGGACAGAAGTAGACAAAATGGAACGATGAGATGATCATGCAGTTCTACTCTACCTCCCACTTCTAACCTGATGGTAAGATAGTGTGGATGACAGAAGGCACTAGATACCAGTCAACAATCTCTGAATGGGCCAGGCTTATCAATGCTCCCAAAGAAGCTGAAGATGATCTTGATGTGTACAACAAGCCTAGGAAGGATCACAACTCTGTGGCTAACATGTACAAGACCATTCCAGATGAAGCTCTGGAGATTCACAAGCTTTGATCTATATACTATCTGCTTGCTGGTTTGACCACCATAAACACCATCTTGAGGCACACTCTTTTGCCCAAGTATGGAGATCACAGGATGATTCGTGGTCACTCTATCAACTTGCTTCACCTGTTTGATGTGCCACAAAAGTTCAAAGTCATGAGCTTGATAGTTGAAATAGTGAAGAGGACAGTAGCCGACCAGAAGAGATCTTGTGGATATGCCCCACACATCCAAACATTGATCAACTCCAAGATGGGAACTTGGACATATCTGCTGGACAAAGAGCATCTTCCCTCGAGGCCAGATTTTGAGGACAACGAGGTTGTCATGGATGCATCCCATCCTACTTGTGTTGGAGCCCAAGAGAAGATAGAGAGAGCAAAGGCTGCAAAAGCAGCAAAGGCAGCAAGTGCCCCAGATGCTTCAGTTGCGAATCTCAAGACCAAGCAAGATCAACTCAGTTATCCGCTTGAGGCTACCGTGAGAATTGAGAAGAGCTTGGCTACCTTGTCTCAAAATCAGGAAAGTCTTGAGAGGATTATTGAGACAAAGACACATGACCTAGATGTGAAGGTCACTGAGATTTAGACAGTTGTGGAGAAGCTTAGGGATGATGCCGAGGATTGTGATGATAGACCCACAATAGACACATTTGAGAGAGTGCCAAGGGCACAAATATTATCAGTTGTGCCAGTTGCCAAAGACTCCAGGACTACTACTTCAGCACCTGCAGCCACTGCCACAGTTGCCCCTCAGTGTCAACTCCCTCCAGCTCCACAGACTTCCTCAGAGGTATTTGCAGATGGACTCCTCGCCACGCTGTCTACGCACATCGGAGCTCCCAGAGATCGTGCTTAGAGTGCCGTATAGCACTATATGTTTTTGAACTTTTTGGTAACTTGTTGCCAAAGGGGGAGAAAGTGTATAGATCATAGGCTTCGAGAGAGAGTGTCTTTTGCCTTTTGTTGGTTTTCATTTTCCTTGCTACTCTTGCTACTTTGGTCATTTTGGTTGTCTTCCTATGCTACAATTTGTGTTATGCTCATGAGATACTTATGTGATCATGTGTTTGATCATATTATGCTTAATATGTGCTTGCATGATTATATCTATGAATGTTTGTGTATGACCAATCACTCATATCCTTGGTGATGAGTGCATGTTATTTAGCTCTTATCATTTTGAGTGCTCCACCAAGATGTATGTGACATGGAAGAGTGACCCATGATCCTAATCGATTGTGCATTTGCATTCAAACGCAAATGTTAAATAATGCACAAATTTAGGGGGAGCTCTTTCTTATCACATACTTCTCAAAGCGACGACGTATTCATTCATATTATCATTTGTCGAAGCTTTGATCTATATGTTGTCATCAATTACCAAAAAGGGGAAGATTGAAAGTGCAACTAATCCCCGGGTGGTTTTGGTAATTCATAACAACATATAGCTCATTGAACTAATATCCATTCAAGTTTAATATTTCAGAAAGTTCAATCAATGGCATGGCATGGACTAGGAATGTGGACCCCTCAAAATGCTAAGGACACATATTGGCAAAAGCTCAAGACTCTTCATTTTTGTTTTAGTGGTCCAAGATCACATTGAGTCCATAGGAAAGCCAATACTATTAAAAGGGGATGAGATGTTGCTTAATGGTCTACTTGCTCAAAATGCTTAGTGATATTGCTCCAAAGCCCTCAACCACGTTCTCATTCCAAATATGTCCAAAACCCAAAGTCAAACTCGGCACCACCGAAATCTTCTATCTGGAGCCACCGAATTAATTTGACATAGCCACTGTCAGAAACCCTAACACCTCGGTCACACCGATACGGATCTCGACCTCACCGAGATGACCCTACAAACTCTCTGTTTTCCCTTTGTAACATTTCGGTCTCACCAAAATGAGCGATCGGTTACACCGAGTTTGCTTGACCAACTCTCTATTTGCTCTTTGTTGAAATCGGTCTCACTGAGTTCACGTAATAGGCTTCACCAATATGAGGTTTTTCCCTAGCCCTAGCACATCGGTTCCACTGAGTTGTTCCAGTCGGTCCCACCGAGATTCGCAACATTCACATTTTGAACTGAAACAGTCTCACCGAGTTCTTCTATTCAGTCTGACCGAGTTGGGTCAAATGTGCGTAACAGTTGGATTTTGTGTGGAGGTTATATATACCCCTCCACCCCCTTCTCCATATGTGAGAGAGCCATCAGAACGTGCCTACACTTTACATTTTCTGAGAGAGAACCACCTACTCATGTGTTGAGATCAAGATATTCCAATCCAACCACAAGAATCTTGATTTCTAGCTTTCCCCAAGTTGCTTTCCACTCAAATAATCTTTCCACCATATCCAAATCTATGAGAGAGAGTTGAGTGTTGGGGAGACTATCATTTGAAGCACAAGAGCAAGGAGTTCATCATCAACACACCATCTATTACCTTTTGGAGAGTGGTGTCTCCTAGATTGGTTAGGTGTCTCTTGGGAGCCTCCGACAAGATTGTGGAGTTGAACCAAGAAGTTTGTAAGGGCAAGGAGATCGCCTACTTCATGAAGATATACCAAGGTGAGGCAAGTCCTTCGTGGGTGATGGCCATGGTGGGATAGACAAGGTTGCTTATTCGTGGACCCTTCGTGGGTGGAGGCCTCCGTGGACTCACACAGCCGTTACCCTTCATGGGTTGAAGTCTCCATTAACGTGGATGTACGATAGCACCACCTATCGGAACCACGCCAAAAATCTCCATGTCATCATTACGTTTGCACTCTCCAAACCCTTCCCTTTACCTTCATATGCAATGTTTAATTTTTTGCTGCTACACTCTTTGATTGCATGTGTAGTTGATTGCTTGACTTGTACTAAGTTGCTAACATCTGCCCACAACTAAAATATGGAAAAGGGTTAGATTTTTATTTGGTTAAGTAGTCTAATCACCCCCCTCTAGACCTACTTTCGATCCTACACACGATAGACTCATACTTGACTCCTTCGGTCATCCAAAGAATCCGCCATTGGGATAGAAGTGAGCTGTTGAGTAAACTTGCATGATAATCTCGTCATTCCATGCAGTCAGCTTCTTCCCAATGAACTTGTCAACATCAACACTTTGAAAATCCTCGTGAACATGGGGGAATTTGTCCTCATGAAGATCAATATACTTCCGGTCCACCCACTTCATGTCACTGACAATGGACTTCTTATCAAGCAACACTGTCTCATAGAAATCTTACTGTTCTTTGGTGTGGAAGGGATAGTGTACAACAATCCTCCTTCTGATGGAGTAGGGGTCAGACTCTCTCCATTTCTCGAGACATTTGTCTTTCCTCTTCTTCATATTTTCAGCAACTGGATCAACATCATTATGTTCAGGCAATCTGGGTCTGAGCTTCAAGAGCACTGGGGCATCCTCTTTTTCTTCTTCTTCTTCTTCTTCTTCTTCTTCTTCTTCTTCTTCTCTGTCAGGCACTGGGCCTTGTTCTTCTCAGCAGCAGAGATATTTCTGGTGGTCTTGCCCTTTGGCTTGGATGCAACAACTTTATTGGGTTTGGAGGTTGGAGCTTTAGGTTTAGGCTTGGAAGGGGCTGCACTCTTCATAGCATTAGCCATGAGCACGGGTTGCTTGGCTGGGGGTGGATTATCAGCTGGTTCCTCCTCCTATTCTTCCTCATGATCATCTGGATCCTCATACATGGAAGGTTTTCTACCAACAACATATACGGTCCTCTTCCTTTCCTTCCTCTTTGTGCCTACTGCCTTAGCCTTGCTTGCAGCTGGCATAGTGCTAGTAGCAGTACCATACTCTTTGGCAAGCACAACTTTCTTTGGCTTTGATGTGGCTTCTTCAGCAATGAAGTCTTCATCCTCATCATCCAAAAGTTTCTTCTTCCTAACTTTGGCGGCTGCTTTTGGCAGCTCTGGAGAACTCCACACTCCTTCATAGTAACTCCCTTCAGGACTAGAGCCTGCACTCAAATCAATATCCTGCTCCTCTGACCTATTCTGGCTATCACAGGCCTTTGACATACTGACACCGGCACCTGTGAAGTAGATGGGGTGGAGTGGAATGGATGAGCATCACAAAAACACACCATTTTGCAAAATTTTTGAGTAAAACTTCAGTTTTAGGTTTTCACAGAGATGATTTCAGAAATTATGAGTAGATAATTTTGGTAGCACTAAAGCTGTAATAGAGACTTTGCGACACATGCTCGGTCATACGAAGGTGAGCTTCGGTCTCTCTGATAAGCTAGGGTTCTACAGAAATGTTAGATTTAGATCCACCGATTTGTACCACTCGGTTACAATGTGCAATGGCCGGAGGCCAAATCGGTGAGTCCGATTCTCTCTATTCGAACTGTCCGAGATGATTTCTACACAAACCTAACCCTAAAATTTTCCACTCAAATCTAATTCCACGGAATTTGAAGGAATGGAAGTCTCAATCCGTGGGAATGTTGCGGGCGCAAGTACTCTAGTGCATAGAATCAGAAGTTTGAAGCACTAGGGGATCGAATCTCACCCTAACTCGGTGGAGATCCTCTACGGCGGTGAAGAATGCCGTCGATGGCGATGGAATCCGGTGGCGAGGGTGCGTTGGAGACGAGTAGCTGATCCGGGGAGCACGGGCGGCGGTAGCAACGGGGTGTGGGGAGTCGTGCTGTTTAGAAATTTCAATGTACGGTCCATGCGATATATATATATATATATATATATATATATATATATATATATGTGAGCTGCCAATGAGATTTAGTGAAATGAATCGGTGGCATCAAGATTTGTAACTGCAATGAGCACATCAAATCGGTGATGCCGAAAAGTTTAGATCAGTATCTCTAAGATAGAAAAACAGATCAGTCCAAGTGGTTTCAGTGAGACTAGATGGATGTAAATTGGTCTTTCTGAAAATCTCTTCGAAGATTTTGGAGGTCAGCCCTAGCCGGATCGGTGGCTCTGATTGCTCCTCACCCGAAGGGTCCGAAAGAGACTTGTTCAAGTTTTTGTGATATAGCAAGAAAGAATTTGGACAAATCGAGATAGATATCTTGAGAAGGTGCTTAGGTATTCTTGTAAATCCATTTGGACAAATAAACCAAACCAATCAAACTACAAATCGATGTCCTCGAATGAGAAATATGCAAACCAACATGTTCATACAATAAGATGGCAAATGAAATATGTGTTAAACATGCACAACTAATTCTAGCAACTATCAAGCAATGGGCGATGACATAGTCATCTATATATGAGTATTGACTTATGAGCCAAATGAGAGCATTTGATCATAGGTCATACTCATCGTTTAAGCACAAGTGCACTTTTACATAAAGCATTAATTTGTTCACACCATTAGAGTTTCTTTAGCTCAATTCTTAGAGCAAAGCTCCCCCTAAATGCGATATCCCCCCAAAGAGGGATGAACTAACCTTGGGTTTTATCGATGATGACTTCATGTAGATAGTGTAGATGTGGATGCTCAATGTTGATGTAATCCATCAAGAGTTGGGAGCAATCCTTGAGTTTGCATTTTCAATACCTACATAGGTTAGTCCCACAAGGAACATACAAACATATCCATAGACATAGAGTGAAATGCACATATTATGATGTCCATGAATGCATGGAATACCTTGTCCCTTGACTTATCAACAAGAGGGTTTGTGACTCCATGAACTAGTGCAATATGTTGAAGTTGGTTGCACAAGTTCTTGCCAAAATGAATATGAGTGAAGTTTGTTGGCAGAGTCACCCTCAAGAACTCTCTAATGCTTCTTCTTTTGGACCCACATCAATTTGGTGGGAATTCTTGGAGTTGTAGTCGAAATTGATGAAGTCTTGGGGATCCACTTGAACAAGGCCTGAGGTGCTTCTTCAAATGAGTTGAAGCTTGTCCTTGCCTTTTAGCTCGTGGTCTTGTGGTGGAAGAATATCTTGATCTTGTGTTCCTCAAAAAAGTAGGATCATACTTCTCTTGTTGAGGAACAAACTTTGTCTTGGGGTATTGATCTTCTTCCCACTCAACTCCATTGGCATTCAACTTTCGTTCAAAACCAATGCCTTGATTCTTCCGGTGCCTCCCTTGCTTGCGTACAATTTCCTCAAATTGCTTACTCCCTGAAAGGCTTTTGTAAACACCTTTCTCTATAATTCCTTGCAATAAAGTGTTTTCTTGCTCAAAGTGTAACTTGACTAAGAGAATTTGAAAGGGCTAGTTATCGACTAGAGGGGGGGTGAATAGGCGATTTTTATGAAAGTCTTCAAAACGTGGGAGTTTTGAAGACAAACAATAGAAACAACACTATTCAAATACAGCGGAAGGTAGACTACACTAGACAAGCCATAGTCAAGTATTCAATGAAGTGAAAGCACGAAGACTAATAGCAGCTAGGTAGTAAAGATCAGGATGGAAGATAGTATGAAGCTAATTAGAACAGGTAGTCACACAGTGAAGTCAAACAGATAATGCAAGCAAGCAATGACTTCACGAAGGCAAACTGTAGTAAAGAGAAGTAGAGATAGAGCAAGTGGCTTCAGAAGGACATGGATTTGTTCGACCAGTTCTAGTTGCTGTGACAACTATACATCTGGTTAGGGAGGCTGAGATTCAACTCAGAAGACCGCGTCTTCACATTATTCCCCTTGAGCTAAGGACACCTAGTCCCCGCCCAATCACTCTGGTAAGTCTTCAAGGTAGACTTCCGAACCTTCACAGACTTCGTTCACCGGCAATCCACAATGGCTCTTGGATGCTCAGAACGCGACGCCCAACCGGCTGGAGGATTCACAGTCCTCAAGTGTAACAAGTCTTCAGATCACGCGGACAGAAAGACTTCAGTGATGCCAAACACTCTTTGGGCTCTGGGTGGTTTGGGCTTTGTCCTCGCAAGGATTCTCTCTCGAAAGCTTTGGCGGTGTGTTGCTCTCAAACAACAAAAGCCGTGTACTAACTCTGAGCAGCCACCAATTTATGGTGTAGGGGGTGGGCTATTTATAGCCACTGGGCAACCCGACCCGATTTTTCCGAAATGACCCTGGGTCACTAAGGAACTGACACGTGTCGCAACGGTCAGATTTAAAACACACGCGACAACTTGACTTGGGCTACAAGTAAAGCTGACTCATCCAACTCTGGATAAGATTTGCTCTCATTGTCTTCGCTCGAAGACATAGGATTTGGTTGAGCATCACTTCAGTCACTCTGACTTTGTTCACTTGGACCCCACTTAACAGTGCGGTAGTTCCTATGACTCAACAAAGAAGAGAGGAAACAACGAAACAACTAAGTCTTCGCGTTCCATAGTCCTCACTCAATGTCTTCTCGTGTCATAGTCTTCAACGTGAATGGCTTCACCGACCACCATTGTCTTCAATGTCTTCACACATTTTAGGGGTCATCTCCAGTAGGTAAACCGAATCAATGAGGGACTACTACCTGTGTTATCCTGCAATTCTCACAAACACATTAGTCCCTCAACCAGGTTTGTCGTCAATACTCCAAAACCAACTAGGGGTGGCACTAGATGCACTTACAATCTCCCCCTTTTTGGTGATTGATGACAAACTGGTTGAAGTTTTCAACGGGGATAAAAGTATATGAAATTGTAAAGGATTAAGATATTGTCTTCATAGATGGCAAAAAGGCTCCCCTTGAAGATGTGCATATAAATGTTTTGTGTTGGAATGCAAATGCACATGGCAGGTTGTACTTGTGGAGATCCTCTTCACCATATTAAGACAATACATCATGCATGAACAAATATACAAGGATAATGACATGCATAATGAAAAGTGGACGTCTGCAAAATGACTTCATGCGGGATTTATCATTGCATATGCGGAATTTATCGTCGCATCACAGAGTAGCAGAAAAAGTAGCAGACGACCATCAAGTTTAAGTGTTACAACTCAAAGAACCAAATGTATCAAAAGAGAGAGTTGTAAGCACTAGGCAAAAAGTATATCAACCACCCATATGGACCCACTTGAAGACTATCAACATATGCTTCTCCCCCTTTTGTCAGTAAGGACCAAAAAGGTTTGAAGACATAGTCTCTACTCGTTCCCATGAGGAGTAGGTGAAGCAGCAGGGTCGTCGTTGAGGTTTGGTGGTGCAGAAGAACTTGGTGCAGTGTCGACATGCGCTGAGGTTGGAGGTGGTGAGGTAGCATCATCTGCGTCATCCAAGACTCTAGCATTTACAGTTGCTGCGGAGGAGGAGTACTCTGAATCTTCAAGAGACAGGGTTCGACGCAAGACAGCATTCCTGGGAGGAGTGGAGTCGAACTTGAATCTCTCAGTGAAGCCATCATCTTGAAGATAAGCTTGGAGATCATCAAAACTGAGATCTTGATTGTCGAACCACTCATCAATGAAATTGTCCAAGATGTTCACATCGAAGAGGGGAAGATCATTGAAGATCTCCGCCTCTTGCTTGCTCTTAATCAGCTGCTCAAGAGCATCATTACCAAACTCTTCATCTAAAGACAGATCAATGGCTTCAAATTCGTTCCTCCGAACGGCAGCTGGTGTCAGTGCTTGACTGGATCTCTGAACAGTTTTCTTCTGTGGCTTCTCACGCTTCTTGGAGATGCGAGAGAGATCTTCAGAGGTGTTATTGGGAGCAGGAGGTGCAGTTGCCAATGGCTTCACTCAAGAAGCTTTTGTAGCAGCAGATGATTTTGAAGCCTTAGCTTTCTTCTGCTTCTGTGGCTTAGGAGTAGGAGCTAGAGCATCATTAGTGTCAGCACCATCATCAGAATGATCCACTTTTGCACCTTGGACAACAATGTGTGTGATGAGGCCTGCAAGGTTGTAGAAGGGGCCGATCCTGTTCCCATTGGCTTCACAGGTGCCATCTTCCCGAGGTGAAGAAGGACCAGGGTTGAAGTCAAGTCCTAATGCCTTCTTGTTCTTCACAGCAGAGTCTTTGGCGAACTGGTAGTTGCGCTTGAAAAAATGGTCTTCATGGCACCACAACAGAGAAGAAGGGTCAGCGTTCTCTGGCTGCGGTCCGCGAACCATGCATGGATAGAATTCTCGTTGAATGGCTTCAGGAAGGGACTGGGGTTGAAGATTTTTGTACACAATATCTCCCCAGGGTCCCTTGATGGCATTCTTCTCTGCATATTCTTCTGTGACGAAACGGTACTTGAACCATTCCTCTGCCCAATATCTTCGAATCCACTGGATTCGATTCTTGCATCCTGTATAGGTTTCCTCTGGGTCTTTTTTGTACAGCTCGTGCAAATCTGGAGGCAAATCCTTAGAAGTGTTCCCACGACGCTGTCTGCCACCCTTTCTTGCTGACTTCTCAGTGGCCATGAAGCTTAATCTGAAGGCTTCAGTACTTGCAAGGGCTTCAGACGGCTGGTCAGACAAGAACTGGCTTCAGGAGAATTGATGTGACTATATGAGAATTCTGCAAACGAATGCAGACAATGAGAACCAAGGGATTCTCCCATGGACATGTACCTATGACAGCATTAGAGGTGCGAGGGAAGGGGAAGAGGTCATATGCATTCTCAGAAGATTTTGAAGATAAATCAGTTTGAAGACATTGACCTCATAACGCGAAGACATTCACTTATTTGATGTGAGTTGGTTCTAGATTTGTACGAATCCAAGAATAAGTACAAGTGAGGAATCTAACTTGTAGAGAAGCATAAGTGAATAGACTAGGCATAGTATGAGATGCAGAATGAGATAGATTCAACTGTGGAGATCCAGAAACCAATTTTGGTAAGGAAGGATGAATCTATCAGATCGAAAACACGGTAAAAAGTGAAATTTAATTACCGCATGAAGAACTGCTAGATGGAGCGAAGTTGGAGGCCGAGCAGTTCAATCTTCTGTGCCCTAACTTGGCGACGGAAGACACCTACGACGACGGCGGAGAGGACGAGGTCCGCGGCCGGCGTGAGGACGGCGTCGGAGAAGTTGCGGAAGCTAAGCGCTTTGTCGCTGGCGTCGTCGAGAGCTAGTGGAGGCGCTAGGGTTTGCGAGAGGTGGCGAGTTGGAAGAAGAATTTTTGACCGAGATGTGACGGGTATTTATAAGGAAAGAGACGGCATAACGCAATTACGCAGGTGCCCCTGGCGGTTCACATCTGAAGGACACGTGGCAAGCATGAAACACCTTTGAAGGTGTTCCATGTTCCCACGCACGCCTGGATTGTCGGGGTGGTCGTTCCAAATTCTCCGGCTTTCAGGCAAAAAGGATATAACATTAAAATAGATATAAATGTTTGTCAGATTGACTTCAGCTGACAAGGTCTCAGTGAAGACAATCAATAGTTTTCAATAGAATGCATATGATTTGGACCGATAGAGTTGAGGTAGAAGCATAGATAGGTTACGGTCCGATCACATTCACTTAGTCCAAAAGATTCAACAAGAAGCCATAGCTATAAGTGAATGCTGTAGAGGACAGAACACAATTATGTATATAACTAGTATAAGGCCAAATCAACTGAATGAAGATAAACTTGAATATAAGCCAGGCATAAAGATAAATCAAATATGAAGACTTTGCAAACATGACGCCAAGAGAAACACTTCAAACAAAAGTTTGGTGGTGGCGTTACCCACCGTATAGGAAGTATTAGACCCAGACACGACACACAATTATCGTGGCGCTCCGAAGTCAAATTCTGCATTAATGTGTTCACACTTAGAGTGTATGTCTTCATTGATTGAAGATATACATTACTTCATGTGTTGCACATCTAAGTCATCAAAATGCATAAGTGTTAGGATGTGTGCCTAATCACAGGACATTTGAAGGTTCCAAGATATTTAGCTCACACCGCAAGTTGCAAAACCTTTTCTCATCCAAGGGCTTTGTGAAGATATCAGCCAACTGCTCTTCTGTCTTGATGTGAATGATATCAATATCTTCCTTCATAACATGATCTCTGAGAAAGTGATGACGAATTTCAATGTGCTTTGTCTTGAGTGCTGAACTGGGTTGTTGGCAATCTTGATGGCACTCTCATTGTCGCAGTAGAGAGGCACATTCTTCAGATGGATACCATAGTCCTTGAGAGTTTGCTTCATCCAAAGAAGCTGAGCAACAGCAAGATCCAGCAATAATGTATTCAGATTCAGCAGTGGAGAGAGATACACAGTTCTGCTTCTTTGAAGACCAACAGACAAGAGATCGTCCCAGAATGTGACATGTGCCTGATGTGGACCTATGATCAACTTTGTCACCAGCATAATCAACATCTGAGAATCCAACTAGATCAAACTCTGAGCTCTTTGGATACCATAATCCTAATGTTGGGGTGTAAGCCAAATATCAAAGAATTTGCTTCACTGCTAAGTGATGCGATTCCTTTGGTGTCACTTGGAATCGGGCACACATGCAAACACTAAGCATTATATCTGGCCTAGATGCACATATAAAGCAAAGAAATCATGGAGCAGTATACCTTTTGATCGAACTCTTTACCATTGTCGTCGGGACCCAGATGACTTCTGGTTGGCATTTGTGCCGTGTATCCTTTGCAGTCTTGCATTCCAAACTTCTTCAGGGAATATTTGAGGTATTTGTCTTGAGATATGAAGATGCCGTTGCGTTGCTGACAGATTTGGAGACCCAGAAAGAACTTCAGCTCGCCCATCATGGACATCTGGTATTGCTCTTGCATCATGTGACCAAACTCATCACTGTATTTCTTGTTGGTGTAGCCGAAGATAATGTCATCCACATAGATTTGGCACACAAACAGTTCACCATCATATGTCTTCGTGAAGAGAGTAGTAGTGAACCAGGTTTGTAGCCTTTGCTCTTTAGGAAGTCTTTGACCGTATCATACCAAGCACGAGGGGCTTGTTTGAGGCCATACAGTGCCTTGTTGAGCTTGTATACCATATCAGGATGCTTTGGATCTTCAAAGCCAGGAGGTTGTGTGACATATACTTCTTCTTCTATCTTTCCATTGAGAAAAGCACTCTTCACATCCATTTGATACAGAAGGATGTTGTGATGATTTGCATAGGCTAGCAGTATGCGAATGGCTTCAAGCCTTGCCACCGGAGCAAATGTTTCATCAAAGTCAATTCCTTCCACTTGAGTGTAACCTTGTGCAACGAGACGATCCTTGTTACTGACCACATGACCATGTTCATCTTGCTTGTTGCGATATATCCGTTTGGTGCCAATGATATTGTGCTTCCGAGGATCAGGACGCTTGACAAATTCCCACACATTATTTAGCTCGAACTGTTGAAGCTCTTCTTGCATAGCTTGAATCCATTCAGGTTCCATGAAGGCTTCATCAACTTTCTTGGGTTCAGAGATTGAGACAAATGCAAAATGCCCACAGAAGTTGGTTAGCTGTGTTGCCCTTTGAGTTGCTTTTTAACGAGTGAGTGGACCAGGTGCATTCAAGCTGTCAATTATCTTCTCAATCTGAACTTCATTTGCAACACGAGGATGAGCAGGACGAAAATTTTGCTCTTGCCGATCAATGTCATTATTTGGGGGATTATCTTCAGGCTGAGCACTGTCTTCAGGTTGATTAGGTGTAGAAATGACAAGCTCCTCTTCAGTTTGATTCTGAGAAGGTATTATCCAATTCCCATCTGCTTGATAGATTCACTTGGAGGTACTTCATCTAGCACATTTGGCAGGTGCTCTCTTTGCGAGACGTTAGTCTCATCGAACCGCACATCCACAGTTTCAACCACTTTATAGTGAAAGAGGTTGAAGACTATGTAGGAGTGCGAATCCTTTCCATTACCAAGCATAAAACCTTCATGTGCTTTTGGTGCAAATTTTGAAGTGTGATGTGGATCCTCGATCCAGCACCTAGCACCAAATACTCCGAAGTAGCTTACATTTGGCTTCTTACCAGTTAGGAGTTCATAGAAAGTTTTCTTCAGAAGCTTGTGAAGATAAACACGGTTGATGATGTGGCATGCAGTATCAATGACTTCAGGCCAGAACTTCTGTGGAGTCTTGTACTCATCGAGCATCATTCGGGCCATCTCAATAAGAGTTCTGTTCTTGCGCTCTGCGATACCATTTTGCCGAGGTGTATAAGGAGCAGAGAACTCATGAGTGATACCCAGAGTATCCAGATAGAGGTCGAGCTGGTGTTCTTGAATTCAGTGTCGTTGTCGCTTCTGATGTGCTTGATCTTGATGCCATAGTTCATCATGGAACGATTGGCAAAGTGTCTAAAGACATCCTGCACTTCAGTCTTGTAGAGGATTATATGCACCCAAGTATATCTAGAGTAATCATCAACAATGACAAAGCCATAGAGGCAAGCAGTAGCAGTGAGAGTAGAGTAGTGAGTAGGGCCGAATAAGTCCATGTGGAGCAGCTCGAAGGGTTGAGATGTAGTCATGATAGTATTTGAGGGATGCTTGGCCCTGATCATCTTTCCAGCTTCGCAGGCGCCACACAGATGGTCCTTCTTGAACTTGATGCCTTCGATGCCCACGACATGCTTCTTCTTTGCGAGAGTGTGCAAGTTCTTCATGCCAGCATGTCCTAGCCTTCGATGCCAAAGCCAGCATTCTGAAGCCTTTGCTAGAAGACATACGGCCATCTGTGGTCCTGCTGAGAAATCTACCATGTATAGATCATCTTTCCGATACCCTTCAAAGACTAGAGACTTGTCAGATTGCATTAGTACAAGGCATCGATATTTTCCAAATAGCACAATCATGTTTAAGTCACAAAGCATTGAGACAGACATTAAGTTGAAACCAAGGGATTCAACAAGCATCACTTTATCCATGTGCTGATCCCTTGATATAGCAAGTCTGCCTAGTCCCAATACCTTGCTTTTACCAGTGTCAGCAAATGTGATGTGACTCTTGTCTGATGGACGCAGCGTTGAATCCATCAGAAGACTTCGATCGTCCATCATGTGGTTAGTGCATCCATTGTCCATAATCCATTCTGAAGTATGAGGTGTCATAGCCTACAGTGCAGTTTGGGGAATAGGCTTCACCAAGCGAGTTGTGAAGCATAAACATTTGATGAACAAGTGGAACATGAAAATCTAGATCTTGGTTAGGATAGATAGGATGAGTGTCAAGGAATCCTAGAACGAAGTACATAGTAAGACCATTTGGGCATTTTATCTTGCGCCCCACAAGATGTTTAAGGTCCCCGGCATTAGTTTTGGACACCTTTGATTTCCGGCTGGAGACCTTTCCCTACAAAGTAGAGTTAAGGTTTCTTAACCACCCACATTTTCGGGGGTGGCTTAGAAGCAATGAGTCTAAGTGCAGCATCTGAGAATTTTGGCTTTGGAGCCCTAGTAAATAGCCTTGCAGGAGGTGAATAATACTCATAGGAATAAGCAGAAAAGTTCTTTGTTCTATGAACATAGCGGTTTGAGTAAACACACTCATATTCATGGGTCTAAGTATGATTTCCCTGCAAAACATTGACGTTAGGGTGACTCAGATGAGTCCTCGATCTGTATGAAGCTTTTGGACCATATGAAGCCTTTGGTATGGGATTTGTCTTCTTCACAGGTGGTGTCATGATGACATTCACTGGAAGATTCTCAAGACTACTTTTGGGAACCCATATCTTATTCATAGGTGGCCCATTCTTGCAGTTAGTACCAATATACCTGGCAAACACTTCACCATTCTAATTCTTAAACGGTCTATAGTTTGCATCAAAGGATTCATCAATGATAATGGGGTTAGCACAAGTGAAACCAGACACGGTGGATGGATCTACTGAAGGTTCCTTTGCAGCAACCCATGTGGTTTTGGGGTACTGCTCAGGCTTCCAGTACGACCCATCAACGTTCATTTTCCTCTCGAACCCAACACCCTCTTTCCTAGGGTTTCGGTTCAAAATCTGCTTTTTGAGGACATCACATAATGTCTGATGCCCTTTGAGACTTTTGTACATCCCTGTCTCAAGCAGTGTCTTCAACCTGGCATTCTCATCAGCAATAGTAGTGGTATCCTCCGCAGAGGGGTTAGTTACCACAGCAGCAATTGAAGATATTGCAACAGTAGCAGTAGTAGAACATTCAGCAACAGAAGCAGCGTTATCATGCTCAATGCATTTTAGGCATGGTTGTTCAAATCCTTCCTGAGCGGGACTGATCTGTTGAGCGCGAAGTGTCTCATTCTCCTTTTGAAGATCTTCATGATCCGATCTCAATTTCTCAAGTTCCTGCTTCCTTTGAAGATAATCATAGGAAAGCTTTTCATGAGAAGTTGAGAGCGATTCATGTCGACATTCAAGTTCCTGGTACTTAACATGAAGATTTTTTATGTCTTCAATTAAGGACTGAGAATTGGTCATTTCCGCGCCCAACAGGTCATCGCTGTTGTCTAACAGTTTTTGAGTATGTTCCATAGCTTTCTGTTGTTCAGTTGCAATTTTAGCAAGTGTTTTGTAACTAGGTTTGGATTAACCATTAGAGTCATCTTCACTTGATGTTTGAAAGTAAGCATCACGTGATTTTACCTTGGCAGCACGTTCCATGAAGCAGTAGGTGGGAGGCGAGTCGTCCTTGTCATTATCATCAACGTTGGTGACGAAGCCATCGTCTTCGGTGTTGAAGATGGACTTGGCGACATAGGCTATAGCTAGAGCCAGACTCGCAACACCAGAGTCAGACTCCTCCTCGGACTCCACCTCCACCTCCTCAGAAGCTGACTCCTCCTCTGAATCCATTTCCTTGCCAACAAAAGCACGGGCCTTGCCAGATGAGCTCTTCTTGTGTGACGAAGACTTAGAAGAAGACTTTCTGGATTTCTTCTTCTTCTTGTCATTAGAATCATATTCTTTGCTCTTCTTCTTCTTCTTCTTCTTCTTCTTCTTCTCACTGTCCCACCATGGACACTCAGAGATGTAGTGACCAGGTTTCTTGCACTTGTGACAGGTTCTCTTCTTGTGCTCATAGGCAGAAGCTTCATCATTCCTTGAGCTGGATCGTGAAGACTTTCTGAAGCCTTTCTTCTTGGTGAATTTCTGAAACTTCTTCACAAGCATAGCAAGCTCCTTTCCAATGTCTTCAGGATCACCAGAACTGTAGTCAGATTCTTCTTCAGATGAGGAAGCAGCAACCTTTGCCTTCAAAGCGCGAGTTTGGCCATAGTTGGGGCCATCGATATCTCGTTTCTCAGATAGCTGGTACTCATGTGTGTTGAGCCTCTCAAGTATGTCAGACGGATCGAGAGACTTGTAATCAGGGCCTTCTTGTATCATCAGGGCTAAGGTGTCAAATGAGCTGTCAAGAGATCTTAGTAGTGTCTTCACTATCTCATGCTTCGTGATCTCAGTGGCGCCGAGTGCTTGGAGCTCATTTGTGATATCAGTGAGGCGATCAAACATGAGCTGGACATTCTCGTTGTCGTGTCTCTTGAAGCGGTTGAAGAGGTTGCGAAGAGTACTGATACGTTGATCTCGCTGTGTTGAGACACCTTCATTGACCTTGGAGAGCCAGTCCCAGACTAGCTTCGGCGTTCACAAGGCCATACTGTCCTTTAGTAAGGTGACCACAGATGATGTTCTTGGCGGTAGAATCCAGTTGAATAAACTTCTTAACATCAGTAGGGGTGACACCTTCACCAGTCTTGGGAACACCATTCTTGACGACATACCATAGATCGACATCAATGGCTTCAAGATGCATGCGCATCCTATTCCTCCAGTAGGGATATTCAGTGCCATTGAATATGGGGCACACAGCGGAGACTTTGATTATCCCTACAGTCGAGATAGCCGAAACTCCAGGTGGTTAAACCAAATCACACAGAACAAGGGAGTACCTTGCTCTGATACCAACTGAAAGGGCTAGTTATCGACTAGAGAGAGAGAGGGGGGGGGGGGGTGAATAGGCGACTTTGATGAAAGGCTTCAAAACGTGGGAGTTTCGAAGACAAACAATAGAAACAACACTATTCAAATACAGCGGAAGGTAGACTACACTAGACAAGCCATAATCAAGTATTCAATGAAGTGAAAGCACGAAGACTAATAGCAACTAGGTAGTAAAGATGAGGATGGAAGATAGTATGAAGCCAATCAGAATAGGTAGTCACACAGTGAAGTCAAACAGATAATGCAAGCAGGCAATGACTTCACGAAGACAAACTGTAAGTAAAGAGAAGTAGAGATAGAGCCAGTGGCTTCAGAAGGACATGGATTTGTTCGACCAGTTCTAGTTGCTGTCACAACTATACGTCTGGTTAGGGAGGCTGAGATTCAACTCAGAAGATCGTGTCTTCACCTTATTGCCCTTGATCTAAGGACACCTAGTCCCCGCCAAATCACTCTGGTAAGTCTTCAAGGTAGACTTCCGAACCTTCATAGACTTTGTTCACCGGCAATCCACAATGGCTCTTGGATGCTCAGAACGTGACGTCTAATCGGCTGGAGGATTCACAGTCCTCAAGTGTAACAAGTATTCGGATCACGTGGACAGAAAGACTTCAGTGATGCCAAACACTCTTTGGGCTCTGGGTGGTTTGGGCTTTGTCCTCGCAAGGATTCTCTCTCGAAAGCTTCGGCGGTGGGTTGCTCTCAAATGACAAAAGCCATGTACTAACTCTGAGCAGCCACCAATTTATGGTGTAGGGGGTGGGCTATTTATAGCCACCGGGCAACCCGACCTGATTTATGCGAAATGACCACGGTCACTAAGGAACTGACACGTGTTGCAACGGTCAGATTTCAAACACACGCGACAACTTGACTTGGGCTACAAGTAAAGCTGACTCATCCGACTCTGGATAAGATTTGCTCTCATTGTCTTCGCTCGAAGACATAGGATTTGGTTGAGCATCACTTCAGTCACTCTGACTTTGTTCACTTGGACCCCACTTAACAGTGCGGTGGTTCCTATGACTCAACAAAGAAGAGAGTAAACAACGAAACAACTAAGTCTTCGTGCTCCATAGTCTTCACTCAATGTCTTCTTATGTCATAGTCTTCAACATGAATGGCTTCACAGACCACCATTGTCTTCAATGTCTTCACACATTTTTAGGGGTCATCTCCGGTAGGTAAGCCGAATCAATGAGGGACTACTACCTGTGTTATCCTGCAATTCTCACAAACACATTAGTCCCTCAACCAGGTTTGTCGTCAATACTCCAAAACCAACTAGGGGTGGCACTAGATGCACTTACAGAATCATTAGTGGAATCAAGAGAGCTACTAGAAGTAACAATATTGGATTTAGCATTGTTATTGTTACTACTAGAAGAAGAACTTTTCTTACTCTTGTTACTAGCTTGAGTAGATTTAACTTGTGGCATATAAGTATACAAGAGGAGACATTTCGCAATGTAAGAAGAACTCTTTATTTCGAAGATCATCATTGATTGCTTTTAGAAACTCATGCTCCTGCTCTAAATTTTGCTTCTCGAAGTGTAGCTTCTCATGAGTTCTTAGGAGCTCTCTATGATCTTCTTGAGTTGTCTCATGAGCTAACTTAAGAGTATTTAGTTCTTTAGTTGGACGCTCAATCTCCTTCTTAGCACTGTCACTCATTTCATCTTGACTATCATGATTATTAGCAAGTTAATTAT
The DNA here is from genome assembly GCA_021437245.1 of Aegilops speltoides. Lineage (NCBI taxonomy): Eukaryota > Viridiplantae > Streptophyta > Magnoliopsida > Poales > Poaceae > Aegilops > Aegilops speltoides. The sequence continues at coordinate 90,888,915 of CM038145.1, read as the reverse complement.
AGTTCACATCACTAGTTTTATCAACAAGCAAATCATCATCACTATTGAAATCAAGATACTCGTGGTGCGATACCTTGGGGCCTTTAGCCATGAAGCATCTTCCAATTCCTTCATATGGTGAATCAAATATGTCATGGGAGTTGGATGATACTAGAGCAAGTCCGGCGGCACCTTCATCTTGAGTATAGCCGGAGTTAGAGTGATAACTTCTCTCAGAGTGGGTTTCGGAGTCGGAGCCGGAAACCATTCACCAACATGACCTTGATGTCTTCTTCTTGTATAGATCTTTGATGACTTGTCTTTCCTTTCCGAATCCTTACTTCTTTGAGAGGGTCTTCGTTCATAACGATCATCTCTACTCCTCTCTCTATGAGGTGATTCATCTATTTTCTTGTGGGGAGCCATGCACTCACTAGAATAGTGTCCGGGTCTTCCATAATTGTAGCAATTTCAATCACGACTAGAAGATCTCTTCTCATTGTAGGACCTTGACTTGGAGCTTCTATCTTTGCTTCAACTCTTGTAGAATTTGTTGAAGTTCTTCGCCACTAGACTTATTTCCTCATTGGAGACTAGCTTGTCACTTGATGTTGTAGGAGAATCACTTGAGGCTTTGTATGCACCACTTGACTTGTTGTGGAGCTCCTCCTTATCCTTGAGTGACATTTTATGAGCAATGACTCTTCCAATGACTTCTGTGGGCTTGAGATCTTTGTAATTAGGCATCATTTGGATCAATGTGGACACGGTATCATATTTTCCATCCAAAGATCTAAGGATCTTGTTGATGATGAACTTGTCGGTCATCTCTTCACTTCCTAAGCCGGCAATCTCATTTGTGATGAGAGCAAGCCTAGAGTACATTTCGGCGACTCCTTCACCATCCTTTATCTTGAACTTGTCAAGTTGACTTTGAAGCACAGCCAACTTGGATTCCTTGATGGACTCGGTACCTTCGTGCATATGAACCAAAGTATCCCAAGTTTCCTTTGCATTCCCGAGGCGGCTGATTTTGTTGAACTCCTCGGGGCACAAACCGTTGAGGAGAATGTCACAAGCTTGAGCATTGTATTGCAACATCTTTAATTCTTTCGCGGTTGCTTCACGATCAGGTTCTCTACCATCCTCAAAGAATTCACCTTACAAGCCCATATGAATAACATCTCAAATGGCAGGGTTATGACCAAGAATATGCATTTTCATCTTATGTTTCCAATTAGCAAACTTTGTACCATCAAAATATGGACCTCTATGGTGATAGTTACCCTCACTACATGCCATACTCTCCTTGGTTGTGAAACCAATGCAATTGAGACCAATGCTCTGCTACTACTTGTAGGATCAAAAGTATGTCCAGAGGGGGGCGGGTGATTAGACTACTTGACCAAATAAAACCTAACGTTTTCCCAATTTATTTGTGGGCAAATTTTAGCAATTCCAACAAGTCAAGCATCACCCTACACATGCAATTCTATGATTATAGTAGAGGAAAGTAAATCATTTCACATGAAAGTAAAGGAGGGGTTTGGAGAAGGCAAACACAATGGGGACACAAAGATTTTTGGCATGGTTCCGATAGGTGGTGCTATTGTACGTCCAGGTTGATGGAGACTTCAATCCACCAAGGGTAATGGCTGCGCGAGTCCATGGAGGACTCGACCCACGAAGGGTCCACGAAGAAGCAACCTTGTCTATTCCACCATGGCCTTCTTCCATGAAGGACTAGCCTCACTCGACTGGATCTTCTCGAAGTAATAAATCTCCTTGCCCTTATAAATGCCTTGGTTCAACTCCACATGTTCTTGGAGGCTCCCAAGTAACACCTAACAAATCTAGGAGACACCACTCTCCAAAAGGTAATAGATGTTTGTGTTAGTGATGAACTCCTTGCTCTTGTGCTTCAAATGATAGTCCCAACACTCAATCTTTGTCTCTCACAGATTTGGCTTGGGTAGGAGAAGGATTAGAGTGAAAAGAAACTTGAAGAGGCTAGAAGTCAAGATTCAAATGGTAGGAATGAAATCTCTTGATCTCAACACATGAGTAGGTGGTTCTCTGTCAGAAAATGAATGGTGGAAATAGTGGTTCGTTCTGATGGCTCTCTTAGAGAGTAAGTGGTAGTGGAGGGGGTATAAATAGGCAGCATCAAAGATCCAACCATTACAAATATTTGACCCAACTCGGTGGCGCCGACATGAATTCTCGGTGAGACCGACTAGTGCAAAAGACTTGACGTTAGCCTTTTCGGTGAGACTGATTATACCAACTTGGTGAGACTGAAGTGCAATGGCAAAGGTAGAACCTCATTTCGGAAATACGATCATTTCAACTCGCGGTGGTTCCGAAGTGAAGCGACTTCATCACAGAAACTTGGCAAGGCCATCTCGGTGGGACCGAGAGCCATTTTGGTCAGACCAAATTGTTAGGGTTTTGGCTATGGAAAACAAGGATAATCTCGGTGTGTCCAGTGGATTTTATCGGTGGGACCAAAATGATGAATTAGGATTTTGGACAGATGTGTTTTGGAAAAGTGACTGAGGGTTTTTGGACAAATATCACTAAGAACTTTGAGCAAGAACCTCATCAACAATTCCTCACCCCCTTTTAATAGTATTGGCTTTCCTAAGGGACTCAATGTGATCTTGGATCACTAAACCAAAAATGTAGAGTCTTGGGGTAGCCAATTCTTGTCCTTGACATTTCGAGGGGTCCACATTCATTTTTCCATGCCATGCCAATCATTGACCTCTTCTAAAATCTAACATCAATATTCATTAGATCAATGACATATATATTGTTTTTAATTACCAAAACCACCCGAGGATTAGTTGCAATCTCAACAAGCAACAGTGGAGTACATTGAATGGACAACAATTAAAGAACTACATGATAAGATATGCTAAAACATCTAGGACACATGCCTTCTGCTTCCTAGATGTAAAAATGACTTCAAGAAGGGGAGGCACACTTTGCCTAGCTCAAGAAGAGCAAAATAAGGACTTCTATCAAGGATTCTAAGTCCAATCAATTAAGATTAAAACAAAAAACATATACAAGGTAATGATACAAGTTTGTCATTGTTTGGTCCAACTAGAGAAGGCTAGATAGAGAATTTTCCCCTGTATATAAAGCAATGTTTGAGTATCTTGATGATGCATCAACCAAGAGTGGTGCCATATGGTACTCTGCACAAACTACCATGGTGCGTCCATCAGAGATACCACAAAAGTAGGCCTCCACGGAACTCCACATCCAAATGCACCACTACTCTAGCCCAAATCAAATATTGGGCTCCATTGGTAGGCATCTGCATCAAAGGATGGGTATCCACTCATCGCTTTTTATAGAGGTGGCAAGGCCACATACCGCATAGGGATCCACTGATCCAGACAAAGTGCATCTACTGTCCCCTTGAGGGTTATGGATGATTAATGACAAAATAGCTAAGGACTAATGTCTTAATGAGTACACATAGGTGAAAGTCCATGAGGACTTGGCTTTAACCAATGATTGATGAGTCCTAAAAATGTTGTCATTGAAGTCTTCAGAATACCCATTGAAGAATTGGAAGTTGTTGTGTATACTTTTGTTTACTAGTTTCTTTATTTTTTATTTGAGGGCAAATCACACTATTAATGGGGGTCTAAGTGAAGCAAGATTGAAGTCTTGGTGTGTGTATTTGCTCACTAATAGAACCTATTTCTTTAGTGACTGAAGACTTGGAAATCTCCTTTCCAAGCAAGTCTTTTGGGTAGTATCTTTGGTTACCAGGGTTAAATTCCTTGCTTATGAGTTGATTGTCTTGCCCTGCAAGTCAATCCATGTACACTATGATTCAAAATCTGGTTGTTGCCACGTGTTGGTTCCTGGATGGGCATGTCCCCTTCCCATGGTCATATAAGTTCCTGGGCCTGCTCGCCGGCTATAAATAGCCTCTGTGCCAACCCTTTGTGGTTGGATGCTCCTTGTGAATTGACTAGTGTTGTCTAAGCAACCTCCTCTCACTGATATGAGAAATTCTAAGTGAGAGATAACAATCTGAGCCTAAAGTGAATGTGATTGAGCATCACCGAAGAACTTGATCAAGCCTCTAGCTTGGACTTGTTACTATTGAAGACTATGCATCCTCTAGACGGTTAGGTGTCGCTCACTAGCATCCATCGTGTGGATTAATTGAAGAACAAGTATGTACCGGTCCGAAGATCACCGCAATATCTACCTTGAATGATTGCACCAAACTTAGGTTTATTTATAAGCATTTAGCTAGGGTTTGGGGGCGCACCCCTTGGGGAGCCACTGACCCTAGACGGGGGCGCACCCGTTGTTGGGAAACGTAGTAGAAAAAAAACACCTACGATCACCCAGGAACAATATGAAAATGCATAAACGGTTTGTATCACAATTGTTACCGACTCTAGAGTGCAGCGGAAGTAGACGCATCGGTGTAGATCATAGTTGGAGTCCCTCATACCATGGATGAACGATCCCGTGAACCGGCCTTGAATGATCCCTCAAACGGTAGATCCAAAACACGACCTCTCTACTTGTTGCAAGTGATGGTCTTCAATATCCGCAGCGCTTCTTTGTCCAGAGCTAATCGTCGCCGAAGAATTAGAGGGATGAGATTAGAACCACACATGACTTCTAATTATGAGTATTAGAGGATCTAGGTCAAGCTCTAATCGATCAACTAGGATCAACTAGAACTAGAACTAGAGGACTAGAGGAGGCTCCAAAAGTTGTGTGTCCCAAAGGGCAAAATCCTCTAGTATATATAGGTTATAGGGGAGAGATGGGCTGCCACCAAGGAGGGAAAGCTCCTCCTTGGTGCGCCGACCAAGGAAAGGGAGAAGGAACGCCCCCCACTGCAATTCGGCCTCCCCACTTCCTTTCCTATTTGGCCATGGTGGCCCATTATTCCTTCCACCACTTGGCCTTTTAAGGCCCGTTGATATTAAATTAAATATAAAAGCCTTCTAACAATTACTAGAGACTTTTTATTATTAATTTAAAATCCCCGAAAACATTTTCCACCTATATATTATTTATCAGTAATACCCGGCATTGCCCAATAAACTCCAAAACCCTTCCGGTGACCCCAAAACGCTTCCGATTCCTCTCGAAACTATTTCGAATATTAATGAAAAAATTCCACAAATAAATCCTTGATACTCTCCTCCTACTAACACTCAGCAAATCGTGATTACCTTAAGCTTGTGAACCCGTAGGTTTGGTAAATCATAGACATGAACGAATCTCCTCCGTTCAATGACCGACAACGGAACCGTGGACGTCCATATCGATCCCTATGATTATACGAATGATATCTGAGTGAAGGTTTGTTTATCATGTGTTGTTCTCTTTGCTTCGCAATACTTTACAAATCCCGAGGCGTGCCAGTATCCTCTTGAGTCATGGATATGCTCACTATACCATTCTTCTCGTTACCCGCTTTGTTCTTCTTTCTCGTTGAAGTGTTCTGGCATCCTCGTGACATAGTCACCTATGTATGGCTAGACGATGATTGATGCTCTCACACAAATAGGGACCTAAGAATATCTGTCCATCATCGGAGCAGCAAATCCCACTCTCGAGCCATCTAGTCCTTTGTCAAACTTTCCGATGAACCTGTAAGTTGTCGTTATGATCACTTTGTTACATATGATGTTTGAGCAACCCCAAATTCCATCGTATGGTAGGACGTGACTATGATATTCTCATGGTCCGAAGAACTCAAACCACATGCTAACACTTTGTTATAACAATTGATTTCAGACAATATTATCTCAAAGTATAACAAACAAGTTTGGGTTGATTCAATATGATCATTCTTCTAATGTCATACTCTCAATGTTGTTTTAGGACTATCGTTACACTTAATGATATCCTATAAGATCCGGAAAACATAATCACCTACAACACTTGAGCCAGTCTTAGAGGCGAGACTAGGAACTCAATTTTACCGTTTATTATTTCACATGTGCATATGAGTTTTTCATAGAATCACATATTCCAGGATCATAGCAGTTATAGCATGAAATACAAACTCTTAATTATGAAAATGGAAACATAATAATATAATATTATTGTCTCTAGGGAATATTTCCTATAGACTCTCACTTGCACTAGAGTCAATAATCTAGCTGCATAGTCTACTTAAAACCTATGGCTTATCTGGTGTTGCTCATGCTTTGCTTGTGGTAAAGCCTTCGTGATCGGTTTCGACACATTCAAAACCATGTAATATTTATGTTAGTCATGTCTAGGATCTTGGTTCCTTTTGCTTTGAGAAATGGCACTATTATTCATAATACAATGTCATTGGTTTCATTGCACTTGGGATCACACCAACTATATCAAGACACTTCTTGATTAACTATATTCATAATATAGTGTCATTGGTTTTATCACACTCGGGATCACACCAATTATATCAAGACACTTCTTGATTCAGACAACTTTGAAACACCTAATGCTTTTAACATATTTTCTTACATTATCCACAATATTGTTCATGCTTGAAAGCTATTCTAAACAATCATAGCCCAATATAATTTATATTAGTCATGAAGCTGGTGTTTGTGCAACCTTTTACAATGAACTTCTTCATATCCTCTATAGACAAGTCTTTTGTCCTTTTGAGGTACTTAATTATATTAACTGTTACCTAGTGAGCCAATCCGGGATCACTTTGGTACCTGCTACTAACATTTAGTACATAAAACATTTGGCCATTTGGCTTTATACATATCATAACATTGATGATGGATTCAATAACCCACTTATATGTTCATGCTTATCAACTATCATAGGACATTCATTTATTCTAAGCATCATGTTATATGACATTGGGAGAAAACACATTCTCCATTTAAAATGTTTTAAAACATTGTCTATATATTAAATTTAGCTTAGCGCAGTCACACGTCTTGATCTTGCTATATAGATCTTTATGTCCAATAATTTGCTTTGCTTTAGTTTTCATTGGAAATATACTCTTTAAAAAAATTATTGTGCTTTAGAAACTTTATATTATTTCTAATCTACAATCTGTCTCATACATATAAGATTAGAAATCCTATGTAGCTCTGACTAAACTTCACAAGTTTCTTTATCATTTCAACAAAGGTAAACTCTTTAAATATTTCATTAAAATGTTGATTCCAGCTCCTTGATACTTGCTTCAAAAAAATAAAAACTTTTGAAGCTTGCACACTCATCCGACATTATGAGGATCTACAAAATCTTCCAGTTGTATCATCCATACATCGTTTTCCATTTAGGAAACTAGTTTTGACATTCATTCCATTTGCTCCATACCTTCTGGAGAATCAACCAAGTTCCAAACTTAATTGTCGCATATGAACTCTATACCTTTTAGAGAATTAACCAAGTTCCAAACTTAATTGTATATGAACTCCATTTTGGGGTGCATGGCTATAAGCCATTCCTTCGAGCTGGGCACTGCCATCGCTTCCTTGTAGTGCGCATGTTCATCTTCTTCTAAGATGAATATCTCAGTATGAGATTGTTCAGGAGGTTCATTAAATTTTCATAGTCTACGTTGTTCAGTTACAAGCTTTAATTAGAGTTTCTACAACTAGTGTAGTAACTTATGGCTCAGTTGCAGACAACCTTCGGAACAACTTCTGGTTTGTTAATCCCACTTACTTCCGCCAGAGATTCGATAATCTTATCAAGCTGCACTGTCCTCCCACTTACTTATTTAGCAAGAAAACTCCTTCTCGAGAAAGTGTTCATTCTTTGTGACAAACACTTTGTCTTGAACTTTTGGTAGAAGGAATACCCAACTACTTCTTCGGATAACCTACAAAGTAGCATTTGTCTGGATCATGAACTCCATAACTCATATGGCGTCGTTTTGCCAGACTATTATGCGGTGCTCTATTTAGTGCATATGTAGTTGTTTCAAGTGCATATCCCCAAAATTAATAAAGCAGATCCATAATAAACAATTCCACAATTATTTGAGTGTTTTGCTAAACTCATGACTTAGATAAAGGACCTTTTATTTTTTGTCATGATGATTCTTATCTTCATTCTGAATTTCTTTGAACCTTTCAAATATTTCAGATTTATATCAATTAAATCATAAATAATTAATAAAGTATAATTATCCACCGCGCCCTGGTTTGCTCATCAGATTATATGCATCACCATGTATTTTTGTCAACTGATTTGACTTCAGTACTTCATTTCCATGAAGATTATTTTTTCGATATAACCAAGAAGTGCCACATTTAAGTGGTGTTTATTAGTATTCTCAAGATGTTTAGCATTTATGTTATAAACTTTCAATTCAAGATTTCATCAATAAACCACCAATAATAGAGGTAAATTCAAAACATATTCTTATAACAACTTGAACAACCATTGTTTAAAACTTATATGAATATCCATCGTATATCCCAAAACATATTGTTTTACACAATTACAAAACAAAATAACTATTATTCGGTCCTAAGATAAATCTTGAAGATAAACTAAAGGCATGACTTCAATGGTCTTGAGTAGCGATCCCATCACCGTTCCCGATTTGCATCACAACTTCATTTCTTCTCAACGTGTAAGCTTTCTGTAGGCCCTACATCATTTTGCAAGTGAGAGCAACCGATCAATATCAACTACTCATGACATACATGAAATCAACAAGTTGAATAATATTAATTCTGTATAACTTTTATACCTTTATCAGAAGAACTATTCTTATCCGCCAAGTACTTATTGTAGTTGCGCTTCTAGTGTCCTTTTTGCTTGCAGTAGAAACATTCGGTCCCTTTAGTGGCTCCACCCTTGTTCTTTTTCTGAGACACGGTCTTACCAGCACAAGTAGACTTCCTCTTGGACTTGCCCTTCTTTTTGAAACTGGCGGTTTGTTGACCATCATCACTTGTTTGTTCTTCCGCATCCCAGCTTTTGCAGTTTTTGAGCATAGTGAACAACTTGTTTGCAATTTTCTCCATGCCGTTCATGTTATAATTCATGATAAAACCATCATAATATGGGGGAGTGAAGCAAGCACAATATCTGTACCGAGTTTGGGAAGACTTTCAAATTCCAGAGAAGCTAGTCTATCAACATAGCCATGCAGCAAGCTTCACTATATGCTCACTCATTGAGGAACCTTCTGCCATCCTGCATTCAATCAAGGCCCTGGTTATTTCAAAACGTTTGGTCCTTACCTGCTTCTTATACATAACTTCCAGTGTCCCAATTATATATTGAGTAGTAGAACGGTCAAATCGTTTACGTAGTTCAAGATCCATGCAAGTCAACATGAGGCACTGGACTGATTCATAGTCATCACTACGAGCAGTGAAAGCATCAATTTTTTGTGGTGCATCCTTTTCAGGAGGATCACCCAAGGGATGATCTAGCACATACTCCTTAGCACTCCTAAGAACAAATCTCAGGTTCCGGATCCAATCAGCATAGTTTCCACCATTAGCAGCCAACTTTTCTTTCTCTAACATAGGGGCTAAGTTGAACATATTGTGAGCTGTTGATCTACAACGATAAACACATTCATTTAGACATTGATTCATAATTAATTTGCACCAGTGTTTAAACAAATTTTAATATAAAATGCGCTCCCACTCAAATCAATATCTCCCATAATTGATAGTGAGTGATTCAAGACCTTGATCTTATTCTTAGCCATTGGTGTGGACATCACTGATGACGAGAATTTTGATCGGTAGGCAAACTTTTTCCGATCATATCTCCATATGACTCTTGTTCACCTTTCGATGCTTCGTGCTCTGAGCTCAGAACGATTTTGCCAGAAAGCTTCAAGACAATTGAGTGCTATCTGCATACACGGCCTAACCATCCCTGCCTTACACCTCACAACCTGTTTGTACTCATGTGGACATGACACACGCCGCAATTCTACGTGTTATAGACGGACTCTGATCATTTGTATAATACATATTACAAGCATGTCTCTCCTTCTTGGGCAAGTGTGTATCTATTCGGGAGCGCATATGCATCCGGGTGAATAGTAAACTATGAAGAAAAAAATAGTAAATGAAACTTGACCTTTTAAGACAATGAACCTGTGTGCACATTTTCATGAAGAAAATGGCAATTTTTCGCGGTCTAGGCAAAATAATAATAATAATAATCAATGCTTTAAAATACTACCAAAATGACATTTTAGAGCACCGTTTTCATTTTTCTTCCTTTTTTTCGCGAATACGCAAAGCTTGCGTATCATTCATTGATAGGAGAAAATAGTACAATTGTGAAAATAGGTAACGCTAGGGCACAACGTGCGCAAGGATAGCGCCAACCCTTGTGTGAGCAGAACAGAGCGTTGGGTTGCTCAGCCCAACCACAACAACGAACTAGCTATGGCATGGAATTTGAAAGCCCCTTAGCACCCGCCTTCGACCAAGTCTTGGCCTCCTCCTTGATCCCATGCGAGAGGCAGTTGATTGACGGCTGCACTCCGTCAAACACACAGACGTTTCGGTGGGTCCAGATGGACCAGGGGATGAGCATGATCATCGAGGAGAGACCTTTCTTCTGAGAGCTCTGCAGACTAGACGGAGGTAGCTCACTATTGAGATACTCATGATCGCATGTACTTAGCCAGCTAGGATCTTCTTTTATTGTTTCCTAGTCTACGGATATCTCCGGATCCTTTCCTTGTATAGCGGATACGGTTGAGATATCCTTGCCCTTGTACTCTATATATGCTACGGCATACGATCAATGAACATATCGCATAATCCACATGGTATCAGATACCGCGTTTTCTTCCTAACGCTTCCGCCGCCGCCACCGCACCTGAGCCGCCGCCGCCAGTTGCCGCTGTCGCTCCTTGCCGCCACAGGATCCCCTGCCGCCGCATCCCACCACGGCCGCCATCTTCCCTTGCAGCCGCCACCCACTCTCCCTCTACCTCCACCCGAACCCTAACCCTATGCCATGTCGTTCGCCTCCTACGACTCCTCCTCCTCCTCCCCCATGTCCGGCGCCACCCAACCCTCCAATCCCTTCGCCGGCCCTGCTCCCATCCCCGCTGAAGTCATCCGCAACGTCGACATCCTCGCCCATGTGCCATACGTCTCTCCCAGGAGGACTCATCTTATTATGCATGGAAGACTCACTTTCATCTCGTTTTTTGTGAGTTCCAGCTCCAGGAGCACATCGACGACACCGTTGACACCACAACCATGGCGTTTGACGCCGAGTGGTCGACGGTCGAGGTGACGCTCATTCGCTGGTTCTTCCTCACCATCTTCGAGGACTTGTTCTACATGGTGGTGCAAGATGGTGATGATGCACATGCCATCTGGACGAAGCTCAATAGCCTCTTCACCGACAACCGGCTACAGCGGCTCGTCTTTCTTCAACAGGAGTTCTTTGGGTGCCATCAAAATAGTTCCTCCGTGAACGACTTTTGCATGCACCTCAAGCACCTCTGTGACGAGCTCTGTGACATCGACGAGAACGTCTCCAATGACCTTCTCCTCAGCAGCCTCGTCATCGGTCTCCACGAGGAGTTCACCCACGCGGCTGCCAACCTCACGCTCATCCCCAACCCGACCTTCCCCAAGGTCGTCTCCTACCTGCGTTTGGAGGAACGTAGGATGAAGAAGATGAGGGCGCGCCGCCGGCATGTCGCACGACGCGGCTCCCCAACAGCAGCCGGCGCCCTTCCCGCTGCCCCAGCCGGTCCCGCCGCCCTTCCGTACCCCCAACAGGGGGCGCCGATGCCCGCTTCCTCCAATGGCCTTGGCGGCCAAGGCAACGGGGGCGCAAGGGCCAGCAGCGGGCGGCTAGCCCCGCCGGGCCGCCCCGTGTCTAGCAGCAGCAACAGCCCATGGCGCCGTGAGCTTACGGGCAAAATCCTTGGACCGGCGTCGTCCATGCATATTCTATGCCGGTACCCCGCCCCACCGCCCCCGGCATCCTGGGCCCTCGACCAGTGCAGCACCAGGCCTACCACGCCGTCCCGCAGCCACCTGCGGCCTTTGCGGCGTTCCAGCAGTCTGGGGCCTACCCGGCCTATCCACCGCTGCTAGCCCTTGTGCCGCCGCAGCCCGGCTCCGGCTTCTACAACTCGGCACCCGCCTCGTTGCCTTGGGACCCGTCTCTCCTAGATGCACTTCAGTCGGCCCCCACCGCCAACACCTACACCGGTGGCGGCGACTTGTTCATGGACTCCGGGGCTACCGCACACATGTCCTCCAACCTGGGTAACTTAACCTCTTTCTCTCCCACCAACACCGCCACTCGCATTACTCTCGGCGATGGCCCTTCCCTTCCCATCACACATGTTGGTTCTACTTCTTTTTCCGTCTTCTAGTACACCTATTAACATGTCTCATATCTTAGTTTCTCCTGAACTAATCAAAAATCTTGTCTCTGTTCGCCGTCTTACTCGTGAAAATCCAATTACGGTTGAATTTGACGCTTGTGGTTTTTCTGTGAAGGACACCCGTTCCAGGATGGTTCTTCACCAATGTGACAGCCCGGATGACCTCTACCTGGTCCACCCACCATCCTCCGCCGATGCCGCCCCTGTCGCCCTCTCCGCCGGTGTGGACCTCTGGCACGCTCGTTTGGGTCACCCTAATCATGCCTCGCTCCATCACATTCTTCGTAGTTTTTCTTTCACTTGTAATAAGGTCGATGACCATATTTGTCATGCTTTCCGTGTTGGCAAACACATGCGTCTAACCTTTAGCAACTCTACCACTATTGCGGCTTATCCGTTTTAGTTGATACATTGTGATGTTTGGACATCGCCCATTGCGATCTGTTGGGGAACGTTGCAGAAAATTAAATTTTTTTTTATGGTTTCAGCAAGATCCATCTATGAGTTCATCTAAGCAACGAGTGATAGGAGTGCATGTACATACCCTTGTAGATTGCGAGCGGAAGCGTTCAAGAGAACGGGGATGATGGAGTCTTACTTGTCGTGATCCAAATCACCGATGACCAAGTGCTGAACGGACAGCACCTCCGCGTTCAACACACGTACGGAGCGGATGACGTCTCCTCCTTCTTGATCCAGCAAGGGGGAAGGAGAGGTTGAGGAAGAAGACTCCAGTAGCAGCACGACGGCGTGGTGGTGGTGGAGAGGCAGTACTCCGACAGGGCTTCGCCGAGCTCTTTAATGGAGGAGGAGAGGTGTTGGGGAGGAAAGGGGCTGCGCCTTGGATGTGGTGTGCAGCCCTCCTCTCGCCCCTCTATTTATAGGTGAAGGGGGAAGGGGGCCGGCACCCTCTAGATGAGATCTAGAGGGGGAGGGGCGGCCAAGGGAGGGGGCTTGCCCCCCAAGCAAGGGGGGCGCCCCCACTAGGGTTTCCCCCCAACCCTAGGCGCATGGGCCCAAGGGGGGGGGGCGCCCAGCCCTCCAAGGGCTGGTTCCCCTGCCCACTACGGCCCATGAGGCCCTCCGAGAGAGGTGGACCCTCCCGGTGGACCCCCGGAACCCCTCCGGTGGCCCCGGTACAATACCGATATGCCCCCGGAACTTTCCGGTGACCGTATGACAACTTCCCATATATAAATCTTCACCTCCGGACCATTCCGGAACTCCTCGTGACGTCCGGGATCTCATCCGGGACTCCGAACAACATTCGGTAATCACATACAAGTCTTCCTAATAACCCTAGCGTCACCGAACCTTAAGTGTGTGACCCTACGGGTTCGGGAGACACGCAAACATGACCGAGACGGCTCTCCGGTCAATAACCAACAGCGGATCTGGATACCCATGTTGGCTCCCACATGTTCCACGATGATTTCATCGGATGAACCACGATGTCGAGGATTCGATCAACCCCAGATACAATTCCCTTTGTCAATCGATGCGTTACTTGCCCGAGACTCGATCGTCGGTATCCCAATACCTCGTTCAGTCTCGTTACGCAAGTCACTTTACTCGCATCAGTAATGCATGATCCGTGACCAAACACTTGGTAACTTAGAGCTCATTATGATGATGCATTACCGAGTGGGCCCAGAGATACCTCTCCGTCATACGGAGTGACAAATCCAGCCTCGATCCGTGTCAACCCAATGACACTTTCGGAGATACCGTAGTGCACCTTTATAGTCACCCGATTCGTTGTGACGTTTGGTACACCCAAAGCACTCCTACGGTATCCGGGAGTTACACGATCTCATGGTCTAAGGAAAAGATACTTGACATTGGAAAAGCTCTAGCAAACGAACTACACAATCTTGTGCTATGCTTAGGATTGGGTCTTGTCCATCACATCATTCTCCTAATGATGTGATCCTGTTATCAACGACATCTAATGTCCATAGCCAGGAAACGATGACTATCTGTTGATCAACGAGCTAGTCAACTAGAGGCTTACTAGGGACATGTTATGGTCTTTGTATTCACACCTGTATTACGATTTCCGGATAATACAGTTATAGCATGAATAAAGACAATTATCATGAACAAGGAAATATAATAATAATCCTTTTATTATTGCCTCTAGGGCATATTTCCAACAGTCTCCCACTTGCACTAGAGTCAATAATCTAGTTACATTGTGACGAATCGAACACCCATAGAGTTCTGGTGTTGATCATGTTTTGCTCGCGAGAGAGGTTTAGTCAATGGGTCTGTGACATTCAGATCCGTATGTACTTTGCAAATATCTATGTCTCCATCTTGAACATTTTCACGGATGGAGTTGAAACGACGCTTGATGTGCCTGGTCTTCTTGTGAAACCTGGGCTCCTTGGCAAGGGCAATAGCTCCAGTGTTGTCACAGAAGAGTTTGATCGGCCAAATTGCTTGTGAAACGACGCATTGGGTATGACTCCTAGGTCGGTGATTAACTCCTTCACCCAAATTGCTTCATGCGCTGCCTCCGAGGCTGCCATGTACTCCGCTTCACATGTAGATCCCGCCACGACGCTTCGCTTGCAAATGCACCAGCTCACCGCTCCACCATTCAACATATACACGTATCCGGTTTGTGACTTAGAGTCATCGGATCGTGTTGAAGCTAAGCGTCGACATAACCCTTTACGACGAGCTCTTCGTCACCTCCATAAACGAGAAACATGTCCTTTGTCCTTTTCAGGTACTTCAGGATGTTCTTGACCGCTGTCCAGTGTTCCTTGCCGGGATTACTTTGGTACCTTCCTACCAAACTTACGACAAGGTTTACATCAGTCAGTACACAAAGATGGCATACATAATAGATCCTATGGCTGAAGCATAGGGGATGACACTCATCTCTTTATCTTTTGCCGTGGTCGGGCATTGAGCCGAGCTCAATCTCACACCTTGCAACACAGGCAAGAACCCTTTCTTGGACTGATCCATTTTGAACTTCTTCATAATCTTATCAAGGTATGTGCTTTGTGAAAGAGCTATGAGGCGTCTCGATCTATCCCTATAGATCTTGATGCCTAATATGTAAGCAGCTTCTCCAAGGTCCTTCATTGAAAAACACTTATTCAAGTAGGCCTTAATGCTGTCAAAAAGTTCTATATCATTTCCCATCAAGAGTATGTCATCTACATATAATATGAGAAATGCTCTGAGCTCCCACTCACTTTCTTGTAAACGCAGGCTTCTCCATAAGTCTGCATAAACCCAAACGCTTTGATCATCTCATCAAAGCGAATGTTCCAACTCCGAGATGCTTGCACCAGCCCATAAATGGATCGCTGGAGCTTGCATACTTTGTTAGCATTCTTAGGATCGACAAAACCATCCGCTGCATCATATCAGCTTCTTCCTTAAGATGTCCGTTAAGGAATGCCGTTTTGACGTCCATCTGCCATATCTCATAATCATAGTATGCGGCAATTGCTAACATGATTCGGACGGACTTCAGCTTCGCTACGGGAGAGAATGTCTCATCGTAGTCAACCCCTTGAACTTGCCGATAACCCTTAGCGACAAGTCGAGCTTTATGGATGGTAACATTACCATCCGCGTCCGTCTTCTTCTTAAAGATCCATTTGTTTTCTATCGCTCGCCGATCATCGGGCAAGTCTGTCAAAGTCCATACTTTGTTTTCATACATGGATTCTATATCGTATCGCATGGCTTCAAGCCATTTGTTGGAATCTGGGCCCGCCATCGCTTCTTCATAGTTCAAAGGTTCACCGTTGTCTAACAACATGATTTCTAGGACAGGGTTGCCGTACCACTCCGGTGCGGAACATGTCCTTGTGGACCTACGAAGTTCAGTAGCAATTTGATCCGAAGTACCTTGATCATCATCATTATTTTCCTCTCCAGTTGGTGTTGGCATCACAGGAACATTTTCCTGAGCTGCACCACTTTCCTGTTCAAGAGGTAGTACTTCATCGAGTTCTACTTTCCTCCCACTCACTTCTTTTGAGAGAAACTCTTTTTCCAGAAAGGATCCGTTCTTGGCAACAAAGATCTTGCCCTCGGATCTTAAGTAGAAGGTATATCCAATGGTTTCCTTAGGGTATCCTATGAAGACGCATTTTTTCGACTTGGGTTCGAGTTTTTCAGGTTGAAGTTTCTTGACATAAGCATCGCATCCCCAAACTTTTAGAAACGACAGCTTAGGTTTCTTCCCAAACCATAATTCATACGGTGTCGTCTCAACGGATTTAGACGGTGCCCTATTTAAAGTGAATGTAGATGTCTCTAGAGCGTATCCCCAAAATGATAGCGGTAAATCGGTAGAGACATCATAGACCGCACCATATCCAATAGAGTGCAATTACGATGTTCGGACACACCGTTACGCTGAGGTGTTCCAGGCGGCGTGAGTTGTGAAACGATTCCACATTTCCTTAAGTGCGTACCAAATTCGTGACTTAAATATTCTCCTCCACGATCTGATCGTAGGAACTTTATCTTTCGGTCACGTTGATTCTCTACCTCATTCTGAAATTCCTTGAACCTTTCAAAGGTCTCAGACTTGTGTTTCATTAAGTAGACATACCCATATCTACTCAAGTCATTAGTGAGAGTGAGAACATAACAATATCCTCCGCGAGCCTCAACGCTCATTGGACCACACACATCAGTATGTATGATTTCCAATAAGTTGGTCGCTTGCTCCATTGTTCCGGAGAACGGACTCTTGGTCATTTTGCCCATGAGGCATGGCTCGCATGTGTCAAACGATTCATAATCTAGAGACTCTAAAAGTCCATCAGCATGGAGCTTCTTCATGCGCTTGACACCAATGTGACCAAGGCGGCAGTGCCACAAGTATGTGGGACTATCGTTATCAACTTTACATCTTCTGGTATTCACACTATGAATATGTGTAACATTACGCTCGAGATTCATTAAGAATAAACCATTGACCATCGGGGCATGACCATAAAACATATCTCTCATATAAATAGAACAACCATTATTCTCGGATTTAAATGAGTAGCCATCTCGTATCAAGCGAGATCCGGATACAATGTTCATGCTCAAACTTGGCACTAAATAACAATTATTAAGGTTTAAAACTAATCCCGTAGGTAAATGTAGAGGTAGCGTGCGACGGCGATCACATCGACCTTGGAACCATTCCCGACGCGCGCCGTCACCTCGTCCTTCGCCAGCCTCCGCTTATTCCGCAGCTCATGCTTTGTGAGTTACAAATATGAGCAACGACACGGTATCAAATACCGGGAGTTACTACGAGTCTTGGTAAGGTACACATCAATTACATGTATATCAAATATACCTTTAGTGTTGCCGGCCTTCTTGTCCACTAAGTATTTGGGGCAGTTCCGCTTCCAGTGACCCTTCCCTTTGCAATAAAAGCACTCAGTCTCAGGCTTGGGTCCATTGCTTAACTTCTTCCTGGCAACTGGCTTACCAGGTGCGGCAACATCCTTGCCGTCCTTCTTGAAGTTCTTCTTACCCTTGCCCTTCTTGAACTTGGTGGTTTTATTGACCATCAACACTTGATGTTCTTTCTTGATTTCTACCTCTGCTGACTTCAGCATTGAAAATACTTCAGGAATAGTTTTCACCATCCCCTGCATATTGTAGTTCATCACAAAGCTCTTGTAGCTCGGTGGGAGCGACTGAAGGATTCTGTCAATGACCGCCTCGTCCGGGAGGTTAATGTCCAGCTAGGACAGGCGGTTGTGCAACCCAGACATTTTGAGTATGTGCTCACTGATAGAACTATTTTCCTCCATCTTACAACTATAGAACTTGTCGGAGACTTCATATCTCTCGACCCGGGCATGAGCTTGGAAAACCATTTTCAGCTCCTCGAACATCTCATATGCTCCGTGTTGCTCAAAACGCTTTTGGAGCCCCGGTTCTAGGCTGTAAAGCATGCCGCACTGAACGAGGGAGTAATCATCAAGACGTGACGCCAAGCGTTCATAACGTCTTGGTTCTCTCGATGAGTGCTTCACCTAGCGGTCCATCTAGGACATATGCTTTCTTGGCAGCTATGAGGATGATCCTCGGGTTAGGACCCGATCCGTATAGTTGCTGCCATCATCTTTCAGCTTGGTTTTCTCTAGGAACGCGTTGAAGTTCATGTTGACATGAGCGTTGGCCATTTGATCTACAAGACATATTTGCAAAGGTTTTAGACTAAAGTTCATGATAATTAAGTTCATCTAATCAAATTATTTAATGAACTCCCACTCAGATTAGACATCCCTCTAGTCATCTAAGTGTTACATGATTCGAGTCGACTAGGCCGTGTCCGATCATCACGTGAGACGGACTAGTCATCATCGGTGAACATCTCCATGTTAATCGTATCTTCCATACGACTCATGTTCGACCTTTCGGTCTCTGTGTTCCGAGGCCATGTCTGTACATGCTAGGCTCGTCAAGTTAACCCTAAGTGTTTTTGCATGTGTAAACTGTCTTACACCGTTGTATGTGAGCGTAAGAATCTATCACACCGATCATCACGTGGTGCTTCGAAACGACGAACTTTAGCAATGGCGCACAGTTAGGGGAGAACACTTCTTGAAATTATTATAAGGGATCATCTTATTTACTACCATCGTTCTAAGTAAACAAGATGCATAAACATAATAAACATCACATGCAATTATATAGTAGTGACATGATATGGCCAATATCATATAGCTCCTTTGATCTCCATCTTCGGAGCTCCATGATCATCTTTGTCACCGGCATGACACCATGATCTCCATCATCATGATCTCCATCATCGTGTCTCCATGAAGTTGCTCGCCAACTATTACTTCTACTACTATGGCTAACGGTTTAGCAATAAAGTAAAGTAATTACATGGCATTAAATCATTGACACGTAGGTCATACAATAATTAAGACAACTCCTATGGCTCCTGCCGGTTGTCATACTCATCGACATGCAAGTCGTGATTCCTATTACAAGAACATGATCTCATACATCACAATATATCATTCATCATTCATCACAACTTTTGGCCATATCACATCACAAGACACTTGCTGCAAAAACAAGTTAGACGTCCTCTAATTGTTGTTGCAAGTTTTACGTGGCTTCTATAGGTGATCTAGCAAGAATGTTTTCTTACCAACGTTTAAGCCACAACGTGATTTGTCAACTTCTATTTACCCTTCATAAGGACCCTTTTCATCGAATCCGCTCCAACCAAAGTGGGAGAGACAGACACCCGCTAGCCACCTTATGCAACAAGTGCATGTCAGTCGGTGGAACCTGTCTCACGTGAGTGTACGTGTAAGGTCGGTCCGGGCCGCTTCATCCCACAATACCGCCGAATCAAGATTGGACTAGTAACGGTAAGCATATTGAAGAAAATCAACGCCCACAACTACTTTGTGTTCTACTCGTGCAATAGAGAACTACGCATAGACCTAGCTCATGATGCCACTGTTGGGGAACGTTGCAGAAAATTAAAAAAATTTCTACGATTTCACCAAGATCCATCTATGAGTTCATCTAAGCAACGAGTGATAGGAGTGCATCTACATGCCCTTGTAGATCGCGAGCGGAAGCATTCAAGAGAACGGGGATGATGGAGTCGTACTCGTCGTGATCCAAATCACCGATGACCAAGTGCTGAACGGACAGCACCTCCGCGTTCAACACACGTACGGAGCGGATGACGTCTCCTCCTTCTTGATCCAGCAAGGGGGAAGGAGAGGTTGAGGAAGAAGACTCCAGCAGCAGCACGACGGCGTGGTGGTGGTGGCAAGGCAGTACTCCGACAGGGCTTCACCGAGCTCTTTAACGGAGGAGGAGAGGTGTTGGGGAGGAGAGGGGCTGCGCCTTGGATGTGGTGTGCAGCCCTCCCCTCGCCCCTCTATTTATAGGGGAAGGGGGAAGGGGGCCGGCCCCCTCTAGATGAGATCTAGAGGGGGGGGGGCGGCGGCCAAGGGAGGGGGCTTGCCCCCCAAGCAAGGGGGCGCCCCCACTAGGGTTTCCCCCAACCCTAGGCACATGGGCCCAAGGGGGGGCGCGCCCAGCCCTCCAGGGGCTAGTTCCCCTGCCCACTACGGCCCATGAGGCCCTCCGAGAGAGGTGGCCCCGGTACAATACCGATATGCCCCCGAAACTTTCCGGTGACCGTATGACAACTTCCCATATATAAATCTTCACCTCCGAACCATTCCGGAACTCCTCGTGACGTTCGGGATCTCATCCGGGACTCCGAACAACATTCGGTAATCACATACAAGTCTTCCTAATAACCCTAGCGTCACCGAACCTTAAGTGTGTAGACCCTATGGGTTCGGGAGACACGCAAACATGACCGAGACGGTTCTCCGGTCAATAACCAATAGCGGGATCTGGATACCCATGTTGGCTCCCACATGTTCCACGATGATTTCATTGGATGAGCCACGATGTCGAGGATTCGATCAACCCTGTATACAATTCCCTTTGTCAATCGGTACGTTACTTGCCTGAGACTCGACCGTCGATATCCCAATACCTCGTTCAGTCTCGTTACCGGAAAGTCACTTTACTCGTACCGTAATGCATGATCTCATAACCAAACACTTGGTCACTTAGAGCTCATTATGATGATGCATTACCGAGTGGGCGCAGAGATACCTCTCCATCATACGGAGTGACAAATCCCAGTCTCGATCCGTGTCAACCCAACAGACACTTTCGGAGATACCTGTAGTGCACCTTTATAGTCACCCAGTTACGTTGTGACGTTTGGTACACCCAAAGCACTCCTACGGTATCCGGGAGTTACACGATCTCATGGTCTAAGGAAAAGATACTTGACATTGGAAAAGCTCTAGCAAACGAACTACATGATCTTGTGCTATGCTTAGGATTGGGTCTTGTCCATCACATCATTCTCCTAATGATGTGATCCCGTTATCAACGACATCTAATGTCCATAGCCAGGAAACCATGACTATCTGTTGATCAACGAGCTAGTCAATTAGAGGCTTACTAGGGACATGTTATGGTCTTTGTATTCACACCTGTATTACGATTTCCGGATAATACAGTTATAGCATGAATAAGGACAATTATCATGAACAAGGAAATATAATAATAATCCTTTTATTATTGCCTCTAGGGCATATTTCCAACACGAGCAACTCTGGCTATCTTTATTATCTTGTCATCTTAGACGATTTTACGCACTATGTGTGGACTTTTCCCCTTCGGCAGAAATTGGATGTTTTTTCAACACTCACATCTTTTTACTCATTTGTCTCTACACACTTTGGTCGACCCATTCTTGCATTCCAAACAGACAATGGGAAAGAGTTTGATAGTCTTGCTGTCTGCAATCTCCTCACCACACATGGTATTGTTTTTTGTCTAACATGTCCTTACACCTCGTAGCAAAATGGGCGGGCCGAGCGTGTACTCCACACTCTCAACAATTGCGTCCGTACCCTCTTGTTCCATGCCAATATCCCGCCTTGGTTCTGGCCCGATGCTCCCGCCACCGCGACTCTTCTTGTCAACATCCGGCCATGTCGTGTTCGCTAGAACTATACACTGCATCAGTTGCTCTATGGGACTCCCCCTCATACGATGATCTTCGCATCTTTGGCTGCCTCTGCTACCCTAGCACCGCCTCCACCACCCACCATACACTACTAGGGAAAACCCTAGTAGTAGCGCAGGTTTTGAGGCTAGCCACAGCGTGGGTGGGCGCGCTACTAATAAGGCACTACAGCTAACTTATAGTAGTAGTGTGGTCCGTACCCGCGCTACTACTGTTGATGATATCAGTAGTGCTTTTGCCGAACACGCTACTATTACTTAGCTGTAGCGATTTCGCAGTCCCTCGCTACTGCTATATCTTTCATCATTTCCCCCCATACCCCTTTCCCTTTCAGTTTCCCTTTCAGATACTAGATACTAGGTACTGCTACTAGATATCAAATTTATAAACCATTACTGGGTAGTACTCCCTTCATTCCAAATTACTCGTCGTGGTTTTAGTTCAAACCACGACGAGTAGTTTGGAACGAAGGGAGTACTAGATAGCAATTTGATGCATAGTCAACATGCATCCTCAAGCAGTACAAGGTCATATCAATGGCGATCATCATATGTAGTTCTAGCTGATATTGACGATGATCATCATATGTAGTTCTAGATGATATAGCCACACACACATATGTAGTTCTAGATGATATCGAAGACAATCATCATCCTCAAGCCTGGGTGGTTGGTGTTCCTGATAGTAATTAGGATGGCCTGTCCAACACGAAGATTCTTGCCATCGAGGAATTTCTTCCACCCAACCGAGTTTAAGTGTGTGTGACCGTCCGTGTCCACGCGATAAGTAGAGGTTGTGATGGAGCCCCTTGCAGTAAGGCGTAGTCCAGCTGAGCCTTCTTCATCAGGCTCGATACCATAACTCACAGATATGCTCTTTTTCAATTTCTAAAAGAAAAACATATCAATTAATAAATAGCCTCACAAATAAGTACATATGGATTATCTACACTATTAATAGTTTCCTTAGATTCTACACTAATAAGCATGTGATCGAACTTTACACTAAAACATATCATCGACTAGATTCCACACAACATACCATATCATTGGACTGTACAATAAGTATTTCATCGGATAATTTGCATTTGTAAGTATAACACACCATATCATGTCGATCAACCATGGTATTTGTCAGGCGGGTCACGAATGGCACCCCGAAAAAGTCAGCATGTGGCGGAATTATGTCCCACAGGTTGGACACCTCCTCCTCGCTCAGCCTTGTTCTTTGAGCTATGATGGCTTCATGAAGTGGGTCCTCATCATCTTCATCGAGTGGGTCCTCATTACCTTCATCATCTTCATCATCTTCATCATCTTTGTCATCTTCATCATCTTCCACCAGGTTGAGATAAATGACAGCCAACTTGGGTCTTTCTGCTCTGAAGGAGAAGCTGATCAACTCACCACCAGTAAGACGCATGCGGGCGACGAAACGGGCCCATCCATCTCCCCCAATCTGCGAAATATTGCGTCCTTTCTCGACCTCCATAGTGTACGGCCCCCCAGGAGCCTCAAATGTCACAATGTCTCCTGTCAGCTTGTTGAATTTCAACCTCACATTGCATGGGACGATCTGTGTAAAATAAGAAAAATGGCACAATGCAGTAATGCTAACACTAAAAATGAAATAGTTATTACATTTCATCTAATTTCTTACCGCCGCATGACGAAAACTCGGCTGGAAGTAGATGCCGAACAGCTTGCCAGTTGCAAGGCTGCTGGCGCACCTTGACTTGCACAGTCGACATAGTGGTGGTGGTGGTGGCACCATTTTTCCTAAAGCAATATGAGCAAAGGATTAACGATCCACTTCGCAGGAAAGAAAAATAGTAGCATTTGATATTTTTTGTTCTTCCGCGAGAAGCAATTTGATGGACAATTACAATCCTAAGATCTAGTAACATATTAGATGACAAGGTACCACCTACATTTTGCGAAAAAGTAACTTATAAAAAAAAACAAAAGCAACTACCTATCCATGTACAGAAAAAATAACAATAAAATGGTGCATACTAAATCAACTAAATGAACTAGCCTACTAAATCAACTTAATCAAAATGTTCTAAATCAACTAGCCTACTAAATCAACTAAATCATATCAACTAAATCAAAATGTTGCATATGAACTAGCCTACTAAATCAAAATGTAGTAGGGAGGAGGGAGAAGAAGGGGCGACTCGAGGAGGGAGAAGAAGGTAGGACGGAGGAGGAAGGCAGAGCGAGGAGGGGCCGGCCGACGGCCAGTGGAGCGAGGACGGAGGAGGAAGGCGAAGCGAGACGGGCCGGCCAGCAGCGAGTGGAGGGAGGACGGAGGAGGAGGCCGGTACCGAGTCCAGCAAGGAGGAGGAGGTGACGGCGGCGCAGAGGGAGGAGGGGCGATGGGGGAGGACCGGTGCGGGGGGTTGAGAGGGGATCCAGTGAGTGTGTGAGTGTGAGTGGATCGGATAGAGGAGAGAGGGGGTGGGAGATGGAATGGCTTAGCAGTAGCGCTCTATAGAGAAAGACGCTACTGCTAAACTACCTAACAGCAGCGCCTTTCACAAAGAAGTGCTACTGCTATGTGTCAGCTTGTAAAAATAGACTTAATTCAATGTATCAAAAATACATTGATCATCAATGATCTTTTTGTGTACAATCTGATTTATCAATACGAGTGCTCACTGGTTTAGGAACCGGTGAAGACTCATATTGCGACCACAAATTCTACACATAGAGTTCAATGAAGACCAAGTGCTTGTCAAAGTTTGAGAAGTAACATATTTAAGGTGGTAGAAACTCTCTTCACGGAGCGAGGTGGGACTAAATGTTTGTAGTAAACTTAGCAATAGCGCTTATTGGTGAAATGCGCTGCTACTATGCTACGTAGCAGTAGCGCTCGTCGTGATAACGCGTTGCTGCTATAAATAGCCTCACGGCGGCCTCGTGGGAATTATAGCAGTAGCGCGTCTTTGAGCGGGCGCGCTACTGCTATATTCATTTCAGCAGCGAGTATAGCTTGAGCTCGCTACTGCTAATTAGCAGCAACGCCTTATTTTGAAGCGCGCTACTGGTAAGATTCTATGTATAGGCTTTTCCCTAGTAGTGATAAGCTTGCTCCGCGGTCTCTCGCTTGCATCTTTCTTGGGTACCCCTCCAACACAAAGGGCTACCAGTGCTACGACCCCGTATCTCATCGGGTGATAACTTCGCGGCATGTTTACTTTGACGAAAAAGTGTTTCCGTTTCAGCAGGTACCTCCCTCGGATGCACCAACTTCATCGACCCCACCTCTCCTCGGCGGGCCTTCCTCCACGCTGCCGGCCCCTCGCGGTGGCCGCCTCGGCCTGACCATCTCCGAGCTTGGCGACTCTGTTGGCGTACAGAGTGGCTCGGACGTTTGGGCACCGGGCCACTCCGCGACCTCGGCCTCCTCTTCATCGTCGAGCTCGCGCGCATCTACCTCGGGCGCCTCGTCCGACTCGCGTTGGCCACCTGCTGCTTCGTCGCAGCTGCCCCGGGCCCGCCACCTGCGGCCTCGCCCACAGTCGCCCCGGCCTCGCCACCTGCGGCTTCGACCGCAGCCGCCCTGGGCCCGCTACCTGCCGCAGCTTCGCCCGCGGTTGCTCCGGGTCTGCCACCCGCGGCCACGACCACCGCTCCGCCGGTCTTGCCACCGTTGGCCTCGGTCTCCTCCACAACAGCACTCGACCTGCCCAACGAGGATGTCCCGCCGCTCCACATCACCACGCGCTCACGCACTGGTGCTCTTCGGCCCAGCACGCGCTATCCATCGGAGGAGTACCTCTGGCGGCCTCATCCTCATCACCGTCGCCGGTTCCCTCGTCCGTTCGGGCCACTCTCTGCGACCCTAACTAGTTCGCCGCCATGCAGGAGGAGTTCGATGCGTTGCAACGCAACCGCACATGGCAACTTGTCCCACCTCCCCGCCACGCCAACATCATTAGCGGGAAGTGGGTTTTTCGGCACAAGACCCGTCTCGACGGCACCCTTGAGCGTTATAAAGCTCGCTGGGTGGTTCGCGGTTTCCGGAAACGCGCCGGAGTTGACTTCACCGACACCTTCGCTCCGGTCGTCAAGCCGGGCACGATCCGCACCGTCCTCCAGCTTGCAGTGTCTCATGCCTGGCCGGTTCATCAGCTGGATGTCTCCAACACGTTCCTCCATGGCCATCTTGCCGAACAGGTGTATTGCTAGCAGCCCACCGGCTTTGTCGACACCGATCATCCTGATCATGTGTGTCTGCTCTCTCGGTCCCTCTATGGACTGAAGTAGGCGCCGAGAGCTTGGTACCAACGCATCGCCACCTTTCTTCAGCAGTTAGGCTTCCGAGCTACTCGCTCCGACGCCTCCCTGTTCGCGTACCATCATGGACCGACGATTGCTTATCTCCTACTCTACGTCATCGACATCATATTCACGGCCTCTTCGGTGCAGCTCCTCGACCAGCTCACTGCTCGTCTCAGCACCGAGTTCGCCTTGAAGGATTTGGGGCCGCTTCATTACTTCCTCGGCATTGAGGTCATTCGGCGTCCCAACGGGTTTTTCCTTCATTAACAAAAATACGCCCACGAGCTTCTTGAGCGCGCCGGCATGCTTAACTGCAAGCCTGTTGCCACTCCTGTTGACACAAAGGCCAAGCTCTCAGCGCTTGAGGGTTCTCCAGCACCAGATGGCCCATTCTACCGGTCTATTGTCGGCGCCCTTCAGTACTTAACCCTCACACGACCGGATTTGCAGTACGCCGTCCAGTAGGTGTGTCTCCACATGCATGCACCCCGTGACAGTCATTGGAACCTGGTGAAGCAGATTCTACGCTACATCCGCGGCACTATGTCCCTTGGGCTCACATTGACAGCATCCTCCTACACCGACATGGTCGCCTACTCTGATGCTGACTGGGCTGGCTGTCCGGACACTCGTCGTTCCACCTCCGGCTACTGCATTTACTTGGTGCCATCCCTCATCTCCTGGTCGTCAAAACGACAGCCTACGGTCTCCCGTTCCAGTGCTGATGCAGAGTACCAGACTGTTGCCAACGCCGTTGCCGAGTGTTCCTGGTTGCAGCAACTTCTTCAGGAGCTTCGTCATGACGTTTCACGTGCCACTCTTGTGTACTGTGACAACGTCTCTGCTGTTTACCTCTCCGCCAACCCCGTTCATCATCGGCACACGAAGCACATCGAGCTGGACAGTCACTTTGTGCGTGAGTAGGTGGTTCTCGGCCGCATCCGTGTGCTACACGTTCCCACCGCTCAGCAGTTTGCCGATGTCATGACCAAGGGGTTACCGACGTCTACCTTCGAGGAGTTCCGGTCCAGTCTATGCGTCACTAGCGACGTATCGACTGCGGGGGGATGTTGAGATACTCATGATCACATGTACTTAGGCAGCTAGGATCTTCTTTTATTGTTTCCAAGTCTACGAATATCTCCCGATTCTTTTCTTGTATAGCGGATACGGTTGAGATATCCTTGCCCTTGTACTCTATATATGCTACGGCATACGATCAATGAACATATCGCATAATCCACACCCACCAACCGAGGAAATCACAACATGAATGTCATTCTTTCACAACACTCCGACCATGTCAGTTGCCATGAATTTTTAGATTTCTTCCTATTTCTTTTTTTCAGATTTTACTAATCATATAGGTGCGTGTGAGTTCGGGAGAAAACAAAATCATGCCTTTCTATATTTTCACCTAAAGTGAGAGAGAGATGTGTGTGAGAGATGTCAGGCAATGCATCGGCAGACTATCTCTTTCCCCTCGCAACGACTAAATTAGTCAGATTAGTCAACACGTTTACAAAGATTGTGGTCTGCGTCGGCCGTGATAGGTGGATTGATTAGTTAGCTCATCTTTTTTTTCTTTCTTGCAAACTTTCTACTTCTCAAAATAGGCCGCTTAGTCAAAAAGTTTAGTCAAAAGTTTGGTTAGACTGCTAATATCCTTGTTTTTTTTTTTTGCTAATGCCCGATGATCATACTCCCTCCGTTACTTTCGTTGTACTGTGCACTAGCTGAATAGGCCGCTTAGTCAAAAGTTTGGTTAGATTTTATTCCATTAATTTGGAAATTGGTCACCGTTTGATAACTACTTCTCAAAATTCTTAGAAGGTTTCCTTGCATGCATATGAATATCAAACACATGTAGTTGCGCCATACCTGCCAAATTTTAGTTTGGTTGTGCTCCAATGAACTAGACAGGCTGATGATTTGGAGTCAACGGTTGGACTAGCAGTTTTTCTGCGTATTTTCTGTATTAGTTCAAATCTTATTATTTCTTTATACAACTAGTACAACTATCATTAGGGCATCTTTACCTGTCAAAAAAAAAAACATTAGGGGATCTTCAACGCCGACCTTGGAATCGCCCACATATATTGGTACTGCAGAAGACATCGAACGTAGACCTGTATCGGTTCGTAGGGCGGTCCGGACGAGTTTTTCCCCGCAAATTGGAGACAGAGTGGGGGGAGCTTTGTAGGAGTTTGGACAATAGACATGTAGGACTCGGGCATCCCCGGACAACCCAATCCCCCTCCAGATCCCATTTTCTTCCACTCCGCCCCTTCCCCCCCTTACTTTGAATCTGCACCATCACCTCCGCCGCCGCTGCTGTACGCCTCAGGCCGCCACGGAGACATTGCCGGACGTCCGCAACCAGCACCGACGCGCCCGCTTGCCTCTACGACGACGTTATGCACCCTGAAGCCATTTGTACCCACGTACACTCCGCCCCCCGTTGACGTTCTCCATGCCGGACACCACGCTCCGCAGGCGTTCAGTTAAATGCCATTGAGGTTATTTTCGACTGCTATGTCGGTTTTAGAGTACAAAGAATGGTGAGCTACTCAACCATGGAGGATGAGTTATTGTGTGATGTGTGGTTAGCCGTATCCGCGGATTTCGTATGCATGAGTAGTGGGGAGGTCTTGTGGCAGCAAGTGCATGAATCATTTCACGCACGAAAGCGCATTTGCACCGTACGACATGTACATCATTCAACAACACAATGGGAGTTCGTTATCGTATCGCTGGTATGCCATTCAGAATAGCGTCACCAAGTTTTGCAACGTGGTTCGTCAACTGGAGGCGAGGTGGCCATTGCACGCGGCAGAGGACAAGATCGTAAATTTTGCTTCCTCTTGCTCAACTTGTTGATTGATTCATTCACTCTTGGTCTACATATTATGTAGCCCACACATGCCGTCGTGATGTACCACAGGACAGAGGGGCAGCCATTTATGTGCACACATTGTTGGATAAGTTGAAGGGGGAGTATGTGTGGGAGGGCATGATCCGTTGATGAAAAACTTGTTGGACATCCGGTTAACCTAGTTGAATTTGAGACATTGGTGTACTAGATTTAGTTTGCATGCTATGTATGGATGATTTGTCCTATTTTCTATCCGAACTTTGATGAATATTGGCCGGTTTGCATGAATTTTGTCCGGTTAGTTTAAATGCGGGTTGAAATGTATGCATGCAACGTTGGATGGCGGACTCCCATATTCACCCCTATGGTCTGGTCCCTCCTGTCCACGGATGGATGCGGGAGAAAATTTACGGGTCGCCATTGGAGATGCCCTTAGTCCTAGTTGTGTATCACTATAATAACTATGTTAAAAAACCTCCACTATATATATCTCATATAGTACTTCGTCCACACATGGACGACCGTAAGACTGCTAATATCCTTGTTTTTTCTTTTTTGCTAATGCCCGATGATCATACTCCTTCCTTTACTTTATATAGAGGTATATTTGTTTTTCTCAAAAAATTTACAATATAAGGTGTATTAATCCTTTTCTTTCAGTTTTTCTCGCATGCCCTTCCACCATCATTACCCGCCTTAGATAAAAACGTACTACGTAGTTTCCAATAGGAATGTAGTGAAAAGATAATCTCTCTCCTTGATTGCATGCAGTCACATTTCTCTGTCCTATTCACCGACTCATTTTATCCTGGTGCAGCGAGATTTAGTTACCTTTTTTAGGCCATTGGTTATTTAGTTGCCGCTAATTAAGCTGCTAACTGCCTAATTAGTTAAGGGTATTTTCGTCCAAAATGCTTCTTTGTTTTGTGTGTTGGTCATCCTGCCCAAAAAAATACACCTTATATAAAGAAACAGAGCGAGTATATAGTTTCGGGGCGCCTTAAGGTATTGCCATGTACTCTATCGGGCACTGACCTATCCACTAAATATCTATTACTCTGTCGGTTTCATATTAGTTATCGCTTATTGGAACGGCTACCACAACCCTCATTATGCTGGTGGGGTTTTAGAGACAATTTTACTTGGCATAATATATATCCAGCGAAGGCGCCGGCATAAAAAAACTATGGGTTCAAGCAGGGGCGGGCCCTAAAATTGACGATCGTGTATTCGAAATTTCAAAACTTTTTTTAAGCCTACAGCCTTCCTTTTTGTGCATATAACTGATTATAGCGACGTATTGTACTAGTTATAGAATATATAAAATATATTGCACAATACTAAGAAATTGTTCGACATACTATATCAACTAAGAATTAGCATCACTTCATGAGAGGAGAGATCCAACTGTAAGAAATCGGAGAATTAGTACATCTAATTAGCAATTCTACCTTCAGCAGTTGAATCAGTTAGTTGTCGCTGTGAAACTGAATCGGTGTGGCTTGCTGCCCGCTGCCGACTGCAAAGATCAGAAGTTCAGAGCAAAGGGAGGCAGGGAGCGAGCCAGCGAGGAAGGATTCTTGACGATGTCTGCGCTGCCGTGCGCACGCGTGATCATCGATCAGCCGACGGCAACATCCCTGGCCGCCTAGCAGCTCTCGTGCGATCTGCGAAGAGAACTAGGGCACAACCGAACAACGGAACTAGAGCAGAATTGGTTTTCTGCCAAAAATTGGCATTGGCAACTACTTGGTTGGCTACGAGTTGTTTTGTCTATCTCACATAAAGTTGCCAACATTTGGCAAGTCTTGGTATTGCCAATATTTGGCAATGCCAACATTTGGCAAGCCAAATATTGGTAGTTAACCAATTATGCTCCTAGAGACCCGGCTAGAGTACTTTTTTTTGGGGGCGACGATGAACGTGTGCGACTGTGCGTACGTTGTGCTACAGCCATTTGGGCCAAAGTCATGGTGGTTTACTGGGCAACGCGTGGTGAGTCTCTATTTTTGGGCTTAAATAATGGACTAAAATGGTTTAGTGTATCAGTTTTGTTTTTCTTTGTCTAAAAAAAAATCAGTTTTGTTTTTCTTTATATATATACACAAGCTCATCATATATACACATACCCTTGAATTGACATGGGCCCGCCCTGGGTTTAAGGGCACTAATATTTTGAAATTTTCTATTTTTTGCACACATATAAATAGAACTAAACGTGTAATAAAGAAGTTGTGGCATGTAGAATCGCTACTTTATCTATGATGATGAGCTTGTGAGCCTTATGTGCATGCGAAATACCAATTTTTGGCACCGCTTTCTGATTTGTAAGATAATTTATTTATTTTATTGAAAATATTACCTCATGTTTATGTACAACTATAGGCATCAATCAGTTCACCCAAAAACCCAAGTTGATGGGGAAAGGTAGGATATGCATTTATACGTCAACACTTCCTCTCACGTGTGGCTCCCTCGCGCCTAAACATGGACCGAAAGTGGGCTGTAATTTTTTATTTTTAAATTATGCCAGTCGGGTCTTGATCTCAAGATCTCTTGGCTCTGATTCCATGTAGAACTACACACACATGTCAGTTCACTCAAAAACTCAAACTGATGAGAAAAGGTGGATTATGCATTTATATGTCAACAATTCCAAACTCTGGATGTAGTTGACGGAAATATGCCCTAGAGGCAATAATAAAGTAGTTATTTTATATTTCCTTATTCATGATAAAGGTTTATTATTCATGCTAGAATTGTATTGATTGGAAACTTAAATACATGTGTAAATACATAAACAAATACTGTGTCCCTGGCAAGCCTCTACTAGACTAGCTCGTTGATCAAAGATGGTTAAGGTTTCCTAACCATAGACATGTGTTGTCATTTGATAATGGGATCACATCATTAGGAGAATGCTGTGATGGACAAGACCCATCCGTTAGCTTAGCATAATGATCATTCAGTTTTATTGCTATTGCTTTCTTCATGTCAAATACATATTCCTTCGACTATGAGATTATGCAACTCCCGGATACCGGAGGAATACCCTGTGTGCTATCAAATGTCGCAACATAACTGGGTGATCATAAAGATGCTCTACAGGTATCTCCGAAGGTGTTTGTTGAGTTGACATAGATCGAGATTAGGATTTGTCACTCTGAGTATTGGAGCGATATCTCTGGGCCCTCTCGGTAATACACATCATAAGCTTGCAAGCAAACGACTAAGGAGTTAGTCATGAGGTGATGTATTACAGAACGAGTAAAAAGATTTGCGGTAACGAGATTGAACTAGGTATGAAGATACCAACGATCGAATCTCGGGCAAGTAACATACCGATGGACAAAGGGAATTACGTATGTAGTCATAACGGTTCGACCGATAAAGATCTTTTCGTAGAATATGTAGCAGCCAATATGGGCATCCACGTTCCGCTATTGGTTATTGACCGTAGAGGTGTCCCGGTCATGTCTACATAGTTCTCGAACCCATAGGGTCCGCACACTTAATGTTCGATGACAATATAGTATCATATGAGTTATGTGATTTGTTGACCGAATGTTGTTTGGAGCCCGGATGAGATCACGGACATGATGAGGAGTCTCGAAATGGTTGAGAGGTAAATATTGATATATAGGACGATAGTATTCAGACACCAGAAGTGTTTCGAGGGGGTATCAGGTACTTATCGGGTCACCGGAAGGGGTCCGGGCACCCCCGTCAAAAGATACGGGCCTTATGGGCCAAGAGGGCAAAGGCACCGGCCACAAGGGGCTGGTGCGCCGCCTGTTGGGGAACGCAGTAATTTCAAAAAATTTCCTATGCACACGCAAGATCATGGTGATGTATAGCAACGAGAAGAGGAGTGTATCTTCATACCCTTGAAGATCGCTAAGCGGAAGCGTTTATCAACGCGGTTGATGTAGTCGTACGTCTTCATGATCCGACCGATCCAAGTACCGAACGCACGGCACCTCCGAGTTCTGCACACGCTCAGCTCGATGACGTCCTCGCCTTCCCGATCCAAAGAAGACAAAGTAGTAGTAGATGAGTTCCGCAGCACGACGGCGTGGTAGACGGTGTTGGTGAAGAACAATCTCCGCAGGCTTCGCCTAAGCACTACGGAAACTATGACGGAGGATAAACTAGAGGGGCGGGGTTGCGGCACACGGCTTGGTGTTTCTTGATCTGTCTTTGGTGCTAGCCCTACCCTCTATTTATATGTTGAGCCTTGGGGTCGAAACTTGGAGTAAAAGCCTCCACAAAGTCGGTTTCACCCGAAAGGCAAGAGTCCTTCTCGGACTCGGGGCGAACGCCAGGTTCCGGCGTCTCGACCTGCACGCCAGGACCTCGGCGTCGCCCTGGACTCATAAAACTTCCTTTGCGCTTTCCAAAACCTTGTGGGCTTTCCTTTAGGCCCAAATAACGTGTTCTCGCACCCAAACATTTCGAAACATCCGAACCCCTTCCGTGAATTCGAACCCTTCCGAGATCAAACACTATTATCCCATATATCAAACTTTATCTCCGGACCATTCCGGAGTTCCTCGTCATGTCCATGATCTCATCCGGACTCAACAACATTCGTTACCAACATGCATAACTCATATAATACTATATCATCAACGAAACGTTAAGCGTGCGGACCCTACGGGTTCGAGAACTATGTAGACATGACCGAGACACATCTCCGATCAATAACCAATAGCGGGACCTGGATTCCCATATTGGCTCCTACATATTCTACGAAGATCTTTATCGGTCAGACCGCATAACAACATACGTTTGTTCCCTTTGTCATCGGTATGTTACTTGCCCGAGATTCCATCGTCGGTATCCAATACCTAGTTCAATCTCGCTACGGCAAGTCTCTTTACTCGTTAAGTAATACATCATCTCCCAACTAACTCATTAGTTGAAATGCTTGCAAGGCTTAAGTGATGTGCATTACCGAGAGGGCCCAGAGATACCTCTCCGACAATCGGAGTGACAAATCCTAATCTCGAAATACGCCAACCCAACATCTGCCTTTGGAGACACCTGTAGTACTCCTTTATAATCACCCAGTTACGTTGTGACGTTTGGTAGTACCCAAAGTGTTCCTTCGATAAACGGGAGTTGCATAATCTCATAGTCATAGGAACATGTATAAGTCATGGATAAAAGCATTAGCAACATACTAAACGATCGGGTGCTAAGCTAATGAAATGGGTCATGTCAATCAGATCATTCAACTAATGATGTGACCTTGTTAATCAAATGACAACTCCTTTGTCTATGGTTAGGAAACTTAACCATCTTTGATTAACAAGCTAGTCTAGTAGAGGCATACTAGTGACATTCTGTTTGTCTATGTATTCACACATGTATTATGTTTCCGGTTAATACAATTCTAGCATGAATAATAAACATTTATCATGAAATAAATAATAACTTTATTATTGCCTCTAGGGCATATTTCCTTCAGTCTCCCACTTGCACTAGAGTCAATAATCTAGATTACATAGTAATGATTCTAACACCCTTGGATTCTTGGTGCTGATCATGTTTTGCTCGTGGAAGAGGCTTAGTCAACGGGTCTGCTACATTCAGATCCGTATGTATCTTGCAAATCTCTATGTCTCCCACCTGGACCAAGTCCCGGATGGAATTGAAGCGTCTCTTGATGTGTTTGGTTCTCTTGTGAAATCTGGATTCCTTCGCTAAAGCAATTGCTCCATAGATTGTCACAAAGATTTTCATTGGACCCGATGCACTAGGTATGACACCTAGATCGGATATGAACTCCTTCATCCGACTCCTTCATTAGCTGCTTCCAAAGCTGCTATGTACTCCGCTTCACATGTAGATCCCGCCACGATGCTTTGTTTAGAACTGCACCAACCGACAGCTCCTCCGCTTAGTGTAAATACGTATCCGGTTTGCGATTTAGAATCGTCCGGATCGGTGTCAAAACTTGCATCAACGTAACTGCTTTTATGAGCTCTTTGTCACCTCCATATACGAGAAACATATCCTTAGTCCTTTTCGTGTACTTCAGATGTTCTTGACCGCTGTCCATGATCCACTCTTGGATTACTTTGGTACCTCCTGCTAAGCTTATAGCAAGGCACACATCGTATGGTACACAGATTGCATACATGATAGAGCCTATGGCTGAAGCATAGGAACATCTTTCATTTTCTCTCTATCTTCTGCGGTGGTCGGGCATTGAGTCTTACTCAACTTCACACCTTGTAACACGTGCAAGAACCCTTTTTTGCTTGATCCATTTTGAACTTCTTCAAAATTTTGTCAAGGTATGTCCTTTGTGAAAGTCCAATTAAGCGTCTTGATCTATCTCTATAGATTTTGATGCCCAATATGTAAGCAGCTTCACCGAGGTCCTTCATTGAAAAACTCTTATTCAAGTACCCTTTATGCTATCCAGAATTCTATATCATTTCCGATTAGTAATATGTCATCTACATATAATATCGTAAATGCTACAGAGCTCCCACTCACTTTCTTGTAAATACAAGCTTCTCCAAAAGTCTCAGATAAACCCAAATGCTTTGATCACACTATCAAAGCGCTTATTCCAACTCCGAGATGCTTGCACCAGTCCATAAATGGATCGCTGGAGCTTGCACACTTTGTTAGCTCCTTTGGATCGATAAAACCTTCTCGTTGCATCATATACAACTCTTCTTCCAAAAATCCATTCAGGAATGCAATTTTTACATCCATTTGCCAAATTTCATAATCATAAAATGCGGCAATTGCTAACATGATTCGGACAGACTTAAGCATCGCTACAGGTGAGAAGGTCTCATCGTAGTCAATCCCTTGAACTTGTCGAAACCCTTTGCGATAAGTCGAGCTTTGTAGACGATAACATTACCGTCGCCGGTCTTCTTCTTGAAGATCCACTTGTTTTCTATTGCTTGTCGACCCTCGGGCAAGTCAACCAAAGTCCATACTTTGTTTTCATACATGGATCCCATCTCAGATTTCATGGCCTCAAGCCATTTTGCGGAATCTGGGCTCACCATCGCTTCTTCATAGTTCGTAGGTTCATCATGATCTAGTAGCATGACTTCCGTAACAGGATTACCGCACCACTCGGTGTGGATCTTACTCTGGTTGATCTACGAGGTTCTGTAGTAACTTGATCTGAAGTTTCATGATCAACATCATCAACTTCCTCACTATTTGGTGTAGATGTCGCAGAAACCGGTTTCTGTGATAAACTACTCTCCAATAAGGGAGAAGGTACAGTTACCTCATCAAGTTCTACTTTCCTCCCACTCACTTCTTTCGAGAGAAACTCCTTCTCTAGAAAGGATCCATTCTTAGCAACAAATGTCTTGCCTTCGGATCTGTGATAGAAGGTGTACCCAACTGCCTCCTTTGGGTATCCTATGAAGACACATTCTCGATTTGGGTTCGAGCTTATCAGTTGAAGCTTTTTCACATAAGCATTGCATCCCCAAACTTTAAGAAACGACAACTTTGGTTTCTTGCTAAACCATAGTTCATAAGGTGTCGCCTCAACGGATTTTGACGGTGTTCTATTCAGGTGAATGCGGCCGCCTCAAGAGCATAACCCCAAAACGATAGTGGTAAATCTGAAGAGACATAATGATCGCACCATATCTAGTAAAGTGCGATTCTGACGCTCGACACACCATTACGCTGTGGTGTTCCGGTGGCGTGAGTTGCTAAACTATTCCGCATTGTTCCAAATGTAGACCAAACTCGTAACTCAAATATTTTCCTCCACGATCAGATCATAGAAATTTTATTTTCTTATTACGATGATTTTCAACTTCACTCTGAAATTCTTTGAACTTTTCAAATGTTTCAGACTTGTGTTTCATTAAGTAGATATACCCATATCTGCTTAAATCATCTGTGAAGGTGAGAAAATAACGATATCCGCCACGAGCCTCAACATTCATTGGACCACATACATCTGTATGTATGATTTCCAACAAATCTGTTGCTCTCTCCATAGTACCGAGAACGGGTTTTAGTCATCTTGCCCATGAGGCACAGTTCATAAGTGCCAAGTGATTCATAATCAAGTGACTCCAAAAGTCCATCAAGATGGAGTTTCTTCATGCGTTTTATACCGATATGACCTAAACGGCAGTGCCACAAATAAGTTGCACTATCATTATCAACTCTGCATCTTTTGGTTTCAACATTATGAATATGTGTATCACTACTATCGAGATTCATTAAAAATATACCACTCTTCAAGGGTGCATGACCATAAAAGATATTACTCATATAAATAGAACAACCATTATTCTCTGATTTAAATGAATAACTGTCTCGCATCAAACAAGATCCAGCTATAATGTTCATGCTCAACGCTGGCACCAAATAACAATTATTTAGGTCTAAAACTAATCCCGAAGGTAGATGTAGAGGTAGCGTGCCGACCGCGATCACATCGACTTTGGAACCATTTCCCACGCCGCATCGTCACCTCGCCCTTTGCCGTTGTTCGCTAATCCGTAGTCCCTGCTTCGAGTTGCAAATATTAGCAATGTAACCATATCAAATACCAGTGCTATCATGAGCTCTAGTAAGGTACACATCAATAACATGTATATCACATATACCTTTGTTCACCTTGCCATCCTTCTTATCCGCCAAATACTTGGGGCAGTTCCGCTTCCAAAGGACCAGTCTGCTTGCGGTAGAAGCACTCAGCTTCAGGTTTAGGTCCAGACTTGGGTTTTTCTCCCGAGCAGCAACTTGCTTGCTGTTCTTCTTGAAGTTCCCTTCTTCTTCCCTTTGCCTTTCTTCTTGAAACTAGTGGTTTTATTGACCATCAACACTTGATGCTCCTTCTGATTTCTACCTCCGCAGCCTTTAGCATTGCGAAGAGCTCGGGCATAGTCTTTACTAACCCTTGCATATTATAGTTCATTACGAAGCCTTTGTAGCTTGGTGGCGTGATTGAAGAATTACATCAATGACACAATCATCCGGAAGATTAACTCCCGCTTGAGTCAAGTGATTGTAATACCCGCACATTCTGAGTATGTGCTCACCGATGCACCCATTCTCTTCCATCTTGCAGCTATAGAACTTATTGGAGACTTCATATCTCTCAATCCGGGCATTCTGTTGAATATCAACTTCAACTCTGGAACATCTCATATGCTCCATGACGCTCAAAACGTCGTTGAAGACCCGGTTCTAAGCCGTAAAGCATGGCACATCGAACTATAGAGTAGCCATCAGCTTTGCTCGCCAGACGTTCTTAACGTCGTTAGTTGCATCAAGAAGGGTTCGCACCCAGCGGTGCATCCAGACGTAACTCTGCAGTGCAGAATGAGGATAATCTCGAGATTACGGACCCATCCGTGTAATTGCTACCATCATCTTTCAACTTTGCTTTCTCAAGAAACGCATTAAAATTCAATGGAACAACAGATGAGCCATCTATCTACAAACAAACATAGATAAGCAAGATACTATCAGTACTAAGTTCATGATAAATTTAAGTTCAATTAATCATATTACTTAAGAACTCCCACTTAGATGACATCTCTCTAGTCATCTAAGTGATCACGTGATCCAAATCAACTAAACCATAACCGATCATCACGTGAGATGGAGTAGTTTTCAATGGTGAACATCTTATGTTGATCATATCTACTATATGATTCACGCCGACCTTTCGGTCTCCGTGTTCCGAGGCCATATCTCGCATATGCTAGGCTCGTCAAGTATAACTCGAGTATTCTGCGTGTGCAAAACTGGCTTGCACCCGTTGTAGATGGACGAGAGCTTATCACACCCGATCATCACGTGGTGTCCGGGCACGACGAACTTTGGCAACGGTGCATACTCGGGAGAACACTTCTTGATAATTTTAGTGAGAGATCATCTTAAAATGCTACCGTCAATCAAAGCAAGATAAGATGCATAAAGGATAAACATCACATGCAATCAATATAAGTGATATGATATGGCCATCATCATCTTGTGCTTGTGATCTCCATCTTCAAGCACCGCCATGATAACCATCGCCACCGGCGTGACACCTTGATCTCCATCGTAGCATCGTTGTCGTTACGCCATCTATTGCTTCTACGACTATCGCTACCGCTTAGTGATAAAGTAAAGCAATTACTGTATGCTTGCATTTCATACAATAAAGCGACAACCATATGGCTCCTGCAAGTTGCCGATAACTTCGGTTACAAAAACATGATCATCTCATACAATAAAATATAGCATCACGTCTTGACCATATCACATCACAACATGCCCTGCAAAAACAAGTTAGACGTCCTCTACTTTGTTGTTGCAAATTTTACGTGGCTGCTACAGGCTTAGCAAGAACCGTTCTTACCTACGCATCAAAACCACAACGATAGTTTGTCAAATAGACTCCGTTTTAACCTTCACAAGGACCGGGCGTAGCCACACTCGGTTCAACTAAAGTGAGAGAGACAGACACCCGCCAGCCACCTTTAAGCATGAGTGCTCGTAATGGTGAAACCAGTCTCGCGTAAGCGTACGCGTAATGTCGGTCCGGGCCGCTTCATCTCACAATACCGCTGAACCAAAGTATGACATGCTGGTAGGCAGTATGACTTATATCGTCCACAACTCACTTGTGTTCTACTCGTGCATATAACATCAACGCATAAAACCTGGGCTCGGATGCCACTGTTGGGGAATGCAGTAATTTCAATAATTTTCCTACGCACACGCAAGATCATGGTGATGTATAGCAACGAGAAGAGGAGTGTATCTTCATACCCTTGAAGATCGCTAAGCGGAAGCGTTTATCAACGCGTTGATGTAGTCGACGCCTTCACGATCCGACCGATCCAAGTACCGAACGCACGGCACCTCCGAGTTCTGCACACGCTCAGCTCGATGACGCCCTCGCCTTCCCGATCCAGCAAGACAGCGGTAGTAGTAGATGAGTTCCGCAGCACGACGGCGTGGTGACGGTGTTGGTGAAGAACAATCTCCGCAGGCTTCGCCTAAGCACTACGGAAACTATGACGGAGGATAAACTAGAGGGGACGGGTTGCGGCACATGGCTTGGTGTTTCTTGATCTGCTTTGGTGCTAGCCCTACCCTCTATTTTTATGTTGAGCCTTGGGGTCGAAACTTGGAGTAAAAGCCTCCACAAAGTCGGTTTCACC
The DNA here is from genome assembly GCA_021437245.1 of Aegilops speltoides. Classification (NCBI taxonomy): domain Eukaryota; kingdom Viridiplantae; phylum Streptophyta; class Magnoliopsida; order Poales; family Poaceae; genus Aegilops; species Aegilops speltoides. The sequence continues at coordinate 90,848,639 of CM038145.1, read as the reverse complement.
CGAAGGCAAGAGTCCTTCTCGGACTCCAGGGCGAGACGCCAGGTTCTCGGCGTCTCGACCCGACGCCAGGACATCAGGCGTCGCCCCTCGACTCCATAAAACTTCCTTTGCGCTTTCCAAAACCTTGTGGGCTTTCCTTTAGGCCCAAATAACGTGTTCTCGCACCCAAACATTTCGAAACATCCGGAACCCCTTCCGTGAACTCCGAACCCTTCCGAGATCAAACACTATTATCCCATATATCAAACTTTATCTCCGGACCATTCCGGAGTTCCTCGTCATGTCCATGATCTCATCCGGACTCAACAACATTCGTTACCAACATGCATAACTCATATAATACTATATCGTCAAACTAAACGTTAAGCGTGTGGACCCTACGGGTTTGAGAACTATGTAGACATGACCGAGACACGCCTCCCATCAATAACCAATAGCGGGACCCGGATGCCCATATTGGCTCCTACATATTCTACGAAGATCTTTATCGGTCGACCGCATAACAACATACGCTTGTTCCTTTGTCATCGGTATGTTACTTGCCCGAGATTCGATCGTCGGTATCCAATACCTAGTTCAATCTCGCTACGCAAGTCTCTTTACTCGTTCCGTATCATCTCCCAACTAACTCATTAGTTGAAATGCTTGCAAGGCTTAAGTGATGTGCATTACTGAGAGGGCCCAGAGATACCTCTCCGACAATCGGAGTGACAAATCCTAATCTTGAAATACGCCAACCCAACATCCGCCTTTGGAGACACCTGTAGTACTCCTTTATAATCACCCGATTCGTTGTGACGCTTGGTAGTACCAAAGTGTTCCTCCGTAAACGGAGTTGCATAATCTCATAGTCATAGGAACATGTATAAGTCATGGATAAAAGCATTAGCAACATACTAAACGATCGGGTGCTAAGCTAATGAAATGGGTCATGTCAATCAGATCATTCAACTAATGATGTGACCTTGTTAATCAAATGACAACTCCTTTGTCTATGGTTAGGAAACTTAACCATCTTTGATTAACAAGCTAGTCTAGTAGAGGCATACTAGTGACATTCTGTTTGTCTATGTATTCACACATGTATTATGTTTCCGGTTAATACAATTCTAGCATGAATAATAAACATTTATCATGAAATAAATAATAAATTTATTATTGCCTCTAGGGCATATTTCCTTCACCGCCCATATGGGCCGGCCTAAGGAGGGGAAGGAAAGGGGAAGGAAAGTGTGGATTAGGATTCCCACTTCCTTCCCTCTCCCCCTTTCCTTCTCCCTCGGTTAAATATGGCAGGGGGGCGCCACTTGGGGAGGACCCCAAGTAGGATTCGACCTACTTGGGACGCCTCCTGGCAGCCTCCCCTCTCCCTCCCACCTATATTTGTGTGTGTGTGGGGGGGGGGGGGCGCTGATACGTCCATTTTGCATCATGCTTTTATATCGATATTTATTGCACTATGGGCTGTTATTACACGTTATGTCACAATACTTATGGCTGTTCTCTCATATTTTGGAAGGTTTAACATGAAGAGGGAGAATGCCGGCAGCTAGGATTCTTGGCTGGAAAAGGAGCAAATATTGGAGACCTATTCTGCACAGCTCCAAAAGTCCTGAAACTCCATGAAAGTCATTTTCGGAATTAATGATAAATATTTAGCGGAAGAAGTACCAGAGGGGGCCCACACCCTGGCCATGAGGGTGGGGGGCGCGCCCTACCCCCCTGGGCACGCCTGCTACGTCTTGAGCTTGCGTTGGTTTTCCTTGAAGAGGAAAGGGTGATGCAGCAAAGTAGCGTAAGTATTTCCTCAGTTTTTGAGAACCAAGGTATCAATCCAGTAGGAGGCTCCTCAGAAGTCCCACGCACCTACACAAACAAACAAAGAACTCGCAACCAACGCAATAAAGGGGTTGTCAATCCCTTCACGGCCACTTGCGAAAGTGAGATCTGATAGAGATAGTATGATAAGATAAATATATTTTTGGTATTTTATAATATAGATAGGAAAAGCAAAGATGCAAATAAAAGTAGATTGAAAGCTTATATGATAAAGGATAGAGCCGGGGGCCATAGGTTTCACTAGTGGCTTCTCTTAAGATAGCATAAGTATTACGGTGGATGAACAAATTACTGTCGAGCAATTGATAGAAAAGCGAATAATTATGAGATTATCTAGGCATGATCATGTATATAGGCATCACGTCCGCGACAAGTAGACCAACTCCTGCCTGCATCTACTACTATTACTCCACACATCGACCGCTATCTAGCATGCATCTAGAGTATTAAGTTCATAAGAACAGAGTAACGCATTAAGAAAGATGACATGATGTAGAGGGATAAACTCAAGCAAATATGATATAAACCCCATCTTTTTATCCTCGATGGCAACAATACAATACGTGCCTTGCAACCCTTTCTGTCACTGGATAAGGACATCGCAAGATTGAACCCAAATCTAAGCACTTCTCCCATGGCAAGAAAGATCAATCTAGTAGGCCAAACCAAACTGATAGTTCGAAGAGACTTGCAAAGATAACTCAATCATACATAAAAGAATTCAGAGAAGATTCAAATATTTCTCAAAGATAAACTTGATCATAAACCCACAATTCATCGGATCTCGACAAACACACCACAAAAAGAGTTTACATCGAATAGATCTCCACAAGAGAGGGGGAGAACATTGTATTGAGATCCAAAAAGAGAGAAGAAGCCATCTAGCTAATAACTATGGACCCGAAGGTCTGTGGTAAACTACTCACAACTCATCGGAGGGGCTATGGTGTTGATGTAGAAGCCCTCCATGGTCAATTCCCCCTCCAGCGGAGCATCGACGAAGGATCCAAGATGGGATCTCGCGGATACAGAAGGTTACGACGGTGGAAATTGTGTTATGTTGGCTCCCTGGATGTTTTCGGGGTACGTAGGTATATATAGGAGGAAGAAGTACGTCGGTGGCTGCCTGTGGGGCCTAGGAGACAGGGGGCGCGCCCTATAGGGGTGGGTGCGCCCTGCTATCTCCTGGCCGCCTCGTTCGCTTCTTGAGTTGCACTCTAAGTTCTCCGGATCACGTTCGTTCCAAAAATCACGCTCCCGAAGGTTTCATTCCGTTTGGACTCCATTTGATATTCCTTTTCTTTGAAATACTGAAATAGGCAAAAAAACAGCAATACGGGCTTGGCCTCCGGTTAGTAGGTTAGTCCCAAAAATGATATAAATGTGTAAAATAAAGCCCATAAACATCCAAAAGGGTTAATATAATAGCATGGAGCAATCAAAAATTATAGATACGTTGGAGACGTATCAAGCATCCCCAGAAAATAGAATTTTTAATGTGGAATGCTACCTAGCATAATTCTCAATGTAATTTTCTTTATTGTGGCATGAATGTTCAGATCCAAATGATTCAAAATTAAAGTTCATAATGATCAAAGAAATAGTAACACTTCAAGTATAGTAATCAAAGCAACCATGTCTTCTCAAAATAACATGGCTAAAGAAAGTTCATCCCTACAAAATCATATAGTTAGGCTATGCTTCATTTTCGTCACACAAAGATGTTCCCAAAGTCTACACCCCCAATGACAAGCCAAGCAATTGTTTCGTAATTAAATGATCTCAAACTTTTTCAACTTTCACGCAATACATGAGCGTGAGCCATGGATATAGCACTATGGGCGGAATAGAATATGATGATGGGGATTGTGTGGAGAAGACAAAAAAGGAGAAAGTCTCACATTGACGTGGATAATCAACGGGCTATGGAGATGCCCATCAATTGATGTCAACATGAGGAGTAGGGATTGCCATGCAACGGATGCACTAGAGCTATAAATGAATGCTCAACAAAAGAAAACTAGTGGGTGTGCATCCAACTTGCTTGCTCACGAAGACCTAGGGCATTTGAGGAAGCCCATCGTAGGAATATACAAGCCAAGTTCTATAATGAAAAATTCCCACTAGTATATGAAAGTGACAACATATGAGACTCTCTATATGAAAAACATGGTGCTACTTTGAAGCACACTATATGAGACTCACTACATGAAGAACATGGTGCTACTTTGAAGCATAAGTGTGGAAAAAGAGATAGTAACATTGCACCTTTTATTTATTTTCTTTTTTTTCTTTTTTTCTTTTTCTTTTTTTCTTTGGCCTTTCTTTTCTTTTTCTTTTGGACTTTCTTTTTGGGCAATGCTCTAATAATGATGATCATCACACTTTTATTGATTACAACACATGAATTACAACTCGAAACTAGAACAAGATATGACTCTATATGAATGCCTCCGACGGTGCACCAGGATGGTGCAATGAATCAAGAGTGACATGTATGAAACATTATGCATGGTGGCTTTGCCACAAATACGATGTCAACTACATGATCATGCAAGGCAATATGACAATAGTAATGCGTGTCATGATGATAAACGAAATAGTAGAAAGTTGCATGGCAATATATCTCGGAATGGCTATGGAAATGCCATAATAGGTAGGTATGGTGGCTGTTTTGAGGAAGATATAAGGAGGTTTATGTGTGATAGAGCATATCATATCACGGGGTTTGGATGCACCGGCGAAGTTTGCACCAACACTCAAGGTGAGAAAGGGCAATGCACGGTGCCGAAGAGGCTAGCAATGATGGAAAGGTAAAAGTGCGTATAATCCATGGACTCAACATTAGTCAAAAGAACTCATATACTTATTGCAAAAATTTAGAAGTCATCAAAAATCAAGCACTACGCGCATGCTCCTAGAGGGATAGATTGGTAGGAAAAGACCATCGCTCGTCCCCGACCGCCACTCATAAGGATGCACAAGCCAGGTACACTTCATGTTTCAAATTTGTTACACAACTTTAACCATACGTGCATGCTACGGGACTTGCTAACTTCAACACAAGCATTATTTAAATTCATAATCACCCAACTAGCATGACTTTAATATCACTACCTCCATATCTCAAAACAATTATCAAGTATCAAATTGATCATAGCAAATACCATGCTGTTCTAAAAGACTCTCAAAATAATATAAGTGAAGCATGAGAGACTAACAATTTCTACAAAATTAAGCCACCGCCATGCTCTAAAATATATAAGTGAAGCACTAGAGCAAAAACTATCAAGCCCAAAAGATATAAGTGAATAATTATGAGATTATCTAGGCATGATCATGTATATAGGCATCACGTCCGCGATAAGTAGACCGACTCCTGCCTGCATCTACTACTATTACTCCACACATCGGCCGCTATCCAACATGCATCTAGAGTATTAAGTTCATAAGAACAGAGTAACGCATTAAGAAAGATGACATGATGTAGAGGGATAAACTCAAGCAATATGATATAAACCCCATCTTTTTATCCTCGATGGCAACAATACAATACGTGCCTTGCAACCCTTTCTGTCACTTGGTAAGGACACCGCAAGATTGAACCCAAAGCTAAGCACTCCTCCCATGGAAAGAAAGATCAATCTAGTAGGCCAAACCAAACTGATAATTCGAAGAGACTTGCAAAGATAACTCAATCATACATAAAAGAATTCAGAGAAGATTCAAATATTGCTCATAGATAAACTTGATCATAAACCCACAATTCATCGGATCTCAATAGAGACACCGCAAAAAGAGTTTACATCGAATAGATCTCCACAAGAGAGGGGGAGAACATTGTATTGAGATCCAAAAAGAGAGAAGAAGCCATCTAGCTAATAACTATGGACCCGAAGGTCTGTGGTAAACTACTCACAACTCATCGGAGGGGCTATGGTGTTGATGTAGAAGCCCTCCGTGGTCGATTCCCCCTCTGGCGGAGCGCCGGCGAAGGCTCCAAGATGGGATCTCACGAATACAGAAGGTTACGGTGGTGGAAATTGTGTTTCGTTGGCTCCCTGGATGCTTTCGGGGTACGTAGGTATATATAGGAGGAAGAAGTACGTCGGTGGCCGCCTGTGGGGCCTAGGAGACAGGGGGCGCGCCCTATAGGGGTGGGCGCGCCCTGCTATCTCCTGGCCGCCTCGTTCGCTTCTTGACTTGCACTCCAAGTTCTCCGGATCACGTTCGTTCCAAAAATCACGCTCCCGAAGGTTTCATTCTGTTTGGACTCCGTTTGATATTCCTTTTCTTTGAAATACTGAAATAGGCAAAAAAAACAACAATACAGGCTGGGCCTCCGGTTAGTAGGTTAGTCCCAAAAATGATATAAATGTGTAAAATAAAGCCCATAAACATCCAAAAGTGGTAATATAATAGTATGGAGCAATCAAAAATTACAGATACGTTGGAGATGTATTGGCGCCCCTGCCTCGTGGGCCCTCTGGCACCCCTCCGGTGCCCATCTTCTACTATATGAAGTCTTTTACCCTGGAAAAAAAAATCATAAGCAAGCTCACGGGACGAAACTCCACATCCATGAGGCGGGACCTTGGCGGAACCAATCTAGGGCTCCGGCGGAGCTGTTCTGCCGGGGAAACTTCCCTTCGGGAGGGGGAAATCATCACCATAGTCATCACCATCAATCCTCTCATCGGGAGGGGGTCAATCTCCATCAACATATTCACCAACACCATCTCCTCTCAAACCCTAGTTCATCTCCTGTATCCAATCTTTGTACCAAAACCTCAGATTGGTACCTGTGGGTTGCTAGTAGTGTTGATTACTTCTTGTATTTGATGCTAGTTGGTTTATTTGGTGGAAGATCATATGTTCAGATCCTTAATGAATATTAATACTCCTCTAATTATGAACATGAATATGCTTTGTGAGTAGTTACGCTTGTTCCTGAGGACATGGGTGAAGTCTTGCTATTAGTAGTCATGTGAATTTGGTATTGGTTTGATAGTTTGATGAGATGTATGTTATCTCTCCTCTAGTGGTGTTATGTGAACGTCGACTACATGACACTTCACCATTATATGGGCCTAGAGGAAGTCATTGGGAAGTAATAAGTAGATTATGGATTGCTAGAGTGACAGAAGCTTAAACCCTTGTTTATAAGTTGCTTCGTAAGGGGCTGATTTGGATCCATATGTTTCATGCTATGGTTAGGTTTAACTTAATACTTCTTTTGTAGTTGCGGATGCTTGCAATAGGGGTTAATCATAAGTGGAATTCTTGTCCAAGAAAGGGCAGTACCCAAGCACCGGTTCACCCACATATCAAATTATCAAAGTAACGAACGCGAATCATATGAGCGTGATGAAAACTAGCTTGACGATAATTCCCATCTGTCCTCGGAAGCGCTTTTCTCATTATAAGAACTTGTCCAGGCTTGTCCTTTGCTACAAAAAGTATTGGGACACCCTGCTGAACCTTATTTACTTCCATTGCTTGTTACCCGTTACAAATTTTCTTATCACAGAACTATCTGTTACCTACAATTTCAGTGCTTGCAGAGAATACCTTACTGAAAACCGCTTGTCATTTCCTTCTGCTCCTCGTTGGGTTCGACACTCTTACTTATCGAAAGGACTACGATAGATCCCCTACACTTGTGGGTCATCAAGACTCTTTCCTGGCGCCGTTTCCGGGGAGTGAAGCGCCTTGGTGAGTGGAACCTGGTAAGGAAACATTTATATAGTGTGCTGAAATTTACTGTCACTTGTTACTATGGAAACTAATACTTTGAGGGGATTGCTCGGGGTATCTTCACCCCGACCAGTAGAGCAAAGAGTTGCTCCTCAACCTACTTAACCTACTGAAAATATTTACTTTGAAATTCCTTTGGGTGTGGTAGAGAAACTGCTAGCTAATCCCTTTGCAGGAGATGGAACATTGCATCCCGATTTACACCTTATCTATGTGGATGAAGTTTGTGGATTATTTAAGCTTGCAGGTATGCCCGATGATGTTGTTAAGAAGAAGCTCTTTCCTTTATCTTTGAAGGGTGACACATTGACATGGTATAGGCTATGTGATGATATGGGATCTTGGGACTATAAACGATTGAAATTGGAATTTCACCAGAAGTTTTATCCTATGCATCTTGTTCATCGTGATCGTAATTATATATATATAATTTTTGGCCTTACGAAGGAGAAAGTGTCGCTCAAGCTTGGGGGAGGCTTAAGTCAATGTTATATTCATGTCCCAATCATGAGCTCTCAAGAGAAATGATTATGCAAAACTTTTATGCTCGGCTTTCTCTCAACAATGCACCATGCTAGATACTTCTTGTGCTGGGTCTTTTATGATGAAGACTATTGAATTCGAATGGGATTTATTGGAAAGAATTAAACGCAACTCTGAAGATTAGGATTCCGACGATGGTAAGGAGTCAGGTATGACACCTAAGTTTGATTGTGTTAAATCTTTTATGGATACCAATGCTTTTCGTTTATTTAGCACTAAATATGGACTTGACTCTGAGATAGTAGCTTCTTTCTGTGAATCGTTTGCTACTCATGTTGATCTCCCTAAGGAGAAGTGGTTTAAATATAATCCTCCCACTGAAGTAAAAGTAGCTGCACCTATTATAGTTGAAGAAAAGACTATCACTTATACTGATCCTATTGTTCCTGCTACTTATATTGAGAAACCACCTTTCCCTATTAGGATAAAGGATCATGCTAAAGCTTCAACTGTGGTTCGTAAGAGTAATACTAGAACATATACACCCCCTGAGAAAATTAAAGTTGAACCTAGTATTGCTATGGTTAAAGATCTCTTGGCTGATAATATTGATGGGCATGTTATTTATTTCTGTGAATAGGCTACTAACATTGCTAGACCCGATACTAAGACACGTAGACCTGCTGTAGGCATGCCTGTTATTTCTGTTAAAATAGGAGATAATTGTTACCATTGCTTATGTGATATGGGTGCTAGTGCTAGTGCAATACCTCATTCCTTATATAAAGAAATTATGCATGACATTGCACCTGCTGAGATAGAAGATATTGTGGTTACAATTAAGCTTGCCAATAGAGATACTATTTCACCAATTGGGATTGTAGAGATGTTGATGTCTTGTGGCGGAAAGTTAAATACCCTGCTGATTTTCTTGTTCTTGGTTCCCCACAAGATGACTTTTGTCCCATCATATTTGGTAGACCCTTCTTGAATACTGTTAATGCTAAGATTGATTGCGAAAAGGATGTTGTTACGGTTGGCTTAGGAGATATGTCTCATGAATTTAATTTTGCTAAATTTCGTAGACAACCCCATGATAAAGAATTGCCTAGTAAGGATGAAATTATTGGTCTTGCTTCTAATGCCATGCCTCCTACTGATCCTTCAGAACAATATTTGCTAGACCATGAAAATGATATGTTTAAGAATGAAAGAAGGGAAATAGATGAAGTATTGTTCAAACAGGGTCCTATTTTGAAACATAACTTGTCGGTTGAAATCTTAGGAGATCCTCCACCACCCAAGGGTGATCCCGTGTTTGAGCTTAAACCATTACCTGATACTCTTAAATATGCTTATCTTGATAAAAAGAAGATATATCCTGTTATTCTTAGTGCTAACCTTTTAGAGCAAGAAGAGGAAAGATTATTGAAAACTCTGAAGAAGCACCGTGCTGCTATTGGATATACTCTTGATGATCTTAAGGGCATTAGTCCCACTCTATGCCAACACAAAATAAAATTGGAGGACGACGCCAAACCAGTCATTGATCACCAATGACGATTAAATCCTAAAATGAAGGAAGTGGTAAGAAAAGAAATACTAAAGCTCCTTGAGGCAGGTATAATTTATCCCGTTGCTGATAGTAAGTGGGTAAGTCCTGTCCATGTTGTCCCTAAGAAGGGAGGTATTACTATTGTTCCCAATGATAAAGAAGAATGGATCCTGCAAAGAATTATTACAGGTTATAGGATGGTAATTGATTTCCGCATATTAAATAAAGCTACTAAAAAGATCATTACCCTTTACCTTTTATTGACCAAATGCTAGAAATACTATCCAAACATACACATTTTTGCTTTCTAGATGGTTACTCTGGTTTCTCTCAAATACCTGTGTCAGCTGAGGATCAAGAAAAGACCACTTTTACTTGCCCTTTCGGTACTTTTGCTTATATACGTATGCCTTTTGGTTTATGTAATGCACCTGCTACCTTTCAAAGGTGCATGATGGCTATATTCTCTGACTTTTGTGAAAAGATTTGTGAGGTATTCATGGATGATTTCTCCATTTATGGATCCTCTTTTGATGATTGCTCGAGCAACCTTGATCGAGTTTTCCAAAGATGTGAAGATACTAGTCTCGTCTTGAATTGGGAATGGTGCCACTTTATGGTTAATGAAGGCATTGTCTTGGGGCATAAAATTTCTGAGAAAGGTATTGAAGTGGATAAAGCTAAGGGAGACGCTATTGAAAAGATGCCATGTCCCAAGGACATTAAAGGTATAAGAAGTTTCCTTGGTCATGCCGGTTTTTATAGGAGGTTCATTAAGGACTTCTCTAAAATTTCCTGGCCTCTGACTAATCTATTGCAAAAAGATATTCCTTTTGTCTTTGATGATGATTGTGTAGAAGCATTTGAAATACTTAAGAAAGCTTTGATTTCTGCACCTATTGTTCAGCCACCTGATTGGAATTTACCCTTTGAAATTATGTGTGATGCTAGTGATTATGATGTAGGTGCTGTTTTAGGGCAAAGAGTTGATAAGAAATTAAATGTTATTCAATATGCTAGTAAAACTCTAGACACTGCCCAGAGAAATTATGCAACTACTGAAAAAGAATTCTTAACAGTTGTATTTGCTTGTGATAAGTTCAGATCTTATATTGTTGATTCTAAAGTAACTATTCAAACTGATCACACTGCTATTAAATATCTTATGGAAAAGAAAGATGCTAAACCTAGACTTATTAGATGGGTCCTCTTGCTCCAAGAATTTGATTTGCATATTATTGATAGAAAGGGAGCTGAGAACCCCGTTGCAGACAACTTGTCTAGGTTAGAGAATGTTCTTGATGACCCACTACCTATTGATGATAGCTTTCCTGATGAACAATTAGCTGTCATAAATGCTTCTCGTACTACTCCATGGTATGCTGATTATGCTAATTACATTGTCGCTAAATTCATACCACCTAGCTAGTTTCACATACCAGCAAAAGAAAAAGTTTTTCTATGATTTAAGACATTACTTCTAGGATGACCCACACCTTTATAAAGAAGGAGTAGATGGAGTTATTAGACGTTGTGTACCTGAGCATGAACATGAACAGATCCTACGCAAGTGTCACTCCGAGGCATATGGAGAACACCACGCTGGAGATAGAACTGCACATAAGGTATTGCAATCCGGTTTTTATTGGCCTACTCTCTTCAAGGATGCCCGTAAGTTTGTCTTGTCTTGTGATGAATGTCAAATAATTGGTAATATTAGTAGACGTCAAGAAATGCCTATGAATTATTCTCTTGTTATTGAACCATTTGATGTTTGGGGCTTTGATTCTATGGGACCTTTTCCTGCCTCTAATGGGTATACACATATTTTAGTTGTTGTTGATTACGTTACTAAGTGGGTAGAAGCTATTCCAACTAGTAGTGCTGATCATAACACCTCTATTAAGATGCTTAAAGAAGTTATTTTTCCGAGGTTTGTAGTCCCTAGATACTTAATGACTGATGGTGGTTCACATTTTATTCATGGTGCTTTTCGTAAAATGCTTGCTAAGTATGATGTTAATCATGGAATTGCATCTCCATATCACCCATAGTCTAGTGGTCAAGTAGAATTGAGTAACAGAGAGCTTAAATTAATTTTGCAAAAGACTATTAATAGATCTAGAAAGAATTGGTCCAAGAAACTTGATGATGCATTATGGGCCTATAGAACTGCATATAAGAATCCTATGTGCATGTCTCCGTATAAAATGGTTTATGGAAAAGCATGTCACTTACCTCTTGAACTTGAACATAAGGCATATTGGGCCATTAAAGATCTCAATGATTTCAAACTTGCCGGTGAGAAGAGGTTATTTGACATTATCTCACTTGATGAATGGAGAACTGTTGGTGTCAAAACCGGCGGATCTCGGGTAGGGGGTCCCGAGCTGTGCGTCTAGGCGGATGGTAACAGGAGACAAGAGACACGATGTTATTACCCAGGTTCGGGCCCTCTCGATGGAGGTAAAACCCTACTCCTGCTTGATTGATATTGATGATATGGGTAGTACAAGAGTAGATCTACCACGAGATCAGAGAGGCTAAACCCTAGAAGCTATCCTATGGTATGATTGTTGTTCGTCCTACGGACTAAAACCCTCTGGTTTATATAGGCACCGAAGAGGGTTAGGGTTACACAGAGTCGGTTACAATAGTAGGAGATCTACATATCCGTATAGCCAAGCTTGCCTTCCACACCAAGGAAAGTCCCATCCGGACACGGGACGAAGTCTTCAATCTTGTATCTTCATAGTCCAGGAGTCCGGCCGAAGATGATAGTTCGGCTATCCGGACACCCCCTAGTCCGGGACTCCCTCAGTAGCCCCTGAACCAGGCACCAATGACGACGAGTCCGGCGCGCATATTGTCTTTGGCATTGCAAGGCGGGTTCCTCCTCCGAATACTTCATAGAAGATTTTGAACACAAGGATAGTGTCCGCCTATGCAAAATAAGTTCCACATACCACCGTAGAGAGAATAATATTTACGCAAATTCCATCTGCTGACGTATTCCGTGGCATGACATCACACCACGGCCAAGCCTTTATTCGAATCATTTTTACTGTTCCACCTCAGCGCGTTTAGCGAGGCGGTTTCCTTGGCACGTCTTGTCAAAGCAGAGATCGCGTCCCCTTATTCCGGGATTCTCATCAATACGGGCGTGGGTAACCCAACCGTGCCCGTTGGCACGTCTCCTCTATCGAAGGCGAGTCCCGAACGGTCACGGGGGAGGCTCTTGGTACTCAACCTCTTTATAAAGAAACCAAGGCTCCACTCCCTTCTTTCAATCTCAATTGAATCCGCCCCTCACCTCGAGTTCCAACACCCAAAGCTCCAGATTCAGGCGCTTCGGACCTTCGATGATGTCCGGCTCCGACCTGCAAGGCCGGTGGATGCCTTCCTCCGTTACGGAAGAAGACATGCTAAAGCTAAGAGATGCCAGGTATTTAACGAGCGAAATTTCGCATAGGCTGCCTTCCCAAGGGCAGGTTATTCCCACTCCCAAGCCTGGTGAAAGCGTGGTGTTCGCGTCTCACTTCCTTCGGGGGCTAAGCTTCCTGACAGACCCCTTCGTGAGGGGGCTCATGTTTTACTATGGGTTGGAATTTCACGACTTGGATCCGGAGTCCATCCTCCACATCTCATCGTTCATTGTTGTGTGCGAAGCCTTCCTCCGCATTACCCCTCACTTTGGATTGTGGCTCAAGACCTTCAAAGTGGAGCCGAATATGATCAAGGGGCAACAGGTAGAGTGCGGAGGGGCTGTTATAAGCAAGAATGTTGATGCTCCGTGGCCCGAGCGCTCTTTTTGAGAGGTGCTTAGTTGATGGCAACAAGAGTGGTTTTATATCACAGCTCCCAGGGGCACCAAATGGGTGCCGCCACCTGCCTTTCGCTCGGGTCCTCCACCGCGGCTGGCGTCATGGGTCAATAAAGGGCTTGACTGGGGGCCGTCCAAGGACGTGCCCTTGCTGCAGGGCCGCATTCGAGACCTCCTAGAGAGAGAGATCACTTTGGTTGTAGTAGCGCAGGTCATGCTTTGCATCCTGCCCTGCAGACGTCGCCCCCTCTGCCTGTGGGAATTTAACCCGGAGGGACCACGAGCTCTCCAATATTTTATGGGCGCGACGCCCGTGGAGATGTACAAGCTTTTCTTCGGATCACAAGAGATGTGTCCGGACTTGACCGAGGACGCAGGTCTGAGCTGCAATCGCTCGGATACTCAAGTAAGTAGCCCTGTACCCGGACACACTATCCTATATTTATCACAAACTTGCCCTTTAAAAGAGCTGTCCCTTGAACAGGAGTGGATAGCGAAAGCAAAGTTAATCAGGCGTCCGATCCCCCTCCCTGAGACCATGCCGGATCCCGTGTTAACCAGGATGCTGGAGGTTGCGCCTTTGGAAGAAGGTGAAGGGGGGAACAAGGAAGCTACCGCCTCCGCGAAGGAGGCTGCCAGGAAAGGAGGGATCGAGAATCCCTCCATCCAGGGGAAGAAGAGGACCGCCTGTGAAGACCCGGAGACCATGGTCTCAAAGCGGGGGAAGAAATCTTCGTCAGAGGGTCCTGTGCCGAGGGATGCCTCGGCCGCATTGTGCCCCCAAGGGGATCAGCCCTCCACCGAGCCGTAAGTAAAAAGGGGAGTTTTTATTAAAGTAAAGGATATCCCTGCCCTATTTCTGATGAAGATAACCGAAGTTTTACCTTGTACTTCGGATCTCAGCCCTTCTCAGCAGAGCTCATCTTCGGGGGATCTTCGTCCGGAGATGATAGAGAGCGAAACGCCTCCCCTTGCCATACCGTCGTGCGAGGCGGGCGACCCTGAGGTGTCGTCGCGGAGGGTTTCTCCGAGTCCGGCGGGGGAGCTGAAGGATCTGTTCGGGCGAGCGTCTATCTCAGAGGATCACCGTGCGTTAATGGGTGCGGTGATTGAAAGGATTTCATCCGCTGAGAGCAGATTGCACGACGCCATCAGAAGTTTACTGACTGGTTTTGAGGTACGCAAAGTGATGTACATTTCAACAGTTCCGATATGAAATGCGCCCTATGTAGATAGTAGCCCCTGAGACACGGTGTGTTGTCAAAAATGACAGCGCGCGGAGGATCATAGTCCCAGGTATAATATGTAGCCCTTCCTATATAGGTAGCGAAGTGTCCGGTGGCTAGCTGGACTGATGGATTTGCCAAACTAAAGCGGCAACTTGACGTGGCGGACACCGACATCGCGCTTGTCAATAAGCGGCTGGACGAGTCACAAGGTATGCAATTTCCCCGCAGACACCTGGTAAGGGAGCTTGATGCCCGTGCCTTACAACAAGTATGCTTGACGCAGATGGTGCCGCTGCCATGGAGAACCTGCGGGCGGAGCTCGCCCAGGCCAAGGAGCAGGCCAGAAAGAGTGACGCGGCTGCCTTAAAGGCGACCGAAGAGCCAAAAGCCGAACAGGCTGCTCACTGCCGAAGCAAGAAGGAGATGGCCGAGATGGCCGTGGAGTTGAAGAATGCTGTCGACCGCTGCGAGCTTCTTGAAAAATAAGATCGTGTGGTACAAGAGGACCTGAAGAAGGCCACTACCGAGGCCAAGGATGCTCGCTCTGCGATGAGAGCTATGAAGGAGGAGCTGCGTCAGGCCGGAGATATCGCGGCTGGAAAGCCCTTCCTGCCGCGGAGGAAGTTCACGGATCCTGAATATGCTCAGTTGGACCGGCTGTGGAGTTCGGAGGATGCTTATCTGGACTTGGCGGCAAGTGCCGCGGACGCGGCCGAACACTTCCGAGATCAAAAGGATCACGAAATGGGAAAGGTTTTTTGGTCGCAGTTCCATAGTCCAGAGCGCCCTCTTCCATTAACCGATCGCTTGGCCGAGTGGGCAGAGCTGAATAGGTTATCCGGACTTGCGATGAAGGATGTCGTGAGTCTTTTGTGGCCGAAAAGGCCCGAGCCGAAGAGTTATTTTGGCTTAGTGTACCAGTTCCTTGGTGCGGTGCCGCATGTCAATGCAATGAGGAGGTCGACATGCATAGAGGGTGCGCGGATGGCTCTTGCCCGTGTCAAGACATACTGGGTAGAGATGAAGGCCACCGATGTTGCATCCCCAGATTCGGACGGAAGCCGAGTACTTGTCGAGCAATATTTTCAGGAAGTTCTGCAGGGCGCTCGTTTGATAGAGACGCAGTGCTCAAAGGATATTATATTCGAATAACATGTATTATTGTGAAATAATGTTCTGATGAAATATAAAAGCTTTTTATACTTGTGCCTTCAAGAATTAAAATACCTCCTGTGCGGCCGTTAATTTATGTGTATATAACCTGAAAGATGGCAGTCTTCGGCTTCAGCCCCCACGCATATAATGCGGGGGTGTTTGCAAAAGGTGCATTTTCACAATTGATCCAACGTCTTGGTCCTATAAAGGAGGTGGTAGCGTAGCAAACTAGGCAACCGAACTATAATGCTTTATCACTTTCACTTAGCCATAGGAGTTTGACAATGGGGCTACTATATAGCCCCTAGGGGCACCGCTCACCCGAATTCGGGCGCCAGATGTGCTCGACCGAAACGACCTTCGTCAATGCGGAGGAATCCTATAGATTCGGCGGGTCATCGAGTGGTTGACCAGTTTCACGCAGTATCATGACAGATCGGTTTTCAGCTTTCATCGAGGTGCTCGCTTTGGCGAACCGGGCACAATCGCAGAGTTCTCCGGTGCCGCGTTAGCGGTAGAGCGGAAAGTAAGGCAGCAAAACACGGAGCCGGGCAAACCCAACATTTGACCAAAGACATGATTCGAGCTGATGCATATAAGGCCTAACTCGAGACGCCGAACACTCCCTAAGGTATTCGGTCTTTATGAAAACGGGCCAACAACGCCCTTGGTAATAAGCCCTCGTGTCCAGTGCATCGCAAAAAATTCGACGTGGCCTATGCCAAAACGCCACCTCCTCGTGTACTCGGTTATAGTAAGAAACCGGGGATGTGTATCAAGAAGAGACAAGAAAAAGGTTTACGCAGGGTCTTAATCAAAAGAATCCTTGCAACGGGTCCCTGCTGCACGTCTGCGCCTGTGTCTCCGTTGTGCCGTATCCTGGACGGGTGTCTCACGGTGTTCATCTGTAAAAGAGAGGAACTTAGTTGAAAAAGATCATGTGAAAATGTACATTATATTAAATAAGAAAAGTACATTTCAAAAAATAAATAAAATTGAGCTTTATTGTCTCTTGTTGTATATGCGCGGAGCCCCTAGTGCAGGGGTGTGCGGCTGGTAAGCCCCTGTATGTTTACGCCGGACTCGTCTAACCGTGTCTGGGGTCTGAACGTCCTGTTTGGGTGCTTGAATTAGTGAAGCCGGTTTAGTTTGTGGCTGTCGAGGCAGTCACACAATCTTCCACGCTCGAGGAACACTCGATATTTCCCTTTAAGGAGATGATGCCTCGTGGACCGGGCATTTTAAGTGTGAGGGATGCATAATGCGGTATTGCGTTAAAGCGGTCGAAATCTTTGCGCCCCAGTAGTGCTTGATAGCTACTTGTAAATGGGGCGAGGTGGAAGGTTAGCTTTTCACGGCGGAAGTTGTCGGGTGAGCCGAACTGAACTTCTAGCAGTAGAGAGCCCGTACAATGGGCATATGGGCCTGACATTACCCCTTGAAAGGAAGTGTTGCTATGGCGAATTTTGGTTGGGTCTATCCCCATTTTGCGGATTGTGTCCTGATATAGCAGGTTTAGATCACTGCCGCCGTCCATTAGGACTTGTTTAAATTGGATTCCGTTGATTATCGAATCTAATATCAAGGCAGTCCATCCTGCGTTCTGGATACTTCTAGAGTAATCCTGATGGTCGAAGGTGATTGGTTTTGACAACCAATGGCGGGACTCCTCTAGGATAGGCCATATGGCGCGTATCTCTATGGGCGCCGTTCTGTTTTTCCCTTGTGTCACGTAAAGTGAGTTTACTGTTTTGACTTCTTGTGGGAAATTCTTTTGTTGTCTAGTGCTCTGCTTGTGGGGTTCGTCATCGTCCTCGCTTGGTGTGTCGAGCCCCTTGTGTTCGGCGTTGAGTTTGCCGGACTGCTTGAAGACCCAACAATCTCTGTGGGTATGATTTGCTGGCTTCTCGGGGGTACTGTGGATTTGGCATACCTTGTCCAAGATTTTGTTTAAGTTAGATAGCTCGTCCCTGTTATCCTTAGGGGGCAGTTTTTTATGATTCTACAATGAGCTTTTGAATCCGGCGTTGACTGCCGTGCTCTTCGGACTATTTCCCTTAGTCCGGTGCTGGTCCTTGCTTCGTCGCGGTTTCCCATTTCCATCCCTGACTTCGGATGTACTTGGGTCGCTGGTACTGCATCTTGCCAGCCAGCTGTCCTCTCCCGTGCAAAAGCGGGTCATGAGGCTTGTTAATGCGGCCATTGTTCTTGGCTTTTCTTGGCCGAGGTGTCTGGCGAGCCATTCGTCTCGGACGTTGTGTTTGAAAGCTGCTAAGGCTTCGGCGTCCGAACAATCTACTATTTGGTTCTTTTTAGTAAGGAATCTGTTCCAGAATTTTCGGGCTGACTCTCCGGGTTGTTGAATTATGTGACTTAAATCGTCTGCATCCGGAGGTCGGACATAGGTTCCTTGAAAATTTGCCCGAAAAGCATCCTCAAGCTCCTCCCAACTTCCAATGGTGTTTTTGGGGAGGCTTTTGAGCCAATGCCTGGCTGGCCCTTTGAGTTTGAGGGGTAAGTATTTTATGGCGTGGAGGTCATCTCCTCTAGCCGTGTGTATGTGGAGGATGTAGTCATCGATCTAGACTCCAGGGTCTGTTGTTCCGTCGTATGCCTCTATGTTTATGGGCTTGAATCCCACTGGAAATTCATGATCTAGAACCTCATCGGTAAAACATAGGGGGTGTGCGGCACCCCTATATTTAGGTGTGCCGTAATATTCGGATACTTGATGTGTTGCATTGCTTACTAGAGCTTGCTTTCTTGGTCCGTAGATAGATCTAACTGGGCCATCTTTTTGATGCGAATCCATGTGCGGATTGCGTGCCGGCTTGTGTGCGGCGCCGTTTGCCGCTCTATATTTGCCATGGGGTCGTCTATCCGACCGGGTGGTCTCCTGGTTCTTTGATTGCAGGGGCTCTACGGCCTCCTCATCAAATTCAGGCAGTAGTTTTCGCTTCGGGTAGCTCTTTGTTCAGCAACTGTCGCCGTATTTGTCTGCGGTGTTGAGTACTTTGCTCCATCTGATTCTGAGCGCATCTTCCGCTGTTTTGAGCTTCCGCTTCTTCTTTTTCAGGCTCCGTGCAGTGGCGACGAGCCTTTTGTGGAGGTTCTTTTGCTCCAGTAACTTGTCCGGCGTGAGATCGTCCGGGCTGTTATCTTCGCTGGGGACGAGTTGTTTATCCGGATTGTCCTGTTCGGACGGTTGCTTGATAGCATGTTCGTCGTCCACCGGTTCGCCCTGGTCTATGGCTGGGTCTGTATAGCTGCTGTCTTTGTCGAGGCGGGATTTTGAGTGGAGCTTACGTCGCCGTTTTGACTGCTTTTCGTGGGAATGATCCCTCGTGGCGTCTCGTTGTTCCTCGTTGTTCCTTCCTTTAGGTATGTCCATCATGTATACATCGTGAGATGAGGTGGATGTCCAGTGCCTTATAGGTGCTGGTTCATGCTTATCTCCTACATCGTCGTCCATACCGTCGATGTCTTCGGAGTCAAAATTGAGTACGCCGTTTAAACTTTCGACAGTGGCTACGAGGTGGGTGGTGGGTGGGCTTTGAATTTCTTCGTCGTCCGCATCCCAACCTTCCTGACCATAGTCCGGCCAGGGCTCTCCTGATAGAGAGAGAGAGAGACTTTAGCGAGTTTAGGATGTCGCCAAAGGGCAAGTGCTGAAAGATGTCCGCGGCGGTGAACTCCATGATCGGCACCCAATCGGATTCGATTGGCAGGGGCGCGGAAGGCTCGGAGCCCAGAGAGGAGTTCGATACCTTGGAGTCACGAGCTTCGCAAAGGACGGGGTTGGTGTTCGGCTCAATGGCCGTAGAGATAGCAGCCCCCGAGGCGGTGTCCAGCCATCCGTCCTCGATCGGTGCAGTCGGCTCCGAGCTAAGGGTCGGAGTGGACACTAGTGCGGCCTCCAGGGCACTGTCCGGCGGCAGAGCTAGATCATGCCCTTCATGATAGTGCGGCGTGCTTGGCTGTGGCTCAAACCCGTCGAAGATCAAGTCTCCGCGAACGTCAGCCGTGTAGTTCAAACTTCCAAATCTGACCTGATGGCCAGGGGCGTAGCTTTCAATCTGCTCCAGATGGCCAAACGAATTGGCCCGCAGTGCAAAGCCGCCGAATACGAAGATCTGTCCGGGGAGAAAATTCTCACCCTGGACCACATCGTTGTTGATGATCGGAGGAGCCATCGGGCCTAAAGATGATGACACAGAGGAACTCTCAATGAAAGCACCAATGTCGGTGTCAAAACCGGCGGATCTCGGGTAGGGGGTCCCGAACTGTGCGTCTAGGCGGATGGTAACAGGAGACAAGGGACACGATGTTTTACCTGTGTTCGGGCCCTCTCGATGGAGGTAAAACCCTACTCCGCTTGATTGATATTGATGATATGGGTAGTACAAGAGTAGATCTACCACGATATCAGAGAGGCTAAACCCTAGAAGCTAGCCTATGGTATGATTGTTGTTCGTCCTACGGACTAAAACCCTCCGGTTTATATAGGCACCGAAGGGGGTTAGGGTTACATAGAGTCGGTTACAATAGTAGGAGATCTACATATCCGTATCGCAAAGCTTGCCTTCCACGCCAAGGAAAGTCCCATCCGGACACGGGACGAAGTCTTCAATCTTGTATCTTCATAGTCCAGGAGTCCGGCCGAAGATGATATTTCGGCTATCCGGACACCCCCTAGTCCAGGACTGCCTCAAGAACCCAGGCCTACGAGAATGCCAAACTGTTTAAAGAAAAATTAAAAGATTGCATGACAAGAGGATACAGAAGCATGAATTTAACGTAGGTGATTATGTTTTGCTTTTCAACTCTCGTTTAAGATTTTTTGTAGGAAAACTTCTCTTCTAATGGGAAGGCCCTTACGTTATCGAGGAAGTCTATCGCTCCGGTGCCATAAAAATCAACAACTTCGAAGGCACAAATCCGAAGGTGGTGAACGGTCAAAGAATCAAACATTATATCTCAGGTAATCCTATAAATGTTGAAACTAATATTATTGACACAGTAACCCCAGAGGAATACATAAGGGACACTTTCCAGAATGTTTCAGACTCCAAAAAGGAATAGGTATGTGGTACGGTAAGTAAACCGACTCCAAAACATTTCTAATAGCAATTTTTCTCCGTTTTGGAATATTTAAGAAAATAGGAAAACAAGAAGTAGTCCGGGAAGGACACAAGGCCTCCACGAGGTGGAGGGCGCGCCCTACCCTCCTGGGTACGCCCCCTGCCTTGTGGGCACCTCGTGTGCTCTCCAGACTCCGTTTTCTTGCACGATACTTATTTTGGTCGGTAAAAAATCATTATATAATCTCCCGAAGATTTTAACCACTGTATCATGCAAAAATCTTCTGTCTTTGCTTTGAGCTGTTTTTCTGATAGATCTAGAGCACCATGACGTCTTCAAGCGCTCCCAAGGACAAGTTTTTCGAGAGGGTCATCAACCCTTATCTCGCGGAGGTGCTGCATCACCCTCAAACCATTGAGATGCGTGAGGGGGTGCTGCACATCCGCGATGTGGAGGGACCAAGGAGTACCGGAAGCGTGGAGATAAATCTCGAAGTGATGGAACAACAAGTTTTCAATTGCCAAGGGATGGTGGAGCGCAGACTTAACGCCAACCAGATGATGATCGCGGAATTCACCAACAACCACAAGCTAGACGCCAAGAACATTGGGGAGACCATCTTCAAGCTTCATGAGAGAATCGAGCACCTCCAAGCCTAGATCTATGACCTGCAAAACCAAAACTATGAGTATGAATATAGATTCAAGAGGATGAGTTTGGCTGTAGATTTGAGGATCCCGGAGACTTGATCATCCTTCTATGATGGTGAGCCTATGCCTTGGAAGACGGACGACAAGCCTACATCATCAACAACTCCCTCTTCACCACCTCCGAGGACATAATCACATGGGTATGGGCACTCCCCTTGGCAACTGCCAAGCTTGGGGGAGTGCCCCGGTATCATATCACCATCACACTCCTATCTTTACTGCTTTACTTAGTTCGATACTTTTGGTAATATCTTGATCTAATAGAATAAAGTTTTGGTATGAATTAGTTTTGAGTTTTGCTTTGTGATCCCTCTATGTAATCGAGTCCGTGAGTTATATATAATAAAGATTAGTGTTGAGTCAAGGGCTTTACTATCTTACCATGATCTTGAGTGGATAAAAGAATAAAAAGAAATAAAAGAGTTCATATTGATCTTATGAATAGTAGTGACTTCACATATAAAAAGTATGATGATTAAAAGTTGTTGAGAGTTGGCAAACATAGTTTTGGTCATCGTTGATAGGAAGTAATAAAGAAAGAGAGGTTTTCACATATAAATACATTATCTTGGACATCTTTTATGATTGTGAGCACTCATTAAAGTATGACATGCTAAAGAGTTGATGTTGGACAAGGAAGACAACGTAATGGCTTATGTTTTCTCACATCTCAGTTAAAGTATATTGTCATGGATCATTCAAACATGTTGAGCCTACCTTTCTCCCACATGCTAGCCAAATTCCTCGCACCAAGTAGAGATACTACTTGTGCTTCCAAATATTCTTAAACCCAGTTTTGCTATGAGAGTCCACCATATCTACCTATGGATTGAGTAAGATCCTTCAAGTAAGTTGTCATGTTGCAGGCAATAAAAATTGCTCTCTAAATATGTATGACTTATTAGTGCAGAGAAAATAAGCTTTATACGATCTTGTGATATGGAAGTAATAAAAGCGACAGACTGTATAATAAAGGTTCATATCACAAGTGGCAGTATAAAGTGACGTTCTTTTGCATTAAGATTTCGTGCATCCAACCCCAAAAGCACTTGACAACCTCTGCTTCCCTCCGCGAAGGGCCTATCTTTTACTTTATATCTTTTACATTATGCAAGAGTCAAGGTGATATTCACCTTTCCCTTTTTCATTTTATCCTTTGGCAAGCACCTCGTGTTGGAAAGATCCTGATATATATATCCAATTGGATGTAAGTTAGCATGAACTATTATTGTTGACATTACCCTTGAGGTAA
Organism: Aegilops speltoides; assembly: GCA_021437245.1. Lineage (NCBI taxonomy): Eukaryota > Viridiplantae > Streptophyta > Magnoliopsida > Poales > Poaceae > Aegilops > Aegilops speltoides. The sequence goes on along the minus strand of CM038145.1, from coordinate 90,825,754 downwards.
AAGGTTGGGAGGCAACACAATAAGCCCCTATCTTTCTCTGTGTCCGATTAAAACTCCAGAACCACAAGTATTGCATGAGTGTTAGAAATTGTGGAAGACTAAATGATAGTTGAGTATGTGGACCTGCTGAAAAGCTCTATTATTGACTCTTTCCTATGTTGTGATAAATTGCAATTGCTTCAATGACTGAGATTATAGTTTGTTAGTTTTCAATGAAGTTTCTGAATCATACTTGACATTGTGAATAGATTGTTACTTGAGCATAAGAAATCATATGACAATATATATATGTTGCTATTATAAGAATGATCATGATGCCCTCATGTCCGTATTTTACTTTTATCGACACCTCTATCTCTAAATATGTGGACATATTCTTCGATATCGGCTCCCGCTTGAGGACAAGCGAGGTCTAAGCTTGGGGGAGTTGATACGTCCATTTTGCATCATGATTTTATATCGATATTTATTGCACTATGGGCGTTATTACACGTTATGTCACAATACTTATGGCTATCCTCTCTTACTTTACAAGGTTTAACATCAAGAGGGAGAATGCCAGCAGTTGGGATTCTGGGCTGGAAAAGGAGAAAATATTGGAGACCTATTCTGCACAGATCCAAAAGTCCTGAAACTCCACAAAAGTTATTTTTTGAATTAATGATAAATATTCAGCGAAAGAAGTACAAGAGGGGGCCCACACCCTGGCCACGAGGGTGGGCGGCGCAACCTACCCCCCTGGGCGTGCCCCCTGCCTCGTGGGCCCTCTGGCAGCCCTCCGGTGCCCATCTTCTGCTATATGAAGTCTTTTACCCTGGAAAAAATCATAAGCAAGCTCACGACACAAAACTCCGCCGCCACGAGGCGGAACCTTGGTGGAACCAATCTAGGGCTCCGGCGGTGCTGTTCTGCCGGGGAAACTTCCCTCTGGGAGGGGGAAATCATCACCATCGTCATCACCATCGATCCTCTCATCTGGAAGGGGTTAATCTCTGTCAACCTCTTCACTAGCACCATCTCCTCTCAAACCCTAGTTCATCTCCTGTATCCAATCTTTGTACCAAAACCTCAGATTGGTACCTGTGGGTTGCTAGTAGTGTTCATTAATGCTAGTTGGTTTATTTGGTGGAAGATCATATGTTCAGATCCTTAATGCATATTAATACTCCTCTGATTATAAACATGAATATGCTTTGTGAGTAGTTACGTTTGTTCCTGAGGACATGGGTGAAGTCTTGCTATTAGTAGTCATGTGAATTTGGTATTGGTTCGATATTTTGATAAGATGTATGTTGTCTCTCCTCTAGTGGTGTTATGTGAACGTTGACTGCATGACACTTCACCATTATTTGGGCCTAGAGGAAGGCATTGTGAAGTAATAAGTAGATGATGGGTTGCTAGAGTGACAGAAGCTTAAACCCTAGTTTATAAGTTGCTTCGTAAGGGGCTGATTTGGATCCATATGTTTCATGCTATGGTTAGGTTTATCTTAATACTTCTTTTGTAGTTGCGGATGCTTGCAATAGGGGTTAATCATAAGTGGGATGCTTAGGGCAGTACCCAAGCACCGGTCCACCCACATCAAATTATCAAAGTAACGAACGCGAATCATATGAGCGTGATGAAAACTAGCTTGACGATAATTCCCATGTGTCCTCGGGAGCGTTTTTCTCATTATAAGAACTTGTACAGGCTTGTCCTTTGCTACAAAAAGGATTGGGCATCCTTGCTGCACCTTATTTATTTTCATTGCTTGTTACCCATTACAAATTATCTTATCACAAAACTATTTGTTACCTACAATTTCACTGCTTGCAGAGAATACCTTACTGAAAGCCGCTTATCATTTCCTTTTGCTTTTTGTTGGGTTCGACACAAGGACTACGATAGATCCCCTCCACTTGTGGGTCATCAGGCGCTCTAGCACACACCAGACAATTGCCTAGCCGTGTGCGGCGCCCGCCTCCACCGTTTACATCCCCGGTCATATTTTCGTAGTGCTTACGCGAAGACCTGCGGAGATCACTTCACCATCACCGCCACCATGCCGTCGTGCTGACAAAACTCATCTACTACCTCGACGTCTTGCTAGATCAAGAAGGCGAGTGACGTTACCGAGCTGAACGTGTGCAGAACATAGAGGTGCCGTGCGTTCGGTACTTGATCGGTTGGATCACGAAGAAAGTTTGACTACATTGACAGCGTTGTGAAACGCTTTTGTTTACAGTCTACGAGGGTACATAGACACACTCTCCCCCTCGTTGCTATGCATCTCCATGGATAGATCATTGCGTGTGCGTTGAATTTCTTTTTGTTTTCCATGCAATGATTCCCATTAGTGGCATCCGAGCCAGGTCTATGCGTAGATGATATGCACGAGTAGAACACAAAGAGTTGTGGGCGGTGATAGTCATACTGCTTACAACCAACGTCTTATTTTGATTCGGAGGGATTGTGGGATGAAGCGGCCCGGACCAACCTTACATGTCCACGCACATGAGACCGGTTCCACCGACAGACATGCAACTAGTTTTGCATAAAGGTGTCTGGCGGGTGTCTGTTTCTCCTACTTTAGTTGAATCGAATTTGACTGCGGCCCGTCCTTGAAGAAGGTTTAAACAACTAACTTGATGAATCACCATTGTGGTTTTTGCCGTAGGTAAGAACAGTTCTTGCTAGAAGCCTGTAGCAGCAACATAAAACTTGCAACGAAAAAGTAGAGGATGTCTAACTTGTTTTTGCAGGGCATGTTGTGATGTGATATGGTCAAGACATGATGTGATATACGTTGTTGTATGAGATGATCATGTTTTGTAAATTTATCGGCAACCTGCAGGAGCCTTATGGTTATCTCTTTATTGTATGAAATTCAAACGCCATGTAATTGCTTTACTTTATCGCTATGCATTAGCAATAGTTGTAGAAGCAATAGTTGGTGAGACGACCACGACGCAACGATGGAGATCAAGGTGTCGAGCCGGTGACGATAGAGATCATGATGTTGCTTTGGAGATGGAGATCAAAAGCACAAGATGATGATGGCCATATCATGTCACATATTTTGATTGCATGTGATGTTTATCTTTTATGCATATTATTTTTCTTAGAATGACGGTAGCATTATAAGATGACCCCTTCACGAAATTTCAAGATATAAGTGTTCTCCCCGAGTATGCACCGTTGTGAAAGTTCATCGTTTCGAGACACCACGTGATGATCGGGTGTGATAGACTCTACGTTCACATACAACAGGTGTAAGACAGTTTTACACATGCAAAATACTTGGGTTAAACTTGACGAGCCTAGCATGTACAGACATGGCCTCGGAACACTGGAGACCGAAAGTTCGAACATGAATCATATAGTAGATATGATCAACATACATATGTTCACCATTGATGACTACCCCATCTCATGTGATGATCGGACATGGGTTAGTTGATTTGGATCATGTATCACTTAGATAACTTGAGGAATGTTAATTTAAGTGGGAGTTCATTAGTAATATGATTAATTGAACTTAATTTATCATGAACTTAGTCCTGATAGTATTTGCAAATTATGTTGTAGATCAATAGCTTGCGATGTAGCTCCCCGTTTATTTTTGATATGTTCCTAGAGAAAACTAAGTTGAAAGATGATTGTAGCAACTAGACGGACTGGGTCTGTAACTTGAGGATTATCCTCATTGCTGCATAGAAGAATTATGTTCTTGATGCACCGCTAGGTGACACACCTGTTGCAGGAGCTGATGCAGACGTTATGAACGTTTGACAAGCTCAATATGATGACTACCTGATAGTTTGGTGCACCATGCTTTACGGCTTAGAAATGGGGCTTCAAAGACGTTTTGAATGCCATGAAACATATGAGATGTTCCAAGAGCTAAAATTGGTATTTCAGACTCATGCCTGTGTCGAGAGGTATGAGACCTCTGACAAGTACTTTGCCTACAAGATAGAGGAGAATAGCTCAGCTAGTGAGCATATGCTCAGAATGTCTAGGTAGTACAATCGCTTGAATCAAGTGGGAGTTAATCTTCCAGATAAGATAGTGATTGACAGAGTTCTTTAGTCAGTATTACCAATCTACTGGAAGTTCGTGATGAACTATAATATGCAAGGAATGACGAAAACAATTCCTGAGCTCTTCCCGATGCTAAAATCAGCAAAGGTAGAAATCAAGAAAGAGCATCAAATGTTGATGGTTAACAAGACCACTAGTTTTAAGAAAAGGGGCAAAAGGGAAAGAAAGGGAACTTCAAGAAGAATGGCAAACAAGTTGCCACTCCCATGAAGAAACCCAAAGCTAGACCCAAGCCAGAAACTGAGTGCTTCTACTACAAAGGAAATGGTTACTGGAAGCGGAACTGCCCCAAGTACTTGGCGGATAAGAACGATGGAAAAGTGAACAAAGGTATATTTGGTATACATTTTATTGATGTGTTCTTTACTAGTGTTCATAGTAGCCCCTGGGTATTTGATATCGGTTCAGTTGCTAAGATTAGTAACTCAAAACAGGAGTTGCAAAATGAACAGAGACTAGTTAAGGGCGAGGTGACGATGTGTGTTGGAGGTGATTCCAAGGTTGATAATATCACCATCGCACACTCCCTCTACCTTCGGGATTAGTGTTGGACCTAAATAAATGTTATTTGGTGTTTGCGTTGAGCATGAATATGATTGGATCATGTTTATTGCGATACTGTTATTCATTTAAGTCAGAGAATAATTGTTGTTCTGTTTACATGAATAAAACCTTCTATGGTCATACACCCAATGTAAATGGTTTATTGAATCTCGATTGTAGTGATACACATATTCATAATATTGATGCCAAAAGATGCAAAGTTGATAATGATAGTGCAACATATTTGTGGCACTGCCATTTAGGTCATATTGGTGTAAAGCGCTTGAAGAAACTCCATGCAGATGGACTTTTGGAATCACTTGATTATGAATCATTTGATACTTGTGAACTATGCCTCATAGGCAAGATGACTAAAGCTCCATTCTTCAGAACAATGGAGCGAGCTAATGACTTATTGGAAATAATACATACCGATGTATGCGGTTTGATGAGTGTTGAAGCACACGGCGGGTATCGTAATTTTCTGACCTTCACAGATGATTTGAGTAAGTATGGGTATATCTACTAAATGAAACACAAGTATGAAACATTTGAAAAGTTCAAAGAATTTCAGAGTGAAGTGGAGAATCATCATAACAAGAAAATAAAGTTTCTACAATCTGATCACGGAGGCGAATATTTGAGTTACGAGTTTAGCCTTCATTTAAAACAATGTGGAATTGTTTCACAACTCATGCCACCTGGAACTCCATAGCATAATGGTGTGTCCGATCGTCGTAACCGTACTTTATCAGATATGGTACGATCTATGATATCTCTTACCAATTTACCACTATAATTTTGGGGTTATGCATTAAAGACAGCCGCATTCGTGTTAAATAGGGCACCGTCTAAATCCATTGACACGACACTGTATGAACTATGGTTTGGCAAGAAACCTAAGCTGTCGTTTCTTAAAGTTTGGGGATGCGATGCTTATGTCAAAAGGCTTCAGGCTGATAAGCTCGAAACTAAATCGGAGAAGTGCGTCTTAATAGGATACCCTAAAGAAACTATTGGGTACACCTTCTACCATAGATCCAAAGGCAATATATTTTTTGCTAAGAATGGGTCCTCTCTAGAGAAGGAGTTTCTCTCGAAAGAAGTGACTGGGAGGAAAGTAGAACTTGATGAGGTAATTGTACCTTCTCTCGAATTGGAGAGTAGCACATCAGAGAAATCCGTTCCCATGATGCCTACACCAACTAGAGAGGAAGCTAATAATGATGATCATGAAACTTTGGATCAAGTTACTACTGGACTTCATAGGTCGAACAAAGCATGTTCTACACCAGAGTGGTACGGTAATCCTGTCCTGGAAGTCATGTTATTAGACCATGGCTAACCTACGAACTATGAAGAAGCTATGATGGCTTGAGGACATGAAGTCTGAGATAGGATCCATGTATGAGAACAAAGTGTGGACTTTGGTGGACTTGCCCGATGATCGGCAAGCCATTGAGAATAAATGGATCTTCAAGAAGAAGATTGACGCTGATGGTAATGTTACTATCTACAAAGCTCGACTTGTCGTGAAAGGTTTTTGACAAGTTCAAGGAGTTGATTACGATGGGACTTTCTCACCCGTAGCGATGCTTAAGTCTGTTCGAATCATGAATTGCCGCATTTTATGATTACGAAATCTGGCAAATGGACGTCAAAACTGTATTCCTTAATGGATTTCTTAAAGAAGAGTTATATTGTGCAACCAGAAGGTTTTGTCGATCCTAAAGGTGCTAACAAAGTGTGCAAGCTCCAGCGATCCATCTATGGACTGGTGCAAGCATCTCGGAGTTGGAATATACACTTTGATGAGGTGGTCAAAGCATATGGTTTTATACAGACTTATGGTGAAGCCTGTATTTACAAGAAAGTGAGTGGGAGCTCTGTAGCATTTATGATATTATATGTGGATGACATATTGATGATTGAAAATGATACAAAATTTCTGGATAGCATAAAAGGATACTTGAATAAGATTTTTCCAATGAAAGACCTCGGTGAAGGTGCTTACATATTGGACATCAAGATCTATAGAGATAGATCAAGATGCTTGATAACATTTTCGATGAATACATACCTTGACAAGATTTTGAAGGAGTTCAAAATGGATCGGTCAAAGAAGGAGTTCTAGCCTATATTGTAAGGTGTGAAGTTGAGTAAGACTCAAAGCCCGACCACATCAGAAGATAGAGAGAGAATGAAAGTCATTCCCTATGCCTCAACCATAGATTCTATAAAGTATGCCATGCTGTGTACCAAACCTGTTGTGTACCTTGCCATGAATTTGGCAAGGGGGTACAATAGTGATCTAGGAGTAGGTCACTAGACAGCGGTCAAAATTATCCTTAGAGGACTAAGGAAATATTTCTCGGTTATGGAGGTGATAAATAGTTTGTCGTAAAGAGTTACATCAATGCAAGCTTTTGCACCAATCCAGATGGCTCCGAGTCTCAATCTTGATACATATTGAAAGTGGGAGCAATTAGCTAGAGTAGCTCCATGCAGAGCATTGTAGACATAGAAATTTGCAAAATACATACAGATCTGAATGTGGCAGACCCGTTGACTAAACCTCTCTCACAAGAAAAACATGATCACACCTTAGTACTCTTTGCGTGTTAAGCACATAGCGATGTGAACTAGGTTATTGACTCTCGTAAACTCTTTGGTATTGGTCACATGGGATGTGAACTATGGGTGTTAATCACATGACGATGTGAACTAGATTATAGATTCTAGTGCAAGTGGGAGACTGAAGGAAAATGCCCTAGAGGAAATAATAAAGTTGTTATTTTATATTCCTTATTCATGATAAAGGTTTATTATTCATGCTAGAATTGTATTGATCGAAAACTTAAATACATGTGTGAATACATAAACAAATACTGTGTCCCTAGTAAGCCTCTACTAGACTAGCTCGTTGATCAAATATGTTTAAGGTTTCCTAACCATAGACATGTGTTGTCCTTTGATAACGGGATCACATCATTAGGAGAATGATGTGATGGACAAGACCCATCCATTAGCTTAGCATAATGATCATTCAGTTTTATTGCTATTGCTTTCTTCATGTCAAATACATATTCCTTCGACTATGAGATTATGCAACACCCGTATACTGGAGGAATACCTTGTGTGCTATCAAACATCACAACATAACTGGGTGATCATAAAGATGCTCTACAGGTATCTCCGAAGGCGTTTGTTGATTTGGCATAGATTGAGATTAGGATTTGTCACTCCTAGCAATGAAGAGGTATCTCTCGGCCCTCTTGGTAATACACATCATAAGCTTGCAAGCAAACGATTAAGGAGTTAGTCACGAGATGATGTATTATGGAACGATTAAAAAGACTTGCCGGTAATGAGATTGAACTAGGTATGAAGATACCGACGATCAAATCTCGGGCAAGTAATATACCGATGGACAACGTGCATTACGTATGTTGTCATAACGGTTCGACCGATAAAGATCTTCGTAGAATATGTAGGAGCCAATATGGGCATCCAGGTTCCACTATTGGCTATTGACCGAAGAGGTGTCTCGGTCATGTCTACATAGTTCTCGAACCTGCAGGGTCCGCATGCTTAACGTTTGATGACGATATATTATTTTATGAGTTATGTGATTTGGTGACCGAATGTTGTTCGGAGTTCTCGATGAGATCACGGACATGACAAGGAGTCTCGAAGTGGTTGAGAGTTAAAGATTGATATATAGGACGATGGTATTCGGATACTTAAAGTGTTTCGGGGGGTACCGGGTACATATCAAGTCACCGAAAGGGGTTCCTGGCACCCCCGGCAAAAAGATATGGGCCTTATGAGCGAAGAGGGGAAACGCACCAGCCACAAGGGGCTGGTGCACCCGCCCATATGGGCCGGCCTTAGGAGGGAAAGGAAAGGGGAAGGAGAGTGTGGATTAGGTTTCCCACTTCCTTCCCTCTCCCCCTTTTCTTCTCTCTTGGTTAAATATGGCAGGGGGCGCCACTTCACTAGTGCAGAAAAGGGATATACTGCCTGTTATGCAGCCCTTTAGTGCCGGTTTTGGAGCCGGCACTAAAGGGTGGAGACTAAAGTTCCCCCTCCCGGTTCAACACGAACCGCCACTAAAGGGCCACCACGTGGCACGAGCACGCGTCGGGGGGCCGGCGGCTTTTAGTCCCGATTGGTAACACCAACCGGGACTAAAAGGTTTACGGTTTTTGGGTTTATGATTTATTTTTTCTTTAGTTTTGTGTTTTCCATTTAATTTTTTTCATTTGCTGGTATTTTTACGATACTACATATAGTACACGTTAAGCATATATATAAATAGAATTTCACGTAGAAGCGATCATATATATATATATATATATATATATATATATATATATATATATATATATATATATATATATATATATATATATATATCATCTACTGTCTCGCACGGCCATACACATGTATATATACAATTTGGTATATACAGTTTCTCCTACATGGAGGCATTACTGCGGTAGCGGGTAATGGAATTCTCCTTTGGGACCTACGACCTGGTCGAGCAAAAACCCCGTTATTTTCTCTTGAATTGCTCATACGCGATCCGTTGGTAGGAGCTTATCCCGCATCTCCTTCATTTTTAAAGGAGATCTATATGCATGTATTAGTTGTGTGTGTATATATTAGATAATGATGTAAAAATTGTGAATAGTGTTCTGGCAAACATACCCATTGCTCTCTATCACTTCTGCTCCTTTCGGACGCCATCATGCGAATGTTCTTGCAAACGTAGTATGCACATAAATCAGTCCCCGGCGGCTGCTTCAGGGCCTTTACGAGAATAGAATTCAATCGGATAATAATTAATCAAGCATGATAATTAATGGTATTAAAACTAGAATTAAAGAGATGTTAGCTAGCTAGCTAGTACTACTTAATTAATTACCTTGGGTCAACGCCATATCAGCTTTTGTTTCCATGGGCCATCAATCTATTTGATGAACTTTTCCCAAGCCCTGCCCGCCGGCAAATAAAATGAATAAAGGAGTTATTAATTAGTTGATATCAGGAAATGACGAACTAAAGAGGCCGACATATAGTTCGATAATGATCGATTGAAATTACCTGTTGATCATCCCCTTCACGATTTCGTACTCAGTAACTGGTTTAAGTAGTGAGTCTAGTACTTCAACTCTTTCATCGTCAACTTGAATGATTAACAAGATCCAATGGAAACTACATGCGCACATGTTTGCATGTATAAATTAAGTGGGCATGTGAATAACACTCATGAACTACCCTAAACCCTATACACTTATAACATCTAGCTAGTAAGCAAAACAGAATTTGTAGTACAAGACAGTGTGACTCAGCCGAAGTTGTAAGGAAATAGTATATCTCGATTGGTATTTAGGCGCTTCAAGAACTCTAGCAAGATTTTCTCTGTGTCTTCTCGTTCCCATTCACGCGTCCATGTCTCTTGATTAATGGTATTTGGGTCAATGAACTCAATGCCATAACATTCAGCTTTTTTCATTTCCTAGATCTTTATTCTGCATAATACCACAGAAAAGAATATAGTGAGGATAATTACAGGTAATGATCAATGAGCACTACAGCTAGCTTGAGACTTAAATTATAGAAAGAAATCACTTATAGACAATAGCAACTGACGGTAGATTTGTCGAGTACATCTTGACTGAATAACTGAAACAGTTCTATAAACTCAACATACAGACCATTCTCATGGTAGTAATGCTCTGGCTTGACTTTCACCATGAGGGACTCTCGATTGGTAGTCATGGCAATTTTCATGTACCATTTATGCAATTCATACATTCTTGTTGAGAGCTTCTTGACCTCCTCAGGCTTGACCAGAGGTTCGCCGCGGGCATATTTCCATTTTAGTTCCTGCTCTGTAAACTTTTCCATGGGCTCGATCTCTAGGAGTTGTTCTATAGTGCATCCGATCTCTGCATCCTGCCTTCTATGATCGTCGGTAATTACCAGATGACTGGCCGTGCCGGTACTCATGCGTGTTGGTACAATGAGCGGGGGGATCGATTGCACCGCCTGTTCTCCCACCTGGGGAACAGTTTTCCCGCTTTTTTTGGCAGCAGCTTGGCTCGAGCTCGAGCTCGACTCCTTTTTTTGTGCTTGATATGCCTTCCTGATTTGGCGCTCGTAGTCTGAGTCACTAGGCTTGGGAGCTGGTGCTTTAGCCATATGAATAAAGTGGTCAATGACATGCTCAGGCACTTTCTCCTTTGGCGGCGGTGGCGGTTTCGGTCCAAAATGGGCGCCCAATTGAGCCCTTCATTCAGCTTCGTTTTCCTTGTCAGTCATGTCGTAAGGCATCTTCGGAAGAGGCACGAGGCTTGGACCAAATTGGTATCACTTGCCTCATGTACTTGTACCACTTGCCACCATGGCTGTGGCGGCTCTCTTCCGCTGTTGCTTAGGCGGCGGATCCCGCTGAGGCAGCAGAGACGGCTGACGCGATGCCTGACTTGGAGGAGGAGGACTAGGCTGACGCGATGCCGGACTTGGAGGAGGAGTGGGATGATGCTGTGCCGGACTTGGAGGACGAGGAGTGGGCTGACGCGTTGGCGGACTTGTAGGAGCATGACTCTACAGAGGCGATGGCTGACTTGGAGGAGCGGGAGTCTACTGACGCGGTGGCGGACATGGAGGAGGAGTCGGCTGACACGGTGTCTGTGGCCTTGGAAAGATGATGAAATCCTTTCTCCATAGAATGATACGATGTATGGCCTCTCCTAGTGTATGCTCATCGTCACCTCCAGGAATGTCAAGCTCTAGCCCCGAATATTGCACCACCACTTCATCAACCACAACACGAGCATAGCCAGCTAGAATCGGGTTGCAATGGAAGGTTGCTTCAGGGGGATTTGTATAAGCAATGGCTGTCGGTGTCTAAACTGGCGGATCTCGGGTTGGGGGTACCGAACTGTGCGTCTAAGGCTAATGGTAACAGGAGGCGGGGGACATGATGTTTACCCAGGTTCGGGCCCTCTCGATGGAGGTAATACCCTACTTCCTACTTGATTGATCTTGATGATATGAGTATTACAAGAGTTGATCTACCACGAGATCGTAGAGGCTAAACCCTAGAAGCTAGCCTATGATTATGATTGTTGTTTTTGTCCTACGCGCTAAACCCTCCGGTTTATATAGACACCGGAGGGGGATAGGCTTACACAGAGTCGGTTACAGAGAAGGAAATCTACATATCTGAATTGCCAAGCTTGCGTTCCATGTAAAGGAGAGTCCCACCCGGACACGGGACGAAGACTTCAATCTTATATCTTCATAGTCCAACAATCCAGCCAAAGTATATAGTCCGGCTGTCCGAGGACCCCCTAATCTAGGACTCCCTCAGTAGCCCCTGAACCAGGCTCCAATGACGATGAGTCCGGCGCGCATATTGTCTTCGGCATTGCAAGGCGGGTTCCTTCTTCGAATACTCCATAGAAGATTTTGAACAGAAGGATCGTGTCCGGCTCTGCAAAACAAATACCACATACCACCGTAGAGAGTACAATATTCCACAAATCTAATCTGCTGACAACTTTTATAGCGTGATGTCACACCACGGCCCGGCTATTATGAACCGTTTTTCCCAGCATGCGACAACACGCGTCGCCAGGCGGTTTTATAGGCACGTCTTGTCGAAGCAGATATCATGTTCCCCTTATCACGGGATTCTCATGAATACGGGTGTGGGTAACCCAACTGCACTTTGTTAGTATGACTCCTCGATTTTAGGCAAGTTCCGAACGGCTACACGGAGGACGCTTGATATTCACCCTCTTCATAAAGGGACCAAGACCTGTCCTTTTCTCCCCACGCTCGATCTTTCCCTTCCTCCACCTCGAGTTCCAACACCCAATGCTCAGGCTAAGCGCTTCAGACCTTCAACCATGTCCGGATCCAAACTTCAAGGCCAGTGGATGGCCTCCTCTGTCACAGAGGAGGACATTAAGAAGCTTAGGGAGGCTAGGTATCTCACCGCCGAAATTCCGCATAGGCTGCCTGCTCAAGGGCAGGTCATCCCCACTCCCGAACCTAACGAGAGTGTCGTATTTGTTTCCCACTTCCTCCGAGGGCTAGGTTTTAGTCTTGATCCCTTTGTGAGAGGGCTCATGTTCTATTACAGGCCAGATTTCCATGATCTAGCTCCAGAATCCATCCTTCACATCTCGTCGTTTATCGTCGTGTGTGAGGCCTTCCTCCACACCACCCCACACTTCGGTTTATGGCTCAAGGCCTTCAATGTGAAGCCAAAGATGATCGATGGGCAACACGCAGAGTGCAGAGGTGCTATAATAAGAAAAGGCGCCAACACCCTATGGCCAAAGGGTTCCTTCCCGGAGGCGTCCGACTTATGGCAACGGGAGTGGTTTTACATCACGGCTCCCCAAGGTACAAAGCGGACGGCCCCCCGTCTTCCGCCCGGGCCCTCCACCACAACTAGTGTCATGGGTCAACAAGGGGTTGGACGGGGGGTCGGTTGGTGACGTGCTGACATTGCAAAGCCGCATCCGAGAACTCCTCGAGAGGGATGTCAGTTTTGTCAAGGTAATTCAAGTAATGCTAGTTCGTCGGGTCCGGCCATGCCAACGTCGATCTCTCCGTATGTGGGAGTTCAAGCCCGAAGGCCCGTGAACTATTCAACAATTCTTCGGCATAACGCTCGAAGGGATGTATGGATTGTTCTTCAGACCACGAATAAAGTGTCCGGACACCACCGAGGATGCGGGTCTCAACTGCAATCGTCCGGATAACCAATTAAGTAATTCCGCGACCGAACATGCCGTCCTTTGTATTTGTTGCAACATCATTCTGAAACATTGCTCACAGCCAGGGTGGATAAGAAAGGCGGAGAGGATCAGGTGTCCGGCCCCACTTCCCGAAGGCTCACCGAATCCTTTATTAACCAGGATGATTGAGCATGCACCATATCAGGTCCCATCAGGAGAAGATGAGGGGAGGAATAGGGAAGGCACAGGCGGGTTTCACACCTTATACATCCAAACCGGGGAAGTAAGTGCTTCCGCGAAGGAGGATAATCGGGGAGGGGAATCTAAAATCCCCTCCCCTCACGGGAGGAAAAGGGCCGCCTCTGAAGACATGGAAATGGATGTTTCCAAACGAGGGAAGAAAACCTCGCCAGGGGGCCCTGCCCCAGAGGGCATCCTTACTGCACAGCGCCCACAAGGGGGCCAGCCCTCAACCGAGCTGTAAGTAACAAAAGCACTTTGGTAAATATATCCTGCTTTATCTCTGAGAATAATAATCAAGACATATATCTTGCAGTCCGGCTCGTAGCCCTTCTCCACAGAGTTCGTCTTCGGGGGATCTTCTTCCGGAGATGATGGTGACAGAAACGCCTCCTCCTGCCTCCCCGCCACGTGGGGCGGACGACCCCGAGGTGTCGTCATAGAGGATTTCTCCTGATCCGCCAAGGCCAGAAGTTAACACTTCGGCTGCCCGAAGTCCAGAGTATGGCTCCCAAGGAGAGCAATAGAAAGAGTCCGGGATTGTCCGGCACACAAACAGACACACTGATGGGTCTTCTAGAGCGAGCGGCTATCTCAGAGGCGCATCGTACCTTAATGGGTATGGTGGTTGAGAGGATTCATCTGCCAAAAGCGGTTTGAATGAAGCTTTTGCGAGCCTGCTAAGAGGCTTTGAGGTATGCAAAATAATATATGTATTTTTGACGGTACCGCAAACGCTAGGTGTGCCCTGTATAGATTGTAGCCCCTGAGACTCTGGTTGCCGTCCCGAGGCAACAAACAGAGGATCATAGTCCCAGGTAATGATCGCACTGCCTTATGTGCAGGCGGCTGAGGGTCCGGCGGCTGACCGGACTGCTGATTTTGAAGAACTGAAGCGGCAGCTTGACATGGCGGATGCCGACATCGTGCTTGTGAACAAGCAGCTTGAAGAGGCCCAGGGTATGTATTTTCGGCTTGTCGGCAAATATTAAGAGGAGCATGATGCTAGTATCTATAATATGCTGTGACTGCAGATGGAGCTGCTGCCGTGGAGACCCTTCGGGCGGAGTTTGCCCGAGCCAAGGAACAAGCCGGGAGAAGTGATGCGGCTCCCTTAAAGGCGGCCAAAGAGTTAAAAGCTGAACAGGCTTCTCATTGCCAGAGCGAAGATAAGATAGCCAAGATGGCTATTGAGCTGAAAAATGCCGCCAGCCGCTATGAGCTCCTTGAAAAGGAAAGCCAAGCGAAAGACTCTGACCTGAAGAAGGCCCTGGAGGCAGCCAAGGAGACTCGCTCTGAAATAAGAGGAATAAGGGAGGAGCTTCGTGAAGCCGGAGATATCATGGCTGGGAGGCCATTTTTGTTGCGGATGAAGTTCGGGGATCCGAAGTATGCCCCTCTGGATCAGTTATGGAGTGCCGCAGACGCGTATGTGGACCTGGCAAAGAGTGCTGCTGATGCGACGGAGTTTTTCAAAGATTGGAAAGATCGTGGGGTGGAAAGGCTGTTCTGGTCGCAGTTCAGTGCCCCGACGCGTCTGCTGCCATTGAATGAATAGATGGCCGCATGGGCCGAACTCCATAGGTTGTCCGGGCTTGCTATGAGGTATGTCGTGGATCATCTTTGGCTGAAGGGACCAAGGCCGGACAGTTATTTTGGTTTAGTGCAACAATTCATTGGTGCTCTGTTGCATATCGACGCTGTGAAGAGGTCGGAGTGCATAGAGGGTGCGCGGATGGCTCTTGCCCGTGTTAAAACATACTGGACAGGGATGGAGGCCACCGCTATTGCAACCCGGGTCCAAGGGAGGCCGTGACCCGCCGAGCACTATTTTGAAGAAGTCCTAGAAGGCGCCTGTAATAGAGGCTCGTTTCAAGAGTACCATGTTCGAGTGACATGTATCTGGATTGTAAAAACAATGCTATTTTGATTATAAAGGTTGTGTTTATACTTTTGCCTGAAAGTATTATAGTGCCTCCTGTGCGGCCGTTTATGTATGTATATAACCTGAAAGTTTGCAGTCGTCGGCTTCAGCCCCCATGCATGTAATGCGGGGGTGTTCGAAAAAGCGCTTAATCACACTTGATCCAACGTCTTGGTCCATTAAGGAGGTGATAGCGCGGCGAACCAGGCAACCGGACTATATAGCTTTAACACTTTCACTTAGCCATAGAAGTTTGACGGTGGGGCTACTATATAGCCCATGGTACTTCCGTGTTCATCCGAATACGGTGCGCGTATGTAGATGACCAGGAAACCGGTCCTTCGTTAATGCGGAGGAATCGCGAAGACTCCGCTGAGTCATCGAGTGGTTGACCAGTCTCGCGCTATATCATGACAGTCAGTTTTCGGCTTTCTCTACTGAGGTGCTCATCCAGATGAACTAGGGCACAATCGCAGTTGTTCCCCTGGTGCCACCTTAGCCGATAGAGCAGAACGTAAGGTAGCAAAACACGGGAGCCGGGCAAACCCAACTATTTACCAAAGACATGATTCGGAGCTGATGCATATAAGGCCAAACTCACGACACCGAACACTCCCTAAGGTATTTGGACTTTACAACATATACTGGGCTTGGTAATGCCCTTGATAATGAGCCCTGAGTTTCCAGGTACATGCATTAGTCTGGCATGACAAAATGCCAATAATGTCGGTATCCCTCCCGGTTGTGTTAAGTGTCCGGAGGGGAAGAAGCAACAAGAGACATTAAAAAAGGTTTACGCAGGGTCTTAATCTAAAGACAAAACCTTTTGAGCGGGGCCCTACTGCACGTCTGCGCCTTTATCTCCGTTGTGCCATATCCTGGAAGGCTGTAGCACAATGATCATCTGAAAAAAGGAAAAATCCAGGTGAAAGACTTCGTGCAGGAAATTGGTTATTCTGAACTGATCATGAAAATGCAATCTGTTATTGTATTAATAGGGTCAAGCCGAACTTAAAGGCTTTTTACATGTGTGCAGCCCCTAGCGTCACCTATGGGGGTATATTCATCATCCGAAGCTTAGGTTTATCTGTGTTGTTACAACAGGTGGTGCGCCGGGCTCGTCTAACCGTGTCCGTGGTCTTGATGACCGATCATTTATTCTGGTTGGAGAGGCCGTTCAGTGTTCGGCTGCTAGAGCTGCCACATATTCTTCCACTTGTAGTGAGGGCTCTGTATTTCCACTAACTGTGATGACGCCACGTGGACCGGGCATATGAAGTTTAAGATAGGTATAGTGCAGTATTGCATTGAAACGAGCGAAGGCCGTTCTTCCGAGTAGTGCGTGATAGCCGCTTCGGAATGGAGCGATGTCGAAGATTAGTTCTTCGCTTCGGAAGTTATCAGGAGAACCGAATACAACTTCTAGTACTAGAGAGCCCGTGCAGCGGGCCTCTACGCCCGGTATTACTCCTTTAAAGGTAGTATTACTTTGGCTGATTCTTGACGGCTCTATCCCCATTTTGCGGACAGTGTCCTGATATATCAGATTAAGACTACTACCGCCGTCCATAAGGACTAGGGTGAGATGGTATCCGTCAATTATTGGGTCGAGCACCAAGGCAGCCGATCCTCCGTGCCGAATACTAGTCGGATGATCCCTGTGGTCAAAAGTGATCGGGCAGGGCAACCAAGGATTGAACTTGGGGGCGACGGGCTCTACAACGTATATGTCTCGGAGTGCGCGCTTGCACCTTCTCTTTGGTATGTGAGTTGCATAAACCATATTCACTGTTTTGACTTCTGGTGGGAATTTTTTTTGTCCCCCAGTGTTCGGCTGGCGAGGCTCATCCTCGTCTTCACTTGGCGTCTCCCTCCCTTTGTGTTCGGCGTTTAGCTTGCCGGCCTGCTTGAAAACCCAGCATTCTCTGTCTGTGTGATTTGCAGGTTTTTCGGGGGTGCCATGAATCTGACATAATTTGTCTAGAATCTTATTTAGGCTGGACGGTCCATCTTTGTTGCCTTTAAATGGCTTTTTTCGTTGACCAAATCGAGAGCCCCTGAATCCGGCGTTGACCGTCGTGTTATCTGGGTTGTCTTCATTGTTTAGACGCTTGTTTTTATTGTGTCGCGGCTTCCCGTTGCCATCTCTGACTTCGGATGTGCTTGGGTCGCTGGTGCCGCTATGGGCCAGCCAACTATCCTCGCCCGCACAAAAGCGGGTCATAAGGCTTGTTAAGGTTGCCATTGTCCTCGGCTTTTCCTGGCCGAGGTGTCTGGCAAGCCATTCGTCCCGGACACTGTGCTTGAAAGCCGCTAAGGCTTCGGCATCCGGGCAGTCGACGATTTGATTCTTCTTAGTGATAAACCTGTTCCAAATCTTTCGGGCTGACTCTCCGGGCTATTGAATTATGTGACTTAAATCATCTGCATCCGGAGGTCGGACATAGGTCCCTTGAAAATTGGCCCTGAAAGCATCCTCAAGTTCTTCCCAACTTCCAATTGAGTTTTCGGGGAGACTTTTCAACCAGTGCCGAGCTGGTCCTTTCAACTTGAGGGGCAGGTACTATATGGCATGGAGATCATCTCCGCGAGCCATGTGGATGTGAAGGATAAAGTCCTCAATCCGCACCCTGTGGTCCGCTGTCCGTCGTATGCCTCTATATTCACGGGTTTAAATCCTTCTGGAAATTCATGATCTAGCACCTCATCGGTGAAGCACAGGGGGTGCGCGGCATCCCTGTATTTGGATGTATCATGGCATGCTGTCGACGGTTGTTCTGTTCGGTGTTGATTCCGAGCTGGTATTTGATCAATATAATTGTTTTGGTGGCTGTGATCCTGCGCAGGAGCACGCTTCCTAGATCCATAAATGGACCTGGCCATACCGGCTTTTTTGTCCAGGGCTCACGTAAATCGTGTGCTGACTCGTGTGCGGCATAATTGGTCGTCCTATCGCAGCCACATGGTGGTCGATCCGGTGGGTCAGCCGTATTATTTTTTGGCGGAATGGGCTCTATGGCCTCGCCGTCGAATTCGGGCAGCAGCTTGCGCTTTGGGTAGCTCTATGGCCACCATATTTTTCTTCAGTGTCGAGCACTTTGTTCCATCTGCGGTTGAGCGGATCCTGCGCGGCTTTAAGTCTTTGCTTCTGCTTCTTCAAGCTCCTCGCGATGGCAATAAGCCTCCTGTGTAGGTTCTCTTGTTCCAAGTGTTTTTCTGGGATGATGAATGCATTGTTGTCCGGACTATTCTCCTCTCCGGAGGCAGGTTGATGAGTTTTACCCTCGGCATCGCCGTGGTTGGACATCGGCTCCGGACTATGTTCATAGTCCCCTGGCTCATCCTGCTCCATCGCTGGGTCCATGGGGTCGTCGTTTCCTTTGGAGTCGACCAGGGTATTATTCTTTCTTGCGTTGTCATCACTATTTTTACTGTGGAGGGATTTAGAGCGGTGCCTACGTCGTCGCTTTGGTGGCTTCTCGAGGGGATTATCCTCCGTTGCATCACCACCATCCCCTTCTCTTGGCATATCGACCATATATATATATATCATATGATGAGGTGGTAGTCCAGCGCTCTGTGGGCGGTGGTTCCTGTTCTTCTCCTACATCGTCGTATGTACCGTCGATGTCTTCGGAGTCGAAGTCTAGCGTGTCGGTTAAGTCGTCAATAGTGGCTATCAAGTGGGTGGTGGGTGGGGAATGAATTTCTTCGTCGTCCGCTTCCCACTCGAGCCGGACATAGTTCGGCCAAGAGTCCCCTAACAGAGAGAGAGAGACCTTAATGAATTTAGCACGTCGCCCAAGGGCGAGTGCTGGAAGATATCCGCGGAGGTGAACTCCATGATTGGTGCCCAATCAGATTTGATAGGCACGGGCGTACGCGGTTCGAAACCTATGGTCGGAGAAGAGACCAAGGGTCCGATGACACAGATCTCTTTGAGGTGAAGTCTGTGTTCGGCTCTAGCGCCGATGAGTGTGCGGCCTCCGTGGCGGGGTCTATCCACCCGTCTTCGGATGGCACAATCTGCTCTGGATTGAGAGTCGGGGCAGCCGCAGGTGTGATCTGCCGAACACCGTCTGATGGCAGATCTAGGTCATGCTCATCGTGACAGTCCGGCGCACCTGACATGTGCTCGAATCCGTTAGAGGTCAAGTCTCCGCGGATGTCGGCAGTGTAGTTTAAGCTTCCAAACCTGATCTGATGGCCAGGGGCGTAGCTATCGATCTGCTCCAGATGGCCAAGCGGGTTGGCCCGCAGTACGAAGCCGCCGAATACAAAGATTTGTCCGGGGAGGAAAACCTCACCCTGGACCGCATCGTTGAAGATGATTGAAGGAGCCATCAAGCCTTACCGTGCCGACACAGTGGAACTCTCAATGAAAGCACCAATGTCGGTGTCAAAACAGGCGGATCTCGGGTAGGGGGTCCTGAACTGTGCATCTAAGGCTAATGGTAATAGGAGGCGGGGGACACGATGTACCCAGGTTCGGGCCCTCTCGATGGAGGTAATACCCTACTTCCTGCTTGATTGATCTTGATGATATGAGTACTACAAGAGTGGATCTACCACGAGATCGTAGAGGCTAAACCCTAGAAGCTAGCCTATGATTATGGTTGTTGTTGTTTTCCTACGGACTAAACCCTCCAGTTTATATAGACACCGGAGGGGCCTAGGGTTACACAGAGTCGGTTACAAAGAAGGAAATCTACATATCCGAATTGCCAAGCTTGCCTTCCACGCAAAGGAGAGTCCCACCCGGACACGGGACGAAGTCTTCAATCTTGTATCTTCATAGTCCAACAGTCCGGCCAAAGTATATAGTCCGGCTGTCCGAGGACCCCCTAATCCAGGACTCCCTCAACGGCGTCTGCCACCTTCATGGATATGTTGTTCATTTTGAACTGTAGCTCACAATTAATGTTATCCATGATGTCATCCATAGGGTATCTATCCAGCAGTGCCTCATCGCCCGATGCGGAACCCACGCTGCTTCTCAGCATGGATGGGACGGTGCTATCCAATTCTTGATCCGCTAGCTGTTGTCGCTGCAGAGACCCCCTTTCCTGGCTAAGTGAGTCGATCTGCTACTGCTGCCGCTGGATCTGGAGTGCCAACTCCGCTGCCTTGATTCTAGGCCTTGAAGGCATTCTGCTTCCTGCTTCCTCTACTCATCCTCCAGCTTCCTCATCCATGTAGCAACGGACGTGCTCATCCTCCTCCCCGACACGGCGACGTACCACCTCCTACGGGGTTGGCTCCCTCCTCACCGAAAGTGGCACACGCGAATGCCACCAAAGGAGCTCCGGGTCGACGATGGGACCTGGGGCCGGGTTCCTCACCAAGCGGTGCGCCCCTGAAGGTAGCACCTCCTAGTGCCAGCCCGGCAGAGCCCAGTCCTGGACATGGCTCCTCTGAAGCAGGACGTCGTCGTGAACGGGCCGACGGCGAGGATGCGGGCCAGGCATCATTGATGTCGAGAACAAATTCTAGATGCAAATGTAACATTTTTTAAATGATTGGATTGTGATTTCTTATATACAAATTCTACATGCAAATTCTATATGCAAATGTAACATAATAGATTCTATTAACCTTTAAGGGATTTAACAAATTGGCGCCATTCTGGATGTGCAGAAAATGGTCCATATTTTTCCCGATCTCATCTACCCTTCTAAATGTCACACTTCTAATGTCAAAGGATTCAAGAAAACCATGGATTCATCATTAGCTGGAAGTAACAGCCGCATAATGGTACGAAACTCATCAAAATTGTTTTGGAACAGAGTCCCGGATAGGATAATTAGCTTTTTGATACGAAGTTCAACAAGAGCCTTCTGAATGTCGCTATTTGGAAGGCCTTTGCTGAAATTCATACAAAAATACAAATTATTCTATCCGAAACTCTGTTCCAAAACAACTTTGAAGAGCTTTGTAGCATCATACGCCTGTTACTTCCGGCTAATGATGAAGCCATGGAGAGAACTTGTGCACATCTAATTCACAATGGAGAGAACTTGTGCATCAAATGTCAAATGTTAAATGAGATCATAAAAAAGTTAGATCAACTTGTGCACATCCATAGTGGGGGCATTCTTGATAAATCTATGTCAAAAGTCAAACTTTGACATATGATCAAATATTGTTGCATATGTCAAAATTTCAAGCTTTGACATATGATATCTAGCTAGCTAGCTAGATAATTCATCTAACATTAATATATCTAGCTAATTCATCTAACATTTGACAAAAGTATAAAAAACTAATTCTTCTGACATTAATATATCTATTTCATCTATAACTAAAAGTATAAAAAACTAATTCATCTAACATTTCTATCTAGCTAATTCATCTAATTCATTTAACATTTGACATTAGTCTAACATTTCTATCTAATTCATCTAATATTTGACATTAATATATCTAATTTGATCATCTAACAATTTGACATTAATCTAATTCATCTAGCTAAAACATTGACATTAATCTAATTCATGTAGCTAAAACTTTGACATTAATCTAACATTTATATAATTAAAAGTATAAAAAACAAAAAAACAAAAAAAAGAAAATAATTAAGAAAAATGTGTGTGTGTGTGTGTGTGTCTGTACTATGTGTGTGCGCGTGGGGGCGGGCTCGATCGGATGATCGAGGGCGTGGCCATGGTGCAAGGCTCACAACAGGCGGCAAGGCGGCGGGGCGGCGACGGGCGCCAAGCAGACAGCGATGGTGACGGGAAGGCGACGGCGGCACGGGGGCAGCGATGTCAAAAAGCAGAGAGGAAGAGGAATATGAAACTGCAAAATTTTGAAGTGTTGTATATATAGGATGGACCTTTAGTACCGGTTGGAGCCACCAACCGGTACTAAAGGTCTGTTTTGGCCAAGCCAATCGGCGGGAAGTGCAGGCCTTTAGTACCGGGTCATGGCTCCAACCGGTACTAAAGACCCCCCCCCCTTTAGTACCGGTTGAAGCCACCAACTGGTACTAAAGGTGGTGCGCTGCCACCCGCGGTGCACAAAGTTTAGTCCCACCTCGCTAGTTGAGAGGAGCTCACACTAGTTTATAAGCCCCGCCGCGGCTACCGTGTGGAGCTCCTCTATAAGCAGACCTCTGTGGGCCTATTGCAACTCTTCTGCCTGTGGGGCCTACTGGGCCATACGGGCCTGCATCCTGGACGAACTAGAGGTTGGGTTTCTAGTCGTATGCAGGCCGTGGCGGCCTAGTAGCCGGGCTTTTTTAATTTATTTATTTATCTTTTTTTATAATTTTCTGCTTTATTTGTTTTCTTTTATTTCTGAGTTGTTTTTTTGCTTTATTTAGAGTTTCTTTGTGAATCTTTTTGCTTTAGGTAAAAAAAATAAAATTTCCTGTTGGTGCCAGTATTTATTAAATTTGGATAGTTTAAATTTGAATTATTTGAATTTTGTGTGAATCACTAGTTTGTGAATAACTTTACTTTAAAAATAGATTTCCCAGTAATTCTTTTTTCCGCTATTTAATATTAGTGTGTTTTATAATTATATTCAGTTTGGTAATACTTAGGTTCTTTTAAAAAATGAAATGTCTTTGTAACAAATGAGTTTTTGTCCGTAACCCTGATACTTCGAAAGAGATTGTCGATTTTGTACACGAAGTGCATCCAGCTTTTGCCGTAACCCTCTCAACTTTTTCGCACATGCTATGTGGGTGAAATGATTATACCATGCCAACTTTCAACCTTTTGAGAGTTCATTTGTAGTGCTTTTTAATTTCAGGGTCATTTAGCTCAAAAATCAATAAATGCATGAAAAATAGCAAATGAAGTCAGGAAGGGTTGAAAGTTGATGATGTGGCTTTGAATGGTGCATACTGAACGCACAAAAAGTCTGGAGTTGTAATAAGTTTAAAAAAATGAAATGCCTTTGTAACAGATGAGTTTTCATCCGAAACCCTGATACTTCGAAAGAGATTGTCCATTTTGTACACGAAGTGCATCCAATTTTCGTTGTAACCCTTTCAACTTTTTGGCACATGCTATGTGGGTGAAATGATGATACCATGCCAACTTTCAACCTTTTCAAAGTTCATTTGTAGTGCTTTTCAATTTCAGGGTCATTTAGCTAAAAAAATCAGTAAATGCATGGCAAATGAAGTCAGAAAGGGTTGAAAGTTGATGATGTGGCTTTGAATGGTGCATACTGAATGCATGAAAATTCTGGAGTTGTAATAAGTTAAAAAAATGAAAAGCCTTTGTAACAGATGAGTTTTCATCCGAAACCTTGATACTTCGAAAGAGATTGTCCATTTTGTACACGAAGTGCATCCAATTTTTGTCGTAACCCTCTCAATTTTTTTGCACATGCTATGTGGGTGAAATGGTGATACCATGCCAACTTTCAACCTTTTCAGAGTTCATTTTGTAGTGCTTTTCAATTTTAGGGTCATTTAGCTAAAAAACAGTAAATGAGCTGAAAATTAGCAAATGAAGTCAGAAAGGTACACGTTTGTCCGAAGCACAAAAGTACACATTTCAAATGCCAAAACACATAAGCACCCTAACTATTACAAAGATTCCCTACGATTTGTCCAAAATGGGACTTTCCTGAAATATATAAGTCCGGAAACTCACTAGAGAAGAAAGTGATGACAGTGAAGCCGGTCACATCCCAAAGTGGGATCTTTGGGTGTGAAACTTTTTCTTCGCGTGTGTCCCTTTGCACCATAACCATGGAAAATCTTCATCATTTAATTGGATGCTCGGGTCAATATTCACTGTGAAGGGAGCAATTTCATGAAACTTTTCATAATCTTCTGACATGTCTGTTTTGTCATCCACTCCCACGATGTTTCTTTTCCCTAAAAGAACTATGTGGCGCTTTGGCTCATCGTATGACGTATTCGCTTCCTTATCTTTTCTTTTTCTTGGCTTGGTAGACATGTCCTTCACATAGAAAACTTGCACCACATCATTGTCTAGAACGAATGGTTCGCCTGCGTACACAAGATTGTTGAGACCCACTGTTGTCATTCCATACTGCGGGTCTTCCGTTACCCCGCCTCGTGTCGGATTGACCCATTTGCACCAAAACAAAGGGACCTTCAAACCACGTCCATAGTCAAGTTCCCATATCTCCTCTATGTAACCATAATATGTGCCCACTCCCCTCTTGGTTGCTGCATCAAAGCGGACACCACTGTTTTGGTTGGTGCTCTTCTTATCTTGGCCGATCGTGTAAAATGTATTCCCATTTATCTCGTACCCATTGAAAGTCATTATATTCGAAGATGGTAACTGGGACAGCAAGTACATGTCATCTTCAACAGCGTCGTCATGCATGGCACGTGTCTACAACCAACCGGCGAAAGTCCTTGTTTGTTCACGTGTAGTCCAGTCGTTAGACTGCTCTGGATGTTTGGAGCGTAGAATATGCTTGTGTTCCTCCATATATAGAGCCACCAAGGTGGCATTTGTAGAACTATGTATTGTGCTTGAGTGAGAGAATGCCCGTCCATACATAAGATTTGTTTCGGTCCTAGCGTGCCATTTCCACCTAGTCTGCCCTTATGCAGTGATTCAGGAACACCAATCGGCTTAAAGTCAGGAATAAAGTCAATACAAAACTCAATGACCTCCTCATTTTCATGGCCATTGGAGATGCTTCCTTCTGGCCTAGCACGGTTATGAACATATTTGTTTAAGACTCCCATGAACCTCTCAAAGGGGAACATATTGTGTAGAAATATAAGACCCAGAATGTTAATCTCTTCGCATAGGTGAACTAGGACGTGCGTCATGATGTTGAAGAAGGATGGTGGGAACACCAACTCAAAACTGACAAGACATTGCACCAAATCATTCTCGAACCTTGGTATGATTTCTGGATCAATTACCTTCTGAGAGATTGCATTGAGGAATGCACATAGCTTCACAATGGCTAATCGAACGTTTTCCGATAAAAGTGCCCTCAATGCAACCGAAAGCAGCTGCATCATAATCGCATGGCAGTCATGAGACTTTAAATTCTAGAACTTTTTATTTGCCATATTTATTACTCCCTTTATATTCGACAAGAAGCCAGACGGGACCTTCATACTAAGCAGGCATTCAAAGAAGATTTCCTTCTGTTCTTTGGTAAGAGCGTAGCTGGCATGACCCTGATGTATGCTGTCTTTTCCGTGCATAGGTTGCTGGTCCTCCCATGCCTTTGGTGTATCTTTTGTCTTCCCATACACGCCCAAGAAGACAAGCAGGGTCACACAAAGATTCTTCGTCATGTGCATCACGTCGATTGCAGAGCGGACCTCTAGGTCTTTCCAATAGGGTAGGTCCCAAAATATAGATATCTTCTTCCACATGGGTGCACGTCTGTCAGCGTCATTCTGAACAGATTGTCCGTTAGGACCCTTTCCAAAGATTACCTTCAAATCCTTGACCATATCATGTACATCATCACGAGTACGGTGGGGAGGCTTCGTTCGGTGATCTTCCTCACCTTTGAAATGTTTGCCTTTCTTCCTTATGGGATGCCTGCTCAGAAGAAATCAGCGATGTCCCAGGTACACATTCTTCTTACAATTATCCAAATATATACTGTCGGTATCATCCAAACAGTGCGTGCATGCGTGGTATCCCTTGTTTGTCTGTCCTGAAAGGTTACTGAGAGTAGGCCAATCATTGATGCTCACAAATAGCAATGCATGTAGGTCAAATTCTTCCTGTTTGTGTTCATCCCACGCACATACACCTTTTCCATTCCATATCTGTAAGAGTTCTTCAACTAATGGCCTTAGGTACACATCAATGTCATTGCCGAGTTGCTTAGGGCCTTGGATGAGCACTGTCATCTAATGAACTTCCGCTTCATGCACAACCAAGGAGGAAGGTTATACATACATAGAGTCACATGACAGGTGCTATGATTGCTGCTCTGCTCCCCAAAAGGATACATCTGCGTAGACCAAACCATACGTTCCTTGTGTCACCTGCAAAGTCCTCCCAATACTTTCTCTTAATTTTTCTCCACCGCAACCCATCAGCGGGTACTCTCAACTTCCTGTCTTTCTTACGGTCTTCTCTGTGCCATCGCATCAACTTGGCATGCTCTTTGTTTTGGAAGAAAACTTTGAACCGTGGTATTATAGGAGCATACCACATCACCTTGGCAAGAATCTTCTTCCTGGTGCGCTCGCCCTCGACATCACCAGGGTCATAGCGGCTGATCTTATAGCGCAATGCACCGCATACCGGGCGCACGTTCAAATCCTCGTACTCACCGTGGTACAGGATGTAGTCATTAGGGCATACATGTATCTTCTGCACCTCTAATCCTAGAGGGCAGACATCCTTCTTTGCCTCGTATGTACTCTCAGGCAATTTGTTGTCCTTTGGAAGCATCTTATTTAACATTATCAGCAAGTTTCCAAATTCCTTGTCAGATACACCATTCTCTACCTTCCAATGCAGCAATTACAGTGTGATGCCCAGCTTTTTCTTGTCATCTTTGCAATTTGGGTACAACGATTTCTTGTGATCCTCTAACATGTGCTGTAACTTCTTCTTCTCCTTTTCAGTTATGCAGTTTCTCTTTGCATCAACAATGGCTCGACCAAGATCATCACCGCATTCTTCAGCTTCTTCCAGCATTGCCGGCTCAGCTTCTTCCCCCATTGTTGTACCATCGGATTCAGGGAACCCATGGCCAGGATAGCTGTCGTCGTCCCCTTCTTCTTCTTCATTGTCTTCCGTCATAACCCCTCTTTCTTCGTGCTTGGTCCAAACATTACTGTGGGGCATGAAACTGGACTCAAACAAGTGGACGTAAATGGTTCTTGACTTTGAGTAACTCCGATCATTCTTACAACCAACACATGGACAAGACATAAAACCATATGCCTGCTTGTTTGCCTCGGTCGCAAGCAGAAAAGTATGCACGCCATTAACGAACTAGGGAGAGCATCGTTCATTGTACACCCATTGGAATCTCATCTTCATTACACAAGACCGAAAAGACCAAATTAATACAAGTTCATACATAAAGTTCATACACACTTATTCTCATAAAACAACATACAAACTCTCCAGCTAAAGCATTTAAATGCAACAACAAATGCGATCAAGATCGCAACTAAGGTAACAATTGATCCAACAGCATAATGATACCAAGCCTCACTATCAATGGCATATTTTCTAATCTTTCTAATCTTCAAGCGCATTTTCTCCATCTTGATCTTGTGATCATCGACAACATCAGTAACAGGCAACTCCAATTCCATCTTTTCCTCCTCAATTCTTTTCAATTTTCCTTTCAAATACTTGTTTTCGTTTTCAACTAAATTTAACTTCTCGACAAGAGGGTCAGTTGGAATTTTCGGTTCACATACCTCCTAGATAGAAATATCTATGTCAACTTGGTGGGCATAATTTTTCATAAACACGAAATGCAACAAATAGTTATAAAAGAGAATATACCACATCTGAATCATAAACCGGACAAGGGCCGACGAGGACGGATATCAAAACCATGGCACTATGTATAACAAGCAATGTACGGATAAGATAATTATACAATTAACTATATATCTAAATCACATAGACATGATTTTTATATATAAAAAAGATAAGAACAAGAGGATCACCACAAGGTGGTGCCGGCGACGGGACGGTGCGGGCGATCGATGGTGGTTAGGACGGAGACGGGAAGGCACTAAGTAAACCACACCTACATATGCAAACTAAGAGTTATTTTGAGCTAAAATTGCATATAAATCAAATAAACTACCACATATAATTCCACCCAAACTAAAATACTTGTAGAGCATTACAAGAGCTAATCTAGCAATGAGAGATGAACGGACAAAGTTGCTAACCTTTGTGATCACTTGGATGGATGGGCTGCCTTCAAATCTTGACAAATTTTGTCAAAAGTGGAGGATGAGCTCGAGAGGAGAGGAAGAAAACAGAGAGGAGAGGAAAGGGGAAGAAAAAAAGCTTGAGCTCGACGAAGGGGTTTATATAGGATGATCTTTAGTCCCAGTTGGTTATACAAACCGGGACTAATGGTGCAGTACGGGTTCGTGCCACGAACTGGGACTAAAGGTGTTGGTGGGGCCCCAGCCTGACACTAGCCTGCCACCACCTCTTTAGTCCCGGTTCGTGGCACGAACCGGTACTAAAGGTTCACCACGAACCGGGACTAATGAGTGTCGCTCGCCTTGCCATTGGAATCAGCACTAATGGTCACATTAGTGCCAGTTCATTTAAAAACCGGGACTAATGAGCTAAACATTAGGCCCTTTTCTACTAGTGCTTGGGGAGGACCCCAAGTAGGATTCGGCCTACTTGGAGCGCCTCCTGACAGCCTACCCTCTTCCTCCCACCTATATATATATCTGCGGGGGGTGCCCTAGCACACACCAGACAATTGCCTACCCGTGTGCGGCTCCCTCCTCCATCATTTACACCCCTGGTCATATTTTCATAGTGCTTAGGTGAAGCCCCACGGAGATCACTTGACCATCACCGTCACCACGCCGTCGTGCTGACAGAACTCATCTATTACCTCGATGTCTTGCTGAATCAAGAAGGCGAGGGACGTCACCGAGTTGAACGTGTGCAGAACGCGGAGGTGCCGTGCGTTCGGTAGTTGATCGGTTGGATCACGAACAAAGTTCGACTACATCAACCGCGTTGTGAAATGCTTCCGCTTACGGTCTACGAGGGTACGTAGGCACACTCTCCCCCTCGTTGCTATGCATTTCCATGGATAGATCATTGTGTGTGCGTAGATTTTTTTTCTGTTTTCCATGCAACAATTCCATCAGTAGTTAGAAAATCTAAATTCATGTTTTGACCAATAATTGGTCTAATGATATGAGTTAAGGTTGCACAAAGTGTTCACCATTAGATTCACGTTAGAAAGCATTTTCATATGATTCTAATTTTTTTAATACTTGACTAGATTCTTTTTTCCAAAATAAAAAGATTAAACCTTCCATCCTCTTATAAAGAAATGCGTACAAGCATAAAATTATTAAATTTGACGCAAGTTAACATGGTCAAAGTCATCATCAAGTAGATCATATTAGATGGACAGCAATTGAAGAACCATGACAAGATATGCAAGAACACGTACGACACTAGTCTTCTTCTGCATCAACTCTTTCAAGAAGGGAAAAAACAAGGGCGCGACGTCTAGCCAGAGACGACAAGATAAAACGGATTTTCCTCCAGGATGTTGGGTCCAACCAATCAAGGCAATAATATGGCACAAAGATAATGATTTTAGCAAGACAGCAAGGTAACGCCACAAGTTCGTCGCTAAACGATCCAAATAGCAAAGTCTAGATCACATATTTTCATTGTGGATATGAAGCGGTGTTGCAGTCACCATCTTGACGACATATCATCCTATAGCATCCCTAGGTGTACTCTGCTAAAACTTCCATGGTATCCACCGGAGATAGCCACAAAGTAGACCTCCACGGAACTCCAGGTGCCCATGCAACAACCTACCCCAAATGAAGGGGCGCATTTGTAGTTTTTTTTGGCAAGATCTCATTGGTAGTCTTCTGCATCAAGGGATGAGTATCCATGCCCTTAAAAAAGGGATCACTATCCACTCGCTGCTGAATGGAGGTGTGGCAAGGCAATAGACCACTTAGAGATCCAGTGATCTAGATGAAATTGTTGGCATGCCATTGATACACATATATATGATAGACGCACTACCGCATCACCACCGTGTAACCATACATGACCAATACAACCAACTCCAAAGAGTGCCCGACGACAATGTCAACAAATAGGAGGAAGTGATGCAAGTGGAAGGTTGTTCAGAACGTCTTCCACCTAAGATAACTAGCACGACATCCGATAAGCCACTAACACACGACCACATGCAATCATCCAACCTTCGGTCTAGCATGACATGCATTCGCCGAGAGAGATCCATGAATCCGCCACAAAGTTGTGCATACCTCTACACCTCCCCATGGAGGAACCCGTGCAAAGCCATTAGTGACACTCTAGAACCTCAACGACCTGCATCGCCAGCCTTCCTACACCTGATAATATGTTTAATTCACAAAGGATGCCCTCTGCTTCATAGAGGGCAACCTCCTGATAGCTGTTCCCATATCAAATATATTATCCACATGCTTCCATGGGTCTCATCTCTCATGGTCGATGTCGGTGTCAAAACCGGCGGATCTCGGGTAGGGGGTCCCGAACTGTGTGTCTAAGGCTAATGGTAACAAGAGGCGGGGGACACAATGCTTACCCAGGTTCGGGCCCTCTCGATGGAGGTAATACCTTACTTCCTGCTTAATTGATCTTGATGATATGAGTATTACAACAGTTGATCTACCACGAGATCGTAGAGGCTAAACCCTAGAAGCTAGCCTATGATTATGATTGTTGTTGTTGTACAGACTAAACCCTCCGGTTTATATAGACACCGGAGGGGGCTAGGGTTACACAGAGTCGGTTACAGAGAAAGAGATATGCATATCCGAATTGCCAAGCTTGCCTTCCACGCAAAGGAGAGTCCCACCCGGACACGGGACGAAGTCTTCAATCTTGTATATTCATAGTCCAACAGTCCAACCAAAGTATATAGTCCGGCTGTCCGAGCACCCCTTAGTCCAGGACTCCCTCAGTAGCCCCTGAACCAGGCTTCAATGACGATGAGTCCGGCACGCAGATTGTCTTCGGCATTGCAAGGCGGGTTCCTTCTCCGGATACTCCATAGAAGATCTTGAATATGAGGATCGTGTCCGGCTCTGCAAAATAATTTCCACATACCACCGTAGAGAGCACAATATTTCACAAATCTAATCTGCTGACAACTTTTCATAGCGTGACATCACGCCGTGGCCTGGTCATTACGAACCGTTTTTCCCAGCGTGCTACTACACGTGTTACGAGGCGGTTTTATTGGCATGTCTTGTCGAAGCAGAGATCGTGTTCCCCTTATCACGGGATTCTCATCAATACGGGTGTGGGTAACCCAACCACGCAAGTTAGTATGACTCCTCGATTTTAGGGATGTTCCAAACGGCCACACAGAGGACGCTTGATATTCACCCTCTTTACAAAGGGGCCAAGGCCTTTCCTTTTCTTCCCACGCTCGATCCTTCCCTTTCCCCACCTCGAGTTCCAACACCCAAGGCTTAGGGTAAGCACTTCGGACTTT
Organism: Aegilops speltoides; assembly: GCA_021437245.1. Lineage (NCBI taxonomy): Eukaryota > Viridiplantae > Streptophyta > Magnoliopsida > Poales > Poaceae > Aegilops > Aegilops speltoides. The sequence continues at coordinate 90,794,020 of CM038145.1, read as the reverse complement.
CCACCATGTCCGGATCCAACCTTCAAGGTTGGTTGATGCCTCCTCTATCACAGAGGAGGACATCAAGAAGCTTAGGGAGGCCAGGTATCTGACCGCCGAAATCCCACACAGGCTGCCTGCTCAAGGGCAGGTCATCCCCACTCCCGAGCCCAATGAGCGTGTCGTATTTGTTTTCCACTTCCTCCGAGGGCTAGGATTTAGTCTTGATCCCTTTGTTAGGGGGCTCATGTTCTATTACGGGCTAGATTTCCATGATCTAGCTCTAGATTCCATCCTTCACATCTCGGTTTTTATCGTCGTGTGTGAGGCCTTCCTCCGCATCACCCCACACTTCGGCTTATGGCTCAAGACCTTCAATGTGAAGCCGAAGATGATCGATGGACGACATGCAGAGTGCAGGGGCGCTATAATAAGCAAAGGCGCCGACGCCCTATGGTCAAAGGGTTCCTTCCCGGAGGTATATGACTTATAGCAGCGAGAGTGGTTTTACACCACAGCTCCCCGAGGTACAAAGCGGGCGGCCGCTCCTGCCTTCCGCTCAGGCCCTCTGCCTCAACTGGGGTCGTGGGTCAACAAGGGGCTGGACTGGGGGCCAGTTAATGACGTGCTGACATTGCAAAGCCGCATCCGAGATCTCCTCAAGAGGGATGTCAGTCTTGTCAAGGTAATGCAAGTAATGCTAGTTCGTCGGGTCCTGCCATGCCAACGTCGATCTCTTCGCATGTGGGAGTTCAATCCAGAAGGACCGCAGACCATTCAACAATTCTTCGGTGCGACGCTCTAAGAGATGTATGGATTGTTCTTCGGATCACGAATAAAGTGTCCGGACACCACCGAGGATGCGGGTCTCGACTGCTACCATCCAGATACCCAAGTAAGTAACTCCGTGACCGAACATGCCATATTTATATTTGTCACAACATCATTCTGAAAAATTGCTCTCGGCCAGGACTGGATAAGAAAGGCAGAGCGGATCAGGTGTTCGGCCCCCCTTCCCGAAGGCTCGCCTGATCCTGTACTAACCAGGATGCTTGAGCGCGCACCCTATCAAGTGCCATCAGGAGAAGACGAAGGGAGGAATAGAGAAGCCGAAAGCGGACTCCATACATTACAAATCCAAACCGGGGGAATTAATGTCTCCACAAAGGAGGATAATCGGGGAGATGAATATAGAATCCCCTCTCCCCACGGGAAGAAAAGGGCCGCCTCCGAATACTTGGAAACGGAGGTTTCCAAACGAGGGAAGAAACCTTCACCGGGGGGCCCTGTCCCAGAGGGCGTCTTGACCGCACAGCGCCCGCAAGGGGGCCAGCCCTCAACCGAGCTGTAAGTGATCAAAAGTACTTTGGTAAATATATCCTGTTTTATCTCTGAGAATAATAACCGAGACATATAACTTGCAGTCCAGCTCGTAGCCCTTCTCAACGGAGTTCGTCTTCGGGGGATCTTCTTCCGGAGATGATGGAGAGCGAAACGCCTTCTCCTGCCTCCCCACCTCATGGGGTGGACGACCCCAAGGTGTCGTCACGAAGGATTTCTCCTGATCCGACAAGGCCAGAAGGTGACTCTTCGGCCGCCCAAAGTCCATAGTATTCGGCTCCCAAGGAGAGCAACAGAAAGAGTCCGGGATCGTCCGGCACACAGTCGGACGCACTGATGGGTCTTCTGGAGCAAGCGGCAATCTCAGAGGCACATCGTACTTTAATGGGTACGGTGGTTGAGAGGATTTCATCCGCAAAAAGCGGGTTAAATGAGGCTTTTACGAGCCTGCTAAGAGGCTTTGAGGTACGCAAAGTAATATATACGTATTTTTGTCGGTACCGCACACGCTTTTGAATACGTACAGAAACGCCTCCTCCTGCCTCCCCGCCACGTGGGGCGGACGACCCCGAGGTGTCGTCACAGAGGATTTCTCCTGATCCGCCAAGGCCAGAAGTTAACACTTCGCCGCCCAAGTCTGCAGTATGGCTCCCAAGGAGAGCAATAGAAAGAGTCCGGGATTGTCCGGCACACAAACAGACACACTGATGGGTCTTCTAGAGCGAGCGGCTATCTCAGTGGCGCATCGTACCTTAATGGGTATGGTGGTTGAGAGGATTCATCTGCCAAAAGCGGTTTGAATGAAGCTTTTGCGAGCCTGCTAAGAGGCTTTGAGGTATGCAAAATAATATATGTATTTTTGACGGTACCGCAAACGCTAGGTGTGCCCTGTATAGATTGTAGCCCCTGAGAATCTGGTTGCCGTCCAGAGGCGGCAAACAGAGGATCATAGTCCCAGGTAATGATGGCGCTACTTTCATGTGCAGGTGGCTGAGGGTCCGGCGACTGGCCGGACTGCTGATTTTGCCGAACTGAGGTGGCAGCTTGATGTGGCGGATGCCGACATCGCGCTTGTGAACAAGCAGCTTGACGAGGCATAGGGTATGTATTTTCAGATTGTCAGCAAATATTAATAGGAGCTCGATGCTAGTATCTATAATATGTTGTGACTGCAGATGGAGCTGCCGCCGTGGAGACCCTTCGGGCAGAACTTGCCCAAGCCAAGGATCAAGCCAGAAGAAGTGATGCGGCCACCCTGAAGGTAGCCGAGGAGTTAAGAGCTGAACAGGATGCTCATCGCTAGAGCGAAGATAAAATAGCCAAGATGGCTGTTGAGCTGAAAGATGCCACCGACCGATATGGGCTCCTTGAAAAGGAAAACCAAGCAAAAGCGGCTGACCTATAGAAGGCCTTGGAAGAAGCCAAGGAAACTCGCTCTGAGATCAAAGCGGCAAGGAAGGAGCTTCGTCAAGCCAGAGATATCACGACTAGGAAGCCCTTCATGTTGCGGACGAAGTTCGGAGATCTGAAGTATGCCCCTCTGGATCAATTATGGAGTGCTGAGGACGCGTACTTGGACTTGGCAAAGAGTGCTGCTGATGTGACTGAATATTTTAAAGATCAGAAAGATCATGAGGTGGAAAGGTTGTTCTGGTCACAGTTTAGTGCTCCAAATCGTCCGCTGCTGTTAAATGAAAAAATGGCCGAGTGGGCCGAGCTCCATAGGTTGTTTGGGCTTGCCATGAGGTCTGTCGTGGATCATCTTTCACTGAAGGGACCAAGGCCGGAGAGTTATTTTGGCTTAGTGCAACGATTCCTTCGTGCTATGCCACATATCGATGCTGTAAAGAGGTCGGCGTGCATAGAGGGTGCGCGGATGGCTCTTGCCCATGTTAAAACATATTGGGAAGGGATGGAGGCCACCGCTATTGCAACCCGTCCTAGAAGGCGCCTACTTAATAGAGGCTCAGTGCTCGAAGAGTGCCATTGTCGGAGTAATGGGCCACGGGTTGGCTAACCCGAGCCCCAGAACCTTTCAAGACATTGGGACAGACAGCGCCCCTCAAGTACCTACAGCAACTCCAAGACGAGCCGAGTCCCAGAGGCGACTCCAACCTAAGCCGAGTCCCGGAGGCGACTCCAAGACAAGCCGAGTCTCCAAGGCGACTCCAGGTAAAGCCGAGTCCCAGAGGCGACTCCCCAGAGGCCGACTACGGAAGTCGGCCTACAACTCCAAACACCCTGTTATTCAACGGCAGGTGTGGCCACAGTGCGCCATACTCGCGGAGATCTCGCCTGGCGCAAAGATCATTGCCATGCCGCCCCGACATCAGCTCTCGGGCGGGCCCTATGCCCACGATGGTCTATCTGTACGGCCCGGAGATGGCGTGCCCACCGGTCAGCGAGAGTACTGAAGACGGCAAGAGCGCCAAGAGTCGGACCCGTTGGGAGTCGGCCCCCAGGAGTCGGCCGGCCCCTCCCACGGGCCCACACGCCATTAGCTAGACGCGACGGGGGAATGGCAATGGATCGCCGCCAGCGGCGGCATCTGCTGCCATGACCCCATGACCAAGCTCACATTAGAAGCACGGCTACAGAATTGCAGCCGGCACAACCCGCCTGTAGGACAAGGGCCGACGCCTCGCACCAGGTTACTGACGGACCCACCAATCGGCGGGCCCTGTGAGTCGGCGGAGAAGACGGCGCCGAGAGATGACACTGGGACCCGCGCCCAGCGGATTTACTGCAGTACTCGGGGTAGGCCTATATAAAGCCCCAAGGCACCCATGCAAAGGGTTCGGAATCATCTAGCACTAGATAGATCATATCGAAAGGAGAGAGCAAGCCTCGCCTTCTCCTTCTTCCAGAAATAGCTCTAGGAGCAACCTTGTATTCACTTTGCCATAGTGACCTTGCGGAGACCCCGTAGAGCAGCAGAGGGGTGTTATCTCCTGAGAGCCCTCAAGCCGGGTAAGATCCGCCGCATGCATGTTCGCCATCCTGCTTCTGTGCACCGCGACGCTCTACTCGCCCCACCATGATAAGCCATCCTTGGCATATGTCGCCCCAACCCCGACATTTGGCGCCCACCGGGGGCTCGTGCACCGCCGTCCGGAGATCTGTTCTAGACGGGAACCCTCTTCCTCCCTGGCGAGCGCAGCCAGCCAGGCTCGCTAGACGGAGTCTGCATCGACGCGCTGCGCGGCGCTGAGGCCGCGTGCGCAGCTAGCTGCCTCGCCGAACTTATCGGCGAGGTTCGCCTTTCCGACGAGCCTGCATCCGACGCAAGCACGGGTGGCCCTGAGAGCCTCCTCGCGGGCCTCCTCGACCAACTCCACGTCACCGGCGAGCCCACTGTGGACTTGGAGTCCGTAGGCTCCACCGACCCGATGCTGGTCGACTCTGACGTCGTGTCGCTTGACACTTTCCCCACCAACGTGGTGGTCTACGACGAGCCGCTCCCTCACGAGGAGAGCGGCGGAAGCGCCATCACGGAAGTGCTCGTCATCACCATGATGAGCATTCCGTGAAGGAGCTCAGACCCGCCGACGCTGCTCGCAAGACCGACCGCGCTTATTCCAAAGATGCGATGCCGAGACGCCGAGACACGCCGCCGCAGATTATCGGCGCCAAGAAGCTGGCGAGCATGAGGTTCCTGTCAGAAGCCTACCAGCGCGAAATGGATCGCGCTGTGGGCGGCTCGCCGGCTCCGACTGGGCCTAGCCGCCTGGGCGCGGTCCGACAGCGCGACGCGACCATCGCCAACCTGTTCGGGGCCAATCGCCCCGTATACGCCACCCCTGCGGAGAACATCCGCGCCGCCCAAGCGGCGACTAACGAGCTGAAGAACTTCGAGGGTGAAGAGCGCCGCATGATGACGGAGCGAGTCCAGCAGCTCCTCGACGCGGTTGCTGCGCAGAACGCGGCCGGCGGCCGCACAGATGCGCTGCAGCAACCTAATGACGACTTGCCTCCCCGCCGAGATCAAGGCGCAACGTCTCGGACGCCGACTGGCGGAGTCCATGGAAGAAAAGACAAAGAGCCAGTTGTCAGCCACAGTCGGACTCGCATCACCATCAAGCGCGACCAAGACGGCCGTCCGAGAGCAGTGGAACAGCAGGGCGACTACCTGCCTCCCCCGCCGAGAAGAGAACGACGAGTTTCCCTGCCGCCTGTTGAGCATCCGACTCTCGGTGGCCGCCTTGGCCGTCGAGAGGGAGTCGGAGAAAACGACTCTCGCCACCGGATCGACCGACTCCACCAATTCCTAGCGCTGGAAGAAGAAGATGAGCTGGGTCCGCCTTGCTTCGGGCCCCGCATCCGAGACGAGCCTTTTCCCAAAGGGTTCACGCTCCCCCGAGACACACCCAAGTACACCGGCTCCATGAAGCCGAAGACCGCTAGTTGATTACCCACGGCCGCCATCAGAGCTTAACGGCAACAAGCGAAGTTGCCGTGATGTATGTTCCACTCATGCTCTGTGGCACGCCCGACATGGTTGAATAGTCCAAACCCCGCAGCATCAACAGCTGGATCGACTTCACCGCCTTCATCCGCAACTTCACGAGCACGCATAAGCGACCTCCCAAGCCGCGCCACTTCCCTTGTGCGCAAGGCCTTGACGAATCAACACGCGACTACCTCACACGCCGGGCGAAGCTTCGAACTCCTGGCGGCGCACGAGGTGCAGGCTATTGAGTATTTCACCGCTGGTGCCGAGAAGGCACCTCCTCAAGCACAAGCTCCTCTCGTGACGAGCCGGAAACCCTCGACGAGCTCTCGGTCATAGCAGCATAAATCGCCACACCGACTCCTCCATGAAGAAGGAGATTCAAGCACGCGGCCGCAAAGTGTCCCTCAGTTCCCGTAACTCCGGCCGAGACACCAACAAGCGACAACAACAGAGCGACAACAAACGCAGATTCCCAACAGCCGACTTCCAGCAATCGGCAGGTTGCAACAATAAGAATAACAGCCGGAGGGGCAGCCTCGCCAGCGGCGTAAAGGCGGCAAATCCAACTGGTTGCCGCCTTCTTACGAAAGCGACTGGATGGTCCTCGCAAGTTCCACAATGCGCCGGCCGCCAAACCATACCACCCGAAAGTGCCATCGCTTACCAGAATTGCTAAGGAGACGGCCTCCTTCCTCCCCGCTTCTTGGGCCGCCGCCTCCACCACCGCTTCAAAGAGCCGGCTTGCTCGCCAGCGGCGCAAAGGCAAGACGAGTACCGTAAGAGCATGGAGCCTATGTGGTGTTCACCAGTGTGGTCGATGATCGACGCAGAGAAGCGCTGCAGCAGAAGAAGAAGTGAATACAGTGGCATCAAATACTCCAGAATTTATGCATTGGTCCGAGAAGCCTATCAGTTGGAGAAGAGCAGATCACCCAGAGGTGATGCCGAATCCGGGCTCCTATGCCTTGGTCCCGAAAAGCCACCTTGGCCATCGATAGGCGGACGCCTGCCATGAAAGTGCTGATAGATGGAGGCAGTAGCATCAACATCCTGTACAAGGATACCATGGAAAAATTAGGAATCAAGCAGAGATAGCTGCAGAGCAGCCGGACTGTGTTCCATGGTATTGTACCCGGCCTTTCCTGCTCACCAATCGGCAAGATCTTGATAGACGTCCTCTTCGGAGACAAAGATCATTTCCGTCGAGAATCAGTCTGGTTTGAAGAAGTGGACCTCGAAAGCCCATACCATGCATTACTTGGCTGACCTGCACTGGCCAAGTTCATGGCGGTTCCTCACTACGCCTACCTCAAGATGAAGATGCCGAGTTCCACAGGATTCGACTGCTGTCGGCGACTACAGAAGTCGCCCGCTCGCTGGCCGAGAGCAGTCGGCTGGCCGAGTCCCTGGTGATCGCAGCTGAAAAGCGGCTCCTTGATCGGGTCGTGGCAATGGCCCGAAAGCAGCCAAAGATGTCGCCTGACCCCAAGGAGTCGGAAGCTGAGGGTTCGTTCAAGCCGGCCAAAGAGACTAAGAAGATACCTTTGGACCCGGAGCACCCAGAGAGGTACGCTGTCATGGGTACAAACCTTGACAGTAAATAGGAAGGCGAGCTCGTCGATTTCCTCCGTGAGAATCTAGACATCTTTGCATGGTCCCCTAAAGACATGCCAGGTGTACCGACGGAATTCGCCGAGCACAAGTTACATGTCCGACCTGATGTGAAGCCCGTCAGGCAGCCCTTGCGCCACCTGTCAGAAGAGAAGAGAAGAGTTGTTGGAGAAGAGATAGCCCGCCCCGCAGCCGGCTACATTATGGAGGTGTTTTTCCAGAGTGGTTGGCTAACCCGGTCTTGGTGTCAAGAAAACAAGCAAAGGGCGGATGTGCATTGACTACACAAGCCTCAACAAAGCTTGCCCCAAGGACCCCTTTGCCTTGCCAAGAATCGATCAGTGATAGACTCCACAGCCGGATGCGAGCTGTTGAGTTTCTTAGATGCATATTCAGATATCACCGATCAAGCTGAACCCGGCCGACAGATCAAGACCGCCTTCATCACGCCGCTCGAGCCTTCGCTACCGACCATGACGCTCGCTTGAGGAATGCCGCGCCACCTTTCAGCGCCAGATGCGAAGTGCCTCCTCAAGCAACTCGGCAGAAATTCCCACGCCTACGTGGATGATGTAGTGGTGAAGACGGAGAAGCGTGGACTGCCGGAAGACCTCAAGGAGACCTTTGAGAACTCGTGCGATTCCGATCAAGCTCAACCTCGAGAAGTGCTGAGAGTACCACCGGCCAACTCCTTGGCTTCCTCGCTCGAACGCGCATAGAGTGCAACCTCGTGAAGATCAAGGCCATCGAGAGGATGGAGGTACCCACCGATCGTTAGATGTGCGGTTCACCGCTTTTTACGCCCATCACCGATTCATTAGTCGGCTGGGCGAGAAAGCTCTCCCTTTGTATCAATTAATGAAGAAGACCACCTTCTTTGAGTGGAACCACAAGGCGGATGAAGCATTTCTCCACCAAGAAGATGTTGACTACTCCCCTGTGTTGGCGGCTCCGACTCCCAAAGAGCCCATGCTCCTCAGACATCGCCGCCACCACCGAGTAGTCAAGACACCATTGTAGTCGAACGCAAAGAGGAAGGCAAGGCGCTCCCTGTCCAGAGACCGGTGTATTACCTGAGCGAGGTACTGTCGACCACCAAGCAGAAATACCCTCACTACCAGAAGATGTGCTACGGTGTGCATTTTGCCGCCAAGAAGCTAAAGCCTTACTTTCAAGAGCATCCAATTACGGTGGTTTGCACAGCCCCGCTGGCCGAGATCATCGGAAGCCGAGATGCTTCTGGCCGAGTAGCCAAATGGGCCATAGATTTGGCTCCCTACACCATCTACTACCAGCCCCGCACCGCCGTCAAGTCGCAAGCACTGGCCGACTTCCTCATCGACTGGGCCGAGACCCAGTACCTACCTCTAGAGCCCGACTCCACCCATTGGCAGATGCATTTTGATGGCTCCAAGATGCGCACCGGCCTGGGAGCCGGCATCGTCCTCACCTCCCCTAAAGGCGACAAGCTCAAGTATGTGTTGCAGATCCGCTTCGCCGCCTCCAACAACGTCGCCGAATACGAAGCGCTCATTCACGGGTTCCGGCTTGCCAAAGAACTCGATTTGGTGGTCCAGCAGTCATCTGGCGACTGGGATGCCAAAGATGCAAACATGGCGAGCTACCGCTTCCTGGTGCAGCAACTCAGCGGATACTTCGAGGGGTGAGAGTTCCTTCATGTGCCAAGAAATGATAACGACCAAGCAGATGCCTTGGCACCAGTCGGCTCCACCCGCCAAGCAATACCTTCCGGCGTCGCTCTTCAGCGCCTCCTTAAGCCGTCTATCAAGCCCTCACCAGAATCAGACTCCATCTTTGTGCCGGCTCCCCCCGAAGAAGTCGGATCCGACTCAAGAGCCCCAGCAGACAACCCAAGAAAATCACGGACGAAGCCGGCCCAAACACTTCAGGACCCAGCTCGGGGACTGCGCCAGTCGGCCAGGGGACTTCGTCAATTCAGCAAGCGGCCGCAGACTCCAGCCCGCCGCCTCCCAGCCCGGCCACCCTTGTCCAAGTCGCGGTGGTGGCAATTGAAGAAATAGCAGCACCCTCATGGGCGCAGCCCATCCTCGAGTTTCTAGTGAACAGAGAGCTGCCAGCTGATGAAATCTTGGCTCGGCAAGTGCAACGCCGAGCGGCAGCCTACACCATAATCAACAGAGAGCTAGTCAGGCGCAGCGTCACTGGAGTCTACCAGCGCTGCGTGGAGCCAGAGCAAGGCCAAGCAATTTCGAGATGTCCACCAAGGCTAACGCGCCACCATGCGGCTTCAGAGCACTTGCCGCCAAAGCCTTTCGCACGGTTTCTTCGCCGATCGCCTCGAAGAGGCCAAGGAATTAGTCCAAAATGCAAGGTGCCGGTTCCGCCCAAGCCGCTTCACCGCCTCCACGCTGAAGACAATCTCCATTGCTCGCCCTTTGCGCTTTGGGGCCCGGACATGGTGGGACTATTCAAGACGCCCGAGGCGGCCTAACTCATCTCGCTTGTCGCGTGGACAAGTTCACCAAGTGGATAGAAGCAAAGCCCATCAAGAAGTTGACCGGTCCGACTGCAGTGACTTTCATCGCCGACATCACGGTGTGGTACGGCATACCTCACAGCATCATCACCGACAATGGCATGAATTTTGCCACAGGCGCCTTGGCCCGTTTCTGCGCGACGTAGGGCATCCTACTGGACTTAGCGTCCGTTGCCCATCCGCAGTCAAACGGCCGGGTGGAGCAAGCAAACGGACTCATCCTGTCCGGCATCAAGCCTCGACTGGTCGAACCACTCGAGCGTTTGGCCGGCTGTTGGCTTGAGGAGTTGCCAGCTGTCCTCTGGAGTCTGTGGACAACTCCAAACAAGTAAACCGGCTTCACGCCTTTCTTCCTCGTCTACGGTGCCGAAGACGTCATCCCGACGGACATAGAATTCGACTCTCCACGAGTCACCATGTACACCGAAGAGGAAGCAGAAGAAGCACGTCAAGACGGCGTCGATCTGCTGGAAGAGGGCCGGCTGTTGGCACTCACCGTCCAAAGATCTACTAGCAGCGCTCATACCGATACTACAACAGGAAGGTCAGGCCGAGATCTTTCCAAGAGGGCGACCTTGTGCTCCGGCTGATTCAGCGAACAGCTGGCCAGCACAAGTTGTCGGCGCCTTGGGAAGGCCCCTTCATCGATAGCAAAGTACTGGGCAACGACTCCTACTACCTAATCGACGCTCAGAAGCCCCGAGCACGCAAGAGGGGTGACTCCAGCAAAGAGTCGGAATGACCATGGAACGCAAATCTTCTCCAAAGATTTTATAGTTGATGCAGTATGTTGTAACGCCCTCGATGCGGCTATATCTCCCACGTGTCGAAGCACGACTTAGAGGCATAACCGCATTGAAAGCAATGTCGCAAGTGAGGTAATCTTCGCACAATCCATGTAATACATAAGGGAAAGAGATACATAGTTGGCTTACAATCGCCACTTCACACAATTACATGAATAAAAAATTACATCATCCAGATACAATCAAGGTCCGACTACGGAACCAAAATAAAAGAAGAACCCCAAATGCGACAAACGGTCCCCGATCGACCCCAACTGGGCTCCACTACTGATCAACTAGAACGAAACAACACAAAGGGCAAGATCTTCAACGAGCTCCTCCTTGAGCTTGGTTGCGCCACCGCCGGTAACATGGGCACCGCAAACTGGTTTTTGAAGTATCCGTGAGCCACGGGATTCAGCATCTCGCACCCGCCGAGATCAAGACTATTTAAGCTTATGGGTAAGGTAAAGGCATGAGGTGGAGCTGCAGCAAGCGACTAGCATATACGGAGGTTAATATACGCAAATGAGAGCGAGACGAGAAGGCAAAGCACGGTCGATAAAAGTATGATCAAGAAGTGATCCTATAGCAACCTACGTCAAGCATAACTCCAACACCGTGTTCACTTCCCGGACTCCGCCGGAAAGAGACCATCACGGTTACACACACGGTTGATGTATTTTAATTAAGGTCAACTTCAGGTCTTCTACAACCGGACGTTAACAAATTCCCATCTGCCACATAACCGCTGGCACGGCTTTGAAAGATCAAATCCTCGCAGGGTGTCCCAACTTAGCCCATGACAAGCTCTCACGGTCAACGGAGGAATAGACCTCCACCCAAGACACTCCGATCAGACTCGGTATCCCAAAGACAACAAGACATTTCGACAGGTAAAACTAAACCAGCAACACCGCCGAATGTGCCGACAAACCCGATAGGAGCTGCACATATCTCTTTCTCGTGGCACACTCGATGAGTCTAGCTACGAGTAAAACCAACCTCAAGTTTCCCGAGGTGGCCCCAGAGAGTATCTCGGTTCGACCAACACTCGAGGAGCACCGCCCGGGGTTAAAATAAAGATGACCCTTGAGTCTGCAGAACCCAAGGGAAAGAAAAGGGCTAGGTGAGGCAAATGGTAAAACCAATGTTGGGCATTGCTGGAGAAGCTTTACTTAAAGCGAATCGTCAAGGGGTTCCTATAATAGCCCAACCGTAAGGGACGCAAAATCCGGGAACATAACACCGATATGACGGAAACTAGGCGGCAAGAGTGGAACAAAACACTGCATAAGGCCGAGCCTTCCACCCTTTACCAAATATATAGATGCATTAATTAAATAGAATATATTGTGATATCCCAACAAGTAAACATGTTCCAACAAGGAACAACATCTTCATGTTCCAACAAGGAACAACCTTCAATCTTCACCTGCAACTAACAACGCTATAAGAGGGGCTGAGCAAAGCGGTAACATAGCCAAACAACGGTTTGCGTAGGAAAGGTGTCAAAGGTTAGGGGTTTGACATGGCAATTAGGGAGGCTGACAAGCAAATGGTAGGCATCGTGGCATTGGCATAGCAAAAGAGCGAGCAAACTAGCATAGCAAAGATAGTAGTGATTTCGAGGGTATGGTCATCTTGCCTGAAATCCCGCAAGGAAGAAGAACGAGTCCATGAAGAAGACAAGAGGACGTAGTCGAACGTATCCTCACAACTCCGGAACGAAACCGAAGCTAACGAGAGAAGCAACCCGGAAATAAACAAACAACATAGTAAACAACCATCACATAAACATGGCATGATGCGCAAACAAGTATGATGCATGTCCGGTTTAATGAGGCATGGCATGGCAAAGTGCAACGAACAATACTGCAAATTAAGTGGAGCTCAATATGCAACGAATTGCATATTGACGAAACACCACATCAATTATTTAGTTCTCTCTCGTTAAAGCTAACCAACCATATTAAATGTTATTAAACATGGCAAGGGGTGAAGCATATGAAAACTATACCATCTAAACAATTTAAATGGGGCCGGATATAAAAGCAACAAATCCGGTAAATCCCCATATGCATTTAGCAATTTAAAGCAACAACAAGTTTTAAACATTTGAATTGTTGTTATCATGATGCGGATGACATATGCAAGTTTTATGCAATCTTTATGAAAACGCTGACATGAGCATGATATGAAGCATTCAGAATCGTATGAACGAAAAGGGTGCCACGGCGCGTAAACAAAAAGGGTGCCACGGCGGCGAAATCCGAAAATGATGCCACGGCAACATATCGGTGATCCAAAACTCATTGAGATACCGTGCAAAAGAGCAAGTGTGCGGATGCGCACGGATGGTGGGTGATCCCGATACCGGTTCCCACGGACGGTGGCATGGCAAACGAGGAACGTGCAAAGCCCTCTCGGCACGGTGCAAAAATAGGGTGCATCTCATCGCGTCATCTCGGTTATACCTTCAAGCGCAGCATTACTTAAACGGGTCGAGTTCGTAGTGGAAGTAGACGCTCACGGCCGACGGTAGTGGGAGTAGTTGTACTGTGTCGACGGTAGTTGTACACGCCAGAGATGTTCAAGTCGTCGGTGTCGTGGTACTTGGGGTCTCGGCGATGGTAGTCGTTCACGTTCGGAGAGGAACTTGGCGTTTCGGTCTGTAGTCGTCCGAGCATCCTTGTGGCCTTGCCGGTGGGGGACTTGGCGAATCCAGAGGTATTGGTGGTGGTACTTGGTGAATCCACGCTCGGTGACCATTGAACTTGGCGTCAACAGCAAACAGGGGCACGAAGCAGGGACTTGGCCGCAAAGGTGGTTGTAGCCACAAAAGGCCGTTGGAGAGGAAACAGGGGCGCGAGGAGGGCCATGGCGGGCACGGGTCTGCCGGACCTGCCACTGCAGCTGATGACGACGCAGAGGAGAGCTTCGGGTTGGGAGGAGGATCTGGCAGCAGCAGCTGGCGACGGGAGACACGGCCATAGGGAGCTCGCGAAGAGGCAGCAGATGGAGAGGATGGCGACGAGGCGGACCAGGCCAGCGGAGCAGGAGGGTTGCCGGGGGCGCGGACAGAAGGAGATGGAGGCGCGACGGGGCTCCGGCCTGGTTGCTGCTGCCGGCGGCGAGGAGGTGGAGGCGCGAGGCGGCGGGGTCGCGCGCGAGGGAGGAGGCAGCGGCGGCCTCCTGCGGGACGGGTGCTCGAGGAGCTCCTCTCCTCGAGCGCTCGGGCGACAGGGCCTTGCGAGGAGGAGGCGACAGCAGCGACGGAGGTGGTGGTGGCCATGGACGACGGCGAGGAGGGAGACGGCCGCAGGGAACGGAGGTGGTGGTCGCGGAGGAGGGAGATGGAGGCGCGGGCTGCGGCCTGGCGACGCGGTGGAGGAGGTCGAGGGGGAGAGGCAGGGGCCGCGGCGGCGCTGGTCGCGCGAGGGAGAAAGAAGGGCGAGGAGCAGGAGGGAGAGATGGGATCGGGCTACGGGTGGCGCAGGGAGAGAGCGAGGGATCGAGAGAGAGGCTAGGGTTAGGAGGTAGGCTGCGGGCTGGGAGGCCGGCGGCTGGGCCTGGTAGGCCGGCCCAGTGGAGAGAAGAAGAAAAAAATGGCAGAGGCCTGGGGCTGACAAAGGGCCTAGCTGCTGATCTTTTTATATTTCTTCAAACAGAAATAAAAGAGCAAAACCACAGAGGAATTTGGAGAGGGTTGTGAGAGATATGAACATATCATTGGAGTCCAGAATTTGTGCAGGATTTGAATAAATTGGTTTGGGCATTTTTAAGGATAGAAAAATAATTCAAGTTTGAATTAAATTCAAACTTGAGCCATTTTTGAACCCAACCAAATCAACTCAAAATGTCATGACTTTGGACAGAGAGGTTTAGGACATGGTCTAATATTTATAGGAAAATATTAGACATTTATGGAGGAGAAAAAAAGTCACTTGCAACAATGGAAGAAAGAAGAAGGAAGGAGGGGAAGATGGTGCATGGTTTGAAGAGGTGACAAGGGTACGCACAAGATGCTCATGGAAAACAACATGAATGACAAAATGCAACATGGCAAGCACGAAGCTATACTTGATATGACCCAAATGCAACACAAGATGGCATGATGACATGATGCAATGCAAAATAAAACAAATCACACGACAAAACTCGAATAGCTGGAAGTCTTCGAGCGCCGGTCTCGAGGCGCTATAACACTCCACCATTATGAGAGGATCTCGTCCCGAGATCTAGAATGGCACCGGAGGGAAAACGGAAGAGAAAAAGAAAGGTAAAACTAAGTTGCTTCTTTGACAAACGAGTGAAACCACGAACCTTGAGAGGTTGAGCAATTTAAAAGAAAGACTACAACGGAGATGAACGAGATTGCAAACAATCCGGTAGGAAAAGAGGAACAAGGAGTATTACGAGAATTTGAAGGTTGCAAAGACATGAATCAAGAGTTTAATGGGCAAGATAGAATTCAAAATCACTGCGGTTAAAACAAGATGGGAGAGGAAGAATTCGGGCAGCACTCCGATTGAAAGAAGAAGGAAAACTTGATAAGATGAAAAGAACTTGAAGAGATGACACAACACTCTAGATAAATGGATAAGCAAGAAAAGAACATGATCCTCACAAAACGAGGTGCTGAGTGAAGAGAGCAACATCACCATGCCTCTGGAAGAAAGAATAGAAGATAGGTCACTGAAATAAAAAAATGGAGAAAAATTCCAACTTCTACCACAATTGAATTTGGAAGAGCCTCCTTAAAAAGAAGGATTGAACGGAGTTGTTAGAAAACCAACAACGAAAAGAAGAAGCTTGTGGCGGGCTTATGAAAACATCTCAAAATTATGAGGTGACAACCGGCCATTGATGGAAACAATTGCTTGCTCGAGATCAACGAAGAGATGAAAATTGCTTTCGCCGAGAGGATAGGAGAAAAACTTGGATCATTGATAAACACCATAAATAGCAACATTCCTTAGGAAAGGCTTTAGGTGAAATCTATACCAAGATAACTCCAAGGAAGAGATTGATGGATTTAAAATACCTCATTCTTTACAACATGTGAATCATGAAACACGAACTCAAATATTCAAGAATGACATAACACCAGCTCAAAAGATAAGGTAGAAAGAATTGCACTCCGGATTACCATATGAAGAAAGCTTGAGCTCCTTAGGAAAGAATCTCGATGAAAACTTTGAGAAGGAATTAAATCTTGATGAACCATCATGTAGAACCTCCATGAAGATCTCCGTAAACAAAAGGAATGAAAAGAAAGAGAAATTGAAAACACAAGGTGAATCCTTGCAATGATTTAGATGGATCTCCGTGATGATTAGAGCTTGGAACTCCGGGAAAAAGAGAAGATGAAATAAATGAAACCGAGAATTACTTCATCATGAACAATCTCCGGAAGAAAAGAATTAATCACTTGGATGAACAAGAATAAGAATTATGTTATGCTTATCCTTCACCAATTAAATTGATGACAATCAACGGATTTGGCATACTACTTATTCTCGTAGAAAGGATTAAAGAGAGATATATCAAAACTTGAGAAGGTCTTCAACGAACCACCGTAGGATTGGAACAACAAATGAATTGATATGATAACAAAGAAAGAGAGATCTTGAAAGAACCACCATAAGAATTAAAATGATCAAGTAGGGTGCATCACCGTAAGAATTAGCAAATGAACGAAGGTGCTTGAGACACACTAGATACATGAGAACAAATAGATGAAGAACTGATTAGAGGATATTCGATTGATGCACCAAAGAAGATTGGAGAATGATAACCGATAACCGAGAATGAATAAACCTGAATTGATGGACTCGGATGACAAACCGAGAAGACTCTTGAATATCTCCCGATGGTGAAAAGATTCTCACAATCGAAAACAATTATGAGAGGATGGCATCAAGCTAGAACCACGATCTTGAAGAGAATAGAGCAAGATTAAAGAGAAACTCTTCTTCGGTCTTCAAATGATGAGAATGACAACGAGAAACACCACCAAGAATTATTGAGGCACACCGAAGAATCAAAAGCGAAGAGGTTGAGCCAACTATGAAAAGAATTTGAAAGATCTTGGAGAGAAGCATTTGATCGATGATAACTCATTCTTACGCCAAACTTGGAGAAGAATTTAGGATAGCTCGAAAATAGAAGAGTCGTAAGATCCTCGAAAAGACCTGTGGGTTAGGGCCCACTCAAAAGAATACCGTTGAAAAGATTTAAAAGAGATGTTGCACCGGTTGAATTAAACGACTTGAATGAGATACCAATCTCGAAAGAGCTTGAACGAATGCAGAGTGGAAACACGAATCTTCGAGATATCTTGAGCACTCCGGAATAACAAATAGCGAGAAGTAGAATGATAATGAGGTGCACCGGTATGAGAAGACATTGAAAAGAGGAAAAAAAGTATGATCAACAAAACTTGACTTGAATCCACCGGAGAAGAAAAAGGAATGAGGAATGACGAACTAGTAGAACATCTTCTTGAGAACCACCGGGTAAGAACATTGATTGAAAAGAATGAAGAGACTTCACATGAATAAATGGATACTTGATTAATAAATCTGAGTCCTTGAAGAAAAAGGGTGGGTGGGCGGGAAAAAATAAAGACAACTTGGGATGAACGAAACAAACACCGTTGAGAAAAAACTTAGAATTGATCTTGCGGATGTTGAAATGATCGGATCCACTTGAAGAGAAACACGCCGGTTGAAAAGGATTGACATGACAATCTCGATTGTCGAGAAGGATTGGTATTCACATCGAGTATGAGAACACCATTTCGAAAGGTATGGAATCAACACTTGACATTGAAGCAACTCAATACCACAACTCAAAATAAAACAAAGGACTGGCTTGCGAATAAGCCGTAACAAACATATGATAGAGATTTCGTCCAAGTTTTTGTGGTGGGGCCGACACGGCTCAATCAGACAGCACCATCATGTACAAGGTAGTGCACATGACATACGAAGCGCCCCGAGTCGGCATAGCCAAGGACTCTTTAAGACACAACGAGACCATCAGAAACCAACCGTGAATAGGCGGACCACTAGACGTCGAACCCCAATTTCATATCATACATCCGTCGGAAAGATATCCTAAGAGCTACTTGAATTCCCACCTATGAAACTCCCAAACTTTCGGTTATGCAATCTGTGTTGGGGATACAGGGAGCAATATATCTCACTCAAACTAACAATCCCTACATCCAGCTTGTATCCATCCACAACACATAACCAAGAAACCTTCGAAATCGCCTATCTCAACCTTCAAAAGCATCCGTTATACAAGTCATGGCAATACTCCCGCACTCACCTCAAGATCAAGTTAGCGGGTTATCTCACCAACAACTGCATAAAAGAGATTTTCGATGTCGGCGCATTAAACTCAGTATTCCGAACTGCAACGATAAAATTATGACGACAACACCTCGGAGCTCAACTCCCCGACACCGCCACAACCCCTAAATGACAGGAGGCAACAAGAACAATGTTCTCGCTATAAGAATATCGGAACAATTCCAAGATACCCGCGTGATCCTAAAAAATTTTTAGTGAAATTTGAGAAGAGAAGAGTCAAAACTCTACGTCAGATACCTCACCGTAAGGTCAAGGACCGGGAGTAAAAAGAATTCCTAACTCTCCGATATATATAATCCTAAATGACTCAAAACATTTTTCTAGACACAACTCGCCACTAAAACGATCAAGCGGGGGGGCTCCTAAGGTCGGGATGGCTCGATTACCAACTTGTAACGCCTCGATGCGGCTATATCTCCCACGGTCGGGCACGACTTAGAGGCATAACCGCATTGAAAGCAATGTCGCAAGTGAGGTAATCTTCGCACAATCCATGTAATACATAAGGAAAGAGATACATAGTTGGCTTACAATCGCCACTTCACACAATTACATGAATAAAACATTACATCATCCAGATACAATCAAGGTCCCACTACGGAACCAAAATAAAAGAAGAACCCCAAATGCGATAAACGGTCCCCGATCGACCCCAACCGGGCTCCACTATCGATCAACTAGAACGAAACAACACAAAGGGCAAGATCTTCAACGAGCTCCTCCTTGAGCTTGGTTGCGCCACCGCTTTCGGTAACATGGGCACCGCAAACTGGTTTTTGAAGTATCCGTGAGCCACGGGGACTCAGCAATCTCGCACCCGCGAGATCAAGACTATTTAAGCTTATGGGTAAGGTAAAGGCATGAGGTGGAGCTGCAGCAAGCGACTAGCATATACGGAGGTTAATATACGCAAATGAGAGCGAGACGAGAAGGCAAAGCACGGTCGATAAAAGTATGATCAAGAAGTGATCCTATAGCAACCTCGCCAAGCATAACTCCAACATCAGTGTTCACTTCCTGACTCACCGAAAGAGACCATCACGGTTACACACACGGTTGATGTATTTTAATTAAGGTCAACTTCAGGTCTTCTACAACCGGACGTTAACAAATTCCCATCTGCCACATAACCGCGGGCACGGCTTTCGAAAGATCAAATCCTCGCAGGGTGTCCCAACTTAGCCCATGACAAGCTCTCACGGTCAACGGAGGAATAGACCTCCACCCAAGACACTCCGATCGACTCGGTATCCCGCACAACAAGACATTTCGACAGGTAAAACTAAACCAGCAACACCGCCTAATGTGCCGACAAATCCCGATAGGAGCTGCACATATCTCTTTCTCGTGGCACACTCAGATGAGTCTAGCTACAAGTAAAACCAACCTCAAGTTTCCCGAGGTGGCCCCGCAGAGTCTCGGTTCGACCAACACTCAGAGGAGCACCGCCCGGGGTTAAATAAAGATGACCCTTGAGTCTGCAGAACCCAAGGGAAAGAAAAGGGCTAGGTGAGGCAAATGGTAAAACCAATGTTGGGCATTGCCGGAGAAGCTTTACTTAAAGCGAACTGTCAAGGGGTTCCTATAATAGCCCAACCGTAAGGGACGCAAAATCCGGGAACATAACACCGATATGACGGAAACTAGGGCTGCAAGAGTGGAACAAAACACCAGGCATAAGGCCGAGCCTTCCACCCTTTACCAAATATATAGATGCATTAATTAAATAGAATATATTGTGATATCCCAACAAGTAAACATGTTCCAACAAGGAACAACATCTTCATGTTCCAACAAGGAACAACCTTCAATCTTCACCTGCAACTAACAACGCTATAAGAGGGCTGAGCAAAGCGGTAACATAGCCAAACAACGGTTTATGAGGAAAGGTGTCAAAGGTTAGGGGTTTGACATGGCAATTAGGGAGGCCGACAAGCAAATGGTAGGCATCGTGGCATTGGCATAGCAAAAGAGCGAGCAAACTAGCATAGCAAAGATAGTAGTGATTTCGAGGGTATGGTCATCTTGCCTCGAAATCCCGCAAGGAAGAAGAACGAGTCCATGAAGAAGACAAAAGGACGAGTCGAACGATCCTCACAACTCCGAACGAAACCGGCTAACGAGAGAAGCAACCCGAAATAAACAAACAACATAGTAAACAACCATCACATAAACATGGCATGATGCGCAAACAAGTATGATGCATGTCCGTTTAATGAGGCATGGCATGGCAAAGTGCAACGAACAATATCAAATTATGGAGCTCAATATGCAACGAATTGCATATTGACGAAACACCACATCAATTATTTAGTTCTCTCTCGTTAAAGCTAACCAACCATATTAAATGTTATTAAACATGGCAAGGGGTGAAGCATATGAAAACTATACCATCTAAACAATTTAAATGGGGCCGGATATAAAAGCAACAAATCCGGTAAATCCCCATATGCATTTAGCAATTTAAAGCAACAACAAGTTTTAAACATTTGAATTGTTGTTATCATGATGCGGATGACATATGCAAGTTTTATGCAATCTTTATGAAAACGTTGACATGAGCATGATATGAAGCATTCGTAACCGTGGCGGAACGAAAAGGGTGCCACGGCGGCGAAACAAAAAGGGTGCCACGGCGGCGAAATCCGAAAATGATGCCACGGCAACATATCGGTGATCCGAAAACTCATTGAGATACCGGTGCAAAAGAGCAAGTGTGCGGATGCGTGCACGGATGGTGGGGTGATCCCGGATACCGGGTTCCCACGGGACGGTGGCATGGCAAACGAGGAACGTGCAAAGCCCTCTCGGGCACGGTGCAAAAAATAGGGTGCATCTCATCACGGTCATCTCGGGTTATACCTTCGAAGCGTGCATTTACGAAACGGGTCGAGTTCGTAGTGGAAGTAGACGTTCACGGCCGACGGTAGTGGGAGTAGTTGTACTCGTGTCGACGGTAGTTGTACACGTTTTCGTAGATGTTCAAGTCGTCGGTGTCGTGGTACTTGGGGTCTCGGCGATGGTAGTCGTTCACGTTCGGAGAGGAACTTGGCGTTTCGGTCTGTAGTCGTCCGAGCATCCTTGTGGCCTTGCCGGTGGGGGACTTGGCGAATCCAGAGGTATTGGTGGTGGTACTTGGTGAATCCACGCTCGGTGACCATTGAACTTGGCGTCAACAGCAAACAGGGGCACGAAGCAGGGACTTGGCCGCAAAGGTGGTTGTAGCCACAAAAGGCCGTTGGAGAGGAAACAGGGGCGCGAGGAGGGCCATGGCGGGCACGGGTCTGCCGGACCTGCCACTGCAGCTGATGACGACGCAGAGGAGAGCTTCGGGTTGGGAGGAGGATCTGGGAGCAGCAGCTGGCGACGGGAGACACGGCCATAGGGAGCTCGCGAAGAGGCAGCAGATGGAGAGGATGGCGACGAGGCGGACCAGGCCAGCGGAGCAGGAGGGTTGCCGGGGGCGCGGACAGAAGGAGATGGAGGCGCGACGGGGCTCCGGCCTGGTTGCTGCTGCCGGCGGCGAGGAGGTGGAGGCGCGAGGCGGCGGGGTCGCGCGCGAGGGAGGAGGCAGCGGCGGCCTCCTGCGGGACGGGTGCTCGAGGAGCTCCTCTCCTCGAGCGCTCGGGCGACAGGGCCTTGCGAGGAGGAGGCGCACAGGCGCAGGCGACGGAGGTGGTGGTGGCCATGGACGACGGCGAGGAGGGAGACGGCCGCAGGGAACGGAGGTGGTGGTCGCGGAGGAGGGAGATGGAGGCGCGGGCTGCGGCCTGGCGACGCGGTGGAGGAGGTCGAGGGGGAGAGGCAGGGGCCGCGGCGGCGCTGGTCGCGCGAGGGAGAAAGAAGGGCGAGGAGCAGGAGGGAGAGATGGGATCGGGCTACGGGCGGCGCAGGGAGAGAGCGAGGGATCGAGAGAGAGGCTAGGGTTAGGAGGTAGGCTGCGGGCTGGGAGGCCGGCGGCTGGGCCTGGGAGGCCGGCCCAGTGGAGAGAAGAAAAAAAAATGGCAGAGGCCTGGGGCTGACAAAGGGCCTAGCTGCTGATCTTTTTATATTTCTTCAAACAGAAATAAAAGAGCAAAACCACAGAGGAATTTGGAGAGGGTTGTGAGAGATATGAACATATCATTGGAGTCCAGAATTTGTGCAGGATTTGAATAAATTGGTTTGGGCATTTTTAAGGATAGAAAAATAATTCAAGTTTGAATTAAATTCAAACTTGAGCCATTTTTGAACCCAACCAAATCAACTCAAAATGTCATGACTTTGGACAGAGAGGTTTAGGACATGGTCTAATATTTATAGGAAAATATTAGACATTTATGGAGGAGAAAAAGTCACTTGCAACAATGGAAGAAAGAAGAAAGAAGGAGGGGAAGATGGTGCATGGTTTGAAGAGGTGACAAGGGTACGCACAAGATGCTCATGGAAAACAACATGAATGACAAAATGCAACATGGCAAGCACGAAGCTATACTTGATATGACCCAAATGCAACACAAGATGGCATGATGACATGATGCAATGCAAAAATAAAACAAATCACACGACAAAACTCGGAATAGCTGGAAGTCTTCTGGAGCGTCGGTCTCGGGGCGTTACATATGTATCATGCTATCCTTTCTATTAAAGTACCGAGACTTTGGGCCCCCCGAGACGAGCTCGGGGACTGCCCCTTTTTTGTTATCTATATGATAAGAATTATGCCTCCGAGTATGCTACTCTTTGTTATGCCGCTTGGCACCGGGTTCGACTAGTCGGGGGGGGGGGGACTCGTCGTCTTGCGCTATGAAATGCTTCCTGCAGTCGGACAAGTAGTGTGCCGCGCTTAAGCCGTCTCCTGTCGGAAGCAGTAGCTCGCAGAGCGACTATTGGTAGGCGGAGAGTAAGCAAGAACGAGCGCACACACGAAAAATGGCTAAGGACTCAAAGCATAAAGCATAGCCCAAGCCGGCTTCCAGCCCCTCTTTGCAGAGCCGGCTCTCAAATAGTCGGCTTGTCGCCTTCTATCCGACTTGTTAAAAGACTCTAAAAAGGCCAAGTACTTGCCTTCCCTAAAGTAGCCAAGCATTTGACCTAGCGGCAGTCCGCAGAGCGGTTGTTCGTCTGGCAAAGCGGCGACTATGGAAAGGCGGCAAAGGAAAAAAGCCAAAAGAGCAATAAGCAAGCAAGGATAGAAGTCGGATAGATATTTACATAATATAGGACTCTAGCCAAGTTCAAAATACACCCCGCGGGTGGAATTGTGCAAATTAACAAGTTCTTCAAAGACTATGAAAGCAGATAAGGTAAAAACAAGACGAAAGCCTAAGAAGCGGCAGACGGGTTCGGAGGGTCGGCTGAGACGGCGGTGTCAGGCACCGGAGCGGCCGGCTGGGCAATCTCGGCTTGATCATCTCCGGCGGCAGCCGGCCCGGTTGGACGCGGCTCGTTGCTAGAGGCGCGGTTGAGCTGAGGCTGGTCGTCCGCTCTGTCTTATGGCGCCTCCGTCTCATCTCCATCCCCCGCCTCGTCTTCCTCCTCGGTGCTGGAGCCGATCACCTCCGCCGAGTCCTCCTTGTAGTTCGGGTTCATCCCGAACCACTCCGGAGGCACCTCCTCGCCGCTTATGCTCGCCAGAACGAAGACACCGTGTCGGTGTAGTCGGCGATCGCCACCGCCGCGCCGACGAGGGCACCTTCCATACCGCCACCGCTTGGGCCTCTGACCGAACACGCCAACCGTCCAGTCCAGCCTCGATACCAAGCCTTGACGAATTCCAAGGCCCGGCGTGCTCCAGCCCGGGCCGAGGAACCTTCCAAGCCTCAAGACGGCCAGCTGCTACCTCCAGTCAGTCGGCAGTCCGACTGGGAGTGCGCAGGACCGGCATGCCTGGCCACAGGGCGGAGATCGCCTGGGCACCAGCGCATTGAAGCCGGCGCAACAGCTGATGGGCCGGCCGCAGGAAGTCTCGATGCTCAGGAGCTGCTCGTCGACGGTCAGTTGGCGGCGATGTCCTCGCCATTCGCCCTCCGCACCTTGCAATCAGCCTCGATGGCTCGAGTGACCGCCTGCAAGTGGCCAGGGAGGAAGTCTGCCCAAAACAGAAAGAAGCAAAAGAAAGAATCAGAAATCGGCTTGACTTGCAGTCGGCGGTTCGAAGAAAGAAAGCAAAGAAACTCACCGTCGACAATGTCTTCGATCTCGTGGAAGCCGGAAGTCGGCATCGCATCCTTGTCAGTCCAGGAGGAGCGCTCGATCTCGAACTCGGCCAGGAGAGCGGTCTCTTTCTTCTCCGCCTCATCCTGAGCCGCCTTAAGCAGCTCCTTCGCTCCGCCAATCGCGCTGCCAGCAAGTCGCGCTCAGGGCGAGCTTGCCGACTCCTCCTTCTTGGCGCCAGAGGGCCGCTTGACTTCGCCCAACCGTTCTCAAGAGCGCATTGGCCTCTCAAGAACAAAAAGAAAAGACGCTAAGTCGCAACAAGGAAGGTCGCTGAAGATCCGCCCGATCAAGACAAAGCAGCGACCCAATCTCGGGACTACAGCCCGTGGAGTGCGCCAAATACGCCGCAAAAAGAAGAAGAACTTACTACAGCTCTCTAACAACTCGGCAGTCCGCTTCCCCCGCTACTCAACGTTGCGGTTGAAGGCGGTGACGCGGAGGTTGTGATACTCCTGTGATAAACAGTCAGACAAAGACCAAAATGAGGAACTCGCTAGATTGAGTTCCGGGCCGCCTGCTCAGCAGCCGGCCCAAAACTCGGGGACTACACCCAGTGGGTGCGCTGGCGCGTCCCCACAGAGAAGAACGAGAAGAGACAAAGTCAAAAAAGAAAACATACCCGGATAGACGCTCGCGACGCCAGATGCGCCCTAGTGCAGCCTCGATGGCTTGGCCACCGCAGCCTTCGCGCACGCCCAGAGCGCTGGTTCAGCGGACCGTCGCCGCCCTCTCGCACCCATCCAGTAGGCGCAGCGCTTGTTACCTCAGCATCTGGAATGGCCGAGCTGGCGGCGCCGACTTCCAAGGGGCGTGGTGCCGAAACTGCCTTCTTGAGGCGGCGACACGCTGGGGAGGCGACTTGAAGGAGCAGCCTCGCCACCGCCTCGTCCTCAGTCGGCGGCACTGGCGGGCCCGCCGGCTGCTTGCCATGCGGTGGAGGCGGCGGTGGCGGCGTGGCCGTGCCCGATGCGGAGGCCTCGCCACCGTCCTTCTCCATGATGGAGTGCTCTCCGCCGACTTCTCCAGTCTGCCAAGTGAACTCTGGGGGCGGCGGCGCGGAGTTCAGCGGGACGACAAGCAACGCAGATTGGCGGCGCGCGGTCTCCTCTGCCCGCTGTCTTGCTGCGGCGGCAGCTTCGGCTTCCTCCAGCTTCTTCTGGGCAGAGGCCGCCGCTTTCTCGGCCTCCGCCTTCTCCAGACGGTCGGCCTCTTCCTCGTCGCGCTTCTCCCGCGCGTTGCGCTCCGTCGCCTCCCGAAGGTCGGCGGTGGGGCCAATCCGCTGAGTATTGGCGGACATCTCGGCCGACCCCATGACAGAGGGGACAGCGACCCTCTCGAGAGAAAGAGGGGCCCTGAAGCAAAGAAGGAAATATAAAGACTCGGAAAAGATTCGTCGAAGAAAACAAGACAAAGTCGGTGAACGCTTACACAGAGACTAGCGGCGGCTTCTTCACTTCCTTGCGGAAGTGGTTGGCCTTCGCGACCGCCTCCTCCTGCTTGGTCGCGGCGGCTGCCCCCTTGAACTTCTTCGGTCGGCCGCCCAGCGAACTCGGCGCAGCCCGGCGCTTCTTCGCGCCGACTTGACCAGCCAAGCCGGCGGAGGAACTCGCGCCCGGATGGCTGGCTTTCGGTTGGCGGCGCAGGGCGACTTCCCCTTCAGCCTCGTCTTCTGGCCAGTCGGCGAAGGTCGCCGAGGGCTGGAAGCTGCCTTCCGCTCCTCCTCCTCCGCCTTCGGCGTCGGCCTCCATCGCCGCCGCCCCCAAGTCGGGGTCGTCGACGTTGCTTTCCGCTCGGTCTGGAGCAAACTCACGGGGATGTCCCGTGGCGCCGGCTGCAGGCTGGATGAGGGGGTTCTGACTCGAAAAAACCCAAGAAGATCAGAAGTCGGATTCGGCTACAAGGAAAAAACAGAAGAACGAAGATTTGACTTACCACAGACGGAGGGTTGGCGCGCGAGTACGGCTCTTTGCCGAACTCCCAGTCCGCCGCGAGCTCGTAGTTCGCGATATGGTTCATCATGTTTGCCACCTCCGTGTGGGGGCATCTCCCTGGTGCACATCCGGCTCGGGTCCCGGTGATCGCTCATCTGACAGATCAGATGAGGTCGGCCTTGGAGCGGGAGGACTCGGCGCGCCACGAAGGCGGCCAGCAGGTCGGCCCCAACCAAGCCTTCCAACTGCGTCAACACTCGGAGTCGCACGACGGCGGCGGTGCCTGCGGGAGTCAGCGTCTTGGCTCGATGGGACCAGCTGGGAAGCCTCCCAGCCGGCGCGCCGGCTTCATAGTGCGGCAAGTTGACCCAGTCGCCTTCTGGGGCGACGTTCTTCACGTAGAAGTACGACCACTGCCACATCTTCGCCGACTTGATCAGCGCGATGGAGGGAAACGGGTTGTCGGCGGTCGACCTTCACATTGCGCTGAAGGCGCCGCACTGAGCCGGTATGCCGGCGACGTGTGTGTCGAGTTTCGATTGGAAGAACTCTCCCCACAGCTCGATGGTGGGGAGAACGCCGAGGAAACCCTCGCACAGGGTGGCGAAGGTGGCCAGCAGCACCACCGTGTTCGGAGTGAGGTGGTGCGGCTGGAGCCCGTTGAACTCCAGGAAGGAGAGGAAGAAGGCGCTTGCCGGCAGGCCCAGGCCGCGCATGAGGTGCGAGCAGAATACGACCCGCTCGTCCTCCTCCGGCAATCGCCTTATATCCCCCGTCGGCGGGGCGCGGGCTCGCACCAAGTTCGCGCCGGGGAGCCGGCGCGTCTTGCGGAGGTGCTCGATGGTGTTGTCGTCCACTTTAGAGCCGTCCCACACACCAGAACGCACGGCGGGAGCCGCGGTGGCGGAAGAGGAACTCATCACTGCGGATGCGGGGCGGCTTGGTGCGGTGATGGCTGGAGGAAGAAGAAGCAAGAGGAAGCGGGGGAGCAGGGAGGAATGGGCGCGTGTGTTTCCCGTCCAGCCCCCCCTGCCTACTTATAGTCCTGCGGGCTGAGAAGCCGATGGGGCGGCGTGGGATTAACTGCACGCAGGACCCCACGCCCCCCACGATTTACCCCACGAAGTTACTGCGCGCAGTAACGGCGTGGGGAACCCAACCGTCCGCACGGCTGCAATGGATCCGTTCACGCGCCAAGGCGTGGTAGTGGCGGGCCCCGCCTGACGGCCCATCCTGTCCGCAGCGCAGCAGAGCAGACGCCTCGCCACGGATGCCCGCGCGACAGGCCAAGGCGGCGACCGCGGAAGCGACGCACGCCGCCTGGTTCCTGCTGCGGCTTTCAAACTCTTTGGGGGGCAAGATGGCCCTCAGGGAATCCGACTCCAGCCAGTCGGTTTGAGGCAGGACAGCCCTCTGTGAGTCCGACTCTGGCCAGTCGGCTCGAAGGAAGACGGCGAGCAAGGCCTAAATCCTGCCATCGGAAGAATGAAACTATTGAGGCCCGCGACTTATCATCCTCGGAGCCTCACCAGCTTCGGGGACTACTGTCGGAGTAATGGGCCATGGGTAGGCTAACCCGAGCCCCAGAACCTTTCAAGACATCGGGACAGACTGCGCCCCTCAAGTACCTACAGCGACTCCAAGACGAGCTGAGTCCCAGAGGCGACTCCAAGATAAGCTGAGTCCCGGAGGCAACTCCAAGACAAGACGAGTCTCCAAGGCGACTCCAGGTAAAGCCGAGTCCCAGAGGCGACTCCCCAGAGGCCGACTACGGAAGTCGGCCTAGAACTCCAACCACCCTGTTATTCAAGGGCAGGTATGGCCACAGTGCGTCGTACTCGCGGAGATCTCCGCCCAGCGCGGCACTGTTGCCATGCCGGCCCTGACATCAGCTCCTGGGGGCGGGGCCCTATGCCCACGACGGTCTGTCTGTACGGCCCGGAGACGGCGGGCCCACCAGTCAGCGAGTGTACTGAAGACGGCAAGAGCGCCAAGAGTCGGACCCGTTGGGAGTCGGCCCCCAGGAGTCGGCCGGCCCCTCCCACGGGCCCACACGCCATTAACCAGACGCGACGGGGGAATGGCAACAATGATCGCCCGCCAGGCAGCGGCACTGTTGCCATGACCCCATGACCAAGCCCGCGTCATTAGAAGCACGGCTACAGTAATCTGCAGCCGGCACAACCCGCCCGCGGCGGACAAGGGTTGACGCCCTCATACCAGGCCAGTCGACGGGACCCACCAGTCAGTGGGCCCCAGGAGTCGGCGGAGAAGACGGCGCCTGAGAGATAGACAGCTGGGACCCGCGCCAAGCCGGATTTACCGTTGTACCCCTGGGAGGTAGGCCTATATAAACCCCCCAGGGCACCCATGCAAAGGGTTCGGAATCATCTAGCACTAGATAGATCATATCGGAAGGAGAGAGCAAGCCTTGCCTTCTCCTTCTTCCAGAAACAGATCTAGGAGCAACCTTGTATTCACTTTGCCATAGTGACCATGCGGAGACCCCACAGAGCAGCAGTAGGGGTGTTATCTCCTCAGAGAGCCCTGAAGCTGGGTAAGATCCGCCGGCGTGCATGTCTTCGCCTCATCCCGTTTTCCAGGCACCGGTGACGTTCTACTTGCCCCCACCATGATAAGCCATCCTTTGGCATATGTTGCTCCCAACCCCCGACAGCCATGTTCGAGTGACATGTATCTGAATTGTAAAAACAATGCTATTTTGATTATAAAGGCTGCGTTTATACTTTTGCCCGAAAGTATTATAGTGCCTCCTGTGCGGCCGTTTATATATGTATATAACCTGAAAGTTTGCAGTCATCAGCTTCAACCCCCACGCATGCAATGCGGGGGTGTTCGGAAAAACGCGTAAGCACACTTGATCCAACATCTTGGTCCATTAAGGAGGTGATAGCGCGGCGAACAAGGCAATTGGATTATATAGCTTTAACACTTTCACTTAACCATAGGAGTTTGACGGTGGGGCTACTATATAGCCCCTGGTACTTTCCGCGTTCATCCGAAATCGGTGCGCGTTCGTACATTACTTGCAAACCGATCCTTCATTAATGCGGAGGAATCACAAAGATTCCGCTGAGTCATCGAGTGGTTTACCAGTCTCGCGCTTTATCATGACACTCATTTTTCGGCTTTCTCTACTGAGATGCTCATCCAGATGAACCAGGGCACAATCGTAGTAGTTCTCCTGGGGCCACCTTAGCCGATAGAGCGGAACGTAAGGTAGAAAAACACGGGAGCCTGGCAAACCCAACAATTGACCAAAGACATGATTCGGAGCTGATGCATATAAGGACAAACTCGCGACGCCGAACACTCCCTAAGGTATTCAGACTTTACAACATATTCTGGGCTGAGTAACGCCCTCGATAATGAGCCCTGAATTTCCAGGTACATGCATTAGTCTGGCATGACAAAATGTGAATAACGCCAGCATCCCTCTCGGTTGTGTTTTGTGCCCGGAGGGTGTAGAGCAACAAGAGACAGTAAAAAGGTTTACACAGGGTCTTAATCTAAAAAAGAAACCTTTGAGCAGGGCCTTGCTGCACGTCTGCGCCTTTGTCCCCGTTGTGCCGTATCCGGGAAGGGTGTAGCACAATGATCATCCGTAAAAAAGAAGAAAAACCCAGGTGAAAGACTTTGTGCGAAAAATTGGTTATTCTTTAATGAACCATGAAAATGCAATCTATTAATAGGGCCTTTTTACATGCGGGCAGCCCCTAGGACCATCTATGGGGGTATATCCATCGACCCGAGCTCAGGTTTATCTAGGCTGCTACGACTGGTGGTGCGCCGGACTCGTCTAACTGTGTCCGCGGTCTTGATGACCGATCATTTATTCTGGTTGGGGAGGTGCTACGTCTTGAGCTTGCATTGGTTTTCCTTGAAGAGGAAAGGGTGACGCAGCAATAGTAGTGTAAGTATTTCCCTCAGTTCTTGAGAACCAAGGTATCAATCTAGTAGGAGGCTCCTCAAAAGTCCCATGCACCTACACAAACAAACAAGGAACTCACAACCAACGCAATAAAGGGGTTGTAATCCCTTCACGGCCACTTGCGAAAGTGAGATGTGATAGAGATAGTATGATAAGACAAATATATTTTTGGTATTTTATAATATAGATGCAAAAAGTAAAGATGCAAATAAAAGTAGATGGAAAGCTTATATGATAAAAGATAGACTCGGGGGCCATAGGTTTCACTAGTGGCTTCTCTCAAGATAGCATAAGTATTACGGTGGGTGAACAAATTACTGTCGAGCAATTGATAGAAAAGCGAATAATTATGAGATTATCCAGGCATGATCATGTATATAGGCATCACGTCCGCAACAGGTAGACCGACTCCTGCCTGCATCTACTACTATTACTCCACACATAGACCGCTATCCAGCATGCATCTAGAGTATTAAGTTCATGAGAACAGAGTAACGCATTAAGAAAGATGACATGATGTAGAGGGATAAACTCAAGCAATATGATATAAACCCCATCTTTTTATCCTCGATCGCAACAATACAATACGTGCCTTGCAACCCTTTCTGTCAATGGGTAAGGACACCGCAAGATTGAACCCAAAGCTAAGCACTTCTCCCATGGCAAGAAAGATCAATCTAGTCGGCCAAACCAAACTGATAATTGGACAGACTTGCAAAGATAACTCAATCATACATAAAAGAATTCAGAGATAAACTTGATCATAAACCCACAATTCATCGGATCTCGACAAACACACCACAAAAAGAGTTTACATCGAATAGATATCCACAAGAGAGGGGGGAGAACATTGTATTGAGATCCAAAAAGAGAGAAGAAGCCATCTAGCTAATAACTATGGACCCGAAGGTCTGTGGTAAACTACTCACAACTCATCGGAGGGGCTATGGTGTTGATGTAGAAGCCCTCCGTGGTCGATTCCCCCTCCGGCGGAGCACCGGCGAAGGCTCCAAGATGGGATCTCTCGGATACAGAAGGTTACGGTGGTGGAAATAGGTTTTCGTTGGCTCCCCGGATGTTTTCAGGATACATAGGTATATATAGGAGGAAGAAGTACGTCGGTGGCCGCCTGTGGGACCCAGGACATAGTGGGGCGCGCCCAAAGGGGGTGGACGCACCCTCCTGTCTCCTAGCCGCCTCGTAAGCTTCTTGACTTACACACCAAGTTCTCTGGATCACGTTCGTTCCAAAAATCACGCTCCCGAAGGTTTCATTCCGTTTGGACTCCGTTTGATATTCCTTTTCTTCGAAATACTGAAATAGGCAAAAAAAACAGCAATACGGGCTGGGCCTCTGGTTA
This sequence comes from Aegilops speltoides, assembly GCA_021437245.1. Classification (NCBI taxonomy): domain Eukaryota; kingdom Viridiplantae; phylum Streptophyta; class Magnoliopsida; order Poales; family Poaceae; genus Aegilops; species Aegilops speltoides. Next base: position 90,762,507 of record CM038145.1, on the reverse strand, counting down.
GTAGGTTAGTCAAAAAATTATATAAATGTGTAAAATAAAGCCCATAAACATCCAAAAGGGGTAATATAATAGCATGGAACAATCAAAAATTATAGATACGTTGGAGACGTATCAAGAGGCCGTTCAGTATTCGGCTGCTAGAGCCGCCACGTGTTCTTCCGCACGTAAGGAACGCTCTGTATTTCTGCTAACTGTAATGATGCCATGCGGACCGGGTATCTTATGTTTAAGATAAGCGTAGTGCGGTACTGCATTGAAATGAGCGAAGGCGTTCTTCCGAGTAGTGCGTGATAGCCGCTTCGGAATGGAGCGATGTCAAAGATTAATTCTTTGCTTCGGAAGTTGTCGGGAGAACCGAATACAACCTCCAGTACTAGAGAGCCCGTGCAGCGGGCCTCTACGCCTGGTATTACTCCTTTAGAGGTAGTATTACTTTGGCTTATTCTTGACGGGTCTATCCCCATTTTATGGACAGTGTCCTGATATATCAGATTAAGACTACTGCCACCGTCCATGAGGACTCGTGTGAGATGGTATCCGTCAATTATTAGGTCGAGCACCAAGGCAGCCGATCCTCTGTGCCGGATACTAGTCGGATGATCCCTGCGATCAAAAGTGATCGGGCAGGCCGACCAAGGGTTGAACATGGGGGCGATGGGCTCTACAGCGTATACGTCTTAGAGTGCGCGTTTGCGCCTTCTCTTTGGTATGTGAGTTGCGTAAATCATGTTCACTGTTTTGACCTCTGGTGGAAATTTTTTCTGTCCCCCAGTGTTCGGCTGGCGAGGCTCATCCTCGTCTTCACTTGGTGTCTCCCTCCCCTTGTGTTCGGCGTTTAGTTTGCCAGCCTGCTTGAAGACCCAACATTCTCTGTTGGTGTGACTTGCAGGTTTTTCGGGGGTGCCATGAATCTGACATGATTTGTCTAGAATCTTGTTTAGGCTGGACGGTCCATCTCTGCTGCCTTTAAATGGCTTTTTCTGTTGACCGGGTCGAGAGCCCCTGAATCCGGCGTTGACCGCCGTGTTGTCTGGGCTGTCTTTATTATTTCGACTCTTGTTTTCATTGCGTCGCGGCTTCCCGTTGCCATCCCTGACTTCGGATGTGCCTGGGTCGCTAGTGCCGCTGCAGGCCAACCAGCTGTCCTCACCCGCGCAAAAGCGGGTCATAAGGCTTGTTAGGGCTACCATTGTCCTTGGCTTTTCTTGGCCGAGGTGTCTGGCGAGCCATTCATCTCGGATGTTGTGCTTGAAAGCCGCTAAGGCTTCGGGATCCAGGCACTCGACAATTTGATTCTTCTTAGTGTGAAATCTGTTCCACAGCTTATGGGCTGACTCTCCGGGTTGTTAGATTATGTGACTTAGATCGTCTGCATACGGAGGTCGGACATAGGTCCCTTGAAAATTGGCCCTGAAAGCATCCTCAAGTTCCTCCCAACTTCCAATTGAGTTTTCGGGGAGGCTCTTCAACCAATGTCGAGCTGGTCCTTTCAACTTGAGGGGCAGGTATTTAATGGCGTGGAGATCATCTCTGCGAGCCATATGGATGTGAAGGATAAAGTCCTCAATCCATATCCCAGGGTCTGTCGTTCTGTCGTATGCCTCTATATTCACGGGTTTAAATCCCTCTGGAAATTCATGATCCAGCACCTCATCAGTGAAGCACAGCGGGTGGGCGGCTACCCTGTATTTGGATGTGTCATGGCTTGCTGTCGATGATTGTTTTGTTCGATGTTGATTCCGAGCTGGTATTCGATCAATATGATCGTTTTGGTGGCTGTGATCTGATGTCTACTACACAACCTTCTTCTTGTAGACGTTGTTGGACCTGCAAGTGCACAGGTTTGTAGGACAGTAGCAAATTTCCCTCAAGTGGATGACCTAAGGTTTATCAATCCGTAGGAGGCGTAGGATGAAGATGGTATCTCTCAAACAACCCTGCAACCAAATAAGAAAAAGTCTCTTGTGTCCCCAACACACCCAATACAATGGTAAATTGTATAGGTGCACTAGTTCAGTGAAGAGATCGTGATACAAGTGCAATATGGATGGTAGATAAAGGTATTTGTAATCTGAAATAATAAAAACAGCAAGGTAACTAATGATAAAAGTGAGCGTAAACGGTATTGCAATGATAGGAAACAAGGCATAGGGTTCATACTTTCACTAGTGCAAGTTCTCTCAACAATAATAACATAGATAGATCATATAATAAGCCCTCAACATGCAACAAAGAGTCACTCCAAAGCAACTAATAGCGGAGAACAAAGGTAGAGATTATGGTAGGGTACGAAACCACCTAAAAGTTATTCTTTCGGATCGATCTATTAAAGAGTTCGTACTAGAATAACACCTTAAGACACAAATCAACCAAAACCCTAATGTCACCTAGATACTCCATTGTCACTTCAAGTATCCATGGGCATGATTATACGATATGCATCACACAATCTCAGATTCATCCAACCAACACAAAGTACTTCAAAGAGTGCCCCAAAGTTTCTACCGGAAAGTCAAGAAAACATGTGCCAACCCCTATGCATAGGTTCATGGGCGGAACCCGCAAGTTGGTCACCAAAACATACATCAAGTGGCACGTGATATCCCATTGTCACCAGAGATAAACACGGCAAGACATACATCAAGTGTTCTCAAAGTAAAGACTCAATCCGATAAGATAACTTCAAGAGGGAAACTCAATTCATCACTAGAGAGTAGATGGGGAGAAACAACATAAGATCCAACTATAATAGCAAAGCTCGCGATACATCAAGATCGTGCCATAGAGAGAACACGAGAGAGAGTCAAACACATAGCTACTGGTACATACCCTCAGCCCCGAGGGTGAACTACTCCCTCCTTGTCATGGAGAGCGTCGGGATGATGAAGATGGCCACCGGTGATGGGTTCCCCCTCCGGCAGGGTGCCGGAACGGGCTCCCGAGAGGTTTTTGGTGGCTACAGAGGCTTGCGGCGGCGGAACTCCCGATCTATCTTGATATTCGATGGTTTTAGGGTACGTAGAGTTATATAGGCGAAAGAAGTCGGTCGGGGGGGGGTGCTCGAGGGGTCCACGAGACAGGGGGCCGCACCCTGTAGGGGGGGCGCCCCCTATCTCCTAGGCTCCTCGAGGGTCTTCTGACTTTATCTCCAAGCCTCCAGGATGATATTCTTCCAAAAAATCACGATGCCGAAGGTTTCATTCCGTTTGGACTCCGTTTGTTATTCCTTCTCTTCGAAATACTGAAACAGGCAATAAAACAGCAATATGGGCTGGGCCTCCGGTTAGTAGGTTAGTCCCAAAAATGATATGAATGTGTAAAATAAAGCCCATAAACATCCAAAAGGGGTAATATAATTGCATGGAACAATCAAAAATTATAGATACGTTGGAGACGTATCAAGCATCCCCAAGCTTAACTCCTGCTCGTCCTCGAGTAGGTAAATGATAAAGAAGAAATTTTTGATGTGGAATACTACCTAGCATAATTCATAATGTAATTTTCTTTATTGTGGCATGAATATTCAGATCCAAATGATTCAAAATAAAAGTTCATATTGATAAAAGAAATAGTAACACTTCAAGCATACTAATCAAAGTAATCATGTCTTCTCAAAATAACATGGCAAAGAAAGTTCATCCCTACAAAATCATATAGTTAGGCTATGCTTCATTTTTGTCACACAAAGATGTTCCCTACTTCTATACCCCGATGACAAGCCAAGCAATTGCTTCATACTTAAATAATCTCAAACTTTTTCAACCTTCACGCAATACATGAGCGTGAGCCATGGATATAGCACTATGGGTGGAATAGAATATGATGATGGGGATTGTGTGGAGAAAAAAAAGGAGAAAGTCTCACATTGACGAGGATAATCAACGGGCTATGGAGATTCCCATCAATTGATGTCAACAGGAGGAGTAGGGATTGCCATGCAACGGATGCACTAGAGCTATAAATGGATGCTCAACAAAAGAAAACTAGTGGGTGTGCATCCAACTTGCTTGCTCACGAAGACCTAGGGCATTAGAGGAAGCCCATCGTTGGAATATACAAGCCAAGTTCTATAATGAAAAATTCAGTATGAAAAAGACAACTTATGAGACTCACTATTTGAAAAACAAGGTGCTACTTTGAAGCACAAGTGTGGAAAAAGAGATAGTAACATTGTCCTTTTTATTTATTTTCTTTTTTCTTTTCTTTTTCCTTTTTTTCTTTTTTTTTCTCTTTTGGGCCTTTATTTTTTTCTTTTGTCCTTTCTTCTTTTTTTCTTTTTTTTCTTTTTGGGCAATGCTATTATAATGATGATCATCACACTTCTATTGATTACAACATATGAATTACAACTCGAAACTAGAACAAGATATGACTCTATATGAATGCCTCCGGCGGTGTACCGGGATGGTGCAATGAATCAAGAGTGACATGTATGAAAATTAATGCATGGTGGCTTTGCCACAAATATGATGTCAACTACATGATCATGCAATGGCAATATGACAAAAGTAAAGTATGTCATGATGATGATGAACGGAACGGTGGAAAGTTGCATGGCAATATATCTCGGAATGGCTATGGAAATGCCATAATAGGTAGGTATGGTGGCTGTTTTCAGGAAGATATAAGGAGGTTTATGTGTGATGGAGTGTATTGTATCACGGGGTTTGGATGCACCGGCGAAGTTTGCACCAACTCTCAAGGTGAGAAAGGGCAATGCACGGTACCGAAGAGGCTAGCAATGGCGGAAAGGTAAAAGTGCGTATAATCCATGGACTCAACATTAGTCAAAAGAACTCATATACTTATTGCAAAAATTTAGAAGTCATCAAAAATCAAGTACTACACGCATGCTCCTAGGGGGATCGATTGGTAGGAAAAGACCATCGCTCGTCCCCGACCGCCACTCATAAGGATGCACAAGCCAGGTATACTTCATGTTTCAAATTTGTTACACAACTTTAACCATACGTGCATGCTACGGGATTTGCTAACTTCAACACAAGCATTCTTTAAATTCATAATCACCCAACTAGCATGACTTTAATATCACTACCTCAATATCTCAAAACAATTATCAAGTATCAAATTGATCATAGCATCCAATTCACTTCCTATGATAGTTTTTATTATAACCAACTTGGATGCCTACCATTCTAGGACCAATTTGGTAACCTTAGAGAATACCATGATTTTATAAAAGACTCTCAAAATAATATAAGTGAAGCATGAGATACTAGCAATTTCTACAAAATATAACCACCGCCGTGCTCTAAAAGATATAAGTGATGCACTAGAGCAAATGACAAACTACTCCGAAAGATATAAGTGAAGATCAATGAGTAGTCGAATAATTGTGCAACTATGTGAAGACTCTCTAACATTAAGGAATTTCAGATCTTGGTATTGTATTCAAACAGCAAACAAAACAAAATAAAATGACATTGCAAGGATAGCACAACTCATGTGAAGAAGCAAAAACTTAGGCTCAACCGATACTAACCGATAGTTGTTGAAGAAGAAAGGTGGGATGCCTACCGGGGCATCCCCAAGCTTATATGCTTGAGACTTCTTGAAATATTATCTTGGGGTGCCTTGGGCATCCCCAAGCTTGAACTTTTGTGTCTTCTTAATTCCTCTCATATCATGGTTTCTCTTTTTATCAAAAGCTTCATCCACAACAAACTCAACAAGAACTCGTGAGATAGGTTAGTATAAACCAATGCAAAACCTTATCATTTTCTACTATAACAAATCACTAACATTATTATTCAACATTGAATACTAAATGCCTCTGCATACCTAATACTCCTATTCTCAAATAGAATCATTAAACAAGCAAACATATGCAAACAATGCAACCATAACAGCAATCTGTCAAAACAGTATAGTCTGTAAAGAATGCAATATTCATCATACTTCCCTAACTCCAAAAATTATGAGGGAAAATTCCCACTGTAGTAAATTTATGATAGCTAAATATGCAAAAAGTTTCAACATTATACCATTCTCTGACTTTTCTAGGGAATTTTTGCAATAGTGATAAACTTTCTGTTTTCAAACAGCAACATGTATACTAGCAAAATAAGCATGGCAAAGGCTATCCTTGACTTCATTATTGAAACTAAAGATGCAAAACATTATTCTAAATAACAGAAAACAAATACTAACAAAATAAAATGACGCTCCAAGCAAAACACATATCATATGGTGAATAAAAATATAGCTCCAAGTAAAGTTTACTGATGGATGAAGACAAAAGAGGGGATGCCATCCGGGGCATCCCCAAGCTTAGGCTCTTGGTTGTCCTTGAATATTATCTTGGGGTGCCTTGGGCATCCCCAAGCTTAGGCTCTTACCACTCCTTATTTCATAGTTCATCGAATCTTTACCCAAAACTTGAAAACTCCACAACACAAAACTCAACAGAAAACTCGTAAGCTCCATTTGTATAAGAAAATAAAACCACCACTTAGGTACTGTAATGAACTCATTCCAAATTCATATTGGTGTAATATCTACTGTACTCCAACTTATCTATGGTTTATACCCTTTGATACTACTCATAGATTCATCAAAATAAGCAAACAACACATGGAAAACAGAATCTGTCAAAAACAGAACAGTATGTAGTAATCTGTATCAAACGTATACTTCTGGAACTCCAAAAATCCTACCAAATTAGGAAGTCCTAAGCAATTTGTGGACCAATCCAGAGCAAAATGAATCAGATCAGACGCACGTTTCTGTGAATTAGAAAAACTAATTTACTGGGCGCAAAAGTTTCTGATATTCAGCAGGATCAACACAACTATCACCGTAAGCTATCCTAAAGGTCTTACTTGGCACTTTATTGAAACAAAAGCTATAAAGCATGATTACTACAGTAGCATAATCATGTGGACACACAAAAACAGTAAGGGTAAATATTGGGTTGTCACCCAACAAGCGCTTTTCTTTAATGCCTTTCTAGCTAGGCATGATGGTGACAAAGATGCTCACATAAAAGATAAGAATTAAAACATAACGGGAGCATCATGAAGCATATGACTAGCACATTTAAGTCTAACCCACTTCCTATGCATAGGTATTTTGTGATAAAACAACTTATGGGAACAATAATCAACTAGCATAGGAAGGCAAAACAAGCATAAGTTCAAAACTTGAAGCACATAGAGAGGAAACTTGACATTATTGCAATTCCTACAAGCATATATTCCTCCCTCATAATAATTTTCAGTAACATCATGAATGAATTCAACAATATAACCAGCACATGAAGTATTATTTTAATGATCTACAAGAATAGAAAATTTACTACTCTCCTCATAAGAAAAATTCTTCTCATGAATAATTGTGGGAGCAAACTCAACAAAATAATTATCATGTGAGGCATAATCCAATTGAAAACTAATATCATGATGACAAGTTTCATGGTTATCATTATTCCTGATAGCATACAAGTCATCACAATAATCATCATAGATAGCAACTTTGTTCTCATAATCAATTGGAACCTCTTCCGAAATAGTGGAATCATCACTAAATAAAGTTGACACTCTTCCAAATCCACTTTCATGTTCATCACAATAAGATTCAACATCCTCCAAAATAGTGGGATCACTACTTCCTAAAGTTGACACTCTTCCAAACCCACTTTCATCAATATAATCATCATAAATAGGAGGCATGCTTTTATCATAATAAATATTCTCATCAAAACTTGGGGGACTAAAAATATCATATTCATCAAACATAGCATCCCCAAGCTTGTTGCTTTGCATATAATTAGCATCATGGATATTCAAGGAATTCATACTAACAACATTGCAATCATGCTCATCATACAAAGATCTAGTACCAAGCATTTTAATGCATTCTTCTTCTAGCACTTGAGCACAATTTTCCTTTCCATCAAACTCACGAAAGATATTAAAAAGGCGAAGCGTATGAGACAAACTTAACTCCATTTTTTGTAGTTTTTTTATATAAATTAAACTAGTGATAAAACAAGAAACAAAAAGATTCGATTGCAAGATCTAAAGATATACCTTCAAGCACACACCTCCCCAGCAACGGCTCCAGAAAAGAGCTTAGTTGACGGGGTGTGAGTGAGTGCCCTTTACCTAGCCTCCCCGGCAACGGCGCCAGAAAAGAGCTTGATGTCTACTACACAACCTTCTTCTTGTAGACGTTGTTGGGCCTAAGTGCACAGTTTTGTAGGACAGAGCAAATTTCCTCAAGTGGATGACCTAAGGTTTATCAATCCGTAGGAGGCATAGGATGAAGATGGTCTCTCTCAAACAACCCTGCAACCAAATAAGATAAAGTCTCTTGTGTCCCCAACACACCCAATACAATGGTAAATTGTATAGGTGCACTAGTTCAGCGAAGAGATGGTGATACAAGTGCAATATGGATTGTAGATAAAGGTATTTGTAATCTGAAATAATAAAAACAGCAAGGTAACTAATGATAAAAGTGAGCGTAAACGGTATTGCAATGATAGGAAACAAGGCATAGGGTTCATACTTTCACTAGTGCAAGTTCTCTCAACAACAATAACATAGATAGATCCTATAATAAGCCCTCAACATGCAATAAAGAGTCACTCCAAAGCCACTAATAGCGGAGAACAAACATAGAGATTATGGTAGGGTACGAAACCACCTCAAAGTTATTCTTTCGGATCGATCTATTAAAGAGTTCATACTAGAATAACACCTTAAGACACAAATCAACCAAAACCCTAATGTCACCTAGATACTCCATTGTCACTTCAAGTATCCGTGGGCATGATTATACGATATGCATCACACAATCTCAGATTCATCCAACAAACACAAAGTACTTCAAAGAGTGCCCCAAAGTTTCTACCGGAGAGTCAAGAAAACGTGTGCCAACCCCTATGCATAGGTTCATGGGCGGAACCCGCAAGTTGGTCACCAAAACATACATCAAGTGGCACGTGATATCCCGTTGTCATCACAGATAAACACGGCAAGACATACATCAAGTGTTCTCAAAGTAAAGACCCAATCTGATAAGATAGCTTCAAGAGGGAAACTCAATTCATCACTAGAGAGTAGATGGGGAGAAATATCATAAGATCCAACTATAATAGCAAAGCTTGCGATACATCAAGATCGTGCCATAGAGAGAACACGAGAGAGAGAGATCAAACACATAGTTACTAGTACATACCCTTAGCCCCGAGGGTGAACTACTCCCTCCTCATCATGGAGAGTACCGGGATGATGAAGATGGCCACCGGTGATGGGTTCCCCCTCTGGCAGGGTGCCGGAATGGGCTCCCGAGGTTTTTGGTGGCTACAGAGGCTTGCGGCGGCGGAACTCTCGGTCTATCTTGATATTCGATGGTTTTAGGGTACGTAGGGTTATATAGGCAAAAGAAGTCGGTCGGGGGGTGCTCGAGGGGTCCACGAGACAGGGGGCCGCACCCTGTAGGGGGGGGGCGCCCCTATCTCCTAGGCTCCTCGAGGGTCTTCTGACATGATCTCCGAGCCTCCAGGATGATATTCTTCCAAAAAATCACGATGCCGAAGGTTTCATTCCGTTTGGACTCCGTTTGATATTCCTTTTATTCGAAAAACTGAAACAGGCAATAAAACAACAATATGGGTTGGGCCTCCGGTTAGTAGGTTAGTCCCAAAAATGATATAAATGTGTAAAATAAAGCCCATAAACATCCAAAAGGGGTAATATAATAGCATGGAACAATGAAAAATTATAGATACGTTGGAGACGTATCATGATCCTATGCCGGAGCTTGCTTCCTAGATCCATAAATGGACCTGGCCATACCGGCTTTTTTGTCCAGGAGCTCACGTAAATCGTGTGCTGACTTGTGTGCGGCATCATTAGCCGCCCTGTCGCAGCCACGGGGTGGTTGATCCGGTGTATCGGTCGTATTATTTTTCGGCGGAATGGGCTCTATGGCCTCGTCGTCGAATTCAGGCAGCAACTTGCACTTTGGGTAGCTCGTTGTGTGGCGATCGCCACCGTAATTTTCTTCAATGTTGAGCACTTTGTTCCATCTGCAGTTGAGCGTATCCTGCGCGGCCTTAAGCCTTTGCTTCTGCTTCTTCAAACTTCTTGTTGTGGCGACAAGACTTCTATGGAGGTTCTATTGTTCCAAGTGCCTTTCCGGGATGATGTGTGCATCGTCGTCCGGACTGTTATCCTCTCCGGAGACAAGTTGATGAGTTTTACCCTCGGCATCACCGTGATCGGATAGCGGCTCCGGACTATGTTCGCCGTCCCCTGGCTCATCCTGCTCCATCGCTGGGTCCATGGGGTCGTCGTTTCCTTTGGAATCGACCAGGGTATTATTCCTTCTTGCACTTTTATCATTGTTTTTACTCTGGCAGGATTTAGAGCGGCGCCTACGTCGTCGCTTTGGTGGCTTCTCGAGGGGATTATATTCCGTTGCATCCTTCCATTCCTCGTCGTTGTTTTCTTTGGGTGTATCCACCATGTATATATCATATGATGAGGTGGTTGACCAGCGCCCCGTGGGCGGTGGTTCCTGTTCATCTCCAGCATCGTCGTCCATACCGTCGATGTCTTGGGAGTCAAAGTCAAGCATGTCGGTTAAGTCATCGATAGTGGCTATTAAGTGGGTGGTGGGTGGGGAACGAATTCCTTCGTCGTCCGCTTCCCACTCAACCGGACAGAGTTGGGCCAAGAGTCTCCTGACAGAGAGACAGATTTCAATGAACTTAGCACGTCGCCCAAGGGGGAGTGCTGAAAGATACCAGCAGAGGTAAACTCCATGATCGGCGCCCAATCAGAGTCGATGGGCACGGATGCGCGTGGTTCGGAACCTACGGCCGGAGACGAGTCCGAGGGTCCGATGACACAGATTTCTTTGGAGGTGAAGTGTGTGTTCGGCTCTAGCGCCGATGAGTATACGGCCTCCGGGTGGGGTCTATCCACCCATCCTCGGATGGCGCAATCTGCTCCGGATCTAAGGCCAGGGCAGCTGTAGGTGCGATCTCCCGAACACTTTCCGATGACAGGTCTAAGTCATGCTCGTCGTGACTGTTTGGCGCTCCTGACATGGGCCCGAATCCGTCGAAGATCAAGTCTCTGCGGATGTCGGCAGTGTAGTTTAAGTTTCCAAACCTGACCTGATGGCCAGGGGCGTAGCTGTCGATCTGCTCCAGATGGCCAAGCGAGTTGGCCCGCAGTACGAAGCTGCCGAATACCAAGATCTATCCAGGGAGGAAAACCTCACCCTGGATCGCATTGTTGCAGATAATAGAAGGATCCATCAAGCTTTATTGTGATGACACAGTGGAACTCTCAATTAAAGCACCAATGTCGGTGTCAAAACCGGCGGATCACGGGTAGGGGGTCCCGAACTGTGTGTCTAAGGCTAATGGTAACAGGAGGCGGGGGACACAATGCTTACCCAGGTTCGGGCCCTCTCGATGGAGGTAATACCCTACTTCCTGCTTGATTGATCTTGATGATATGAGTATTACAAGACTTGATCTACCATGAGATCGTAGAGGTTAAACCCTAGAAGCTAGCCTATGATTATGATTGTTGTTGTCCTACGGACTAAACCCTCCGGTTTATATAGACACCGGAGGGGGCTAGGGTTACACAGAGTCGGTTACAGAGAAAGAGATATGCATATCTGAATTGCCAAGCTTGCCTTCCACGCAAAGGAGAGTCCCACCTGGACACGGGACGAAGTCTTCAATCTTGTATCTTCATAGTCCAACAGTCCGGCCAAAGTATATAGCCCGGCTGTCCAAGGACCCCTTAGTCCAGGACTCCCTCAGTCGGCCACATGTCAGTGATAATACTCAACAGGGGATTAGAATTAATGTTATTGAAATATAGATGGGATTTAGGCCCATAAAACAATTACAGAAAAATCTCTAAAGACCCATGTAGGTTTCATGACTAGGTGGCGGGAAGTTTAGTACCACCTCGAAAGTGGAGCAAGTTTTGGACTTCTTAAAAGGGATTCTCTTCCACGTGAGGAGAGGAGCGGTTCCCGAGAGCTACAATTAATGATGGCATGCACAAACTGACTGCTAGCTACATATCCATTATGGGAAACAGTTAGCTACATAAACAAAAAAAGCATAGGAAGATGCAAGCTTTAACGGGATCACTAAGAGCAACTCTAGCAGATCCCACAAAAGTCCCCGACCCGCAAAATAACCGCCAAAATGCGGGTTGGCGTGGAAAATCCTAATAGACACCGCAAACGCGGCCGGCCTGCAAAAAATTTGAGGGGCGCGGCAAAAACTTTTCCCCAACCCGCGAATACGCGCCCCCCCCCCCCCGGCCCGTCGGTGCCCTGCAAATAGCAGGAGCGGTTGGTGGGGAGGACATTTCAGCCCGCGCTTTTCCCCACCAACCACCTTCCCTCTCCCCCTCACCCTGCCGCCCCGCCGCCGCCGCCCAAGATTCCGGCAAAAGTAGCCGGCGGGAGCACGCCGAAAGGCCGCCACACGCACGAGGTTGCCCTCCGCCCCCTCCCACTCTTACTGCGCCGGCGGGCCGGGAACTTGCGGATGTGCGGCCCTTCATCGCGGGCGGCCGGATTTGTCTTTCCCGGACGCCGGCGGCTGCACCAAGAGATGGAATGGTCGGGGAGCACCTCGCGCAGCCCCGGCAAAGGTGCATCGCTGCATGCAGGTGCGGGTTCGGCCTGTCGCCACCGCCGCCGGTTTGCTTGCATGGATTCGGCCGGCCGGCTGCAGGGCTCGGCCCTCGCGCAGAGGCTATGTGGCTTTCCGATGCCGCTCATACAGTGCGACGACTACGCGCGAACAGTGCTACGGCTGACTTCGGGCATGCCGAAGCGCCCCGGATGAGTGTTCTTCCAATGCGAAAACAACGGGGTACGTCCTATGTATGCAATGTGGTTAGAAATGCAAAGAAATGCAAATTGAGGTGCAAATTTACATTTTGCGGGCCGGGAGGGGGGGCGGGGATGGCCGCAAAGGCAGACCCCGCAAAGCCGATCCGTAAAACAGGATACGGGCAGACCCCGCAAAGCCGATCCGTAAAACAGGATACGGGTTGGCTTTGCGGGGTCTGCCTCTGCGGCTGTTCGCGCCGGCCTGCAAAACACTTCTTTCGCGAACTGCAAACGTGAAATGCGGGTCGGCGGGATGCGGGGTCTGCTAGAGATTCTCTAATGGGGTGAAGCAAGATCACTTGCCTTCCCTTTACTTGAAAACTGAGCCTTGCACTCTTTGTGACGTGATATAAAAATGGGAATTCATTACTTTTGTGTATGTATGTCAATTAACTGGACCAATTTTGGGTTTTCTTAATTGCATACTTTAGATCGATGCATGTGAGTTATTCATGCTTTTATTCATGAATATATATGAACTTGACAAGCTAGACATTTGGTTTGACAAGCTATTGTCTCTTGAAAATTCAAGTACATGTGCAAAGTTACATGATCGAGTTGCCTTCCATATAATTAATGAGCTATACAGTGGATTTGGCTTACTCATTTATACCATACGGTTACAGTCCCCTCAATAAATGGATTGGACGAGAGGAGTGTTTTTTTAGCCTAGACGAGAGTGTGGTTGTCATGAAATCTACAACATGTTAAATAATTATGTATAAACATAGAAATAAAGCATCATTATATTATGCAAACATAAATTAAGAATATTTCTATTGTGCACAGAAAATATTAGCAGGTGCATGCCATTATACAATAGTTAAAACTAAAAAGGAATGGAATAAAAGAAAATTATCTATTTTTGGTCCTTCAATAATAAGGCGAATGTAGTTTTGGTCGCACTTAACCCTAAAAACAGACAAATTTGACTTTAACTTCCATTTAGATGACGTATTCGGTTCCTTCTCTCTAGAGAAAGAGGTGTATGCATGGCCAATAAGGTCGTGGTGGGTTCGCACAGGTGGCAGCAAATAAGCATGAGAACAAACAAAAATATTCAAAAACAAGATTTCTAAGCCCTAAGAAGAAGAAAAACTGGGCCAAAACTATCTCAAACCACAAGCAAATTATTCAGAACATCAACTACATGATCCTCTTCTATGATGTTATTGAGGAATTAAGGGACCTGTCCATTGAGGAAACTAATGGCAGAAAGATTCTGATTGAGCATTTGAAACTTATTAATGAGCAGTAGAGAATATATTGGAAGCAGAGAGCCACCATCAGAAATATCAAAATGGGTGAGGCAAACACCAAGTACTTTCAAGCTAAAGCAACTATCAAGCATCGGTTTAATCATATTGCTGTGTTGAGGGATGAGGATGACCAAGAACACACAGATCACCAAGCTAAAGCTGCCATCCTATACAGAGCATTTAAGAAGAGATTAGGATCTGTTACAAAAACTGAGAACCCACTCATGCTGCAGCACCTTCTATTACACCATGATGATTTATCAGATCTGGAACTTCCCTTTTCTAAGCAAGAAATTGATGATGTCATTAAAAAGATGCCTACTGATAAAGCTCCTGGACCAGATGGGTTTAATGCAGCTTTTCTCAAAGCTTGCTGGGATATTGTGGCCCCAAATTTCTATATGCTTATTGAAGACTTCCACATGGGTACTGTAAATTTGCATAGTATCAACTACTCTTTCATTACTCTGATCCCCAAGAGAGATGATGTTGTGCTACCAAATGATTTTAGACCTATTTCCCTTCTCAACTGCACCCTGAAGATCTTAACCAAGCTATTGGCCAACAAACTGCAAAGCAAGATACTCAAGCTTATTCATCCCAACCAATATGGGTTTCTCTCTAACAGTTGCATTCAAGACTATTTAGCTTGGTCCTATGAATACATTCATCAATGCCACCAATCAAATGAATATATCATTCTTCTGAAATTGGATTTTGAATAGGCTTTTGATATGCTCAGTCATGATACTATTATTGATATTCTGAAAGCCAAAGGTTTTGGAAATAGGTGGATTAATTGGATTCAAATGATTTATGGCACTGGATTTTCTTCTGTTCTTCTCAATGGGGTTCCTGGAAAACAATTTCTTTGCAAATGTGGAGTCAGAGAAGGGGACCCTCTTTCCCCTCTCATTTTTGTGCTAGCAGCAGACATTTTGCAATCTATGATGAATGAGGCAATGCATAACTCTATGATACAACCCCCTCTGGTCCACCAATCAAGCCCTGATTTTCCTATCATTCAATATGCTGATGATACCATTTTAGTGGTCAAAGCTGAGGCCTCCCAACTGATGCATATTAAGAATATGCTACTGCATTTTGCTGCTTTCACTGGATTGAAAGTCAACTACAACAAGTCTATTATGATTCCTATCAACACCTCTGAGGAACAAATGCAATATCTGTCATCTATCTTTGGCTGCCAGATTGGAGCACTTCCCCACACCTATTTGGGTTTGCCTCTCAGCTTACACAAACCTAGAGTGGAAGATTATATGCCCCTGCTTAAGAGAGTGGAGAAACGATCGTTTGGTTGTGCTACTCTGCTTTCCACTAGAGACAAATTAACTCTCATTAAATCGGTCTTCTCCAGCCTGCCAACTTTCTTCATGTGCTCTTTAAAGATGCCAGCTTCAGTGGTTAAACAACTGAACATCTATCTGAAAAACTGTTTTTGGAGGAAATATGGATCTTTGGAGAGGGGTGCTGCACTCATAGCATGAGCCACTGCATGTCAACCTAAGGCCAATGGAGGACTAGGGATATTGGATATTGACACTCATAATCAGGCACTTCTCATGAAGCAACTACATAAATTCCTTAATAGAGTTGATACTCCTTAGATCAATATCATCCGGGAAACTTACTACTCCGCCTCCCTGCCTGGTGAGAGATTGGTGGGCTCTTTCTGGTGGAAAGCTATACTCAAGTTGCTGCCAACATACAAAAATTTTGCAGTTTGCAAGGCCCATTCTGGTGACACCACTTTTCTATGGTCTGATAACTCGTGGGATCAACCACTTCGGTCCAAATTACCTGAACTGCACTCTTATACCAAGAATGAATATGTTACCCTGAAGACTGCTATGGAAGAACCAGACCTGTCTGAACTCTTTCACACTCCCCTGTCTGAACAAGCCTTCCAGCAATATACTCTGCTAACCCAGCACCTACAACACCGACCACAATCCAATGACCCTGATGAATGGCAAGTTCTGGGAGCCCCCAAAGGATACTCCTCCATCAAGATGTATCATCATATATGTGGACCCAGCTTGGTGCACCCAATTTTCAGACAAATTTGGCATACAGGTTGCAGACTGAGGCATAAGATTTTTATTTGGTTGCTGCTTCATGACAGGATCCACACAAGGAACTTCCTCCACAAGAAATCTATGCATCTCACCAGCTACAACTGTGCACTCTGTTCAGATAACACGGAGGAGACGCTGCTTCACTTATTCTGGAATTGCCCCTTTGCTCTCCAATGTTGGGATACCATCATCCCTTCCAAGCCAAGAGGAATATCTGTCTTCGATGACTTTCAACTTGCCTTGGAGCAACTCCCTCCAGATATTGCCATAGATATTATTGTGATGGGTTGTTGGAGCATATGGTCATCAGAAATGACAAGCTTTTTCGTGCAGCAGTTCCTCATATTCAGGGTTGGAAATTCTATCTTCAAGATGGTCTATGGGCAGCACAGATAAAAGCAAAGCAAACTAAAGCGGCCAAGATTAGCTCCTGGGTTATACAGAATTTATAATTGTTCTCATGTTTCACAAAACTGGTATTGGATGATTGCTGTGATGTAATCGGTTTTGCTTGTACATAATTTATTAATATAATTTACCGTAGAAGCATTGTTCTACGGTTTCCTGGTCAAAAAAATAAGAAGAAGAAAAACTGGATACAACCAGCTATGTTATGTAAAACTATTGAAGTTCAAGATTGATCGAATATTGAAAATAGGGAAATGGAAATAACTTTTATGGGAAAGCAATTGGAAATATGGTGAGTTGTAACCATAATCTTTTAATGGTTTTTATTTTAGCATTTTTTACAATACTACTGAATATCACATATTTTGTTTTGCTGCAAATTTTGCGGTTAAAACTCTTTGTGGAGTATTTCCTCTTTAAAAGAAACAACATTTAGATTATTTTTGTGCCAACATTTCATTTCCCCTCATTTTGGTGATTTCTATCATTTTCTTGACTGTTTTTTTAACCTGGAAACAATTCATTCCAAACCTAGACCCGCACAGCCATATCGCTGGCGACCATAGCAGAGATAAAGTCTGGAGCCTGATCAATCTAGGAGAGATCAACAGCTCGTACCCTGAAGCTGTAAGCAGCTAGTTCATGGGCAGTCTTATTACAATCTCGACTACAAAAACTGAAATTAAATGACTCAAAGTTTGCATGGAACCAACTGCGTGTCTCGCGTAGAAGAACACCAACAATCGCTCGTTCGTACTCATCAGAGTGCAGCGTCTTCACCAGAACTTGGCAATCGGACTCAAGCACCAGCCTATGGATGCCCAGCTCAGCGCTCGCTTCTGTATCCTTGGCACGCGCCAGCGCCTCCACATGTAAAGGACTGGAGAGATGCTCAAGGGTGCCCCCTTTTGCTGCCAAGAAAATGCCCTGGTCATCACGAATCACACAACCCCAAGCACCCCGTCCTGACTCCTCGTAAAAAGCCGCATCAAAATTTACCTTGACTGAATCTGCTGGGGGTGGTTGCTAGACTTTCTAGACATTCACATTCCCTGGTTATACCTTGTCCTCCTCCTTGTAATTCTATAGGTGTCTCTGGATATTGTGTAAAATATCATCCGTGGTCCTCAATTTATCACCTGCATTCACCTTGTTTCTAGCATTCCACCACTCCCAAAGCAAGATGAGACTCGTGTCCCGCCTTGTGCTCTGTAATGTCCATAGATGATCAAACACTTACCTTGGGCTAGTATAGTTTAGCATAGCAAGGCCTGTGTCCTCCATATAAAGAGAGCGCCAAATCTGCCTCACTGTTTTGCATTTCAAGAAGAGATGGCTGCCGTCTTCATCAAAGCGGTTACATACCGGGCATCTCGTGTCCAGCTAAACTTTCTTTCGCTTGATGTCCATACGGAGAGGAAGGCTGTTAAGAGCAAATCGCCATAAGAAAATCTGGATCTTGCCAGGCATGTTCAAAGTCCACACTCGGTGCCATTCATCCTTTGCCTTTTTACTTGTCGTGGAGGTTCCCGCGTCGCGACACAACTTCGTATCTCGTAACCTGGCGCCCACTTGGTATGCAGATTTCACGGAGAACTTGCCCTTAGGATCAAAATGCCACGCAACATGGTCCTCCATCTCAGCTCTTATCGGTATTTTCAGAATTGCATCCACATCTGCAGCATTGAAAAGATCTTGCAGTAGCTGCTCATCCGAGCTGTCATTGACAGGATCGATCAGGTCAGAGACCCTAGTGATGATCGCGTTGCCTCTCAAGGACGTTGGATGGCGAGTATCACCTCATGGAATCCATGGGTCTTCCCAGACTTTTATATTTTCACCCGAACTAACACGCCAGATAATTCCCTCCTTTAGAAGTGCAACTCCCTTTAGGATACTACGCCATGTATATGAAATGTCGTCCTTCTCTGTGGCCTCAAGAAGCGAACAATTCGGAAAGTAGCGTGCCTTAAGTGCCTGCGCGCACAGTGTGTCCGGGGCGTCAATGAGTCTCCAGCCATGTCGAGATAGCATAGCGAGATTGAAAATATGGAGGTCTCTAAATCCCAATCCACCATCCTTCTTGGACCTCATCATCCGCTCCCAACTCACCCAATGACACTTGTTGGTCTTATCCTGCTGGCTCCACCAGTACCTCGCAATGAGCGCGCTGATCTCTTCGCATAGTTGCTTAGTGAGATTGAAGCACGACATAGCGTATGTAGGTATTGCTTGTGCTACTACCTTAATCAACACCTCTTTTTCGGCTTTCGACACCAACTTTTCCTTCCACCCTTGCATGCGTTACTAATAATTTTGATTGAGATATTCAAACTCCTTTCGCCTGCAGGCCCCAATGTGTACTGGCAGTCCCAAGTATCATTGATTAAACGACTCTGTTGCAATGCCTACCCAGCGAGGACCGCCGCTTTTGTTGCTGCCTTTGTACCTTTGCTGAACATTGTTGTGGACTTCTCCTTATTGATCATCTGCCTGGACTGCTCTTCATAAAGCGCAAGAATTGATTGGAGCTTTTCAACACCTTGAACCGTTGCTTTCATAACAATTAGAGAGTCGTCGGTGAAGAAGAGGTGGTTAATCTTCGGTGCCCCCTTACAGATCTGAACCCCTTGAATAGTACCCTCAGATTCCACATGCTGCAGCAAAGAAGAGAAGGCTTCTGCACACATAATAAATAGATATGGCGATAGAGGATCCCCTTAACGGAGCCCTCTCTGCGGAAGGATCACCTCCGATAGGCTACGGTTGTACTTCACTCAGTAGGAGACAGACCGAACAAATTTCATGATAGTGCTCTACCACTGCTCCGCAAAGCCCATCTTGATCATCATTCTTTCCAAGAAACACCATTCAACCCGGTCATAGGCCTTGCTCATGTCGAGTTTTACCACCACCAATCCTTCTCTGCCACCCTTCTTTTTGTGCATCAAATGTGTGATCTCATACGTAAGCAGAATATTGTCAGTGATCATTCTCCTTGGGACAAACGCTTATTGTGTTGGCGAGATAATTTTCGGTAGGATCTCCTTGAGCCGGTTTGCTAGTACCTTTGAGTTTAGCTTGTATAGAACGTTACAGAGGCTTATATGTCTAAACTCAGTCACTCTTTCTAGGTTCTTCACCTTCGGTATAAGCACAATCGTGTTCTCATTCCATCCCACTGGCATCGGTCCACCATTCAGCACCTCAAGAACCTCTTCTTTCACCTTTGTTCCAACAACCTCCCAGAACTTTTTATAGAAGATAGCCGGCATCCTGTCAGGTCCTGGTGCTTTCAAGTCACCAATAGAGTCCAAGGCCTCTTTAACTTCTCGCTCATTGAACTTGCATGTGACACGAGAGTTCATGTCTGGTGTGACCGACTTGGCAACATATGATAAGGCATCATCATTTGCGAGACATGCAGAAGATGTGAACAAACTTTTGTAGTGGTTAGTAATAAAATTCCCTACTTCCACTTCTACCTCCACTACTTCTCCTCCATCCTTCCTTAACTTCTTTATCGTGTTAACTTTCTTCCTCTCATTCGCCTGCGCATGGAAAAAATTTGTGTTCTTGTCACCCTTTTCCAAACAGTTCACATGAGATCTTTGGCGCCAATATAAGTTGTACTGATCCTCCAATCTGTTAAGTTTATAGCGTAGTAGATGCTCATGATTAATTTGATGTTGGTCCAGACAGGCACGCCTGCACTACTCAAGTTCTTTCCTTGCCTTTTTAATACGTCCCTTCAATTCTCCAAGGACCTCCCGGTCCCACTTTGTCAGCTCGCCACCCACCTTGTTTAAGCGCCCCTGAACCAAAACACTCCCCTCCTTGAAAGCTGCATTCCATGCCTCCTTAGCCACCCGCGCACATTCCTCCTCCAGCAGCCATTTTGCTTTGAACCTAAACACACCACCTCCCTGTTTTACTCCAACCTCCTTCCCCATACCGTTAGCCATAACCATAATTGGCCGATGATCAGAGTGACGGGGGTCCCCATTTATAACCTTGTACAGAGGGAAGACCCCCCCTCCAATAATCGCACGCCACTTCACGATCAAGGCGCTCCCTCATGTAACCTTGCACTTGGTGCCAGTTGTTGTGCCAGGTAAAGGGGTCACCTTCAAAGCCCGAATCCTCCAGACCACACACCTCCAAAGTATCTCGGAACGCATCCATACAACCTTGGTTTCGAGCTGGTCCACCCTCCTTCTCATTCACAAATAGAATTTCATTAAAGTCCTCAAGGCAAACCCATGGAAGATCTACCAGACCCTGCAAAGATCTCAATGCCTCCCAAGTCTTCCCCTTCTCTCCTGCTTTGGACTCCCCGTACATGCCCGTCAACCTCCACTGCACTCCATTGTCCTCCACCACCACTGCATCTATGTAATACTTGTCTTTCCATCTCAATCTCACATCAACCCCTCTCCGCCAAAAGAGCGCAAGCCTGCCCCGGCGCCCAACCAGATCCTTCACCACCATGTTAGGCAAACCCAGTTTCCACCTCAAATGCTCCATCTCCCTCTCACAGAGCTTTGTTTATGAGAGAAAGAGCACATCGAGATCTTCTACCTTCTTTTTTTCGAAAAAGGGGGACTCCCCGGTCTCTGCATCAGAACGATGCATACGGCCACATTTATAAATAAATAAAAAGGTTCAACAAGGTCTTAAAGTCTGAAAACAAAATAAATGCAAGCTCACAAAGAGCCCCAAGGCGAAAAAGCTACAACCGGCTGGCATAACAAAGATAGGTAAACTAATCGCCTATCCTATTACATGACCGCCATCCAAACTGGTTGAAGATATCCTGCGCTACCATCTCCCATCGGACAGATACAGTAACCAAACACTCCCTGGCCTCCGTCGGAGTGAGTAAGGGCCACATACGGATCAGCGCGGTAGCTCGGAATAAAACCTGCAAAAAATGAATAGATGTTGTTCTGTTAAAAGCCAAATCATTTCTGCAATTCCAAATTGCCCATAACAACGCACATACTCCGATGCGAATGTGTCTAGCTGTTGCGGACTCTATCCCAACAAGCCATGTTCCAAATAACATACTGACCGAATTCGGTGGAGTAATGTTAAAGGCAATTTGCACCGTGTGCCACAGAACTCTCACCAACGGGCAATCAAAGAAGAGGTGCTTGATAGTTTCGTCCCGATCACAAAACTTACACCTAGTAGATCATGTCTAGTTGCGCTTAACCAAATTGTCCTTTGTTAAAATTACTTGTTTATGTACAAACCACATAAACACTTTAATTTTCAAAGGAACTTTGACTTTCCAAACATGTTTGGAACTAGGAATAAAACTAGAGTTAATGACGTCGATATACATCGACTTGACTGTAAACTCTCCACACCTAGTGAGCTTCCAACACAACTGGTCGGGCTGATGAGTTAGCTGAACCTCCATCAGTCGACTCACCAAATGAAGCCATGCTTCCCACCGTTCACCAACAAGCACCCTCCTAAACTGAATATTAAGGGGAATGGACTGCATAATCGTTGCAACCAGGGCATCACGTCGCTAAACAATACGATACAGGGAAGGATACTGAAGCACCAACGGCATTTCACCAAGCCAAGTATCCTCCCAGAAGCGAGTAGTGTTGCCATTACCGACAATAAACTTTGTTCTATGAAAGAAGGCAGCTTTAACTCTCAGAAGCCCCTTTCAAAACGGTGAGTCAGTCGGTCTCACTATCACCTGGGACAAAGTCTTGGACTGCAAATACTTATTACGGAGAATCTGCGCCCACGTTGCCTCGGTCTCAACTGACAACTTATACAGCCACTTACTGAGGAGACATCTGTTCTTGACTTCAAAAGGTTACGAACTGCCGTGGGGTTCCCAAGCCCCCGACAGTTCCAAGCAGTAAGATTCATTGGTGCTTGCAGGGCTGTTCCGACAGCCCCACCTCGTTGCTTTTCGTTTCTGCTTCCTCTAGCTTGCTCTTCTTCAAACTCTCCGTCACCTCTCCTTCCACTTCCATATCCTCCCCTTGTCTCTTCCTTCCCACATGGACGTCCAACTTCTGTTGGTTACCCTTCGCTCCATCCCTCCTCTGCCTCTTAAACTTGCCGCCTTGCTTCTCTTCTAGATTATTATTTGGAATAATTTCGCTCGCCTCCTTTTTATCCTGACCCTCTACATGCAGCTCCTCTACTTGTGTCGCCCCACCTTCGCCACCCTTCTCAAGCATAATAGTGTCAGTTTCATCCACCTTCCCCGCCGCCGCCTCGCCATTCTTGCTATCTTTTGTCTTGCCCTCGATCTCTGTAGTAGTACTAAAGAACAACTGCTTCCTACTAGAATCATGGTTTCCTGCACCCTTCTCACCTGGTGGCACCTCCTTCAAAGGACTAGTCACCTCCTCATCTGCAGGATTCTTCTGTCCTCCATCCTTATCTGTTAATGTTGCATTCTTCCTCCATGATCCACTGTCGCTTCTAGAGTTACTCCTGTATGCCCCACTGCTTATATTCCTACCGCCCCCTCCACTTCTGCCACCCCCAAAACTCCTCCCCTTATTTTGAAAATAGCGGTATCTGTCACTACTAATTCGTGGGATAAAGGCTTTCATCCATGCCCCATATTGAGCGTCCTCCCCCTTGGCATTTTCTTGACTGTTATTTCTATATTGTCTATTTTCTGTACATAGGGCTGCTACTATGCGGCATAACCGCATAACCGCCATGTGGGTAAGACTATGAAGCATTGGCGTGCAAAAATAGGAAGAAAAAAAAAACAACCTCGGCTGTTGGATCTCTCATGATGGAGCTTCATGAGCCACATGTCACCTGTGATACACCGGTTTTGATTAACTTGTGCCAGGACCAGATAAATATGTGCAATATTAAAAGTTGGTGGTTGAACTACTCCTTCCTATCCATATTAATGATGCAAAGTTGTAGTAAATCAATTAATTTGAATTGGAGGGAGTAGTTTAGTTTTTTTGTGTAGGGAACAAAACTAAGCTCAGACAGTTGTTGAAGAACAAAAATAGACTTCACCCAACATAAGAAGGCGGCTCAGTGGAGAGCCCGAGACGAAAGAAAACGAACGAGCTAGTGGCGATTAATTAACGGTTAATCACCGCAAAAAGCTCCGCTCTTATATAGACGACACGTATGTACATACATGGTGAACAATCGGTACGGAAGTCCCAGCCAGCTGGACAGCCGCGTGTGCGTCATCACACATCAGAGCCAGTTGAGCTGTTATCCCAGTTGAGTCCTACAATTCAACCCAAAGTTGTTGTGTCACATCATGTATATGTAGCATCTTTAAAACCTAGCTTTCCTCTTGCGTCGTGCCAGCGCGCCCATCCGACGTGCCCCTTTGGGCAATTCGAAAGCTGGACACCATCAACTCTTGCGTCCGACTTGGTTAATTTTTGCGTGTGTAGTTCACCAGGCGGGTTGATGAGAGAGAAAAGGTGACGGGAGCTCGCGTCGTGTCACGTGGCGCGCGGTGCTCTAAAACGAGCTTAGTGGTTGGGACACGCACGTCATGATTAAGGCAAAAAGGCAAAAAGTCTAGCTAGCTAGCGCCTGTGATGTGTGATCATAGACACGGCCATTTGCATATATTATATCTACGCACGTGCGTGACTTTGTTTTCAAAGATCGCTGCACCATGTACGTACGGGAAGGGGACTTACATAATGACATCTTCTTGGCGGACCCGTAAACCTGCCGCAACCGTTTAAATCGAGTTGTCCGGACAGCGAAAGCCATACAACCCTGATTTGTATCGGTCCGCGGAGTGATCCTGACGAGGTTTCTGTCGTATATTAGAGATAAACGTAAACGAGGTTTGCGGGAGTCCGGGCCGATCCCATGCCTGTTTTCTGACCGTCTTGGCCCACCAAATACCCCTTCCCCTCCCGCGCACGCTCCCGCCCGGCACCAGCTGCCTGCATTCATGCTGTTGTAGAGCGTGCCGCTCAACATTGAAGACGGCTCAGGGCAGACATGACTTCTCACTGCCTCAGCCATTGAAGCGGCACGCTGGCCGAGGCGCCGCCCGCGACGCATCTCCGTGTCCATGCCTGTTCAATGCCTATTATAACTACGCACGTAGATGAATTTGTTTTAAAAGATCGCTGCACCATGTACGTACAGGAACGGGACTTGTAGCACATAATGGCATCTCCTTGGCGGATCCATAAACCTCTCGCAATTGTCCGAATCGAGTTGTCCGAACAGCGGAAGCCATCCAACCCTGACTTGTATCGGTCCGTGGAGTGATCCGGACGAGGTTTCTGCCGTAAATCGGAGATCAACGTGGTGGAGATTTGCGGGAGTCCAAACTGATCCCAAGCCCGTTTTCTGACCGTACTGGCCCACCAAATACCCCTCCCCCTCCAGCGGACGCTCCCGCCCGGCGCCAGCTGTCTGCATTCATGCCCCTATAGAGTGTGCCGCTCAACATTGAAGACGGCTCAGGGCGGATGCGACCTCTCACTGCTTTAGCCATTGAAGCGGCGCGCCAGGCGAGGGCGTCGCTCGCGATGCGTCTCCCGTGTCCACGCCTGTTCAATGCCAGAGACGCACGACTAGATGGGACGGGATGGATATCTACCGCGCCCGTTCAATGCCGCTGTCCGTCCGTCTGTGGCCACTTGTCGCCCGAGGAACACTCCGGCGTCGCGCATTGACGCACCCAGACACCTAGCCTCACCCGCTATATAAAGGCGGCCACACCCGGCAAACACCACACCAGAACACTAGCCCCACCACATCCTCCTCCATTGCACTGCATCCGCCATGATCGCCAGCGGGAAATCAATATAGGACAGTCTGTCGCTGGAGATGAAGCATGCGGTGGTTGCCCTTGCCGCCGCCTAGCATAGTCGCCGTGCCAGGCGGATCGAGGCCGGCTTGCCGGCCAGCTCACCCGAGGTCTCCGACCACAAGGACGACACCACGATGGAGACGGGCTCCAACGACTCTGCCTCGGCTCCTGCGCCTCCTGTGCACGACACTTCACCATGGAGCAGGCGTAGGCGCAGTTCAACGCTGCCATGGCGGAGGTGCAGCCTGCACCGACTGTCGGCATTCCAGCAGGCGCAGGAGGAACAATGGTACAACATGTTCCACCGGAGCAGCAGTCGCTAGCGGAGGGCCAGATCTACGGCAAGCGTGCCAGCGAGGAGACCGTGGCGGCCATGGCCGTGGCGAACCTCAACTTCGTGGCGGAGCAGCGTGCCATCTACAATGCCGTCCGTGCTCAAGTCGCCGCTTGCCAGGAAGTGGCCGTCGCGGAGGCGCAGCTTTGGGCGATCGTGGAGGAGAACAACGTCAGCTGCGCCTCCTACACACCATTCACGAACCATCAGTCGGCCCGGTGGGACGAAGACATCGTCGGCGCCACCATTTCCATCGTGGACCTCACGTCCACTAGCGACGGACAGGCCGCAGAGTCCTCTGAGGATGAGTAGGCCACGGGAGGCGGCAGTGCCTTCCATCCCTTGTGGGCCGGTCCGTCTCCCATGTTTTACTCTTTCTCGCCGGAGATCGCACCTTCACTTCATCGGTCTTATCGCCGGTGCTCATGGAGACGCGAAGGAGGACGACAAGGGCTTGAACGCCGGGCACTGCCACCGTAGGATAGCTTTAGGGGCAGGTTTTTTTTGTTCCAAATGTTCGACATGTAGTTCAATCCACCGTGTTTGTATGAAATCCGTCATGTTTATACGAAATCTGCCCGTGTTTGCATGAGTTTTATTTGGTTTGTTGAAAAATAGTTTAAAATGTATGCTGCTAGCGTTGGATGGCTGCCTCCCGCATCCATGTCCGCAGATTGATCCCCCTGTCCGTGGACGGATGCGGGAGATTTTTTACGGATTGCCGTTGGAGATGCCGTAAGGGTAGGCCACAAAGACCCCTCATATAGCTGTTTATATACGTCTGTAATGGGTTGTAAAATTCAAAATGATATACCTGTTCATGTGGGGTCAAATTGGTTGTTACAGATATTTAGATATACAATGGATGCATGGAGTTATGTGCAAAAAAATAAAAAAAATAAGGGCAAAATATTTGCTCAAAAGGTTAGTTGTTCGCCAATACTTGGTGTGCATTAAAGTTTCATTTTGCTAGACCTCTTTGAATCTGTTTACTATGTGTTCAATCCCATTGTTCATGATTATGTGGTTCCTTGTTTGTTCTTCTACTCACTTGTTCCCTTGAGAATACTCTCATCTTGAACTTAATCCATCTGCCTGGTAAGAAATATTCTGGTTTGGGGTCTTAATATGTGAATAAAAAGGTGGGCAATTGCTTTACGTATATTAAGGTGCGTGTACTTAATTAAATTTACAATTAATGGGATAAGTGAGCAAGTTTTTGTGACTGAAACTTACTGAAACATAATTTTGATTTATTCCTTTATCTTAGTTCATGAATAACATTCTTAGAAATATGATGATGTGCAATCTTATTATTGAAATAAAAATTATGCCAATAATGATATGTATGTAAAAAGTCTTGTGTGGAGTTACTAGTACTAAAACCAATTCGACTTAATGTATAGAGCAACGTGTCAAACCAGTCTCATGATGAATATTACAATGCAAATGCAGACACCAGTTCTAAAATGTATTGATTTATATTATAGAGGATAAAACAAACTTTATGTGTATGTATTATTAAAATTACTTGTATGCTTTAATGAGAATGCAATTTTATTTTCTTGGCTCAAGTTAGTTGGAAAGTATACACCCTTTCATCTGTGATATTTAAAGTAATATAATGAAAACAATGTATGGTTTTTGATTCAGTTATTTAATTATAATTTTAATTATCATGATGTAAAGCGTGAAACTAAACACATCTTAGTTTTCTTCCAATTTATTTTTTACTAGATGTCGAATTATATAAGTTGTTAATATTACAAACGTGATAAATTTTGTTCTAAAAGTTTCTTTAATGATGAACCATTGCTTCTATTTATTACCTAAGTTTTTGTTTCAGTCACATAAAGATGCTATATAGATCAAGTTATTCGTCCCGTGTTGCATCGAGATTTAATGGAGATTTAAGATAATATTTCACTGAGGCAGATGACTCAAGCCCAGAAAATGAAGATGGAAAAATTAATTTGGAGTCTAGACTAAGGCAGATCATGTTCGCGCTGCTTTGAATGGATTTACCGAATAAAAAAATTATTCTCCAAGAAATGAAAGTTGATGGGTTGCTCAACTTCCTTGAAACAAAAAAGGTAGATTTGAAGTACAATACATTTCTTTTGTTGAAGAGATGGGAAAGATAGTTCTTGAAAATATCTTAAGAAAGGAGTGAATTGGTATTCCTTCAAGACAAAGAGACATTAGTTGATGGCCATACAAGTGCTACTTCTATTGATTTCTTAAAGAGTAATATTGGTATGATTGGGAATGATTCTCATAGTTTGAAGCCAGCAGAAAAATTCTGAGCCAGAGATACAACATATCTATTGAGTGAAGCTGAGAAAGCATGCTTTAAGGCAACGTGTGTGATATTTATTATGGGTCATTTGATGATGCTTTCTTCTAAACATAATTGCATGACTGTTGATTATTGGTATCCCTTTGTAGGAGTGATTATATAGGTGAATCAATTGGTGTGGGTATGCGATGAATTTCCTTTCTTGATGCTATTAGCAGGACACATCAACAAATTCAGCAAAATAGTTATGGCATATACTTATATGGTTGTCATTTCTGTTTGCAAGTAAGTTATAAGCTGAAACTAAATTAGTATAACAAATCCCCAATGGTTGTGTAAAACTCGCAAAAAATACAACATATATATATACTACATAACTAAATATTTGGCTGTTAGTCGATGGAGTTCTGATCATTTTGATTAGTTTGGAGGAGGAGGAAGACTCGTAGGAGCCTCCAACCGAATTGCCCATGGCCCATTTATCCTCCTAACAACCCACCTAGCTGCATGTAGTCATGCTTGAAAAGTCCAGTTACACTATGATTCACAAATGACGGAAATTACGTGGAGACACAATTGTAGTCATATAATAGCAACACGATCTAGCCCTCAGTTAGGGTGACTCATGCACTTGGCTATGCTTCTCAGCTAACGTGGTGGCGGCTGGCACTGCAGAATTAGGTGGTGGGTGAAACAATGTAGCACAAACCCCAAAACAGTGAGATTACGTGCCAGCGATGACGAGGCCGGAAGAAACAACAGTAGGTGAGATTATGCTCGTACTATGGCGCAGAGAAATAGGAAGAAGAATGGACCGAGATCCATAGGTTCACTATTGATTTCTCTCCAAAAGATAGCATGGTGCTGAACAAATTATAGTTGCTTATCAATTAAATTGCACTTTTCATGACTATGATTATACATGGCATAATTACATATGAGCATCACGTGCAAACATCTATCGACCGTTATTCAACTGTATCTATAGCTAATCATCCACATAAGACTATCCAACATACATCTTAAAGTATTAAGTAACAAAACAAAGTATTGCATTAAGTGTCATGACCTCCTTCTGAGAGGGGCCCCGAATCTCTGTGCTTACTGTGTAAGTCCCTGGATCAATAGCTGACACACATAGTCGACGATGAATAACAAGAATACATCACATGTAATAGTATTACATCGCACGATCTAGTGCTTTAGAATAGACACCTGCTTAGCCCATGAGCTAGTTAACATACAATCATGCAGTGGAGATCATATTCTAGTCGTGTGGTGTCTATCCACTCACACGCAAGAGTTGAGTATAGTGTCGGCCTACTTCTTACCTTTTCTTCGATACGAGAAACCTTCAACATGATAGGTTGCACAAGGGTCAATACATTGAATGTATTGGCAAGCTTCACCAGGATTGACTTGTTGGAAAAATAATCATGCAGTTTGGTGTGGCTGGTTTTTATTTTGCACAAAATAGCATTTCCCTACCTTTATAATAGTGGTCTACTCTCATAGTTGGACATACCACATCCCACAGTAGTCCTGGACAATCGTATCACGTGGTCATCCATAAAGCATTTGAATATGTGGGCCTTTGCATCACACGGTTACCCTAAACCACTCCCAGATAACACTCCCACCATCGCGCCAGGCATATGAGTCAGTCCATACTCCCTTGGTTACACCCATTGATTTTATTAGAAGAGGTGATGAGATCAAGCTGACAATTCTCCAATGAGTTTCTCAAAAATTGTTCATAACCTGGGATACGGCTAATCATGATCAGTTTTATACACTCTACCGAGGTTTGTGTAGTATACCCGTGATTCCCGATCACACCTTCCCACTGCTAAACTTCACTTGTGAAGAAGCTAGGTAGATCAAGATGAGACCTTTGGGAAGTACTAGCTCTCTTCAAATGGTAGACCCAGTTCAGTTTTTCTACATGCAAAACTACATTTGCTGGTCATGCCCGGGAGGATTCCCACAACTTACTATTGGGGAACGTAGTAATTAAAAAAGAATCTACGATCACGCAAGATCTATCTAGGAGATGCATAGCAACGAGACGGGAGAGTGTGTCCACGTACCCTCGTAGTTGAACGTCTTCATGATCCAAGCGATCCAAGTACCAAACGTACGACACCTCCGTGTTCAGCACACGTTCAACACGATGACGTCCCTCATGCTCTTGATCCAGTTGAGGACAAGGGAGAGTTTTGTCAGCACGACGGCATGGCAATGGTGATAATGATGCTACCGGCGCAGGGCTTCGCCTAAGCACTACGACGATATGACCGAGGTGTTAAACTGTGGAGGGGGGCACCGCACACGGCTAAGAGATTGTCTGTTGTGCTTTGGGGTGCCCCCACCCCCATATATAATGGAGGGAGGGAGGAGGCTGGCGCCAGGAGGGGCGCACACCATAGGGGGAGTCCAACTAGGATTCCCAATCCTAGTTGGGAGTCCCCTTCCCTTTCCAACAGGGGGAGAGAGGGAAGGAGTAGGAGAGGGAGAAGGAAAGAGGGAGGTGCCACCCCTCCCTAGTCCAATTCGGACCTGCCATGAGGGGGGGGCGACCACCCTTCTGTCCCTCCTCTCCTTTCCACCAAGGCCCATGAAGGCCCACTAATTCCTGGAGGGGGGAGGGTTCTGGTAACCTCCTGGTACTCCAAAAAATGTCCAAACCATTCTGAAACCTTTCCGGTGTCCGAACATAAATTCCAATATATCAATCTTTATGCCTCGACCATTTCGAGACTCCTCGTCATGTCTGCGATCTCATCCGGGACTCCGAAAAAACTTCGGTCATCAAAATCACATAACTCATAATACAAATCGTCATCGAACGTTAAGCGTGCGGACCCTACGGGTTCGAGAACTATGTAGACATGATCGAGACATATCTCCGATCAATAACCAACAGCGGAACCTGGATGCTCATATTGGCCCCTACATATTCTACGAAGATCTTTATCGGTCAAACCGCACAACAACATATGTTGTTCCCTTTGTCATCGATATGTTACTTGCCCGAGATTCTATCATCGGTATCATCATACCTAGTTCAATCTCGTTCCCGGCAAGTATCTTTAATCGTTCCGTAATGCTTCATCCTACAACTAACTCATTAGTCACATTGCTTGCAAGGCTTAAAGTGATGAGCATTACCGAGTGGGCCCAGAGATACCTCTCCGAAACACAGAGTGACAAATCCTAATCTTGATCTATGCCAACCCAACAAACACCTTCGGAGACACCTATAGAGAATCTTTATAATCACCCAGTTACATTGTGATGTTTGATAGCACACAAGGTGTTCCTCCGGTATTTGGGAGTTGCATAATCTCATAGCCAGAGGAACATGTATAAGTTATGAAGAAAGCAATAGCAATAAAACTGTAACGATCATAATGCTAAGCTAATGGATGGGCCTTGTCCATAACATCATTCTCTAATGATGTGATCCCATCCATCAAATGACAACACATGTCTATGGTTAGGAAACATAACCATCTTTGATTAACGAGCTAGTCAAGTAGAGGCATACTAGGGACACTGTGTATTGTCTATGTATTCACACATGTACTAAGTTTCCGGTTAATACAATTCTAGCATGAATAATAAAAATTTATCATGATATAAGGAAATATAAATAACAACTTTATTATTGCCTCTATGGCATATTTCCTTCAGTCTCCCACTTGCACTAGAGTCAATAATCTAGATTACAAAGTAATGATTCTAACACCCATGGAGTCTTCGTGCTGATCATGTTTTGCTCGTGGAAGAGGCTTAGTTAACGGGTCTGCAACATTCAGATCCGTATGTATTTTTAAAATCTCTGTATCTCCCTCCGCGACTTGATGCCAGATGGAATTGAAGCGTCTCTTGATGTGTTTGGTTCTCTTGTGAAATCTGGATTCCTTTGCCAAGGCAATTGCTCCAGTATTGTCACAAAAGATTTTCATTGGACCTGATGCACTAGGTATTGCACCTAGATCGAATATGAACTCCTTCATCCAGACTCCTTCATTTGCTGCTTCCGAAGCAGCTATCTACTCCACTTCACACGTAGTCCATTTTGCATCATGCTTTTATATCGATATTTATTGCACTATGGGCTGTTATTACACATTATGTCACAATACTTATGCCCATTCTCTCTTATTTTACAAGGTTTACATGAAGAGGGAGAATGTCGGCAGCTAGGATTCTGGCTGGAAAAGGAGCAAATATTAGAGACCTATTCTGCACAACTCCAAAAGTCCTGAAACTCTACGAAAGTCATTTTTGGAACTAATAAAAAATAATGGGCGAAGAAAGAACCAGAGAGGGCCCACACCCTGGCCACGAGGGTGGGGGTGCGCCCTACCCCCCTGGGCGCGCCCCCTGCCTAGTGGGCCCCCTGGCAGGCCTTCGGTGACCATCTTCTGCTATATGAAGTCTTTTACCCTCGAAAAAATCATAAGCAAGCTTTCGGGACGAAACACTGCCGCCATGAGGCGGAACCTTGGCAGAACCAATCTATGGCTCCGGCGGCGCTGTTCTGCCAGGGAAACATCCCTCCGGGAGGGGGAAATCTGTTGGGGAACGTAGCAGAAATTCAAAATTTTCCTACGTGTCACCAAGATCTATCTATGAAGAAACCAGCAACGAGGGGAAGGACAGTGCATCTACATACCCTTGTAGATCGCTAAGCGGAAGCGTTCAAGAGAACGGGGTTGAAGGAGTCGTACTCGTCGTGATCCAAATCACCGGAGATCCTAGTGCCGAACGGACGGCACCTCCGCGTTCAACACACGTACAGCCCGGTGACGTCTCCCACGCCTTGATCCAGCAAGGAG
Source organism: Aegilops speltoides (assembly GCA_021437245.1). Classification (NCBI taxonomy): domain Eukaryota; kingdom Viridiplantae; phylum Streptophyta; class Magnoliopsida; order Poales; family Poaceae; genus Aegilops; species Aegilops speltoides. The sequence continues at coordinate 90,729,537 of CM038145.1, read as the reverse complement.
AGAGGGAGAGGTTGAGGAAGACTCCATCCAGCAGCAGCACAACGGCATGGTGGTGATGGAGGAGCGTGGTAGTCCAGCAGGGCTTCGCCAAGCACCGCGAGATCTGAGGAGAAGGGAGAGAGGTATGGCTGCGCCAACAAGAGAAGAAACTCATGTGTTGGGCTGCTCCTATGCCTCCAATATATATAGGGGGAGAGGGGGCTGCGCCCCCACCTAGGTTTCCACCCTAGGGGGCGGCGGCCAGCCCTAGATCCCATCTAGGGGGGCGGCCAAGGGGTGGAGAGGGGGAGGCGCACCCAGGGTGGGCCTTAGGGCCCATCTGCCATAGGGTTTGCCCCCCTTCCCCACTTCCTGCGCCTTGGGCCCCTTGTGGGGGGCGCACCAGCCCACCTGGGGCTGGTTCCCTCCCACACATGGCCCATGCAGCCCTCCGCGGTAGGTGGCCCCACTTGGTGGACCCCCGGGTCCCTCCCGGTGGTCCCGGTACGTTACCAATAAAACCCGAAACTTTTCCGGTGACCAAAACAGGACTTCCCATATATAAATCTTTACCTCCGGACCATTCCGGAACTCCTCGTGACGTCCGGGATCTCATCCGGGACTCCGAATAACATTCGGTAACCACATACAAGCTTCCTTTATAACCCTAGCATCATCGAACCTTAAGTGTGTAGACCCTACGGGTTCGGGAGACATGTAGACATGACCGAGACGTTCTCCGGTCAATAACCAATAGCGGGATCTGGATACCCATGTTGGCTCCCACATGTTCCACGATGATCTCATCGGATGAACCACGATGTCAAGGACTCAATCGATCCGTATACAATTCCCTTTGTCTAGCGGTATTTTACTTGCCCGAGATTCGATCGTCGGTATACCGATACCTTGTTCAATCTCGTTACGGCAAGTCTCTTTACTTGTTCCGCAACACATCATCCCGTGATCAACCCCTTGGTCACATTGTGCACATTATGATGATGTACTACCGAGTGGGCCCAGAGATACCTCTCCGTTTGCACGGAGTGACAAATCCCATCTCAATCCGTGTCAACCCAATGACACTTTCGAGATACCTGTTGTGCACCTTTATAGTCACCCGATTCGTTGTGACGTTTGATACACCCAAAGCACTCCTAGGGTATCCGGAGTTACACGATCTCATGGTCTAAGGAAGAGATACTTGACATTAGAAAAGCTCTAGCAAACGAACTACACGATCTTTGTGCTATGCTTAGTATTGGGTCTTGTCCATCACATCATTCTCCTAATGATGTGATCCCGTTATCAACGACATCCAATGTCCATAGTCAGAAACCATGACTATCTGTTGATCACAACGAGCTAGTCAAATAGAGGCTCACTAGGGACATATTGTGGTCTATGTATTCACACGTGTATTACGATTTCCGGATAATACGCTTATAGCATGAATAAAAGACAATTATCATGAACAAGGAAATATAATAATACTTTTATTATTGCCTCTAGGGCATATTTCCAACAGTCTCCCACTTGCACTAGAGTCAATAATCTAGTTCACATCGCCATGTGATTAACATTGACAGGTCACATCGCCATGTGACCAACATCCAAAGAGTTTACTAGTGTCATTAAACTAGTTCACATCATCATGTGATTAAGACTCAATGAGTTCTAGGGTTTGATCATGTTTTGCTTGTGAGAGAGGTTTTAGTCAACGGGTCTGCAACATTCAGATCCGTATGTACTTCACAAATCTCTAGGTCATTCTGTAAATGCTGCTTCCACGCTCCACTTGGAGCTATTCCAAATGGTTGCTCCATTATACGTATCCGGTTTGCTACTCAGAGTCACTCGGATAGGTGTTAAAGCTTGCATCAATGTAACCCTTTACGCCGAACTCTTTATCACCTCCATAATCGAGAAACATGTCCTTATTTACTTCAAGGACAATTTTGACCGCTGTCCAATGATCCATTCCTGGATCATTCTTGTACCCCTTGACAGACTCATGGCAAGGCACACTTCCGGTGCGGTACACAACATAGCATACTGTAGAGCCTATGTATAAAGCATAGGGGACGACCTTCGTCCTTTCTCTCTCTTCTGCCGTGGTCAAGCTTTAAGTCTTAACTTCATACCTTACATCTCTGGCAAGAACTCCTTCTTTGACTGATCCATCTTGAACACCTTCAAGATCATGTTAAGGTATATGCTCATTTGAAAGTACCATTAAGCGTTTTTTATCTATCCTCATAGATCTTGATGCTCAATGTTCAAGTAGCTTAATCCAGGTTTTCCATTGAAAAACAATTTTCAAATAACCCTATATGCTTTCCAGAAATTCTACATCATTTCTGATCAACAATATGTCAATAACATATACTCACCAGAAATTCTATAGTGCTCCCACTCACTTCTTTGGAGATACAAGTTTCTCATAAACTTTTGTATAAACCCAAAATCTTTGATCATCTCATCAAAACGTACATTCCAACTCCGAGATGCTTACTCCAGTCCTTAGAAGGATCGCTGGAGCCAGCATACCTTTTAGCATCCTTCGGATCGACAAAACTTTTCTGATTGTATCACATACAACCTTTCCTTATGAACACTGGTAAGGAAACTCGTTTTGACATCCATCTGCCAGATTTCATAAATGCAGCTAATGCTAACATGATTCCGATGGACTTAAGCATCGCTACAGATGAGAAAATCTCATCGTAGTCAACTCCGTGAACTTGTGAAAAACTCTTCACCACAAGTCGAGCTTCATAGACGGTGACATTACCGTCCACGTCCGTCTTCTTCTTAAAGATCCATTTATCTCAATGGCTTGCCGATCATCGGGCAAGTCCACCAAAGTCCATGCTTTGTTCTGATACATGGATCCTATCTCGGATTTCATGGCTTCTAACCATTTGTCGGAATTTGGGCCCACCATTGCTTCTCCATAGCTCGTGGGTTCATTGTTGTCCAGAACATGACCTTCAAGACAGGATTCTTGTACCACTCTTAAGCGACGCATCCTTGTCACCCTCGAGGTACAGTAGTGACTTGATCCAAAGTTTCATGATCACTATCATAAGCTTCTACTTCAATTGGTGTAGGTGCCACATGAACAACTTCCTGTGCCCTGCTACACACTAGTTGTAGTAATGGTTCAATAACCATATCAAGTCTCCACCATCCTCCCACTCAACTTTTCGAGACAAACTTTTCCTCGAGAAAGGACCCGATTCAAGAAACAATCCCTATTGCTTCGGATCTGAATTAGGAGGTATACCCAACTGTTTTGGGTGTCCTATGAAGATGCATTTTATCCGCTTTGGGTTCGAGCTTATCAACCTGAAATTTTTTTCACATAAGCGTCGCAGCCCCAAACCTTTAAGAAATGACATCTTAGGTTTCTCTAAACCATAGTTCATACAGTGTCATCTCAACGGAATTACGTGGTGCCCTATTTAAAGTGAATGTGGTTGTCTCTAATGCCTAACCCATAAACGATAGTGGTAATTCGATAAGAGACTTCATGGTACGCACCATATCCAATAGGGTGCAACTATGATGTTCAGACACACCATCAAACTATGGTGTTCCAGGCGGTATTAATTGTGAAACAATTTCCACAATGTCTTAATTGTGTGCCAAACTCATAACTCAGATACTCATCTTTATGATCATATCATAGACATTTCATCCTCTTGTCACGATGATCTTCAACTTCACTCTGAAATTACTTGAACCATTCAATAATTCAGACTTGTGTTTCATCAAGTAAATATACTCTACATCTACTCGAATCATCTCGTGAAGTAAGAACATAACGATATTCATCAGCATGCCTCAAAGACTCATTGGACTGCACACATCAAAATGTGTTACTTCCAACAAGTTGCTATCTTGTTCCATTTCTTTGAAAAACGAGGCTTTTTAGTCATCTTGCCCATGTGGTATGATTTGCATATCTCAAGTGATTCAAAATCAAGTGAGTCCAAATGATCCATCTGCATGGAGTTTCTTCATGCGTATACACCAATAGACATGGTTCGCATGTCTCAAAGTATTCAAAACGAGTGAGTCCAAAGATCCATCAACATGGAGCTTCTTCATGCGTTTTACACCAATATGACTTACATGGCAGTGCCACAAGTAAGTGGTACTATCATTACTATCTTATATCTTTTTGGCATGAAAATGTGTATCACTACGATCGAGATTCAATATAAACCATTCCTTTAGGTGCAAGACCATTGAAGGTATTATTCAAATAAATAGAGTAACCATTATTCTCCTTAAATGAATAATCGTATTGCGATAGACATAATCCAATCATGTCTATGCTCAACGCAAACACCAAATCTCGATGGTAGAGGGAGCGTGCGATGCTTGATCACATCAACCTCGGAAACACTTCCAACATATATCGTCAGCTCACCTTTAGCTAGTCTCCGTATATTCCGTAGCTTTTATTTCGAGTTACTAACACTTAGCAACCGAGCCGGTATCTAATACCCTGGTGCTACTAGGAGTACTAGTAAAGTACACATTAACATAATGTATATCCAATATACTTCTATCGACCTTGCCAGCCTTCTCATCTACCAAGTATCTAGGGTAATTCCGCTCCAGTGGTTGTTCCCCTTATTACAGAAGCACTTAGTCTCGGGTTTGGGTTCAACCTTGGGTTTCTTCACTAGAGCAGCAGCTGATTTGTCGTTTCATGAAGTATCCCTTCTTGCCCTTGCCCTTCTTGAAACTAGTGGTTTCACCAACCATCAACAATTGATGCTCCTTCTTGATTTCTACTTTCGCGTGTCAAACATCACGAATACCTCAAGGATCATCATATCTATCCCTCGATATGTTATAGCTCATCGTGAAGCTCTAGCAGCTTGGTGGCATGACTTTGGAGAAACATCACTATCTCATCTGGAAGATCAAATCCCACTCGATTCAAGTGATTGTTGCACTCAGACAATCTGAGCACAAGCTCAACGATTGAGCATTTCTACCTTAGTTTGTAGGCTAAGAAAATCGTCGGAGGTCTCATACCTCTTGACGTGGGCACGAGCCTGAAATCTCAATTTCAGCCCTCGAAACATCTCATATGTTCCGTGACGTTTCAAAAACGTCTTTGGTGCCTCAACTCTAAACCGTTCAACTGAACTATCACATAGTTATCAAAACGTGTATGTCTGATGTTCGCAACATCCACAAACGACGTTTGGGGTTCAGCACACTGAGCGGTGCATTAAGGACATAAGCTTTCTACTGTCCGCATAATCGCTACTGTCAACTTTCAACTATATTTTCTCTAGGAACATATCTAAACAGTGGAACTAAAACGCGAGCATACGACATAATTTGCAAATATCTTTTGACTATGTTCAGGATAATTAAGTTCATCTTATGAACTCCCACTCAGATAGACATCCCTTTGGTCATCTAAGTGATTACATGATCCAAGTCAACTAGGCCATGTCCGATCATCACGTGAGACGGACTAGTCATCATCGGTGAACATCTTCATGTTGATCGTATCTACTATACGACTCATGCTCGACCTTTCGGTCTCCGTGTTCCGAGGCCATGTCTGTACATGCTAGGCTCGTCAAGTTAACCCTAAGTGTTTTCGCTGTGTAAAACTGTCTTACACCCGTTGTATGTGAACGTAAGAATCCATCACACCCGATCATCACGTGGTGCTTAGAAGCGACGAACTGTAGCAATGGTGCACAGTTAGGGGAGAACACTTCTTGAAATTTTGTAAGGGATCATCTTATTTACTACCGTCGTCCTAAGTAAACAAGATGCATAAACATAATAAACATCTCATGCAATTATATATTTGTGACATGATATGGCCAATATCATATAGCTCCATTGATCTTCATCTTCGGGGCTCCATGATCATCTTGTCACCGGCATGACACCATGATCTCCATCATCATGATCTCCATCATCGTGTCTTCATGAAGTTGTCTCGCCAACTATTACTTCTACTACTATGGCTACCGGTTAGCAATAAAGTAAAGTAATTACATGGCGTTGTTCAATGACACGCAGGTCATACAATAAATTAAGACAACTCCTATGGCTCCTGCGGTTGTCATACTCATCGACATGCAAGTCGTGAATCCTATTACAAGAACATGATCAATCTCATACATCACATATCATTCATCACATTCTTCTTGGCCATATCACATCACATAGCATACCCCGCAAAAACAAGTTAGGCGTCCTCTAATTGTTGTTTGCATGTTTTACGTGGCTGCTATGGGTTTCTAGCAAGAACGTTTCTTACCTCATAAAACCACAATGTGATATGCCAATTGCTATTTACCCTTCATAAGGACCCTTTTCATCGAATCCGTTCCGACTAAAGTGGGAGAGATCGGCACCGCTAGCCACCTTATGCACCAAGTGCATGTCAATCGGTGGAACCTGTCTCACGTGGAAGAGTACGTAAGGTCGGTCCGGCCGCTTCATCCCACAATACCGTCGAAACAAGATTGGACTAGTAACGGTAAGCATATTGAACAACATCAACACCCACAACTACTTTGTGTTCTACTCGTGCAAAGAATCTACGCAATAGACCTAGCTCTGATACCACTGTTGGGGAACCTAGCAGAAATTCAAAATTTTCCTACGTGCCACCAAGATCTATCTATGGAGAAACTAGCAACGAGGGGAAGGAGAGTGCATCTACATACCCTTGTAGATCGCTAAGCGGAAGCGTTCAAGAGAACGGGGTTGAAGGAGTCGTACTCGTCGTGATCCAAATCACCGGAGATCCTAGTGCCGAACGGACGGCACCTCCGCGTTCAACACATGTACAGCTCGATGACGTCTCCCACGCCTTGATCCAGCAAGGAGAGAGGGAGAGGTTGAGGAAGACTCCATCCAGCAGCAGCACAACGGCGTGGTGGTGATGGAGGAGCGTGGTAGTCCAGCAGGGCTTCGCAAAGCACCGCGAGATCTGAGGAGAAGGGAGAGAGGTATGGCTGCGCCAACAGGAGAAGAAACTCATGTGTTGGGCTGCTCCTATGCCTCCAATATATATAGGGGGAGAGGGGGCTGCGCCCCCACCTAGGTTTCCACCCTAGGGGGCGGCGGCCAGCCCTAGATCCCATCTAGCACTACTAGGAAAAGGCCTATAGATAGGATTGACTCTAATGGCGCACCGTGGGTGCAGTGCGCCACTACTATATACTAATGGCGCACCTGTTACTCATACGCCATTAGAGTGGAAGACTCTAATGGCGCACGGCCGAAGGAGTGCGCCATTAGTATGAATTTCTTTTTTTTTCCATTTTCCCATACATTCTAATGGCGCATGACACCTACAATGCGCCATTACTATATACAACTTCTAATGGCGCACCATGTTGGTAGTGCGCCATTACACTAAATTTTGTTTTATTCTTTTTTTTGCCAAACTTCTAATGGCGCGCTCTCTGATCGCCATTAGTAACGAGGGTTTCTAATGGCGCATGAGGACAGGGTGCGCCATTAGTAACCTGGGACCAACAAGATATTTTGGACAGCCCACACCTACCCACTCACTTTCCCCACTTCATTCCATCCACCTCCTCATCCAAGATTTGACCATCTCCTCCTCCTCACCTCATTTCCACCATAGATTCAACAAAATTAAGTGGTGAAATTACCTAGTTTTGATAGGTAAGTAAGGAAAGCTATCTTCATGATATAGATCTACTTTTTTCCTCCCTAGCTCGCTCCAACAACGTGCACATGCACTTTTGTGGCCTAGCTAGATCTATGTATGTTTGTGGTGTTGCAAGTGTTTGTGGTGTTGCATATATGTTTGTGTTTGAAGGTACCGGTATTTGAAATATGCGATAGTTGCCAATATTTTGCGGAATGTTTTGATTCATTTCCGTTTCAAGCAGAGTTTTGGCACTATGCATTCTTTTTGTCCTATTTTTAGGAAGGTCATGCCAAATTTTTTGTTGGTTCTAACATATCGTTTTGCTCTACCCATGACGACCATGGTCCGCATGATGACCGAAGGCATCGTGAATAGGTTTTGAGCTCATGAAGGCCGAGATGCTTCAAAAGAACGAGACGGAGATAAGATGTCCATGTCGAAGATGCAAGTTGAAGAGCCTTATTGCGGACCCGGATTCGGGCAGGTGGGGACCACCGCTCTTGCGTGGTTTCATGGATGGCTATCGGTGGCAAGGTGATGAAGATGACTATCAAGTCGTCCATGGCGGGGCCGGGCAAGAAATGAGGAAGGGCAACAAGACAAGTACCACCGTGGCGGGGCGGGCGAGAAGACGAAGAATCTCCGTGACATGATCACGGCGGTGATGTTGTACCGATCATCATGTAGAAGATGTCGTACATGATGATGAGGAAGATCAAGGCGAAGGGCATGATCATGAAGATGAAGATGCCGAGCGCAGCGGCGATGGAGGCTGGGTGCAGGACCCTCATATTCAAGAGCTGCTTCTCAAGCGGACGGATAACGCAAGAGCTGCCGCCCGAGAGAAAGCCAAGCTGGATCAACTGGAGATAGACGCGGTTACTCCGTTGTATGAAGGATGCAGGCCCGAGGATACCCGCCTGAAAGTAACGCTCATGGCTCTGGAGATGAAGGTAAAACACAAAATGACCGACGCATGCTTCGACGAGAACATGTCATTCTGGCACGAACGTCTTCCCAAGGGGAACAAGTGCCCGACCAGTTTCGAGGAGGCGAAGAAAATCGTGTGTCCTCTGGATTTACCGCACGTGAAATACCATGTGTGCATGAACAATTGCATCATTTATCGGGACGAGCACGCGGAGTCTACCATATGTCCGGTGTGCGGCGTCACTCGATACAAGAAGAGGAAGAAAGCTCCTCGAAAATCGGTGTGGTACTTTCCGATCACTCCTCGTCTGCAGCGGTATTTCGCGGACCCTAAGGTAGCAAAGCTCCTGCGTTGGCACGCGGATAGGGAGGAGAAGAAGCGATAAGATGACGCAAATGATCCGGAGATAGATAAAAAGACAAGATGCTGAGTCACCCTAAGGATGCGAGCGATGGCAGCGTTGAACTTCAAGACCCAGAATTTGGGAAGGATCCAAGGAACATCGTCTTTGGGCGCGAGCACCGATGGAGTCAATCCGTTTGGCAGCGAGAAGCACACATAGCACCTGGCCTGTGTTTGTGTGGATGTACAACCTTCCCCTGGTTGTGCATGAAGAGGAAGTACATTCACATGAGTATGCTAATTGAAGGGCGAAACAACCAGGAACGACATCAATCAGATCCGGGGCTCTTTGAAGGAGGAGCTAGACACGCTGTGGAAAACGCCGCCAATCGTGGGGCGCCGCAGAGAAAGAATATTTCCCTATGAGAGCCGCACTTCTCACGACGGTGCACGACTATCTCGGTTACGGATATCTCGCGGGGCAGGTAGTCCACGGATTTTCTGGATGCGTAAGGTGTATGGATGACACAACGTATCGCCAGCTAGATAGAGATCCCGGGTCTTCGAAAACCGTGTTCATGGGACATCGAAGGTGGCTTCGCGACGATGACCCGTGGAGGAAACGCAAGGATCTGTTCGATGGTGAAACCGAACCCCGAAAACGCCCGTGTACGAGGAGCGGCGAGGAAATAGACAAGCTGTTGAAAAATTGGAAAGACTGCCCACTGCCGGGAAAGATGCGAAAGGCGCCAGAGCCGCTGCTGAAGGTATGGAAAACGAGGTCTGTTTTCTGGGACTTGCCGTACTGGAAGATCCACCGTGTGCCTCACAGCCTTGATGTCATGCATATCACGAAGAACGTGTGCGAGAGTCTGCTTGGTACCCTGCTCAACATGCCAGAGAGGACCAAAGATGGGCGAAAGCAAGGCGGACTTGAAATCAATGGGCATCGGCAGGGAGCTTCACGCTAATGATGATGATGATGATGATGATGATGATGATGAGGCGAAGCAGACACGGAAAGTCGTCGCAAAGGCAAAAGGCCAAGAAGACCGGAAATGACTACCCTCCCGCGTGCTTCACTCTAAGTCGAGGAGAGATCGAGCAATTTTCACCTGCCTCCTAGGAGTAAAACTTCCTTCTGATTCTGCTGGGAAGATAAGCGAGATACCTAGACCCAGTGAAGCGAAGTTCAGCGGGATGAAGTCTCACGACCGTCACGTCTTGATGACGCAGAATACTTCCAGCTTGCAATCCGTGGGATCATGGGCGCGCCGCGTCCGTGAAACGCTATTTGGCTGTGTGCAACTTTTTCGACGTCATCTCGGAAGTCGATTGGCGTGAGGCAACTCGAAGGCTACAGGAAGAGATCGTGGTGATACTATGCGAGCTTGAGATGTACTTCCCGCCCGCATTCTTCGACGTTATGGTGCATCTGCTGGTCCATATAGTGGAGGATATCATCCAACTCGGGCCGACGTTCCTGCACAGCATGATGCCGTTCGAAAGGATGAATGGTGTCATCAAAGGATACGTTCGCAACATGTCACGTCCAGAGGGAAGCATAGCCAGGGACTCGCCGACTTTGAAAGAGCAAACCTAGTCGCGCTACAACACATAGACGTGGTCGATCCTTGGGTGGTAGAGCACAAAACCTTTATTAAGAAGACGTACAATGACCGAGGCCAACAGAGGACGGACGGAGATATACTCAAAGAGCACAACTCATGTTTCACGCGTTGGTTCAAGCAGAAGCTTCTGTCGTACCCTTTACATGAGGATTCTTCCGCGGAAGAACAACTACTATTCGCCTTGTCACAGGGCGCCGAGCACAACCTGATGACCTATGAGGCGTACGATATCAACGACTACACATTCTACACCGAGGACAAGGACATGAAGAGCGATGGTTATCAGAACTCCGGGGTAACGATGGAATCCTACACCGGTAACGACAAGGACAGATACTACGGAAGGATCGAGGAGATCTGGGAGCTGAGCTACGTTGGAGAGAAGGTCCCGATGTTCCGTGTCAGATGGGCCAAAAACGTCATAAAAGAAGACCGGTATTTCACCACCATGGTTATACCCGGCCAAATCAAGACCATGGCGCAAGCGTCACCGCAAAAATGAGCCATGGGTACTGGCTTCCCAAGTGGACCAATGCTTCTTCATTACCGACCGCCAAAGCCCGGTCGTGTTGTCGTGAGGAGAGGCAAAAGGAAGATCATCGGAATGGATGGAGTAGCCAATGAGCAAGACTTGACAAATCTGGCGACCGAAGATCGAACATGACGACGACGATGAAGTAGCAGCACACACCACAAGAAGAAGCGGGACCACCCTACCTAAAGGCGTCCGTTCCACGTAAGAACTCCGTTTGCGAAAAAGAAGGGCAAGAAGATTGTGAACAGATAGCTAGCTAAGACCGATTGTATTTAAATCGTAGTCTTCATTTCTCGATTGTATTTCATGGGCACTTTTTGATATCATGAATATTTTTAAATTTCATGGGCACTTTTTGAATTCATGAGGACACTTGATCTCGATTCCCCCTCCATCTCGATCTCGATCTCCCTCCATCTCGATCGCACCCGCACCCTCCCCCGCTAGCTCCACCCATCGCAACCCTCCCCCGCTCCACCGCCGGAGCACTTTTTAAATTTTTTTATGATTTAAACACCAATAAATATAAAAAACAGCATTTAAAATGCATAAAAAATATTACTGTTATGATTTAAACAAGTTTGAACATATTTAAACACAAATAAATATAAAAAACAGCATTTAAAATGCATAAAAAATATTGGGGATCCTGGGAATCGAACCCAGGACCTCCTGGTGTGTGTGCTGCATGCTGACCAGTCGGGCTAGTGGGTGGGTTCGGTTGAAGAAAGGGTTGGGCTGTAGATATGGCTACCGTAGATAAAAACAACATTCTAATGGCGCACCTCGTGGTGGTGCGCCATTAGAACTGATGTTACTTATGGCGACGCAGGCGTATGGTGCGCCATTAGAAACCATCCTCACCTATTTCCTCTGGCCTCTCTCCCTCGGCCTCTCTCCTCTCCCTCGCCAGATCCCCCTCCAGCCTCTCGCCCGTCGCCCCGCGCCGCCCAGCCGCCGTCGCCCGCCCAGCGCCCGCCGCCGCCCCCCAGCCCGGCCAGCCAGCCGTCCCTCCTCCGCTGCGCCCGCGCCCGCCGCCCCCCCCTCCGCTCGCGCCCAGCGCCACCCAGCCGCCGCCCGCGCGCCGTCCTCAGGGTAACTAACGCCGCTCGCCATCCTCCGTCCTCCGGATCTATCTCTTCTTCCTGCTTGCTTTCTTCCCGTAGGATATGTATGTGTGTGATGCGCCATGGCTCCTGGTGAAGTTCTGTGATGTGATGCTCTGTTTTGGGGTCAGTCAGTAGTACTCCATCTGCGCCGATAGTTTTTGGGCAGTGTGATGCTCAGTTTAGTGCGTCCTCAGATTTTGCTCGGTGTGCCAATTGCATAGTGCCATAGAAATTGCACAATCTGATTTTGACATGTGCAGTATACCCATGTTTAGTGTAATTTGGCATCACCGTTGATTTGTAGAGTTAACCGTTGATTCATGGAGGTAATGTGTTGGTCGATGCTGTTGAATGCTTCAGTAGCTTGTCATCGCATTTTGCTGTCCATGGCAAAGCCTACATGCCTTATTATTAGATTGCAACTGTAGTATCCCCGACAGTCTATGAATTGTTAACATGGATTAGAACTATTGATGTGTGCACGGCAAGTGTTTAGCAATTCCTCCTTGCATGTATGTCTGCTCTTCCTATTTGTTATCTCACTGAAATTAATAAACTGAAATTAATATGTAGATTTACCCTAATTTCTTACCATGGAACAAAACAACTTTATTTATCCTTGAACTCTTTGTGCAGATTTACATTGTTATAATTTAAACTTGCCTATCACACTTGTCGCTGTATTGATCAACTAAAAACACAAATATTTGTAGTTTTTGCCTGTCATAATGCAACTAAGCATACTAGTCTCAACTAAGCATACTAGTTTTTGTAGTGAGACAAGAAGATAGTGAGACGATGAGAAGGAAACTTCCAGATTATGTAGAAAGAAAATACTTGGTTTGACAGCAAGTACCATGACATGAATCAAAAAACATATCTGATGGGAAAAATAAAATGGCGAAACACAGGAGGTTCTGGTTTGTTTATATCTCCACCAGTTTGGGTTGGTGAATGTGGATGATTTTTTATCCTGTGAACTCATTGTACTGCTACAAGAATTTGGTATCATCATGGTGTAATTTTGTTAACATTCGGTTTTGTTAGATAGTGGCTACACTAATCTAGAGTGATACAATTTTCCTTCCCATTTGGTATCATCATGTTCAGTGTATCTGAGTTATAACATCATGTGGAATTTTTCTTGAGAGGCTCTTGTCAAAAACTTCAATACCACTACCATGACTTAATGTTTACAATAGCTGTTTTCTTTGTGTCCAATAGTTAGCGTATATTTTTCTTGAGAGGCTCTTGTCAAAAACTTTAGCTCTTGTCTTGCAAAGATGATGATCATCTTGCTAGTTTGTTGGGTTTTGTCTCCGACCATTGTGTCGTGATGAATTTGCAGTACCCGAGAGGCCCTTGAGTTTGCGGAATGTCGATTAACTTCCGTTCGGCAAATTGGTATTTCCATATGTCCTATTTTCAGCAAAGGTCATGCTGAAATTTTCCGTGAATTTTAGCATGACTTTGCTAAAAATAGGACATATGGGGTACTTATGACTAATGCATGGTCCGGCTATCTTAGTACTTAGTTAAGTAGGATCAACTGCCTGCCATTCTTGCTGCATTAAATCATAGGTGGCAATAGAGCCAAGTGATTAGGCCCAACTTAGAATTATCCTTAGCATCGATAAACCCTAGATGATAAACCCAACATAGGTGGCAATAGCTAGAGCCAAGTGATTAGGCCCAACCTGGGTGCCTCGGCATCGATAAACCCTAAATGATGAAAACTTAACTTGGCTGCCTCGGATGCCTCGGTGTCGATGAGAACCTAAATGATGAAAGCTTAGGCTTTTAGGGTGCCTCGGTGTCGACAAACCCTAAATCATGAGACCATGATCTTGTTCCTTGACAATAACCATATTTTTGACCAAACTTTTTTCCTAATTAGAGAGAAACATGGCCCACAACGATGAGGCCGTGGTTGAGCTGACAAGCAATTCAGGAGCTGTCCCAAGAGATGGAGGAACAACCTCACCGCTATGATGACACCGCGGAAGACACCGATCCTGATTACACAACCCCTAGTGGCGTCGGGGATGACACCACTGATGGTGCCGCCGAGGATGCCACCACTGATGATGGTGGCGCACACACAGATGGCAGCCAACAGAAGAAGCAAAGGAAGGACCGGCGCCCGAATGCGCTCCGCACCGTCAAGGAGGAATTCACTCAAGTGGACTCCGACGGAATCCAACGGAGCCCAAACATATAGTCAAAGGTGCGCGGTTCAGCTCGGTGCATTCTCCGAACACCGTCTCGATCAACACCGAGAACCTTAGGCATAAGGACCGAGGGAATTTGCGCAGCCTCCTCTTCCGGTTGCACGAGCGATACAAGTTCCCGACGAATTTGAAAACACACGCCTCTCGGGGAATAGAGTGAACAATGCTGCCCTCACGAAGATGAGCACGGCCTGTCTACTTGGAGAAGCACGGTGAAGAGAATGATTGATAAAGGTGATAGTTATGACAAGATCAAGGCGAAATATCATTTGATGAGCGAAGAAGAGTACAACGAGTTCAAGATCAAGTGCGAGCCCCGCAAGCTCGAATCAAGTCGATGGGGAAAGAAATGCGGAGTTGAACTTAGGGAACACAAACTCGGTCCCGGCGGTTATAGAGTGGCGGAGCCTATATGGGACAAGGAGGGCGCGGGCGTGCCGAGCAAACCTACCGCCCGCTTCGAGAAATACAGCGGTGACAAGCGGACCAGGGAACTATGTCGGGGCCGGTACAAGGAGGACCCAATAACAAAGGAGCTTACCACGGATCCGAAGACCAGGCGCTTGAGCTTGTTCTCGTAAGGAATACACCCAGCGTAATTAGCTCCATATGGCTGCACTCTAATTAATCACCAATATTTCTAAATGGCTCATGTTCCTTTCGCAGGACAATGAAAGCGATGGCGGGGGTCGTCTAAGAGCTCCCTTCGACACCCCTTTAAATAGGGCGTTGAGCGTAATGAAAAAGAAGGATAAGCTCGATAAGCCGGCGTCGGTGGTCGTGTGGCCGGCAAAGGCTTGTCCACAAAATGGGGGTCATACTATACCGCTGGTGTGCGGAAGGAGAAAAAGGCCAGCTCGGAAAGCCAGACGCGCGAGGTTGAAGCACTCAAGGCACAAGTGGCGCGGATTCGGAGCTTGTCCAAGAGCAAGTGGAACAACAGCTGGAAACGGCTAGAAGCCATGGTGCCTACGTTGATTCATGGGCTGACGACGTGGATTGCGGGCGGCCAAAAGGGTCCTCCCCCGGTTCCCAGCTTCATGGCCAGCAACTCGCACAGCGCGGCGGCGGCACCATTGGTGTCTTCGGCGGCGGCGACATTGGTGTCTCCGGCGGCGGCGCCATTGGTGTCTCCGGCGGCGGCGCCATTGGTGTCTCCGGCGGGGCGGTATTCGTGTCTCCGGCACCGCACGGTATTGGAGCTTAATGCACCGGGTGTCGCCGGCGGCACCTCGCCAAAGAAGCGCCCCCTCCGTCGATTACCGCCCGCCGTTGGCGGTGCCTCGACATTAGCCGAGCTTGACGGCATCACGGTAACTAAGCCTCTCGGCCGATGACTTCATCTCCTTGCCTTTGATCGGCATCCTCGACGCCCTACACATGTTTTCGCGAGGCACCGCCGACGTTCCTTGCACTCTTCGCGCCGTGGGCGCCGAGTTGGTCGATGTCGCCAAGGGCAAAATCGTTCAACCGGCAACCCCATGTTCCACGGTAATCCGATGCCACCCACAATGTATAGGGTTGAAGTGGTCCGGTGCTGCCAGCTGCGACGAGTTGTTACCTCGATTCGACCACTGGGGCGGCGAAGAAGATGAGATGACCCTCCGCTTTGCATAAGCTGGCCCTGCTATGGCGAAGAGCGGATTCGTTTGGGGCGGGGACACCACCCCACGAACAAGACCGCCCGATCGTGCGGCGCCAAGCCATGGCAAGAACGCAGCAACGCTACGGACCTGCGGACATCCCTATGGCACAGATCCGGACAGCCCTATGGCACAGATCCGGACAGCGGCGACAACGACGACGGTACATTTACCAAAGTTGACAAGTACTTTGCTAAACATGGATGCGCCGACGATTTCTGCGGGCCTCTTTCTCAGAACCCAGCCAAGACCACCGTGATCTAGCTGGTGCGGCGGAGAAATCCAATTGCAACAAGCGTCGTCGGCGTTCAGTTCTCGAGACACGCCTCAGCTCCCGTCTTCACCGAGCCTCGAGATAGCTGAGGCGCGAATATTATCAGCCCCAACACGCTGAAGAAGGCGGTGCGTGAGCGAACTTCGGTCCCATTACAGAGATCAAGAAGAAGGGCGGAAGCGAAAAGACTAACAAGGGCGCCGGTGCGAGCCAGCCGGCACCGAAGTTCGATCCGTGCTCGGGGCGGGCCACCTTCACCTAAGGATATCTCGAGGAGGTGCATGTGGCGGGTAGGGCGATGCTACCGCCAAATATGCTGAATCTGCAACCGGTGCTATCGGAGTCTGCATGACGATGTTCTGATTTTGGAGAAGCGGCGTCTCGAGAGAAGGATGTGGCATACCGGTTTTCGTGGCCAAGGTGCCGAGAGCAAGGGCTTTGTGGATGGCGACATCGGGGTATGATCGTCCTGCGGTTTGATGACATCTTTGCTATGTTTAACCTTCATCCGTTGCACTACACCTTCGTTCGGCTGTTTTATTTGAGCATGCGGATCGGATCATTAGAGACAATACCGGACATCGTGATAGTCGACCCCTTCTACATGCGTGCCAAGCACTTGAGCAGCGCTGGGACCGCCAAGTTGCGAGTTCACACCTCGAAGGCGTCATTCGCAAACGCAGATAAGGATAACTTCCTTGTGCCTTACTTTCCGAGTAAGCCATCCCTTAACCGCCTCAGAACATATGATTTCTTAGATTTCGATCGTTCTTTTTTTCTAACATTCCGTGTTACGTGCGGTGACACATTGCACACTCATCCTCTTAAGCCTGAAATATTCCATGGCCACGTATTTCGACCCAACCGTAACTCCATGATAGACTACACAAATGTGAAGAAAGTTCTTGATGATGTTCTCCCGGCCACGCCTAACTGGAGGCACCTTCACCGAGCCAGTTAAATAAATCACGGCAAGCACATCTTCTCACACAATCTGAAGTTCTGCTGCGTCAAGCAGCCGCTGGCGATCGAAGGATGCCTACTCGCCCTCCATCACATGCGGGCGATCGTAAGGACCATCATCACCTTCGCTACCGGATAATCTCAAAGATTGGGCGCGAGCTTGTCGGCAGTCCAGACGCGACCTCGGACAAGAATTCTTCGCATCCGATCGGAGTTTGCGGACATCATCCATCAAGATGTCCTTCATACGTCGGGCAGTTCTTCCTCGAAATCAACCGTCCAACAAAGTGAGATAGATGGAATGCTACAAATGCGGGGTGACAACGATCATGATTTCATGACCATCGCGACGAGACGGCGGCTTCATCCACGCTCTGTCCGATGAGTCGAGTCGAAAGTAGTGATGTGTAGTTCGAAACATTGATTGGTTCATGTTGTAATTAAACTTTTAATGAATTCGTATGTCTCTTTGGTTTGGACGGTTGTTCAACTTAGATGTAATCGATGCTATTTTATTAGTAGGACCATGAATCGTGCTATTAATGTCTTGCTTTTCTCTTCCGATCCTTTTGTTGCATACTTACACATTGCTTATGTATTGTCATTGTTTGGCTTGTGCATAGAGATGCCGTCGTATGTCGTGTACAAGGGTAAGGTTCCCGAGTCTCGATGGTCGGGAGGAGTGTCGGAGACAGGTTCACCGTTCAGCGGTAATAGTTACAAAGGTACACCACTAGGGCGGAGGCGAATCTAGATCGCCCGCTATCTAGCGGGAGAGAGGAGGGCGTTGGAGGAACCGGATGAAGACCAGGTTTGATCGCGATGATGCTCATCGTGATGACCATAACTCTCTTCTATGTGATGGTAGTTTAGATGATCGATATCGACTTGTAATGTGAAGGCAAACTCGATACTCGCGGTCTTGAGACTTGTAATGTTTTATCTTTGTCCGGTCTTTTGAATCCGGAGACTAATATGATGAATTGTATTCGGAGACTAATCTTCTATTGTATTTGATGAATTTGATGTTCTTTGTGTGCTGCTGTCTATATTCTATGCAATAATATATTTTGTAATCTGTGCAAAAATCAGAAAAGCAAAAAAAAATAAAACCTAATATTCATACTAATGGCGCACTACGAAGACACTAATGGCGCCTTGTGATCATCAAACTAATGGCGCATGTACTTTTAATGCGCCATTAGAATGCCATAACACATTTGTTCATATGGCCCCGGGAGGCATTCTAATGGCGCCTTGTGAGCGATACTAATGGCGCACCTCGAAGGCGCCATTAGAATACAAGATTCTAATGGCGCACATGTGGTGCGCCATTAGAAAAAATCTAATGGCGTGATGCGAGTGGCGCACCAGCCATGCGCCATTAGAAGGCAAAACAGGTGCGCCACTAGCATGCCTTTTCCTAGGGGGGCGGCCAAGGGGTGGAGAGGGGGGAGGCGCACCCAGGGTGGGCCTTAGGGCCCATCTGCCCTAGGGTTTGCCCCCCTTCCCCACTTCCTGCGCCTTGGGCCCCTTGTGGGGGGCGCACCAGCCCACCTGGGGCTGTTTCCCTCCCACACATGGCCCATGCAGCCCTCCGGGGTAGGTGGCCCCACTTGGTGGACCCCCGGGTCCCTCCCGGTGGTCCCGGTACGTTACCGATAAAACCCGAAACTTTTCCGGTGACGAAAACAGGACTTCCCATATATAAATCTTTACCCGGGACTCCGAATAACATTCGGTAACCACATACAAGCTTCCTTTATAACCCTAGCGTCATCGAACCTTAAGTGTGTAGACCCTACGGGTTCGGGAGACATGTAGACATGACCGAGACGTTCTCCGGTCAATAACCAACAGCGGGATCTGGATACCCATGTTGGCTCCCACATGTTCCACGATGATCTCATCGGATGAACCACGATGTCAAGGACTCAATCGATCCCGTATACAATTCCCTTTGTCTAGCGGTATTTTACTTGCCCGAGATTCGATCGTCGGTATACCGATACCTTGTTCAATCTCGTTACCGGCAAGTCTCTTTACTCGTTCCGCAACACATCATCCCGTGATCAACCCCTTGGTCGTATTGTGCACATTATGATGATGTACTACGGAGTGGGCCCAGAGATACCTCTCCGTTTTGCACGGAGTGACAAATCCCAGTCTCGATCCGTGTCAACCCAACAGACACTTTCGGAGATACCTGTAGTGCACCTTTATAGTCACCCAGTTACGTTGTAATGTTTGATACACCCAAAGCACTCCTAGGGTATCCGGGAGTTACACGATCTCATGGTCTAAGGAAGAGATACTTGACATTATAAAAGCTCTAGCAAACGAACTACACGATCTTTGTGCTATGCTTAGTATTGGGTCTTGTCCATCACATCATTCTCCTAATGATGTGATCCCGTTATCAACGACATCCAATATCCATAGCCAGGAAACCATGACTATCTGTTGATCACAACGAGCTAGTCAACTAGAGGCTCACTAGGGACATATTGTGGTCTATGTATTCACACGTGTATTACGATTTCCGGATAATACAGTTATAGCATGAATAAAAGACAATTATCATGAACAAGGAAATATAATAATACTTTTATTATTGCCTCTAGGGCATATTTCCAACAAAATCATCACCATTGTCATCACCATCGATCCTCTCAGCGGGAGGGGGTCAATCTCCATCAACATCTTCACCAGCACCATCTCCTCTCAAACCCTAGTTCATCTCTTAAATCCAATCTTTGTACTAAAACCTCAGATTGGTACCTGTGGGTTGCTAGTAGTATTGATTACTCCTTGTAGTTGATGCTAGTTGGTTTATTCGGTGGAAGATCATATGTTTAGATCCTTTATGCATATTAATACCCCTCTGATTATGAACATGAATATGATTTGTGAGTAGTTACGTTTGTTCTTGGGGACATGGGAGAAGTCTTGCTATAAGTAGTCATGTGAATTTGGTATTCGTTCGATATTTTGATGAGATGTATGTTGTCTCTCCTCTAGTGGTGTTATGTGAACGTCGACTACATGACACTTCACCATTGTTTGGGCCTAGAGGAAGGCATTGGGAAGTAATAAGTAGATGATGGGTTGCTAGAGTGGCAGAAGCTTAAATCCTAGTTTATGCGTTGCTTCGTAAGGGGCTGATTTGGATCCATATGTTTCATGCTATGGTTAGGTTTACCTTAATACTTCTTTTGTAGTTGCGGATGCTTGCAATAGGGGTTAATCATAAGTGGGATGCTTGTCCATGAAAGGGAAGTACCGATCCACCCACATATCAAATTATCAAAGTAACGAACGCAAGTCATATGAGCGTGATGAAAACTAGCTTGACGATAATTCCCATGTGTCCTCGGGAGCGTTTTCCTTCATATAGAATTTGTCCAGGCTTGTCCTTTGTTACAAAAAGGATTGGGCCACCTTGTTGCACCTTATTTACTTTCATTACTTGTTACCCGTTACAAATTACCTTATCACAAAACTATCTGTTACCGATAATTTCAGTGCTTGCAGAGAATACCTTACTGAAAACCGCTTGTCATTTCCTTCCGCTCCTCATTGGGTTCGACACTCTTACTTATCGAAAGGACTACGGTAGATCCCCTACACTTGTGTGTCATCACTCTACTTGGAACTGCACCAACTGACAGCTCCCCCATTCAATATAAATACGTATCCGGATTGCGACTTAGAGTCATCCGGACCAGTGTTAAAGCTTGCATCGACGTAACCATTTACGACAAGCTCTTTGTCACCTCCATAAATGAGAAACATATCCTTAATACTTTTTAGGTATTTTAGGATGTTCTTGACCGCTATCCAGTGCTCCATTGCTGTATTACTTTGGTACCTCCCTGCTATACTTATAGCAAGCACACATCAGGTCTGGTACACAGCATTGCATACATGATAGAACCTATGGCTGAAGCATAGGGAATGACTTTCATTTTCTCTCTATCTTCTGCAGTGGTCGGGCATTGAGTCTGACTCAACTTCACACCTTGTAACACAGGCAAGAACACTTTCTTTGACCGATCCATTTTGAACTTCTTCAAAACTTTATCAAGGTATGTGCTTTGTGAAAGTCCAATTAAGCGTCTTAATCTATCTCTATAGATCTTGATGCCCAATGTGTAAGCAGCTTCACCGAGGTTCTTTCATTGAAAAATTCTTATTCAAGTATCCTTTTATGCTATCCAGAATTTTTGTATCATTTCCAATCAACAATATGTATCCACATATAATATTAAAAATGCTATAGAGCTCCCACTCACTTTCTTGTAAATACGGGCTTCTCCAAACATCTGTATAAAACCATGTCCTTTGGTCACACTATCAAAGCGCATATTCCAACTCCGAGAGGCTTGCACCAGTTCATATATGGATCGCTGGAGCTTGCACACTTTGTTAGCATCTTTTGGATCGACAAAACCTTCTGGTTGCATCATATACAACTCTTCTTTTAAGAAATCCATTAAGGAATGTAGTTTTGGCATCCATTTGCCAAATTTCATAATCATAAAATGCGGCAATTGCTAACATGATTCAGACAGACTTAAGCATCGCTATGGGTGAGAAGGTCTCATCATAGTCAACTCCTTGAACTTGTCAAAAACCTTTCACAACAAGTCGAGCTTTGTAGACAGTAACATTACCGTTAGTGTCAGTCTTCTTCTTGAAGATCCATTTATTCTCTATGGCTTGCCGATCATCGGGCAAGTCCACCAAAGTCCACACTTTGTTCTCATACATGGATCCCATCTCAGATTTCATGGCCTCAAGCCATTTCGCAGAATCTGGACTCATCATCGCTTCCTCATAGTTCGTAGGTTCATCATGGTCTAGTAACATGACTTCCAGAACAGGATTACAGTACCACTCTGGTGCGGACCATACTCTGGATGACCTATGAGGTTCGGTAGTAACGTGATCTCAAGTTTCATGATCATCATCATTAGCTTCCTCACTAATTGGTGTAGGAATCACTGGAATTGATTTCTATGATGAACTACTTTCCAATTCAGGAGAAGGTACAATTACCTCATCAAGTTCTACTTTCCTCCCACCCACTTCTTTCGAGAGAAACACCTTCTCTAGAAAGGATCCATTCTTAGCAACGAATATCTTGCCTTAGGATCTATGATAGAAGGTGTACCCAACAGTTTCCTTTGGGTATCCTATGAAGACGCACTTCTCCAATTTGGGTTCGAGCTTATCAGGTCGAAGATTTTTCACATAAGCATCGCAACCCCAAACTTTAAGAAATGACAACTTTGGTTTCTTGCCAAACCACAGTTCATATGGCGTCGTCTGAACAGATTTCAATGGTGCCATATTTAAAGTGAATGCAACCGTCTCTAAAGCATAACCCCAAAAAGTTAGCGGTAAATCAGTAAGAGACATCATAGATCGCACCATATCCAATAAAGTACGATTATGATGTTCAGACACACCATTACTTTGTGGTGTTCCAGGTGGCGTGAGTTGCGAAACTATTCCACATTGTTTCAAATGAAGACCAAACTCGTAACTCAAATATTCGCCACCATGACCAAATCATAGAAACTTTATTTTCTTGTTACGATGATTTTCTACTTCACTCTGAAATTCTTTGAACTTTTCAAATGTTTCAGACTTATGTTTCATTAAGTAGATATACCCATATTTGCTCAAATCATCTGTGAAGGTCAGAAAATAATGATACCCACCACGAGCCTCAATACTCATTGGTACGCATACATCGGTATGTATTATTTCCAATAAGTAAGTAGCTCGTTCCATTGTTCCGGAGAACGGAGTTTTAGCCATCTTCCCATGAGGCATGGTTCGCAAGCACCAAGTGATTCATAATCAAGTGATTCCAAAAGCCCATCGGCATGGAGTTTGTTCATGCGCTTTACATCAATTGTAGGGTAACGTAGTAATTTCAAAAAAAATCCTACGCACACGCAAGATCATGGTGATGATATAGCAACGAGAGGGGAGAGTGTTCGTCCATGTACCCTCGTAGACCGTAAGCGGAAGCGTTAGCACAACACGGTTGATGTAGTCGTACGTCTTCATGATCCGACCGATCCAAGCACCGAACGTACGGAGCCTCCGAGTTCAGCACACGTTCAGCTCGATGACGTCCCTCGAACTCCGATCCAGCCGAGTGTCGAGGGAGAGTTCCGTCAGCACGACGGCGTGGTGACGATCTTGATGTTCTACCGGCGCAGGGCTTCGCCTAAGCTTTGCGACGATATGACCGAGGTGGAATATGGTGGAAGGGAGCACCGCACACGGCTAAGGAACGATCCGTAGATCAACTTGTGTGTCCATGGGGTGCCCCCTGCCCCCGTATATAAAGGAGGGAGGGAGGAGGAGGCCGGCCCTAGGAGGCGCGCCATGGGGAGTCCTACTCCCACCGGAGTAGGATTCCCCTTCCTAGTCCAACTAGGGGTCCTTTCATGTAGTAGGAGTAGGAGACAAGGAAGGGAAGAGAGAAGGGAAGGAAGGAGGGGTGCGGCCTCCCCTAGTCAATTCGGACTAGGCCTTGGGGCGCGCGCCTGCTCCAGCAGCCCTCTCTCTTTCCCTTGAGGCCCAATAAGGCCCAATACTTCTCCCGGCGAATTCCCGTAACTCTCCGGCACTCCGATAAATACCCGAATCACTCTGAACCTTTCCGAACTCCGAATATAGTCGTCCAATATATCGATCTTTACGTCTCGACCATTTCGAGACTCCTCGTCATGTCCCCGATCTCATCAGGGACTCCGAACTCCTTCGGTACATCAAAACTCATAAACTCATAATATAACTGTCATCGTAACGTTAAGCGTGCGGACCCTACGGGTTCAAGAACTATGTAGACATGACCTAGAACTATTCTTGGTCAATAACCAATAGCGGAACCTGGATGCTCATATTGGCTCCTACATATTCTATGAAGATCTTTATCGGTCAAACCGCATAACAACATACGTTGTTCCCTTTGTCATCGGTATGTTACTTGCCCGAGATTCGATCGTCGGTATCCAATACCTAGTTCAATCTCGTCACCGCAAGTCTCTTTACTCGCTCGTAATGCATCATCCCGTAACCAACTCATTGGTCACATTGCTTGCAAGGCTTATAATGATGTGCACTACCGAGAGGGCCCGGAGATACCTCTCCGACAATCGGAGTGACAAAACCTAATCTCGAAATATGCCAACTCAACATGTACCTTCGGAGACACCTGTAGTACTCCTTTATAATCACCCGATTCGTTGTGACGTTTGGTAGTACCAAAGTGTTCCTCCGATAAGCGGAGTTGCATAATCTCATAGTTACAGGAACATGTATAAGTCATGAAGAAAGCAATAGCAACATACTAAGCGATCAAGTGCTAAGCTAACGGAATGGGTCAAGTCAATCACATCATTCTCCTAATGATGTGATCCCGTTAATCAAATGACAACTCTTTTGTCCATGGCTAGGAAACATAACCATCTCTGATAAACGAGCTAGTTAAGTAGAGGCATACTAGTGACACTATGTTTGTCTATGTATTCACACATGTATTATGTTTCCGGTTAATACAATTCTAGCATGAATAATAAACATTTATCATGAAATAAGGAAATAAATAATAACTTTATTATTGCCTCTAGGGCATATTTCCTTCACCAATATGACCTAAACGGCAGTGCCACAAATAAGTTGCACTATCATTATCAACTTTGCATCTTTTAGCTTCAATATTATGAACATGTGTATCTCCACGATCGATATTCAATAAAAATAGACCACTCAACAAGGGTGCATGACCATAAAAGATATTACTCATATAAATAGAACAACCATTGTTCTCTGATTTAAATGAATAACAATCCCGCATCAAACAAGATCTAGATATAATGTTTATGCTCAACACTGGCACCAAATAACAATTATTCTGGTCTAAAACTAATCCGGAAGGTAGATGTAGAGGTAGCGTGCCGACGGCGATCACATCGACCTTGGGACCATTTCCGACGCGCATCCTCACCTCGTCCTTAGAAAATCTTCGTTTAATCTGTAGCCCCTATTTTGAGTTGCAAATATGAGCAACAGAACCAGTATCAAATACCCAGGCAGTATTGCAAGCATTAGTAAGGTACACATCAATAACATGTATATCAAATATACCTTTCACTTTTCCATCCTTCATATCTGCCAAATACTTGGGGCGGTTCCGCTTCTAGTGACCAGTCCCTTTGCAGTAGAAGCACTCAGTTTCAGGCTTAGGTCCAGACTTGGGCTTCTTCCCGGGAGTAGCAACTTGCTTGCTATTCTTCTTGAAGTTCCCCCTCTTCCCTTTGCCCTTTTTCTTGAAACTAGTGGTCTTGTTGACCATCAACACTTGATGCTCCTTCTTGATTTATACCTCCGCAGCCTTTAGCATTGCGAAGAGCTCAGGAATTGTTTTCGTCATCCCTTGCATATTATAGTTCCTCGCGAAGCCTTGATAGCTTGGTGACAGTGATTGAAGAACTTTGTCAATGACACTATCATCAGGAAGATTAACTCCCAGCTGAGTCAAGTGGTTATGGTACCCAGACATTCTAAGTATATGTTCACTGACAGAACTATTCTCCTCCATTTTGCATCTATAGAACTTGTTGGAGACTTCATATCTCTCAACTCGGGCATTTTCTTAAAATATTAACTTCAGCTCTCGAAACATCTCATATGCTCCATGACGTTCAAACATCTTTGAAGTCCTGATTCTAAGACGTAAAGCATGGCACACTGGACTATCAAGTATTCATCAGCTTTGCTCTGCCAGACATTCATAACGTCCGTAGTTGCTCCTGCAGCAGGCCTTGCACCTAGCGGTGCTTCCAGCACGTAATTCTTCTATGCACCAATGAGGATAATCCTCAAGTTACAGACCCAGTCTGTGTAATTGCTACCATCATCTTTCAACTTAGCTTTCTCTAGGAACGCATTAAAATTCAAGGGAACGGTAGCACGGGCCATAGATCTACAACAACATAGACATGCAAAAACTATCAGGAATAAGTTCATGACAAATTAAAGTTCAATTAATCATATTACTTAAGAACTCCCACTTAGATAGACATCCCTCTAGTCATCAAAATGATCACGTGATCCAAATCAACTAAACCATGTCCGATCATCACGTGAGATGGAGTAGTTTTCAATGGTGAACATCTCCATGTTGATCATATTTACTATATGATTCATGTTCGACCTTTCGGTCTCAGTGTTCCGAGGCCATATCTGCATATGCTAGGCTCATCAAGGTTAACCCGAGTATTCTGCACGTGCAAAACTGGCTTGCACCCGTTGTATGTGAACGTAGAGCTTATCACACCCGATCATCACGTGGTGTCTCGGCACGATGAATTGTAACAACGGTGCATACTCAGGGAGAACACTTATACCTTGAAATTCAGTAAGGGATCATCTTATAATGCTACCGCCGTACTAAGCAAATAAGATGCATAAAAGATAAACATCACATGCAATAAAATATGTGACATGATATGGCCATCATCATCTTGTGCTCATGATCTCCATCACCGAAGCATCGTCATGATCTCCATCGTCACCGGCTTGACACCTTGATCTTCATCGTAGCATCGTTGTCGTCTCGCCAACTATTGCTACTACGACTATCGCTACCGCTTACTGATAAAGTAAAGCAATTACATGGCGATTGCATTTCATACAGTAAAGCGACAACCATATGGCTCCTGCCAGTTGCCGATAACTCTGTTACAAAACATGATCATTGCTACCTCTTGAGCACTGCGTTGGATTTCCCTTGAAGAGGAAAGGGTAATGCAGCAAAGTAGCGTAAGTATTTCCCTCAGTTATTGAGAACCAAGGTATCAATCTAGTAGGAGGCTACATGCAAATCCCTTGTACCCACACCAACAAACAAGAACCTCGCAACCAACACGATAAAGGGGTTGTCAATCCCTTCATGGCCACTTGCGAAAGTGAGATCTGATAGAGATAATAATAAGATAAATATTTTTGGTATTTTTATGATATAGATTGGAAAGTAAAGATTGCAAAATATAGATCGGAAACTTATATGATGGAAAATAGACCCGGGGGCCATAGGTTTCACTAGTGGCTTCTCTCAAGATAGCATAAGTATTACGGTGGGTGAACAAATCACTATATATAGGCATCACGTCCGCGACAAGTAGATCGAAATGATTCTGCATCTACTACTATTACTCCACACATCGACCGCTATCCAGCATGCATCTAGAGTATTAAGTTCATAAGAACAGAGTAACGCATTAGGCAAGATGACATGATGTAGAGGGATAAACTCAAGCAATAGGATATAAACCCCATCTTTTTATCCTCGATGGCAACAATACAATACGTGCCTTGCTGCCCTTGCTGTCACTGGGAAAGGACACCGCAAGATTGAACCCAAAGCTAAGAACTTCTCCCATTGCAAGAAAGATCAATCTAGTAGGCCAAACCAAACTGATAATTCGAAGAGACTTGCAAAGATAACAAATCATACATAAAAGAATTCAGAGGAGATTCAAATATTACTCATAGATTATCTTGATCATAAACCCACAATTCATCGGATCTCGACAAACACACCGCAAAAAGAGTTACATCGAATAGATCTCCAAGAAGATCAAGGAGAACTTTGTATTGAGATTCAAAGAGAGAGAAGAAGCCATCTAGCTAATAACTATGGACCCGAAGGTCTGTGGTAAACTACTCACACTTCATCGGAGAGGCTATGGTGTTGATGTAGAAGCCCTCCGTGATTGATTCCCCCTCCGTCGGAGCGCCAGAAAAGGCCCCAAGATGGGATCTCACAGGTACAGAAGGTTGCGGCGGTGGAAATAGGGTTTCGTGGTGCTCCTGGTTGTTTTTAGGGTATGTGGATATATATAGGCGAAGGAAGTCGGTGAGGGGAGCCACAAGGGGGCCACGAGGGTGGGGGCCCGCCTCCCTGCCTCGTGGCTTTCTCGTTTGCTTCTTGACATCCACTCCAAGTCTCCTGGATTGCGTTTGTTCCAAAAATAACTCTCCCGAAGGTTTCATTCCGTTTGGACTCCGTTTGATATTCCTTTTCTGCGAAACACTGAAATAGGGAAAAAGACAGCAGTTTGGGCTGGGCCTCCGGATAATAGGTTAGTCCCAAAAATAATATAAAAGTGCTTAGTAAAGCCCATAAACATCCAAAACGGGTAATATAATAGCATGGAACAATCAAAAATTATAGATACGTTGGAGACGTATCAATCATCTCATACAACAATTTATATCTCATCATGTCTTGACCATATCACATCACAACAAACCCTGCAAAAACAAGTTAGATGTCCTCTACTTCGCTGTTGCAAGTTTTACGTGGCTGCTACGAGCTTCTAGCAAGAACCGTTCTTACCAACGCATCAAAACCACAATGATTTTTCATCAAGTGTGTTGTTTTAACCTTCAACAAGGACCGACTGTAGTCAAACTTAATACAACTAAAGTTGGAGAAGCAGACACCCACCAGCCACCTATGTGCAAAAGCACGTCGGTAGAACCAGTCTCATGAACGTGGTCATGTAATGTCGGTCTGGGCCGCTTCATCCAACAATACCGCCGAATCAAAGTAAGACATTGGTGGTAAGAAGTATGACTATTGTCACCCACAACTCTTTGTGTTCTACTCGTGCATATATTATCTATGCATAGACCTGGTTCAGATGCCACTATTGGGGAACGTAGTAATTCAAAAAACTCCCTACGATCACGCAAGATCTATCTAGGAGATGCATAGTAACGAGAAGGGAGAGTGTGTCCACGTACCCTCACAGACCGAAAGCGGAAGCGTTTAGTAACGCAGTTGATGTAGTCGAACGTCTTCACGATCCAACCGATCCAAGTACCAAACGTACGGCACCTCCATGTTCAGCACACATTCAACACGATGACGTCCCTCATGCTTTTGATCCAGTTGAGGACGAGGGAGAGTTCCGTCAGCACGATGGCATGGCGACGGTGATGATGATGTTACCGACCGCAGGGCTTCGCCTAAGCACTACGATGATATGACCGAGGTGTTAAACTGTGGAGGGGTCACCGCACACGGCTAAGAGATTTTCTATTGTGCTTTGGGGTGCCCCCTGCCCCCGTATATAAAGGAGGGAGGGAGGAGGCCGGCGGCCAGGAGGGGCACGCGCCATAGGGGGAGTCCAACTAGGATTCCCAATCCTAGTTGGTGTCCCCTTTCCTTTGCAAGAGGGGGAGAGAGGGAAGGAGTAGGAAAGGGAGAAGGCAAGAGGGGGGGGGGCGCCGCCCCCTCCCTAGTCCAATTCGTACCTGCCATGGTGGGGGGGCGGCCACCCTTGCAGCCCTCCTCTCCTTTCCACTAAGGCCCATGAAGGCCCACTACTTCCCGGGGGGGGGGGGTTCCGGTAACCTCCCGATACTCCGAAAAATGTCCGAACCATTCCAAAACATAACCTTCCAATATATCAATCTTTATGTCTCGACCATTTCAAGACTCCTCGTCATGTCCGTGGTCTCATCCGGGACTCCGAACAAGCTTCGGTCATCAAATTTACATAACTCATAATACAAATCGTCAGCGAACGTTAAGCGTGCGAACCCTACGGGTTCGAGAACTATGTAGATATGATTGAGACATATCTCTGATCAATAACCAATAGCTGAACTTGGATGCTCATATTGGCTCCTACATATTCTATGAAGATCTTTATCGGTCAAACAACACAACAACATACGTTGTTCCCTTTATCATCGATATGTTACTTGCCCGAGATTCGATCGTCGATATCATCGTACCTAGTTCAATATCGTTACCGACAAGTCTCTTTACTCGTTCCATAATGCTTCCTCCCGCAACTAACTCATTAGTCACATTGCTTGCAAGGCAAAGTGATGAGCATTATCGAGAGGGCCCAGAGATACCGCTCCGGTACATGGAGTGACAAATCCTAATCTTGATCTATGCCAACCCAACAAACACCTTCGGAGACACCTGTAGAGCATCTTTACAATAACCCAGTTACCTTGTGACGTTTGATAGCACATGAGGTGTTCCTCCAGTATTCAGGAGTTGCATAATCTCATAGTCAGAAGAACATGTATAAGTCATGAAGAAAGCAGTAGCAATAAAACTACAACGATCATA
Organism: Aegilops speltoides; assembly: GCA_021437245.1. Lineage (NCBI taxonomy): Eukaryota > Viridiplantae > Streptophyta > Magnoliopsida > Poales > Poaceae > Aegilops > Aegilops speltoides. The sequence continues at coordinate 90,699,029 of CM038145.1, read as the reverse complement.
ATGCTAAGCTAACAGATGGGTATCTTCCATCACATCATTCACTAATGATGTGATCCCGTTCATCAAATGACAACACATGTCTATTTTCAGGAAACATAAACATCTTTGATTAACGAGCTAGTCAAGTAGAGGCATACAAGGGACACTATGTATTGTCTATGTATTCACAAATGTACTAAGTTTCCGGTTAATACAATTTTAGCATGAATAATAAACATTTATCATGATATAAGGAAATATAAATAACAACTTTCTTATTGCCTCTAGGGCATATTTCCTTCACTTACTTGGTCCAAACAGAGCTCATATTGTCTCACAGTTACATATGGAAGCTACTCAACTTTGAACTCGTACAATCCCTTTGATACATGGGTCACATTCCGCACCAATGACTACACTCCAATGACCGAATCAAAGCCAATCCACCTAGATTGAATCATTAATGAAGTTGTTTTATTAAGTAGTCATCCATGAAGTAACCTTTTGAATGTTGGTCCCAATCCACGTAATAGCAGCTAAGCAATTGCTCATTGTTACAAGGTTAGGGTAAAATGGACCTACATTTCTTCTACTAGGTTCTGTCAAGTACAGAGTAAAAACCCTATAGGATATTCGTAGTTGGAATCAACTACAATGCATGAAAACATATGTTATGATCAAAGGTTCCACTTGCCTGGTATTGACAATTCTTCAGTCTCACAATCTTGATCTAGTTAGTCTTTGCTCTCCATACAATCTAACATAAGTAAAGAGCAATCATAAAAAACCATACAATACAATAAAACATACAACAAGTGATGTGCAAGGTTTAGTGTCATTGTGTTGTGAGATCATTGTGTCAGTGTTAACTCATAGAAGTTTGGAAAACAACATAATGGTTGTCAACCAGAATACATGTGATATAAGGGTTCACATACAAGTTGCAATAAAGGTTTCATCACATAAGGGGTATGTGATGCAAAACTGTGGTTGTCAGATCCAATCTGAACGAATCTTAACAACAGAAGTCATGGTCTATGAATCTTGGATAGCCAGGTTCATGTTCAAGTTTGAATGAAGATTCAACTTATTGAACTTTCATGAGCTTGAATACACTCTAAGTATTTAGGTTTATTTGAGTTCGTCAACTTGGTTTGACTTACAATTCAATTTGAATTTGAATTAGAGTTCATCTTATTTGCATTCAAATTGAATTGAGTTTTAATAAGTTTTGATTTAAATTCAAAGTAGATTTGACCTATTAAATCTAGGTTTTTGTTCAAAGATGTTTCATAATTGAGTAATGTTGGTTCATGAATTCATTTGCAAAGTATTCATTTCTTTTGGATTAATTGAATGACTTCTAGGTTTCGTTTAGGTTTAACTAAATTCAAATTAAGTTTGACTATTCCCTATGGTCAAATACCAATCCAATATAGTTACTAAAGTTTATTTATTTAATATAAGTTTAAAGTAAGTCAAATACAAATCCAAACTCATTTATTAAGTGTAATAGTCATCAAACTTTCTGAAGTTTGAACTAAATTTAATTTTAATTCCCTAAAGTCAATCATCGCTCCAAAGTATTTACTAGGTTTAGTTTAATTCAATATGTCATATTACAAAAGTTTATTCAAATTAAGCCTATGGTTTTAAAGTTATGATCAAGCTAAGGTTGAGTATAATTCAAATTAATTAAATCCCTCTGGCTAAATAATAATCCCAAAATATTTACTAAAGTTCATTTTGGGTTTTAGAGCTTAGTTGCAAAAGGAACCATTTAGGCCTTTTATTTTACGGTTTTTAACATGCCCATGGCATGATTGTTAATCTCTTTCGTCTTCGGATCATCCCACGGTTATTCTATGTTATCATCCCGGTCGGGGAAATTTAATCTCTTGTGCAACTTCGTTAGGAGCAACTATGTCAAATGTTCTTTACTCCTTAAGTCATCGTCGTTGATGCTCGCGCATTCCCGTAGGATGCATCCTACTTGGTTCCCATAGCACTTGCGAGGTTCTTCCGGCTCTAATGGCTCAAACTTGCCAGGTACCATCTTTGTGACCACTAGTTGTCCAATCCCTACACTACTAGGGAGAAGCCTAGCAGCAGCGCGGGTTTTAGGCCTATCAGTAGCGTGGGTAGGAGCGCTACTGATAAGGCGCTTCTGACTAAAGCTTAGCGATGGCGTGCCTGACCCACGCTCTTGCTAAATTGGCTTAGTAGTAGCGCTTCTCGGAGGAGCGCTATCGGTAATTAGTAGTAGCGCTTCCCTTGCCCGCTACTACTACTATTTATTATTTTATTTCTTTTTTATTTCATGTTGTATTCATACACCTTTACACAAGTTTTCATACAACAGGAATTTAGAGATTGTTTTTACATCATAATGAGTTATTACATCACGGGGTGAAAGAACCGTGGACTAGTTTCAAGTGGATGTCCATCCACTTGAAACTAATCCGTGGTTCTTTCACCCAATGATATAATAATATCATCATCATCATCATATCATTAACAACTTATCATCGTAATACATCATTGTCATATAACACCTCCTCAAGATCATCGTTTTCATCAATGACATCACATAGCAAATTGGTCACTAGTCGTAATTACAAGTACTCCTCATTATCAACTCTAACACATTACCGCATAATAAACATATTGTACCTCATACGACCTACTACATTTTCTAAGGTAAAATAGCAAAAAACAAGATAGCCGATGACTCTCAATTATGGAGAATGGAGATTAGCCTATCTCCAATTCTTGCCTTTCGCTGAATGTTACTTCCAAGAACCTCCTTGCGAATGTTCATACATTTCTTCCATTCTTTGATGAACATGTGCTCACCGGTTTTAGAAATCCGATATGCACAAGTGAGCTCCCTATATTTACACAGCGGTATGTTCAGAGCGTAAGGCGACCATTCAGATACATCAGATGAGGCACACAATCCATCGGGAGTTTCTGTTGAAAAACATAGTAATAACTTCGTAGTTAGTAATGATGTACTAGTTTTAGAAGTATGCAAAAGATGCACAGATGGGATAAGCTAGTCGAATTGTAAAAGATGAAAATTAGACCTTGAAATAGTTGAAGTCATGCTTAATTACGAAAAAAAACACTTGTCGTTGTTGCGTACCGTTTCAACATCGAAGGTCTCCTCGAGCTTAATGCTAAAGCGCCGATCTTCGTCCAGCACAACGAACCTGTCGCACATACCTCGATCGTTGTGGCACCAGTTGCACTCCCCCGGGAGACTGTCGTCGTCTGAGTACGACAATTCCTACGTTCATAATTCAAAGATTAAACTTGTACAATTAAATATATGTACTAAAAAACCTATATTACATCATTATTTTTTGAGAAAATCCAGGTCACTCGATATTTCCTACATATTCTAGCACAAGTAATGCCAGAATTCATGGAAAAATCCGGCATGACCTTTGCTAAAAAAAGGACATATTGAGCACCTGAAGTTTGCCGGAACGGAAATTAATCAACACTCCGGCAAAACATAGGCCACTCGGAGGTGTAAACTGAACATGAACGGCCACTTGGGCAACCACATATCCTATTTGAGCAACACAAGATATACAAGGATATTTGGCTGGTCTCACCTCGATGTCGGAGGGGGTCGGTGACGGGGACGACGGCGGGGATGTCGGAGGGGGTCGGTGACGGTGACGACAGCGGTCACCTGAAACCGTATAAGTTATCACTAATACATCCCGAATAACTGCTTAAACTAAAACATAACAACAAATATGACATGTTCAACTAGTTTTATTAATTCAACTAGTTCTTACTAAATTTAAACTTACTATAAATAGAGAAAACTAGTTCTTTCTAAAAATAAAGTAGTTCAACTAGTTATATTAATTATCTTACTAAAAATATATTAGTTCAATTAATTCAACTAGTTCAACTAGTTTATTAATTTACTTACTAAACTAGTTCAACTACAACTAAAGTAGTTCAACTACAACTGCTATTAATCATACTGCCCTAGTTAACTAGTACCATCACTACTAGTAATTAACATCTACTACTACTAAAAATCATTATCTATGAACCCTAAATTTACATATACTACTACTAAACAACATCTAGTACTAACTAAGCAGAGAGAAAAAGGGGGTGGGGGCGACGGAGAGGTAGGGGCGGCAAGGGCGGGATCGGGATCGGGAGGCGGCGGTGCTGGGTGGGCTCAGGTGGCGGCGGTGCTGGGTGGGCTCGGGTGGCGGCGGTGAGGTCGAGGGCGGTGGGAGGAGGGCTGCCGGCGGAGGAGGGAGGAGGGGCGGCCGCAGGCGGAGGGAGGATGTGCTAGGAGGAGGGAGGAAGGACAGAAGCAGGGGAGTACCTCGGCGGTGGACGGACGAAGGCGGCGGCGACGGCGACACACGATGACGGTTATCGGTGCGCGGGCGAGAGTAAGAGTGTGAGTGAGAGAGAGGGTCGGTCGTGCGCGTGGGGATAAGGTAGGGATAGTTGTAGCGCTTTTGCAAAAACGCGCTACAGCTAATCTGAATAGCAGTAGCGTTGTGCATTGTTACGCGCTACTACTAAGTTGGACTACCAGTAGCACTTTGCAGATAAACCGCTACTGCTAAGTGTAAGTATACAAAAATACGTCAATGCAAAAATACATTGGCCATCAATGATCTTTTTGTGTAGAATCTGAATTGTCAATATGAGTCCTCTCCGGTAGGAACCGGAGAGGACTCATATTGCGGCCACAAATTTTACACATAAAGTTTAGTGAAGACCAACTGGTTGTGATAGTTTCAGAAGTAACATATTTAAGGTGGTAACTTCGATAGCAGTAGCGCGGTTCAATATAGGGCGCTACTGCTATAACTAGCTGGGGGGCGATGTCATGGCAATTAGAGCAGTAGCGCGGTTTGGTGTGGACGCGCTACTACTATTTTCCTTTCAGCAGCGCGTTTTGCTATCACGCGCTGCTGCTAAATAGCAGTAGCGTCGTATTTTGAGGAGTGCTACTAGTAAGATTCTGTGTATAGACTTTTCCCTAGTAGTGCTAGCTTGTTAGGTTTTTGTATCCTCTGCTTCTTATGCTTCTTCTTTTCGGTAGCGGCATTGGCGCCGGTACCTTCCCCGCCTGTATCTTCCCCGCCGGTACCTTCCCCGCCGGTCTCGGCACCGCCAACAGTGTCGGCGCCGTCGGTGTCGATGTCGGCGTTAGTACCATCATCGAGGCCGACCTGCAAACCTTGCTTAGCAGTCAAATAGTCGAGGTACTCTTGTTCACCATCATAATCCATCTCGTCTACATCTTGGTCAGAAGGCCCGGTTTCTTTGTTGTTCGACATGTTTCCTATGATTAAGTCTCCTCGTTTATTTCTAAAAGTATGAAAAAAATGAGAAATGACATAAAAAAGAAATCTATGTGCCAGCACTCGATATGCCTACTATCTAGCACAAATCATGCCAAAATTCACGGAAAATTTCGGCATGACCTTTGCTAAAAAATGGACATATCGAGCGCCTGAAATTCACGGGAATGGAAATGAATCAACATTCCGGCGTAACATAGGCCACTCGGATCATTTACCAAAATTGAACCAAAACATCACATGTCCAAATGACATGTCCAAATTCCAAACATGACATGTCCAAAACATGACATGTCCACATATCACATGTCCAGTTCAAATTTGCATATAAATTCAGCCTACCTAAATTCAGCCTACCTAAATTTTTATATAAATTCAATGTAGCTAAATTCATAACTAAATAGATAACCTAATTAACCTACTGCCCTAACTAAAACATAAGTAAATTAACCGAAGAACCCTAGCTAGCAGAGAGAGGGGGGATTTACAGAGGGTGCAGGGGCGTGGAGGCAGGCCCGACAACGGCCGAGGTTGGGAGGGGAGGAAGCAGAGGAGGGAGGCGTGGCGCGTCGGGATCGGGGGTGAGCGCCGGGGTGCGGCGGTGCGACGGGGGAATAGAGAGGGGGATTTGGGGGGAAAAGAGGCGGGATGAAGCAGAGAGAGGGAGAATTTCGGGTTAAGTGGACGTAGCAGTAGCGCGTTTAGACCAAATGCGCTACTACTAATACAGCTAGCTATAGCGGTTTTTACGGAAACCGCTACTGCTACCTTGACTAGCTGTAGCTCTTTTTCAGTAAACCGCTACTACTATAACTAGTTTTCCTTTTTCTTTTCCTTTATTTTCTCTCATGTTTTTTTCCGAGAGCAGTGAACGAAGGGAAGGCGATATATATTGCATCATTTGACGGTTAAATATGTATACAAAATAGGAACATATATATTACATCATTGGACCCATGCATAATAATGCCTAAGTGTGTATACAAAAAAGGAATATATATATATATATATATATATACGGTCTATTATGCTAATATTAGCAGAATAATTAATCTGCACACCATTTCGGCACTGCACGCTCAACAGAAGCGCACTGCATCATTTTGACGACGAGCACTGCAATAGAGACTAGTGAACTTCGTGTCGAAAAAAATTGCACGCGGTGTTTTTTCAGTACTGTTTTCGCTCTAATTTTTTAATCGTTTATCGGAATGAGGCGTGTAATATACCATTGAAAATCTATGGATTAGGCGCAACTTCGACATGTTGAACACTTTTCGAGATTCCACACGGTTTAAGAGCAGTTTTGAAAATAGTGCGGCGGATGACGAGTGGCAGCGAGCGTTATTTCGCGTTTTTTTCTAAACCGCTTGTCAGAATGAAGCAAATGATACGCCGTTGGATAGATATCGTCGAGGCGCATCTTTTTCATTTATAAATCTTTCTCTAATTCATTACGTTTAAGAGCAGTTTCAAATTTACTAAATCGCGAAATTCTGTTTTTTAAATTTTTTCAAATTTTCGATACTGTTTTCACTCTAGTTTTTGAACCGTTTGTCGAAACGAGGCATGTAATACGTCATTGGAAAGCTACGGACAAGGCGCAACTATCATATGTAGGAATGATTTTGAGATTGCTTACGGTTTTACGTTAATTTTGAAAATCGTGCGGCGGAGGACGAGTGGCAGCGGCCTTTTTTTTGAAATTTTTACAAAACGGTTGTCGAAATGATTCAAATGATATTCCATTGGAAGGATATCGACGAGACGCAACTTTTTCATGTAGAACACACTCTATAATTCCTTACGGTTTAAGAGCAGTTTTAAAATTAGCAAAAAGCGGACACTATGTTTTTTCGTGACACCAAAATCGTCGTCGGACAGAAAAACGCACTGCTTCAAACTGAAAACCGCACTGCAACAGACAGTCAAGTGAACTTCATGATTTCTTTTTGTCAAACATAAATTTTCTCGCACAAGTTTTTGTTGTCTTTTTTTCAACTTTTTTCCGAACGAGAGTGGACCACAACACTTCCGAAAGTGAACCGTAACACTACCAAAAGTGAACCTCATGAGTACTTGTTGTCTTTTTTATACTTATTAATTTTTTATGCGCGTTGACCAAGCGAGTGGACCTTTCATCGGACAGAAGAACGCCCGCTTCAAGCGGAAACCGCCTTTGCAGCAGGCAGTCAAGTGAACTTCATGATTTCTTTTGGTCGGACATAAACTTTTCTCGCAAAAGTTTTTGTTGTCTTTTTTCAACTTTTTTTGGACGAGAGTGGACCGCAACACTCCCGAAAATGAACCGCAACACTATCAAAAGTGAACCGCAACACTATCAAATATGAACATCGATGTTCTCTTCTCTTTTCTTACTAAGTGCACTACAAATGATTTCTAGAAGAAAAAAAGAGTGAGCTACAAAACAAAAAAAGAGTGGGCTGCAAAACAAAAAGAGTGAGCTGCACCCACACTAAACTAAACACACCAGAAAATACTGAATCACATCGGGTGAGCACTGCACACGTTACCCCGTCGGACCGCACCATTGCGTGCGCCAGTCTTGCATGCACACACCCTGCAAAATGGGAGGCGGCTTCACCTCGCCAATGGTCAAGAAGGAGGCATTGGAGGCTTGGCCAAGTTGTGGCGTATGTAGCCCTTTGAGAAGGTGGCCACCGTCACGATCAACAACAAGCTGCCGGGGTGAACTGCCTTTGTTTGAGCACCTACACCAAACAATTTTTGCAAAAGCTCTCAAGTGTAGGAAAATATGACAGGAAAGAAAACCAGTCGTGCCAAAAGTGCATGTCCGCACCAACGGAACTGAAAACAGAGGCGCACTGCGCTGCAACGCCATCTTCCTGTTGCTGCTCTGGCGTAGGGGGAGAGAAGGACAGAGGCAGCTGCCACCCGCAAGGCCGGAGACTGCCGGATCTCCTTGTTACGTCGTCTGCAATTGTGCCACAATGGGAAGGGAGGTAGTGGAGCAGGGAGGGAAGAGCGGCTAGCTGGAGCACGGCACCACCAATCGTGCCACGGTCGGGAGGGAGGTAGCAGAACGGGGAGGGGAGAGCGGCCGGTGACCCCCTGTCGCTGAAGAGAGGCAGTGGGTGTACCTCCCCCCGTCGTGGTCTTCATACTCCACCACCAGGGAGGCCAGATCCGGCGAGTTCGCCGGTGGTAGCATGGTGCGCGCGGGATCCCCCTAGTGGATCTGGGGATTGGGGAGATGGGACGTGCGTCGGCGCTTGGGAAGCCGGCCACTGGAGAGGAGGGAGGCGGTAGTGAGAGGCAGGCCCGCGCGCGCCGTTGGTGGAGGCGTGGGTTTCTGGATGGTGTGGATCGGTGCCGCGAGAGGGGGGAGGCCCGGCGGCGCTGAAGGTTGTGGACGGAGGCGGTGTGGCGCGGAAGAGGCGACCAGTGGCTGGTGGGAGGCGGTGTCGCAGGGAGGATCTGACCCGGCCTTGAGGAGGAGGCGGTGTGGCGCGGGGAGGGAGGAGCGTGGCTACGGGATGGGAGGTGGAGATCGTGCCGGAGTGGGAGGTACACGGTAAGGTGTGGGGGGGTCTTTTTTTACACAGGCAGTTCGGTCGGGTAATTAGCGTGGTTAGTTTGTAGCTACTGTGTGGGTGGGAGGTGTTAGCAGAATAAGAAAGTGGTGTGCACAATAAGACTCTTAAGGGTGTTATCATAATAGACCCACCCTATATATATATTACATCATTTAACCGATAACATACGGTTCCTCAGCGTTGACGTTTCCGTTTTTGAGTCAGCTTCTTTCCCTTCTTGTTTGTCGAAGAATAATTGAGCCCCTCATTGTGACTTTGCCTTTTCCATGGAGTACGATTTTTCTTAGGTAATGTAGTATTGATTCTTCTGTTGACGTATACTTCATCATCTTCCCTCATTGGGTAGCCGTACTGATCGTAGTCTTCCTCGTTGGCGACTCCATCCATTCCAATGATGTTCCTTTTGCCTCTCCTCACGACAACACAGCTGGGATTGCGCGGGTCGGTTATGAAGAAGCATTGTGTCACGTGCTTAGCGTGTACCCATGGCTCCTTTTTTGCGATAGCATTCACGGTAGCGCTCTTGGAGTCGGGTATAGTCATGGTAGTGAAAATCCGGTTTTCTCTTTCGACATTCTTAGCCCATCTGACACGGAACATCGTCGTGTTGTGCAGTCCAGAGTAGTCAAGCTCCCAGATCTCCTCGACCCTTCCATAAAATCGTTCGATTCGCCGTTATCGCTGCCGGTCATGCATTCCATCGTCACCCCGAGTTACGATCATCACCGTCCATATCTTTGGCCTCCGTGTAGAACGTGTATTCGTTGATATCATATGCCTGATAGGTTACGAGGTTGGACGAGGGGCCATGTGCTAAGGCGTATATGAGCAATCCGTCCTTAGAGCCCTCCTCTGGGGAATTAGCAATAATATGCTCTTTGAACCAATGCAGGAAAGTGGAGTTGTGCTCTCTAGTAACCTCGGCGTCCGTCCTGCATACCCCCCGATCACGATACTTCTTTGCTATAATTTCTTTGTGCAGTGCCACGAAAGGATCTACCTCGTCTAGGTGTCGTAGCACTACCAAGTTTGCTCTGTCAAAGTCGCTGCGTCGATCTGAGTATGGCACGTGCAGTTCCCTGCGACCGTTGCAGTGACCTTTTCCTTCGAGCCTCCCGTCGTGCTTGTTAACGGCAAACCAACACTAGCATCAGGCGGCTGGTCTGCGCCATATAGAAAATTCTCACAGAAAGAGATGCACTCTTGTGTCACATAGCCCTGGATGATGCTTCCATCCGGACGGGACATGTTACGAACAAATCCTTTGATGATCCCATTCATCCTCTCAAATGGCATCATGTTGTGCAGGAATGACGGCCCTAGGTCTATTATGTCATCCACAATATGGACACACAGATGCACCATCACGTCAAAGAACGCGGGCGGGAAGTACATCTCAAGCTCATTCGATTATCAACGATCTCTTCACGTAGCCTTGGAGCTGCTTCACATCGATCGATTTTCGAGAGATGGCGTCGAAAAAGTTGCGAGACCAATAAGCGTGTCATGGACGTGCTTGTCCATTATCCCTCTAAGGGCAACAGGTAGTATCTGCGTCATCATCACATGACAGTCATGGGACTTCATCCCGCTAAACCATTTCTTGTCCGTGTCTAGATATCTGCTTATCTTGCCACAGTAACCGGAACTAACTTTGACTCCGGTAAGGCACTTAAAGAATTGATCGATCTCAGCCTGACTTAAGGTGAAGCAAGAAGGGGGGCAATAATCCTCTTTCTTTATTTTCTTGCCCTTCTTCTCCCGTGCCTCTGTCTCCGTCTCTGTCTCGTTTGACATTTTACGGGGCGGCATGTGCAGATCTTCCCTGATTTTCAAATCTTGCAAGTCTTTTCTTGCCTTCGGCCCATCCTTGGTCTTATTCGGCATGTTCATCAGTGTTGCGAGCAAGCTCTCAAGGACATTCTTACGGATATGCATTTGATCAAGGCAATGAGGTGTATCGAGTTTGTGCCAGTACTCCAAGTCCCAGAACACAGACCTCGTCTTCCATACCTTCAGCAGCGGCTCCGGCGCCTTTCTCATCGTCTTTCCCGGCGCGGGGCACTCCTTCCAATTTTTCAACAGCTCATCGATTTCGGCACCGCTCCGCTTACGTGGAGGTCCTCGATGCTCAGCTTGACCATTGAATAGATCTCCACGGTTTCTCCACGGGTCGTCCTGTCCGAGCCATCTTCGATAACCCATGTACATGATTTTCCGAGACCCGCCATCTTTCCTTGATGTTAGCTGCTGAGACGTCGTATCATCCATGCACCGCATGCATCCGCAATATCCATGGCACACCTGGCCTGCAACATATCCGTAACCGAGATAGTCGTGCACGATCGTGATCGTAGCGGCTCTCATGTAGAAATACTACGCCTTTGTCAAGGCGTCCCATGTCTTGGCCGGTGTTTTCCATAACGTGTCTAAGTCCTCTTGAAGTAGCCCCAGATACAAATTAATATTATTTCCCGGTTGTTTTGGCCCTTGAATAAGAATGCTCATGTGAATGTACTTCGACTTCATGCACAACCAGGGGGAATGTTGTACATCCATACAAACACGGGCCATGTGCTATGGTTGGTGTTCTGGTTGCCAAACGGATTCATGCCATCGGTACACGCGCCAAGCACGATGTTCCTTGCATCGCATTCGAAATACCGATAGAAGTTGTTCAACACTCTCCAATGGCTTCCATCCTTGACGTGTCTCAGCTTCGGACCATCTCCTTCGTCGGGCTTCTTCCTCTCCGCGTGCCAGCGCATTAGCTTTGCTTTCTTGGGATCTACAAAATACCGCTGGAGATGGGGAGTGATTGGTAAGTACCATACAACTTTCTAGGGACATTTCTTCCCGGCCTTCTTGTATCGAGAAGCATTGCACACCGGACAACTTGTTTTTTCCGCGTGCTCCTTCCGATAAATTATGCAATCGTTGATGCATGCATGGTATCTAACGTGTGGCAGATCAAGAGGTCACACGATCTTCTTGGCCTCATCAACACTAGTAGGACATAGATTCCCCACGGAAAGAACATCCTTTAGGTACTTGAGGTGCTCATCGAGGCTAGTGTCGGTCCATTTGTTTTTAGCCTTCGTCTTCAGGAGTTGGAGCGTGAAACTCAAGCGGGTCACCTCAGGATTGTAACCATCATACAATGGAGTGTTCGAGTCTACCACCAGTTGCTCCAGCTTAGCCTCCTCTCTAGAAGCAGCTCTCACAGTACTCGTCTCCTTGCGAAGCAATGCTTGAACATGAGGGCCCCGCACGATTGAACTTAGTACCGACGAACTCTGCTGCGTGGAGTCCATGTCGTTCTCTCCGCCGCCATGTCCGGCCCCTTCTCCTCCGCCATGTCCGGCCCCTTCTCCTCCGCCATGTCCGGCCCCTTCTCCGCCGCCATGTCCGGCCTCTTCCCCGCCGCCATTATCGATCATCTCTTTGTCTTGCCTTGTGTCATCATTGCCTGCCCTGTCGGCGTCCTCAACATCGTCATCCTCATCTTCAATTATCCACCGAGTATAGACATCCATGAAACCAGTCATGAGCAGGTGCGCTTCGACACGACCATCGTCATGGGGGTCGAGCCAAACTATTCCTTTGCATTTTCGACACGGACATAAAACCTCTGTCCGGTTATTTTCTTTCATGTCCTGCACCGCCGACCGCAACCACCTGTCCACCATTGTTCCACTGACCATCGTGAACTCTGCATGGTAATAATAAACAAATTAATTATAAAAATGCGTGCATGCATCAAACTCATACAAAAATTCGGCATGACCTTCCCTAAAAATAGGACATATATAGATCTAGAGTTTGCCCAGAATTCGCCGAAACGGAAATAAATCGACATTTCGGCAAAACATAGCCAACTCAAAAGCACAATTTGGCGTCAACTCATGTCACACACACAATTTCCATCATATCTCCCAATTATCATATCACACACACATAAACATATTTCCATTTTGCAAAAGCATGAAATTTTAATCACCTCTATCTCGAGATCGAGCACACGGTGGAGATGGTGATGTAGGGAGATCAAAAGTGCAAAAAGCTCTTCTTGACAAAGATAGATCTAGTTAGGGGGCAAATAGGTCACTTAACTAAATGCTACATCTACCTAGCTAGCTAATTTGGGAGGAGACAACTTCAACTAGTGGAGGGAAGGAAAAGAAAAAGAGATGCATTAATGGAGGTGGTGTAGTTAGCTAGGAGTAATGAAGAGAGAGAAAGGTAGGTAGGAGAGGGAGAGTAATGGGGGAGAAGTATTGAGGAAGAAGAAGAGTGAGAGAGGGAGGATGTGGGAGGTAGGGGAAAGGGAAGAGAGGAGATGGGGGAGGGGAGGACGGGTGGGGAAAGGTGGTGGGCTGGTGCGGCTTAGTAGTAGCGCGGGATGTAAAACACGCTGCTGATAAGAAAGTAGCAGCAGCGCGCTTTCCACACAAGCGCTACTGCTAATTGGGACCAACAGTGTGCCCAATTTGAAAATTAGCAGCAGCGACCTCAGAAAAAGCGCGCTGCTACTACAGCTTTAGCAGTAGCGCGGGTCGCGACAACGCGCTGCTGCTAAATGTAGGTTGGTGGACACTGTCGGTCGATATTTGTAGCAGCGCGGGTTGCTCCAAGCGCGCTCTGCTAACTCCGTGTCAGTAGCGAGTTTTGTACGCACGCGCTACTGCTAATTAGTAGTAGCACCTCTTTTTGAGCCGCGGTGCTGCTAAGATTCTGTGTATAAGGTTTTCCCTAGTAGTGCATGGTCAGCTGGTCAGTGGGAGAGGGGAGAGAGAGTGCGGCGCCAGGCCGAGCTGTGCATGCGTGCGTTGCTGGGCTGGCTAGCTGGGCCGGGGTTGGCTTGGCTTTTATTTTATTTTCTCTTTTTTTTTTCTGTTTATGTTTCCTCAAGAGCCAGTGGCATTTTTTGACTGATGACATTATAGATGCCGAACAATTGTAGACGCTCATCCATGACAACAGTTGTACGCTTTTTGTTTTATATAAAAGTTGTTCGCTGCTAGGGTAGGTGTTTTCGTGAGCCCATGTTCGCCACACTTTAAGCGTGAGGCCTTGAGCTTGGGGACGCGACGCGGGCCGCCTCGATGCCACGATGATCAGCAACCACAACTGGCAAAGGTGAGCGCCCAGTGGTGGTGGTGGTGGGAAGCGCCATGGGCGTGCCCACACGGTTCACTCGTTCCGCCACACGGGCAGGAGGCGGAAGTTTTTGCTTGATGGCTATGTCGTCCACCACTTCGTCTTGAAGTAGCGCTAGAGCACGCACCATGTCGAGCGAGTGTCAGTTGCATCGGCACCATGGGACGGATGTCGGTGCGAAGCCTCTCCACATATCGAGTGAGATAGTACTCTCTCTGTAAACTAATATAAGAGCGTTTAGATTACTAAAATAGTGATCTAAACACTCTTATATTAGTTTACGGAGGAAGTAATAATTAAGGATGGATAGTCTCGGAATAAGCAAATAAATGTATCAATAACCAACTCGAATCGTGCAATGTAATCGGCCACAGAAGATTTTTTGAAAGAAATTGTGTAAAACGGGTGATTAGCAGCTGATGGCGATCGCGCCCAAACTGTGTGCAATGTAAAGTTGCAAATGACTACCAGTTGAATTCAGACAATTTCTTTAGAACCGGTTGGAGCCACACGGATGCTAACCTAGCAAAATTTAGAGAAGCCATAGGTACTTAATTTTTGCCCTGAATCCCAAAACATCTAAAAACATTGATCGCACAAGGTTCTCGAGAGGGGAGATTTTCGCCTGGAATTGTGGAAATCCGATGGAGGGGTGGACTTGCCCAGTCCCGACTTGTATTTGACTAGTATGTGTAAAAGGAGAAGTGCACGGAGCAGTGGCTTGCAGACGTTGGCCGGGGTGGACACTGAAGCGAACACCGGTGCCAATCCTTGTGGTTGTGTATCGATGCCGTGGTGCGTAGACCCAAAAGGGTTGCCCGCTGCATTTACGCCGGTGCCGATGTGGCCCCAAAGAGACACTCGTGGTGCTGATACACCGGCCTCACTCGATAACCATTCTCTAAACGCCGCCCGTCGGCATTGTTAAAGCTCGGTGACCGCGATAGCGAGTTGCTCCATGCACTACTCTAGATCCGACCGCCACTTGACCAGATCATCGAGCTTGGCGGTCTGTGACTTGACCGCTGACATGTTTTGGTGCGCAGGTTGGAGCGGATCTCTTCGAGAGACGAAGAGAGCTTGTCGAGGTAGTCCTTAAATGATGGATCCATGGCTTCGATCTGATTCCTCACGGGTCGCAGGTGCCTGGTCTCGATGAAATTCACCAGCGTCCAAGAACTAAGGGCTCTGTATATTAGATGTTAGCAGCCTGGCAATATCTCTCTCTCAATGTATTAAGCTCTAGGAGGAATTTGAGTCTTAGTGGCTATCATAATTAGGGGAGATACACGAATTGGAAAAGAGGAAGGCCAAGAACAAAGAGCCGCCTAGCCAAATGCCAACACAATGATCCACTGGATGACTTCACCATCTTCCCTGAGGGGCTAAGTAGGTGATGCCACCGCACCAGCTCACACCCACTCGAGCCCTTGGACCCTTGGGTTCAGTCGTCGCTGACGGGTGTGCCGAGCGTCCTGCGAGGCTGCTCTGACGCTTCTAGGTGGCAATTGCATGTCAGATGTGCTGACAATGTGCTCCTCAAAATTCCGAGTGATAGCATGGATTATGATCAGAAAAACAAAATGAATCTAAACAAGAAAACGAAGTAGAATCAGAGATAACTATGAAAACACCTCTCTGGATTCTCGAATTAAAAGTGACTTGTAGGCGCAAGTTTCCACTAATGATGTGATAGCAAAGCTTAAAATTCCACTTACAAATGATGTGCAGGGTGGTGATAAGTTTCCACTAAAAAAATTATATCTTATTATCACAAGTTTCCACTAATAAATGCCCATTTCGTATGGATTTAGCTCAAACAGTGCATCCCAGTGACCTAGTAGTGAATTGCAGAATTCCGCACATAGCGGCCGATTGAAGGCTCACATCTAATTCTTCCATGTCCTTTTTCGTGAGCATTTTAGGATGTATTGGATAGGTGATTCCAGGCAGCTGATCGTTCCATGGCATTCAGCTCTCCGGAGGAGTGGCTATACTTCTCAATTATCACTAGTTTGTTGAAAATGTAACGAACGACTCTGTTTAATCTTTAATGTATGCTTACGAATATCTAATGAGTATAAATGCATACCATCTTTTACTCTCTGATATGGAATAAGAATCTTCCCGGCTAGCCTCCATCCTCGTGATGCTTCTAGCGTTACTGGAGGGCGTGTGGAGGTTTGCCTTCCGTATATTTTACGGGACTGCGGTCGACATTTGTCTTAAGTGGATCCACGTGGATTTGGTCTTCGTTCATCTTTGTTTGTCAATTTACAGATTGTACCCTTCCGATCTATGCGTCTCTTCATCGTCGGCAGTTGTTGCTCAGGTACGCTTGTCCCGTGCGGTCTTAACACGACGCTTCCCGACTGTTTACTATAATAAGATTTGCCCTGCTTCGATGAGGGGTGATGATGACGGCAATACGCCTTCGGCTCACTCAAGTGTTTGTAGTCATTGTTAGATGGTCTACAAACCTGGATGTATTTTTTTTATGTCTGGTTTTTTTGTTGTGTTCAAAAAAAAATACAAATACATGCCATCTTTTACGTACGCACGCCGCCTCAATGATGCGGTCCATATCATCCATCTCCGAGCGCCGACCCATGGCCTCAATTGTACGGTGCCCTTGTAGTTGTGAAAATACGTACGCGCGCACGCGCGGAGCGGAGAGGGAGGCCTTGCGCTACCCGTCCTCTCTCCCTCCCTCCCTCACACATTTCACCACGTGCGTATTCTCTCTCTCCCTTGCGCTCACTTTTCTACTTTCTCTTCCCTCTCGCAAACACTATAAAACGACTTCACTACTTGACATCTCCGTCTCTCATTAATCCAACTCTCCAACTTGTCAAGCATAAACTGGCTTAGTCTCCGCCCCTCTCTGTCTCTAGAACTAGAAAAAGGGAGAACATGGCGTCATGGTCATCGTCGTCCACGCAGCGGAGCAGCGGCACGACCATGCCGTGCTCCGTGGTAAAGCTCGACGACGACCTGCTGCGCCATGAGGAGGAGGCCGCCGAGGAGATCCGCCGCGGCCCGTGGACCGTGGAGGAGGACCTCACACTCGTCAACTACATCGCCGACCACGGCGACGGCCGCTGGAACTCCCTCGCCCGCGCCGCTGGTACGTCCACGTGCAGCCGCCGCCGACGATGCACCGTCCTCCGGCCATGCAGATTGACTTTTCAACTGATTCTTGATTTGAGCCTGCTCTGAAGTATGAACTGACCGTGGATCCATGCATGCTGGTGCAGGGCTGAAGCGGACGGGGAAGAGCTGCCGGCTGCGGTGGCTGAACTACCTCCGGCCGGACGTGAAGCGCGGCAACTTCACCGCCGACGAGCAGCTGCTCATCCTCGACCTCCACTCCCGCTGGGGCAACAGGTAATTACCAATAATCAAACGTCGCATGTCATGCACACCGTGCATACAGTAGTAACCGGCCAGTACAGCCAGCTAGCTCCAAGTCCAACCTAGCTAGCTAGCTTGATGTGGACTAGCTTGCACGTCAAATCAAATTGAAAGCCTCCAGCTAGCTCCATCGGATGGCACACTTCAGATTGTACAAGTCTTGCTACCTAAACGGGAATAGGATGCATATGGGTTGCAGCATGGCCACATGCACCATATGCCTATGCCTTTCTCTTTCACCTCACATACGGTACATCAAAGCTGCACGCCTCTTCTATCTTTCTCTTCTCCAAAGATTTGGAGAGTACTACCAACCTAGCTGTCTCTAATTATTGCTTCGTTAGATTTCATGTTTTTTTCAAACTAGTTATTCATTTCTAATTCTTAGCTAGCTAGATATGTTGATAAATTGATTATAGTTCATTCTCTCCACACGTACGTAGTGTATATCACACACTCTTGCTAGAGTTAGCGAAAAATAACTTACTAAATAGAAGTATTAATTAGACTCCACTCACTAAATTATCCTTTGCTAATTAATGTAAAAAAATATTGCCCATTCCTTCCCAAAAAGATGCCGCAATTAATTAATTTTCTTCATGCACCATGGATGTTTCCCTAATTGCATTTGCCGATTTTATTCTTGTACATGAAAGGTGGTCCAAGATAGCTCAACACCTTCCTGGGAGGACCGACAACGAGATCAAAAACTACTGGAGGACAAGGGTGCAAAAGCACGCCAAGCAGCTCAACTGTGATGCCAACAGCAGCAAGTTCAAGGATGCCATGAAGTATCTATGGATGCCTCGCCTCGCTGACCACCACCTCCAGCAAGCATCTACAGTTGGTGATCATCTTGTGCCTGGGCTACCGACGAGCTACATGGAGAGCTCCGGCATGGTGACATCATCGTCCGACTCTTTCGCATCGGAGTCATACGATGGAGCACGCTGCGCGAATGCGAGCGTAGGAGAGATGATACAGGGTGGGGATTGGGTGCAAGAGCAGAATCAAGGGTTTTGGCCTGAGTCAAACCAGACTTTCCAGCTTCAGGACTCAGAGTTGTCTGGATGGGTTCAAGGGTTCTCCGAGTCTGAGAGCCTCGCTGAGAATTTTTGGAGTTTGGAGGACATTTGGAAGATGCAATGATTTATGTTCTATATATGTTGGAAAAGGGGTACGTGCATATATACTATTTATGGTCGGCATGGTGGTGTTGAATTAGATGCGTCACTTCTATGGAGAAAAACTAGAGTTAATTAGTTTATTCTAACTTGAAAAGTCACTATTTGATATAAAAGTGATTAAAGTTCTTTTGGTTTCTTTTTTCCTTTTTTTGGGTCACTTGTTCATTTTTTTTCCTCATACGGACTTTGTTCTCTGAGAGGTTAAAGGGATGGAGCATTCCGCATGATTTGTAATCTTACTTACAAGTATGCAAAATGTACAAGTGCACAAATGATTGGTATTGAAACTTTTGTGCACTCATACTTATGTGCTAAAAGTATCCTCCAAAGTCCCAACGACTTAATTTCAAGTGTCAGGCCTTTTCACGTGATTGCTTAGGTACTTTCTCTGAAGCGATAAATACGCATGTAGTTCCAGCTATTCGAATTGGTCACCGTTCCGCAAAGGAGGAGGTCCAACATGAACATGCTAATGTCCCGTGTAAAGTGCCGAATTCCACAGAGAACAACTAGCTGATTCGCGCATGAATCTGCAGAAAGACCGTGTATTTCAGGACCCTAATTCTCTAAATTAAAAGTTGGTTTAGACGAACTAGTAGCAATACAACAACATGCTAGTATTATATATGAGCATAACTGTATGAGGAATTGTATATAACTATATCTACTGAAACACTACTCCAATAATATATGCTATACGTCTTCTCAGAAAGCAAAAGAAGAAAGAAATATAGTAGCAACACCATCCAAGCTAGGGAGAGCAGATTCCATTTACCTCGCCATGCCTTTTATCTCCAAAAGGAAAGGAAGAAAAGGAGGCAAGAAAGATAAGCCACACGTACCACTTTGTCCTTGGATCATTCACACATGACTCCCAAAAGTAAGTGGTGCATATATCTCATCTCTGCATGACCAGCTTGCTTGTACTTCCAAGCTAGTAGCCTCCATAGATTCTCCAAATCATTTGTCCAATCTCCACTAGCTTTTCTTTCGGCTAGGTACTACATAGTACTACACCCAGGCACCCACGTGCGGAAACTCTCAGCCGTAGCTTTTCTGGCCCCTCGAGGGTTTTCCAGTTTGCACAAGGCACTGGGCATGTGCTAACTGGCTGCAAGAAAAGAACAATCCATGCTAGCTTGCGAGTTGTTGCTAGCTCTCGTCTCACATCTCATGCCCGGGAATGGCATGCCTCCATCGACAGATTTGGAAGCAATAAAGCCCCCTTTTACGTGCCGCTCGAAAGCCGTGGCATGCACCGATACAGCTAACTAAAACCCCTAGACTAGATGAAGTTAATGGACGAACCACTTGCTTGTTGAGCGTTGATGGGCAGTTAGGCGCACTATGTCATGCGCTTGTCTTAGTGTATTTCTCTCTCTATACGTTTCAAGCATCACCCATCCACCGGCACCGTAACGTCAACACGTTTAATGTCAATCCAATAAACCTGAACACGGCATCGATCTATGTGCGGGATCCAATGACGGCGGCGACGGTGCATTCTCCCCTGGGTCGTCCTCTCTCGGCTGCTGGCAGACGGTCGCGGGGCTTCAGGCCTCGGAGGAGGCAGTGCGGTCGGCGGCAGGGCTCGGTGGCCGTTGGAGGGGCGTTGGCGGCGGCTCAGCGCTGCGGCTGGCCAGGCGTCTCACGGCGGTTTTCCATGGATGGTGAATCTGGCGTGGCAATGGGTGAGGAGGCCGCGTAGCTGAGGAGCGGTCGTCTGCTGAGTGGCGGCGATGGGGCTCTCGGGACAGGGTTTTTTAAGCTTAAAACAATAGGAGAGAGTCCCTACCGTGCTATACTAAAATAGATATGGTTATATATAATCCATGAGGGAGACACCCACTAATAGAAAACAGGGCTTTGGTTCAGGCGGGCTAGCCCATTTGTCCCGGTTCAGCCTAGAATCGGGACTCATAGGGACATAGATCCTGGTTCATGAGGCCAGGGCCGGCCGGGCCATCATGGGGCATTGGTCCCGGTTCATCTGGCACCTTTGGTCCCGGTTCGAGCCTCGAACCGGGACCAATGTGCCTCGCTTCTGGCCCACCATCATTGGTCCCGGTTGGTGGCTTGAACCGGGACCAAAGGGTGTCCTTTAGTCCCGGTTCCAGCCACGAATCGGGAACAATGATATGCCTATATATACCCCTTGTCCGCGGGTACAGCAGTGAAGTGCTCTGTTTTTTTGGGAGAGGTGTGTGAGAGGTGTGTTGTGCTCTAGTTCACCTCCTATGCACATGAGGTGTTCGATGAAATGCCCGAGCCACACTTAAGCTTTCTCCTCTCGAAGCTCTTTGTCCAAACTCCATTTTCCTCGAGATTTGTCTAGGTTTGGCGGTCCGTCCTGTCCCGTCCCCGTCCTCACAGCTGTTGATCGTCCGCGCCGATCTCGTCGCCTGCACCACCGTGGTGAGCCTCTTGATCTTATCTTCTTTCTAAAGGAAAAAAGTTTTTACTTGTATGATTTAGATAGATACTTGTGTAGTTTTCTTACTTATTATTGTTTGGAGTATTATATAGTGCGATGGTTTTGGTATCCGCCTCCGTCGACCCTCGTCCTATCTATGATTCAGATGTGGTATATATATTTTCCTTTATAACTATTAGTTTCATTTAGTGTTTAGGACAATTATGCCGAGCAACGTGACATAGATTTTTTTATCTTGGAGGCATGTGAACCGAAAATTCCAACCGACACTATTGTTGAGAGGTTAAATTTAGTTGAAGAAGAAAACAATTACTTGAAGGAAAAATTGAAAAAAAAATGAGGAGGAGAAGATGATATTGGAGTTGCATGTTGCGGATGTCGTCGATGATCACAAGATCAAGATGGATGCAATGTGCTTGAAGATTAAAAAGATTAGATAATATGCCATTCATACTGAGGCTTGGTATCATTATGCCGTTGGATCAATTGTTACCTTGGTTGCGGTTATGATTGTTGGAGAACGTAGTAATTGCAAAAAACTTCCTATGCACACGCAAGATCATGGTGATGCATAGCAACAAGAGGGGAGAGTGTTGTCCACGTACCCTCGTAGACCGAAAGGGGAAGCATTAGCACAACGCGGTTGATGTAGTCGTACGTCTTCACGATTTGGCCAATCAAGTACCGAACATACGGGACCTCCGAGTTCAGCACACACTGGTGGAAAAACAGGCTTTCCGTCCAGCCCCATAAGTCGCGAAGCTGTAAGAACCGCGACCAATGGGACCTTTAGTCGCAGTTCTGGAGGTGAACGCGACCAAAGGCTGGGGCCTGGCGCTTGGTGGCCAGGTGGTGCGTGAGGGGCTTTAGTCGCGGTTGGCGGAGACAACCGCGACTAAAGGCCTTCGGCACCTTTAGTCACGGTTTGCCGTGCCAACCGCAACTAAAGCCCTCCCTATATATACCCATCCAGCAGCCAACACTTAGCCATTTGGAGCCATTCTCTTCACAAGTGGGTGTAGGTTTGCTTTTGGTTCCTCTTATGCACATAAGGTGTTTGATGAAATGCCCCAAGAGCATGAAACAAACATGACATGAAGTGTTGGAGCCACACTCTTGATCATGGTTAGCAACTTGATGAACCTTTGATGTGTCAATATGCATGTGTGTAGTTCATAACAAATGCATGATGGTTAATTATATATTTTATATTATAATAATGCAGATGAATCGGCAACGGATGTACGGTAACCGACTCTCCGCGAGTTCACTACGGGTTTGAAAGATTTCCTCGTAGTGGCTAATGCGAACAAGCGGGGGTTTTGTTATCTGTCCATGTGTTATCTGTAAGAATGAGAAGGGTTACTCTTCCTCAAGAGTTGTTCACATGCATCCGCTTGAAGGGTTTCATGCCAAGCTATAATTGTTGGACCAAGCATGGAGAAAGAGGGGTTATAATGGAAGAAGATGAAGAAGGGATGATTTCATCGATGAAAGCTATCTTGCTCATTTCGTGATACTTTCATGGAGGATCTTTGAAGGTGAAGGGAAGGTGAAGAAGAGGCACGTGATGATCCCGTTGATGATCTTGGTCGGACCATTGCTGATGCACGGAGACGCTGCTAAACCGAAAAGGAGAGGAGAATTTGGATCGCATGTTAGAGGATCACGAAAGGCGCTGTACCCGGATGCGATGATGGTCTCAAAAAGCTGGGCTGCACTGGATTTGCTGAAATGGAAGGCGAGGGCAGGTGTAGCTGACTCAACATTTGAAAACTTGCTGAAAATGTTGAAGAATATGTTTCCAAAGGATAACGAGTTGCCCGCCAAGATGCGTCTGAAGCAAAGAAGGTTGTCCGCCCTCTAGGTTTAGAGGTTACGAAGATACATGCATGCATCAACCATCGCATCCTCTACCGCGGTGAATACGAGAATTTGAATGAATGCCCGGTATGCACCGCATTGCGTTATAAGATCGAGGCGATGACCACGGTGACGATGTTAAGGGCGAAACCCAGAAGAGGGTTCCCGCCAAGGTGATGTGGTATGCTCCTATAATACCACGGTTGAAACGTCTGTTCATGAACAAAGAGCATGCCAAGTTGTTGCGATGGCACAAAGAGGACCGTAAGTCGGACGGGAGTTGAGACACACCGCAGATGGAATGCAATGGAGAAAGATCGACAGATGGTTCAAAGATTTTGCACCGACGCAAGGAACATAAGATTTGCTCTAAACGGATGGCATGAATCCTTTTGGCGGCGAGCTCCAGCCATAGCACTGCCCGTGACTCTATGCATCTACAACCTTCCTCCTTGGTTGTGCATGAAGCGGAAGTTCATTATGATGCCGTGCTCATCCAAGGTCCGGCAACCCGCAACGACATCGATGTGTACCTAAGGCCATTAGTTGATGAACTTTTACAGTGTGGGGTGGTGTCCGTGTGTGGGATGAGCACAAACAAGAGGAATTTGACCTCTGAAGTTGCTTTTCGTAACCATCAACGATTGGCCTGCTCTTAGTAACCTTTCGACTGTCAAATAAGGGATACAATGCATGCACGCACTTGCTTATATGAGACCGAAAGTGTACATTTGCCAAATTGTAAGAAGAACGTGTACCTTGGGCATCGTCGATTTCTTCGAAAATTCATCCAAGAAGAAAGAAAGGCAAGCATTACAACGGCAAGGCAGATCACCGGCGAAGCTGCGGAACGACCGGTGCCGAGGTATTTGATATGGTCAAGGATTTGAAAGTCATCTTTGGAAAGGGTCTGGCGGACAATCGGTTCGAAGGGAGCCGACGGACGCAGCCATGTGGAAGAAGAAATCTATATTCGGGAGCTAGAATATTGGAAAGTCCTAGATGTCCGCTCTGCAATCGACGTGATGCACGTTACGAAGAATATTTGCGTGAACCTCCTAAGCTTCTTGGGCGTGTATGGGAAGACAAATGATACAAAGGAAGCACGGCAGACCAGCACGTTTGAAAGACCCTAATGACCGCATCCGAATGGTTTCAAGGTCGTGCCAGCTACGCTCGACCAAAGAAGAGAAGGTCATCTTTTTGAATGCCCGAGCGGTATGAAGGTCCCGTCTGGATTCTCGTCCAATATAAAGGGAATAATAAACATGGCGGAGAAAAAGTTCCAAAACACAAGTCTCATGATCGCCACGTGATTATGACGCAATTGCTTCCGATTGCTTTGAGGGGCTCTGCGGAAAATGTTCGAGTAGCCATTGTGAAGCTATGTGCATTCCTCAATGCAATCTCTCGAAGGTAATCAATCCAAGTTCTACCACGGTTCTGAGCGATGTGATCCAATGTCTTGTCGGCTTCGAGTTGGTGTTCCGCCATCCTTCTTCAATATTATGACGCACCTCCTGGTTCACCTAGTCGAAGAGATTTCCGTTCTCGGTCTGTATTTCTACACAATATGTTCCCCTTCGAGAGGTTCATGGGAGTATTAAAGAAATATGTTCAAATCTGCTAGGCGGAAGGAAGCATCGCTAAGGGCTATGGAAATGAGGAGGTAATTGAGTTTTGTGTTGACTTTGTTCCCGACCTTAAGCCGATTGGTCTTCCTCGATCGCGCACGAGGAGAGACTAAGTGGAAAAACGATCGGAAGAAATCAACGATATGTATGGACGGCCATTCTCTCGATCAAGCACACCACACTTTGTCTTGACCAATTCCAGCTTGGTGGCTCCGTACTTTGAGAAACACAAGAATATTTTACGCTTTCGGACAACCCGAGGAAGCTGAATCTGGATTAGGAAGGCCCACATGGAGACTTTCGGCAGTTGGTTGAGAAAACATTTAATGAATGACAATGATGTTGTAGATCAGCTGTACATGTTGGCCAAGACACCATCTTCGACTATAACGACTTTCCAAGGGTGCGAGATAAATGGGAATACATTTTACACGATCGCCCAAGATAAAAGAGCACCAACCAAAACAGTGGTGTCCGCTTTGATGCAGAAACCGAGAATGGGCAAAAGGTCACATATTATGGTTACATAGAGGAGATATGGGAACTTGACTATGGACCCTCCTTTAAGGTCCCTTTGTTCGGTGCAAATGGTTCAAGCTAACATGAGGTGGGGTAAAGGTGGACCAGCAATACGGAATGACAATGGTGGATTTCAACAATCTTGGTTACCTTGACGAACCATTCGTCCTAGCGAAAGATGTCGCTCGGGTTTTCTATGTGAAGGACATGAGTAGCAAACCGAGGAAGCGGAAAGATAAGAAAACGATCGAGACATCATGCGATGATTCAAAGCGCCACATTGTTCTTTCGGGAAAAGAAACATCGTGGGAGTGGAGGACAAGATGGACATGTCGAAGATTATAATATGTTTGCTGAAATTCCGCCCTTCAAAGTGAACACCGACCCAAGCATTAAGTTAAATGATGAGGATGCTCCATGGATACACGACAATCGTAAGCAAGCGAGGGACACAAGGGAAGAATTGATGTGTAATAATTTATTGTACCAAACTTTGTATTTGGTCGATGAACTGAATGATGTATCAAACCTTTTGTAAAACCTTCAAGGATTAGTTTTATTTTTCTGATTTTTTGATATATAATTGTATTTTTAAGATTTTAAAATGAATTAGTTTTATTTTTCGATTTTAAAAGGAAAAGGAAGAAGAAGAAAGAAGGAAAAGAAAAAAAGCAGAAGAAAAAAGCAGAAGAAAAAGGAAAAACAGAAGAAAAAAAAAAGCGTAAGAAAAAGGAAAAACAAGAAAAAAACAAATGTAAGAAAAACATAAGAAAAAAAAAAAGCGAAAGAAAAAAGAGAAGAAAAAAGGAAAAGGAAGAAAGGAAGAAAAAAGAAGAAAAACAAGAAAAGGAAGAAACAAACAGAAGAAAAAAAAAAGAAGAAAAAGGAAGAAAAAACAGAAGAAAAACAAGAATTTAAAATGAATTAGTTTTATTTTCTGATTTTTGATATATAATTGTATTTTTAAGATTCTAATAACATAAATAAATAAGTAATTAGAAACTTTAATAGCAAAAATAATTATCATAAAGTAAAATAATTAAGTAATTAGAAACAAAATAAAATAAAATAAATAAGTTTTTTGTTGTAAGTAGAAACAAAACAAAATAAATAAAGCAAAAATGAAAACAAAAACAGGCAAAAAATAAAGCAAAATGAAAACAAAAAACAGGCAAAAACAAAAAATGGTACCCTTTAGTCGCGGTTGTTGTCCCCAATCTGCGACTAAAGGGTCTTTTGTGAGAACGAAAGCGGCGGCAAAACCCTTTAGTCGCGGTTGGGAAGGCGGACCGCGACTAAAGGGTACCTTTAGTCGCGGGTCTCGCCGCCAACCGCGACTAAAGGGGGAACTATAAATACAAGCCCTCGGCCGCCATTGCCGCCGTTCTCGCTGATGTTAAATCTCTTCGCGCCCTCGCCGCCGCGCTTCGCCCTCGCCGCCGCCGCCGCCGCGTCGCCCTCGCCCACCAGCGCCCGCCCGCCGGCCTCGTCTTGCCGCCTCGCTTCGCCCTGAATTCCCTCCGTCCTCTCTCCCGGCAACCGCCCGCCGCCTCCGTTCCCGGCCGCCTCCGTTCCGCCACGCCGCGTCGCCCGCCCATCGCCTCAGACTCGGCCGGCCTCGACCGCCACGCCGCCGCTGGCTCCAGCCATGGCCGCGGCGATGAGCCACGCCGACGCCGCCTCGGCGCGGTGCCTGTCGGGCGGTGGCGGGCGCCGACGCTCGGCCCGCCAGCCTGCCGTCGCCCGCTAACCCGCCAGCGTTTGGCCCTCTAGGCCATCGCCAAACGGGCCCACTACCCGCATCAAAAAAAGAGGAGACAAAATAAATATTTAAAATATTAATTAATTAATTAATTAATTAACTTAATTAAATTAACATTAACCTAATTAATCATTAATTAAACTAATTAACTTGGTTAGTTAGTTAGTCATGTGAATGACATGTGGGACCTCTTGGTCTGCTGACTAGTCAAAGCCCACAGTTGGCCGATGACGCCATGTCGACATCATATTTGCAATTTCAATTTAATTAATTACATTAATTCTAAAATGTCCTAAAACTTTAAAATTAGTATAAAATAACTCAGTAACTCGGATGAAAATACTTTGTACATGAAAGTTGCTCGAACACGAGACGAATCCGGATCTGTGACTGCTCGACCGCCACACCTCCCTAGGATAGCAAACCTGCAACTTTCCTCCGGATCACTGTCTCAAAACGCTAAACACCGGGATACTTTCCGATGTTTCTTTCGTCGGTACCACCTCTTGCCGCGTTAGGGCACACCTAGCACCGCCGTCCTCTGCCGCCCGTCTCGCGCTCTCATGCGACACCTCTCCCACCCTTCCTCGCCTCCTTTTGCCACCGCCTTTCGCCACCGCCACCGCCACCGCCCCTTCTTCACTTAATTAATTTGTTTTACTACATGTTTTCAGGATCGACATAATGGCGACGATAGAGTGACCGATTATGGACAACTATGATCCGGACGGTGAAGCACATATGTTCGCATCATAAACGGCGATATTCAATATGTGCCGACCGGAGAAGAAGAAGATGATATCTCTTCTTATCTGAACCTTGACGGTGAAGATGAAGGGCGCCACGAGAAGATGATGTCAAGAAACATCGATAAACATTTATCTTCAAATGGAAGTAGCAACCACCTCCGCGCCGAGGTATATATATACATTGAGCCTCGTGATACAAACTAACCGATTTGAATAAATATGTGTACTAACGCGCGACTCTCTTTCTTATTTTAGCCCTCGGCGGATCGTCAAACAATCGAGTACGTCGTCAAAGCGTGGCGCAACCAAGACGATGAAACAAGGAGAAACATGCACCATCGAGGTTGTCGACAAGGCAACCGGCAGGCAGCCGGAGCCCCGCAAGAACGCCACCAAGTTTGTCACCAATGCGGAGCCATTGTTAGAGACAACGTCTCGATCACCGCCCAGAGTGGAATGAGCCAAAGAAGGCACGAATTGATGGTTTCACTTTTGTCGATAAGAGAACAAAAAAGATTGCTTCAAGAAGCTTATGGAACATTTCGCTCTACCTCCGAATACAACAAATTCGATGAGGAGGGTAACAAGATTGAGGAAAACAAGGAGAGGAGGAGGCTAGTCAAACAGTTCGCTCTTCATAAGATGGCCGACGATTCGGAAATTCAAGCAAAATCTAGCCCGTGACTTTGTCAAGCGTAACAAGACTCGGATTTCAAAGGACAATATGAGAAACTGAAACATGATTGGCCAGAATTTGTGAAGCAAAAGAAATCGGAGCAGTTCATTCAAATATCGAAAAAATAAGGAAAATGCGGCTAAGAAGGAGTACAATCATGTTATGGGGCCAGGAGGGTATCGCATTTGGGTGCCTAGGTTGGAGAAGATGGAGAACGAGCTGAGGGCGCGAGGAATCCGTCCTGTGCGGAGGATGGGACCCAAGGGCCAAAAGCTGGTGGTACGGGCATGGGGGAACGCTGAACCCGGAGACAGGGGAGTGTGTTTACCAGGGCAAATTAATTAAACCCACCCAAGCCCTTATTGACGTAATGAAGGATGCTCAACAGGGGAAGATCAAGTTCAACAGAGAGAACGACGCGCTGACAAAAGCCCTCGGGAATCCTAAACACGGAGGACGTGTACGAGGCATGGGGCACATTCCGTGGAAAATAGGGTTCCCCGAGCGATGACCCGTCTGATTCTGAAGCCGAAGAGAAAGATGGATCGGGAAGCGATGTTGTGGCGCGGTTGGCATCGAAATGGAAGTGATGAAGAAAACCATGAGTGTACTAGTAGCGAAAGAGATTCAGCTCGGGTGCAGATGAAGATCATCCAATGATCTCGAAGCCAGAGCGGAGAAGCAGCGTGGCTTCCACGGAGGCCCCACCGGCTGGTGCAGATGCACCGACGATCGAAATTACTGCACCGAGCCTCGGTGATCGAAATTACTGCACCGGAGCCTCGGTGGTCGAAATTACTGCACCGAGCCTCCTCGCTACCCGTGGGCGATATAAAGGAGATGAAAGAATGTCATCTGTATTATCCTATCGGGAACATGTCCATGAAGGTAGCCATCGTCGCTGCTTTACCATGTTTACAGGAGCACTCCACCACAACAACCCCATTCAAGATGGCTATGCTCGTGTCACGGTGGAGGACATAGTCCAAGGGTTTGAGGACACGAGATTGAAATTGCTACACCAAGGGGAGAAAAGACTTGAGATGTCAAGCGCCATTACATTCTATGGCAAAAGAAGTTTATCAAGTTTCAGCGAGGCGCCAAGGACAACAAGTCCACCCCTACGGTGGTGGTGGTGGCGGTGGCGGTGGTGGTGGTGGTGGTGGTGGTGGCGGTTCACCTACACCTCCGTCACATCACCGACGCCGCCCCGATCCACAACGTCCGGCGGTGATCATCCGCCGCCCCCTCCTCGTCCGGCGGTGATCGACGCCGCCCCCACCCACCTACGGCAAAGAAGGTAGCGATCTGGATTATTAACCCGACCCTTATGTACCTAAGACCACAAAGGTACGGAGCCATCATCAAGCCTCTCCCACAAGGCCTTGGGAACGTAGTGCCGAGGAAGTCGACGCGCCGCTGCTGCTGATTTGGAGAAATGGAAGGCGGACTGCAAGAAGAAAAGAGAGCCCAAGCCCAAGCCAAGATTTTCGATGAGCAAAAGAAGTGGGCTAAGTCATTTTGAGCACACCGCCCCAAGCCGAAGAATCGCTTAACGACTATGCACGTGAACTTGCAGCAGGCACTCATGTTCAAGGAGAACAAAGAGCGGAGAAGGCCGAAAGTAAAAAAGCGGAAACAAGTTGCCCAGCTCGGGAACAAAGTAAACAATCGATTGCCCGCTTATAGTGGAAGCCTTCGTCCGGATGCCCCGAGATCATACAAGCTGCGGTAGCACAGGATTGATCATAACGAGTGCGAGAGAACAAGCGCCAACTTAGGTATTACTCTTCGTGAACTATTAGGCCTTGATGAGGCGCCAATGAAGGAGGTAGTAATTACATATGTCAAGAATGGGCCTCTCGTCGAGCTGCAAGCAGAAAAGGATCTACCTCCACAAATGAAAGGTCTGCTGAATTGGTACAAGGGTTACATAAAAATAAAAACACCAAAGAATATATTTATGCGGAAGTTAGACATGAGCATCACTTCAAACATTACTATGTACAAATTGCACCGAGTGAATTGTTCCGACTTTTCAATCTGCTTGAGCTCGACAAATCTATCATCGGTTGCTACGCTCGTAAGTGATTTATTAATTTCTACCCCATCTCGCTCATATTGCCTGCACTATATATATGTCCTAACTATATTGTTGTGTCCGCTATTATACATGCAGAATGAAGATTAAGGAATGCAGAGTAAGGAACATCCATGATGTTGGGTTCATTGACCCACACATCGTTAATGGAATTGTGTTGAAGCATTACCCCACCGACGTGGAGGCGGACTGTGGCGCTTACAAAGCAGGAACTCAAAAGTGATATTCTATTTCCTTACCATTTTGGGTGAGTGTTTACATCTTGAGCACATTCTCTTTTGTTTACTCCATGCATGGTATGTGGCGGCTAATCGATGAGTTATGCATGACGATCGTGCATGTATCGTGTCCGCAGTTCCACCGGATTCGCTAGTAATTAAAGTTAACACCTCGTAATGTCTCGTCCACGACTCTCTGAATATGGATCCAAAGCTTTGGGGCGACATGAGAAAAATGCTGCGAAGTAATTATTTTCATTCATTTGCGCCTATATCGATCGGCCTATTTCGCTCATTTCCTAATATCAAGTAACTAATAACTCTCTTGTTCATTTAATTTTCTTTGCCTCGTAGGGTTTGGAGACGGTTCAGAGATACAAAGGTCGGTGAATTCAAAAAGAGCTAGAATTCAAAATGTTAAAGCCTAAGAATGTTTGGGATATTCAGCCACCGTTGACCAATCTATGTGGATACTATGTTCGTGAGAGGATCCGAGATACACCTCTGAGCGGGTTGATTCGAGTGATACCAATGCTCAGAGGAATAACCTCCGGTGGATGCTTAGTCCGAAGCTCGCTTCCACCACTTCAAGAGGAACTAGCTGGATGGTTCGTAAGGAAGTCCTCCATCCTAAAGGAGAACACTATTACGAGGACGAGAAATTTATATGGATTAAATCATGTATGGAAACTTGTTCAAAATTGTATATGGTCATCCGATGATATTGAATATATATTGTATATTCCTCTTGAATTCTTTTGGTTCTAATTTCAAATTTATTTGAAATTGTACATTCATATGCATGTATGTAGTACCGTAGAATATATGAAACTCCTTCAAAATTAAAATAAAGCACAAAAGAAATAAAACAATACAAATTAAACAGAAAACAGGTTTAGGGGGCTAAAACCCTAAACTGCGGCGGCCTTTAGTCGCGGTTGGCGAAAGAACCGCGACTAAAGGTCCTCCGCCTGACGGCACTGGCGCCCGTGGGACGGGTCGTTAGTCGCGGTTCTTAAGCAGCCGCGACTAAAGGTGGGGGGCTTTAGTCGCGCTTATTTGGTCGCGGTTGCGCAGCCGCGACTAATGGCAGTTGCTAACCGCGACCAAAGGCCTTTTTTCCACCAGTGACACGTTCAGCTCGATGGCGTCCCACGAACTCCGATCCAGCAGAGCTTTGCGGCAGAGTTCCGTCAGCACGACGGCGTGATGATGGTGTTGATGATGCTACCGACGCAGGGCTTCGCCTAAGCACCGCTACGATATTACCGAGGTGGAATATGGTGGAGGGGGGCACCGCACATGGCTAAGAGATCAATGATCAATTGTTGTGCCTAGAGGTGCCCCCTGCCCCCGTATATAAAGGATCAAGGGGGAGGGGCAGCTGACCAGGAGGAGGCGCGCAAGGGAGGGGGAGGAGTCCTACTCCCACCGGGAGTAGGACTCCCTCCTTTTCCTAGTTTGAGTAGGAGGGGGAAGGAAGGGAGAGAGGAGAGGAAGGAAAGGGGGGGGGGCGCCCCCCCTCCTTGTCCTATTCAGACTAGAGGGGGAGGGGGCACGTGACCTGCCCTGGCTGCCCTTCCTCTGCTCCACTAGGGCCCATTAGGCCCACTAAACCCCCCGAGGGGGTTCCGGTAACCCCCCGGTACTCCGGTATATGCCTGAAACCACCCGAAAACATTCCGGTGTCCGAACATAGCCATCCAATATATCGATCTTTACGTCTCGACCATTTCGAGACTCCTCGTCATGTCCGCGATCATATCCGGGACTCCGTGAAGGAAATATTCCCTAGAGGAAATATAAAGTTATTATTTATTTCCTCATATCATGATAAATGTTTATTATTCATGCTAGAATTGTATTAACCGGAAACATGATACATGTGTGAATACATATACAAACTTAATGTCACTAGTATGCCTCTACTTGACTAGCTCATTAATCAAAGATGGTTATGTTTCCTAACTATAGACATGAGTTGTCATTTGATTAACAGGATCACATCATTAAGAGAATGATGTGATTGACTTGACCCATTCCGTTAGCTTAGCACTTGATCGTTTAGTATTTGCTATTGCTTCCTTCATAACTTATACAACTTCCTACAACTATGAGATTATGCAACTCACGTTTACTAGAGGAACACTTTGTGTGCTACCAAACGTCACAACGTAACTGGGTGATTATAAAGGAGCTCTACAGGTGTCTCCAAAGGTACATGTTGGGTTGGCATATTTCGAGATTAGGTTTTGTCACTCCGATTGTCGGAGAGGTATCTCTGGGCCCTCTCGGTAATGCACATCACTATAAGCCTTGCAAGCAATTTAGCTAATGAGTTAGTTACGGAATGATACATTACGTAACGAGTAAAGAGACTTGCCGGTAACGAGATTGAACTAGGTATTGGATACCGACGATCGAATCTCGGGCAAGTAACATACCGATGACAAAGGGAACAATGTATGTTCTTATGCGGTTTGACCGATAAAGATCTTCGTAGAATATGTAGGAGCCAATATGAGCATCCAGGTTCCGCTATTGGTTATTGACCGGAAACGTGTCTCGGTCATGTCTACATAGTTCTCGAACCCGTAGGGTCCGCACGCTTAAGGTTTCGATGACAGTTATATTATGAGTTTATGAGTTTTGATGTACCGAAGTTTGTTCGGAGTCCTAGATGAGATTACGGACATGACGAGGAGTCTCGAAATGGTCGAGACATGACGATTGATATATTGGAAGCCTATATTTGGATATCGGAAGTGTTCCGGGTGAAATCGGGATTTCACCGGAGTACCGGGAGGTTACCGGACCCCCCCCCCACGGGGGGGGGGGGGCTTAATGGGCCTACATGGGCCTTAGTGGAGAAGAGGAGAGGAGGCAAGGGCTGGGACGCGCGCCCCTCCCCCTAGTCCGAATAGGTCAAGGAGAGGGGGGCGTCGCCCCCCCTTTCCTTCCTCTGTCCCTCATCCTTCCCCCCTTCTCCTAGTCCAAGAAGGAAGGAGGGAGTCCTACTCCCGGTGGGAGTAGGATTCCCCTTGGCGCGCCCCCTCCTAGGCCGGCCGCCCCCTTCCCCCTGGCTCCTTTATATACGGGGGCAGGGGGGCACCTCTAGACACAAAAATTGATCTCTTGATCTCTTAGCCGTGCGCGGTGCCCCCCTTCCACCATAGTCCTCCTCGATAATATTGTATCGGTGCTTAGGCGAAGACCTGCGATGGTAGAACATCAAGATCGTCACCACACCGTCGTGCTGACGGAACTCTTCCCCGACATTGTGCTGGATCGGAGTATGGGGATCGTCATCGAGCTGAACGTGTGCTAGAACTCGGAGGTACCGTAGTTTCGGTGCTTGATCGGTCGGGCCGCGAAAATGTACGACTACATCAACCGCGTTGTTCTAACATTTCCGCTTTCGTTCTACGAGGGTACGTGGACAACACTCTCCCCTCTCGTTGCTATGCATCACCATGATCTTGTGTGTGCGTAGGAAATTTTTTGAAATTACTACGTTCCCCAACAATGGCATCCGAGCCAGGTTTTATGCGTAGATGTTATATGCACGAGTAGAACACAAGTGAGTTGTGGGCGATACAAGTCATACTGCTTACCAGCATGTCATACTTTGGTTCGGCGGTATTGTTGGATGAAGCGGCCCGGACCGACATTACGCATACACTTACGCGAGACTGGTTCTACCGACGTGCTTTGCACACAGGTGGCTGGCGGGTGTCTGTTTCTCCAACTTTAGTGGAACCGAGTGTGGCTACGCCCGGTCCTTGCGAAGGTTAAAACGGAACTAACTTGACGAACTATCGTTGTGGTTTTGATGCGTAGGTAAGAACGGTTCTTGCTCAGCCCATAGCATCCACGTAAAATTTGCAACAACAAAGAAGAGGACGTCTAACTTGTTTTGGACGGCATGTTGTGATGTGATATGGTCAAGACGTGATGCTATATTTTTTTGTTTGAGATGATCATGTTTTGTAACCGAGTTATCGGCAACTGGCAGGAGCCATATGGTTGTCGCTTTATTTTATGAAATGCAAACGCCCTATAATTGCTTTACTTTATCACTAAGCGATAGTGATAGTCGTAGAAGCAATAGAACCATAGTTGCCAAACCATAGTTCATAAGGCGTCGTCTCAACGGATTTTGATGGTGCCCTATTTAATGTGAATGCGGTCGTCTCTAAAGCATATCCCCAAAACGATAGCGGTAAATCAGTAAGAGACATCATAGATCGCACCATATCTAGTAAAGTATGATTACGATGTTCGGACACACCATTTCGTTGTGGTGTTCTGGGTGGCGTGAGTTACAAAACTATTCCGCATTGCTTCAAATGTAAACCAAACTCGTAACTCAACTATTCTCCTCCACGATCAGATCGTAGAAACTTTATTTTCTTGTTACGACGATTTTCCACTTCACTCTGAAATTCTTTGACTTTTCAAATGTTTCAGACTTGTGTTTCATCAAGTAGATATACCCATATCTGCTCAAATCATCTGTGAAGGTGAGAAAATAACGATACCCGCCGCGAGCCTCAATATTCATCGGACCACATACATCAGTATGTATGATTTCCAACAAATCAGTTGCTCGCTCCACAGTTCCGGAGAATGGCGTTTTAGTCATCTTGCCCATGAGGCATGGTTCGCAAGTACCAAGTGATTCATAATCAAGTGATTCCAGAAGTCCATCAGTATGGAGTTTCTTCATGCGTTTACACCAATATGACCTAAATGGCAGTGCCACAAATAGGTTGCACTATCATTATCAACTCTGCATCTTTTGGCTTCAACATTATGAATATGTGTATCACTACTATCGAGATTTAATAAAAATAGACCATTCTTCAAGGGTGCATGACCATAAAAGATATTACCCATATAAATAGAACAACCATTATTCTTTGATTTAAATGAATAACCTTCTCGCATCAAACAAGATCCAGATATAATGTTCATGCTTAACGCTGGCACCGAATAACAATTATTCAGGTCTAAAACTAATCTAGAAAGTAGATGTAGAGGTACCGTGCCGACCGCGATCACATCGACTTTGGAACCATTTCCCACTCACATCGTCACCTCGTCCTTAGCCAATCTTCGCTTAATCCATAGTCCCTGTTTCGAGTTGCAAATATTGGCAATAGAACCAATATCAAATACCCAGGTGCTACTGCGAGCATTAGTAAGGTACACATCAATAACATGTATATCACATATACCTTTGTTCACCTTGCCATCCTTCTTATCCGCCAAATACTTGGGGCAGTTCCGCTTCCACTGTCCAGTCTGCTTGTAGTAGAAGCACTCAGTCTCAGGCTTAGATCCAGATTTGGGTTTCTTCTCTTGAGCAGCAACTTGCTTGCTGTTCTTCTTGAAGTTCCCCTTCTTCTTCCCTTTACCCTTTTTCTTGACACTGGTGGTCTTATTGACCATCAACACTTGATGCTCCTTCTTGATTTCTACCTTTGCAGCCTTTAGCATTGCGAAGAGCTCAGGAATAGTCTTGTCCATCCCTTGCAAATTATAGTTCATCATGAAGCTCTTGTAGCTTGGTGGCAGTGATTGAAGAATTCTGTCAATGACACTATCGGCAGGAAGATTAACTCCCAGTTGAATCAAGTGATTATTATACCCAGACATTTTGAGTATATGTTCACTGACAGAACTATTCTCCTCCATTTTACAGCTATAGAACTTATTGGAGACTTCATATCTCACAATCCGGGCATTTTCGTGAAATATTAACTTCAACTCCTGGAACATCTCATATGCTCCATGACATTCAAAACGTCGTTCAAGACCCAGTTCTAAACCGTAAAGCATGGCACACTGAACTATCGAGTAGTCATCAGCTTTGCTCTGCCAGACGTTCTTAACATCGTCAGCTGCGCAGGTTTGGCACCCAGCGGTGCTTCCATGGAGTAGAATTTTGATCTAGGAGTAGTTCACTGGACAGCGGTCAAAATTATCCTTAGTAAGGACTAAGGAAATATTTCTCAATTATGGAGGTGATAAAAGAGCCCGTCATAAAGAGTTACATCAGTGCAAGCTTTTACACCGATCCAGATGACTCTAAGTCTCAATCTGGATACATATTGAAAGTGGGAGCAATTAGCTAGAGTAGCTCCGTGCAGAGCATTGTAGACATAGAATATTTGCAAAATACATACGGCTCTGAATGTGACAAACCCGTTGACTAAACTTCTCTCACGAGCAAAACATGATCACACCTTAGTACTCTTTGGGTGTTAATCACATATTGATGTGAACTGGATTATTGACTCTAGTAAACCCTTTGGGTGTTGGTCACATGACAATGTGAACTATGGGTGTTAATCACATGCAGATGCAGATATTAGTGTTAAATCACATGGTGATGTGAACTAGATTATTGACTCTAGTGCAAGTGGGAGACTGAAGGAAATATGACCTAGATGCAATAATAAAGTTATTATTTATTTCCTTATTTCATGATAAATGTTTATTATTCATGCTAGAATTGTATTAACCGGAAACTTAGTACATGTGAGAATACATAGACAAACAAAGTATCACTAGTATGCCTCTACTTGACTAGCTAGTTGAATCAAAGATGGTTAAGTTTCCTAGCCATAGACATGAGTTGTCATTTGATTAACGGGATCACATCATTAGTAGAATGATGTGATTGACTTGACCCATTCCGTTAGCTTAGCACTTGATCCTTTAGTATGTTGCTATTGCTTTCTTGATGACTTATACATGTTCCTATGACTATGAGATTATGCAACTCCCATTTACGGAGGAACACTTTGTGTGCTACCAAACGTTACAACGTAATTGGGTGATTATAAAGGTGCTCTATAGGTGTCTCCGAAGGTACTTGTTGAGTTGGCGTATTTCGAGATTAGGATTTGTCACTCCGATTGTCGGAGAGGTATCTCTGGGCCCTCTCGGTAATCCACATCACTATAAGCCTTGCAAGCAATGTGACTAATGAGTTAGTTGCGGGATGATGCATTACATAACGAGTAAAGAGACTTGCCGGTAACGAGATTGAACTAGGTATTGAGATACCGACGATCGAATCTCGGACAAGTAACATACCGATGACAAAGGGAACAACATATGTTGTTATGCGATTTGACCGATAAAGATCTTCGTAGAATATGTAGGAGCCAATATGAGCATCCAGGTTCCGCTATTGGTTATTGACCGGAGATGTGTCTCGGTCATGTCTACATAGTTCTCGAACCCGTAGGGTCCGCACGCTTAAAGTTCGGTGACAATCGGTATAATGAGTTTTTGTGTTTTGATGTACCGAAGGTAGTTCGGAGTGTTGGGGAACGTAGTAATTTCAAAAATTTCCTACGCACATGCAAGATCATGGTGATGCATAGCAACGAGAGGGGAGAGTGTTGTCCATGTACCCTCGTAGACCGAAAGCACAAGCGTTAGAACAACGCAGTTGATGTAGTCGTACGTCTTCACGGCCCGACCGATCAAGCACCGAAACTACGGCACCTCCGAGTTCTAGGACACGTTCAGCTCGATGACGAACCCCGTACTCCGATCCAGCAGAATGTCAGGGAAGAGTTTTGTTAGCACGACGGCGTGGTGACGATCTTGATGTTCTACCGTCGCAGGGCTTCGCCTAAGCACCGCTACAATATTATCGAGGAGGACTATGGTGGAGGGGGGCACCGCACACGGCTAAGAGATCAAGAGATCAGTTGTTGTGTCTAGAGGTGCCCCCTGTCCCCGTATATAAAGGAGCCAGGGTGGAGGGGGCGGCCGGCCTAGGAGGGGGCGCGCCAAGGGGAGTCCTACTCTCACCGGGAGTAGGACTCCCTCCTTCCTTGTTGGACTAGGAGAAGGGGGGAAGGAGGAGGGAGAGAGGAAGGAAAGGGGGGGCGCCGCCCCCTCTCCTTGTCCTATTTGGACTAGGGGGAGGGGCGCACGGCCCAGCTCTTGCCTCCTCTCCTCTTCTCCACTAAGGCCCATGTAGGCCCATTAAGCCCCCGGGGGGGTTCCGATAACCTCCCGGTACTCCGGTGAAATCCCGATTTCACCCGGAACACTTCCGATATCCAAATATAGGCTTCCAATATATCAATCTTCATGTCTCAACCATTTCGAGACTCCTCGTCATGTCTGTAATCTCATCTAGGACTCCGAACAAACTTCGGTACATCAAAACTCATAAACTCATAATATAACTGTCATCGAAACCTTAAGCATGCGGACCCTACGGGTTCGAGAACTATGTAGACATGACCGAGACACGTTTCCGGTCAATAACCAATAGAGGAACCTGGATGCTCATATTGGCTCCTACATATTCTACGAAGATCTTTATCGGTCAAACCGCATAAGAACATACATTGTTCCCTTTGTCATCGGTATGTTACTTGCCCGAGATACGATCGTCGGTATCCAATACCTAGTTCAATCTCGTTATCGGCAAGTCTCTTTACTCGTTACGTAATGCATCATTCCGTAACTAACTCATTAGCTACATTGCCTGCAAGGCTTATAGTGACGTGCATTACCGAGAGGGCCCAGAGATACCTCTCCGACAATCGGAGTGACAAACCTAATCTCGAAATACGCCAACCCAACATGTACCTTCGGAAACACCTGTAGTACTCCTTTATAATCACCCAGTTATGTTGTGACGTTTGGTAGCACCCAAAGTGTTCCTCCGGTAAACGGGAGTTGCATAATCTCATAGTTGTAGGAACTTCTATAAGTTATGAAGAAAGCAATAGCAACATACTAAACGATCAAGTGCTAAGCTAACAGGATGGGTCATGTCAATCACATCATTCTCCTAATGATGTGATCCCATTTAATCAAATGACAACACATGTCTATGGTTAGGAAACATAACCATCTTTGATTAATGAGCTAGTCAAGTAGAGGCATACTAGTGACATTAAGTTTGTCTATGTATTCACACATGTATCATGTTTCCGGTTAATACAATTCTAGCATGAATAATAAACATTTATCATGATATGAGAAAATAAATAATAACTTTATTATTGCCTCTAGGGCATATTTCCTTCAGTCTCCCACTTGCACTAGAGTCAATAATCTAGATTACACAGTAATGATTCTAACACCCATGGAGTCTTGGTGCTGATCATGTTTTGCTCGTGGAAGAGGCTTAGTCAACGGGCCTGCAACATTCAGATCTGTATGTATCTTGCAAATCTCTATGTCTCCCACCTGGACTTGGTCCCGAATAGAATTGAAGTGTCTCTTGATGTGCTTGGTCCTCTTGTGAAATCTGGATTCCTTTGCCAAGGCAATTGCACCAGTATTGTCATAGAACATCTTCATTGGTCCCGATGCACTAGGTATGACACCTAGATCGGAAATGAACTCCTGCATCCAGACTCCTTCATTTGCTGCTTCAGAAGCAGCTATGTACTCCGCTTCACATGTAGATCCCGCTACGACGCTTTGTTTAGAACTGCACCAACTCACAGCTCCATCGTTTAATATAAACACGATCCGGTTTGCGATTTAGAATCGTCTGGATCGGTGTCAAAGCTTGCATCGACGTAACCATTTACGACTAGCTCTTTGTCACCTCCATATCGAGAAACATATCCTTAGTCCTTTTCGGGTATTTCAGGATGTTCTTGACCGCTGTCCATGATCCACTCTGGATTACTTTGGTACCTACCTGCCAAGCTTATTGCTAAGCATACGTCAGTCCGGTACACAACATTGCATACATGATAGATCCTATGGCTGAAGCATAGGAACACCTTTCATTTTCTCTCTATCTTCTGCTGTGGTCGGGCATTGAGTTTGACTCAACTTCACACCTTGTAGCACAGCAAGAATCCTTTCTTTGCTCGATCCATTTTGAACTTTTTCAAAATTTTGTCAAGGTATGTGCTTTGTGAAAGTCCTATTAAGCGTCTTGATCTATCTCTATAGATCTTGATGCCCAATATGTAAGCAGCTTCACCGAGGTCTTTCATTGAAAAACTTTAATTCAAGTATCCCTTTATGCTATCCAGAAATTCTATATCATTTCCAATTAATAATATGTCATCAACATATAAAACTAGAAATGCTACAGAGCTCCCACTCACTTTCTTGTAAATACATGCTTCTCCAAAAGTCTGTATAAAACCATATGCTTTGATCACACTGTCAAAGCGTTTATTCCAACTCCGAGATGCTTGCACCAGTCCATAAATGGAACGCTGGAGCTTGCACACTTTGTTAGCACCTTTTGGATCAACAAAACCTTCAGGCTGCATCATATACAACTCTTCTTCTAGAAATCCATTCAAGATTGCAGTCTTGACATCCATTTGCCAAATTTCATAATCATGAAATGCTTCAATAGCTAACATGATTCGGACAGACTTAAGCATCGCTACGGGTGAGAAAGTCTCATCGTAGTCAACCCCTTGAACTTGTCGAAAACCTTTCGCAACAAGTTGAGCTTTGTAGACAGTAACATTACCATCAGCGCTAGTCTTCTTCTTAAAGATCCATTTATTCTCAATGGCTTGTCGATCATCGGGCAAGTCAACCAAAGTCCATACTTTGTTTTCATACATGGATCCCATCTCAGATTTCATGGCCTCTAGCCATTTTGCGGAATCTGGGCTCATCATCGCTTCCTCATAGTTCGTAGGTTCATCATGGTCAAGTAACATGACTTCCGAATAGGATTACCGTACCACTCAGTGCGGATCTTACTCTGGTAGACCTACGAGGTTCAAGAGAAACTTGATCTGAAGTTTCATGATCAATATCATTAGCTTCCTCACTAATTGGTGTAGTTGTCACAGGAACCGGTTCTTGTGATGAACTACCTTCCAATAAGGGAGTAGATACAGTTATCTCATCAAGTTCTACTTTCCTCCCACTCACTTCTTTCGAGAGAAACTCCTTCTCTAGAAAGGATCCGAATTTAGCAACGAAAATCTTGCCCTCAGATATGTGATAGAAGGTGTACCCAATAGTCTCCTTTGGGTATCCTATGAAGACACATTTCTCTGATTTGGGTTCGAGCTTATCTGGTTGAAGTTTCTTCACATAAGCATCGCAGCCCCAAACTTTAAGAAACGATAACTTTGGTTTCTTGCCAAACCATAATTCATAAGGCGTCGTCTCAACGGATTTTGATGGTGCCCTATTTAACGTGAATGCGGCCGTCTCTAAAGCATAACCCCAAAACGATAGCGGTAAATCGGTAAGAGACATCATAGATCGTACCATATCAAGTAAAGTACGATTACGACGTTCGGACACACCATTTCGTTGTGGTGTTCGAGGTGGCGTGAGTTGCGAAACTATTCCGCATTGTTTCAAATGTAAACCAAACTCGTAACTCAAATATTCTCCTCCACGATCAGATCGTAGAAACTTTATTTTCTTGTTACGATGATTTTCTACTTCACTCTGAAATTCTTTGAACTTTTCAAATGTTTCAGACTTGTGCTTCATCAAGTAGATATACCCATATCTGCTCAAATCATCTTTGAAGGTGAGAAAATAACGATATCCGCCACGAGCCTCAACATTCATCGGGCCACATACATCTGTATGTATGATTTCCAACAAATCTGTTGCTCTCTCCATAGATCCGGAGAACGGTGTTTTGGTCATCTTGCCCATGAGGCACGGTTAGCAAGTACCAAGTGATTCATAATCAAGTGATTCGAGAAGTCCATCAGTATGGAGTTTCTTCATGCGTTTTACACCGATATGACCTAAACGGCAGTGCCACAAATATGTTGCACTACCATTATCAACTCTGCATCTTTTGGCTTCAACATTATGAATATGTGTATCACTACTATCGAGATTCAATAAAAATAGACCACTCTTCAAGGGTGCATGACCATAAAAGATATTACTCATATAAATAGAACAACCATTATTCTTTGATTTAAATGAATAACCTTCTCGCATCAAACAAGATCCAGATATATTGTTCATGCTCAACGCAGGCACCAAATAACAATTATTCAGGTCTAAAACTAATCCCGATGGTACA
Organism: Aegilops speltoides; assembly: GCA_021437245.1. Taxonomy (NCBI): domain Eukaryota; kingdom Viridiplantae; phylum Streptophyta; class Magnoliopsida; order Poales; family Poaceae; genus Aegilops; species Aegilops speltoides. The sequence continues at coordinate 90,656,355 of CM038145.1, read as the reverse complement.
TGTAGAGGTAGCGTGCCGACCGCGATCACATCGACTTTGGAACCATTTCCCACGCGCATCGTCACCTCGTCCTTAGCTAATCTTCGCTTAATCCGTAGTCCCTGCTTTGAGTTGCAAATGTTAGCAATGTAACCAATATCAAATACACAAAAGCTCTGCGAGCATTAGTAAGGTACACATCAATAACATGTATATCACATATACCTTTGTTCACTTTGCCATCCTTCTTATCCACCAAATACTTGGGGCAGTTCCGCTTCGAAAGTCGATCGCTTGCGGTAGAAGCACTCGATTTGTGGCCTAGGTCCGGACTTGGGTTTCTTCTCTGAGCAACAACTTGTTTGCTATTCTTTTGAAGTTCCCTTCTTCTTCCCTTTGCCCTTCTTCTTGAAACTAGTGGTCTTGTTGACCATCAACACTTGATACTCCTTCTTGATTTCTACCTCCATGCTTTCAAAGATCGCGAAGAGCTCGAAATAGTCTCGTCCATCCCTTGCATATTATAGTTCATCACAAAGCTCTTGTAGCTTGGTGGCAGTGATTTTAGAATTCTGTAAATGACGCTATCATCCGGAAGATTAACTCCCAGTTGAATCAAGTGATTATTATACCCAGACATTTTGAGTATATGCTCACTGACAGAACTGTTCTCCTCCATCTTGCATCTGTAGAACTTATGGGAGACTTCATATCTCTCAATCCGGGCATTTGCTTGAAATATTAACTTCAACTCCTGGAACTTCTCATATGCTCCATGACATTCAAAACGTCGTTGAAGACCCGGTTCTAAGCCGTAAAGCATGGCACATCGAACTATAGAGTAGTCATCAGCTTTGCTCGCCAGACGTTCTTAACGTTGTCGATTGCATCAGCGAGCAGAGTTCGGCACCCAGCAAGGCTTCCAGACGTAACTCTTACGTGCAGCAATGAGGATAATCCTCGAAGTTACGGACCCGATCCGTAATTGCTACCATCATCTTTCAACTTTGCTTTCTCAAGGAACGCATTAAAATTCAACGGAAACAAAGACGAGCCATCTATCTACAAACAAACATAGACAAGCAAAATACTATCAGGTACTAAGTTCATGATAAATTTAAGTTCAATTAATCATATTACTAAAGAACTCCCACTTAGACAGACATCTCTCTAGTCATCTAAGTGATCACGTGATCCAAATCAACTAAACCATGTCCGATCATCACGTGAGATTGAGTAGTTTCAATGGTGAACATCTCTATGTTGATCATATCTACTATATGATTCACGCCGACCTTTCGGTCTCCGTGTTCGAGGCCATATCTCAGATATGCTAGGCTCGCCAAGTATAACTTTGAGTATTCCGCGTGTGCAACTGTTTTGCACCCGTTGTATTTGAACGTAGAGCCTATCACACCCGATCATCACGTGGTGTCTCAGCACGAAGAACTTTCGCAACGGTGCATACTCAAGGAGAACACTTCTTGATAATTAGTGAGAGATCATCTTAAAATGCTACCGTCAATCAAAGCAAGATAAGATGCATAAAGGATAAACATCACATGCAATCAATATAAGTGATATGATATGGCCATCATCATCTTGTGATTGTGATCTCCATCTCCGAAGCACCGTCGTGATCACCATCGTCACCGGCGCGACACCTTGATCTCCATCGTAGCATCGTTGTCATTTACGCCATCTATTGCTTCTACGACTATCGCTACCGCTTAGTGATAAAGTAAAGCAATTACAGGGCGCTTGCATTTCATACAATAAAGCAACAACCATACGGCTCCAGCCAGTTGCCGATAACTTCGGTTACAAAACATGATCATCTCATACAATAAAATATAGCATCACGTCTTGACCATATCACATCACAACATGCCCTGCAAAAACAAGTTAGACGCCCTCTACTTTGTTGTTGCAAATTTTACGTGGCTGCTACGGGCTTAGCAAGAACCGTTCTTACCTACGCATCAAAACCACAATGATAGTTTGTCAAATAGACTCCGTTTTAACCTTCACAAGGACCGGGCTTAGCCACACTCGGTTCAACTAAAGTTGGAGAAACTGACACCCGCTAGTCACCTGTGTGCAAAGCACGGCGGTAAAACCAGTCTCGCGTAAGCGTCGCTGTAATGTCGGTCCGGCCGCTTCATCCAACAATACCGCTGAACCAAAGTATGACATGCTGGTAGGCGGTATGACTTATATCGTCCACAACTCATTTGTGTTCTACTCGTGCATATAACATCAACGCATAAAACCTAGGCTCGGATGCCCTTTGTTGGGGAGCGTAGTAATTTCAAAAATTTCCTCGCACGCGCAAGATCATGGTGATGATATAGCAGCGGGGAGAGTGTTGTCTCGTAACCTCGTGGGCGAAGCGAAGCGTTGACTGGCGTAGAGGAAGTAGTCGTCGTCCTCGGTCCGATCGATCAAGCACCGTTACTCCGGCACCTCGAGTTCTTGACACAGCGTACAGCTCGATGATGCACCCTTGATCTCCAATCCATTAGAGGCTCCAGGGGAGTTCCGTCGGCCTGACGGCGTGGTGGCGATCTTGATGTTCTCTGTCGCGGGCTTAGCCTAAGCACCGCTACAATATGACCGAGGTGTAATATCGTGGAGGGCACCGCTGCAGCTAAGGAATGATCAATGATCAACTTGTGTGTTCTAGGGTTCCCCTACCCCTGTATATAAAGGAGGGAGGGAGGAGGTGGCCGGCCCAGGGCGCACCATAGGAGGAGAAACCTACTCCAAGTAGGTTTCCCTCTTTCTAATCCATGTTGGAGGGAAGGAAGGAGTACTAGTAGTAGGAAGAAGGGGGGAAGGAGAAAGGAAAGGGGGCGGCGCCTCCCAAGTCGGATTGGGCTTGGGCGCGCCCCTCCTTCTCCTTCTCCTTCCTCCACTTTGGGCCCAATAAGGCCCATATACTTACTGGGGGTCGGTAACCTCCGAACTCGGTATATTCCCAAACTCTCCGGAACCTTTCCGGTGTCCAAATATATCCGTCAATATATCAATCTTTGTGTCTCGACCATTTGAGACTCCTCGTCATGTCCGTGATCACATCCGGGACTCAACAACCTTCGTACATCAAAATACATAAAGTCATAATATAACCGCATCGAAACCTTAAGCGTGCGGACCCTACGGTTCGAGAACAATGTAGACATGACCGAGACATGTCTCTGGTCAATAACCAATAGCGGGACCTGGATGTCCATATTGGTTCCTACATATTCTACGAAGATCTTTATCGGTCAAACCGCATAACAACATACGTTGTTCCCTTTGTCATCGGTATGTTACTTACCCGAGATTTGATCGTCGGTATCCAATACCTAGTTCAATCTCGTTACCGGTAAGTCTCTTTACTCGTTCCGTAATATGTCATCAACTAACTCATTAGTTACATGCTTGCAAGGCTTAGGTGATGAGTATTACCGAGAGGGCCCAGAGATACCTCTCCGACAATCGGAGTGACAAATCCTAATCTCGAATTATGCCAACTCAACATTTACCTTCGGAAACACCTGTAGTACTCCTTTATAATCACCCAGTTACGTTGTGACGTTTGGTAGTACCCAAAGTGTGCCTCCGGTAAATGGGAGTTACACAATTCTCATAGTTACAGAACATGTATAAGTCATGAAGGAAGCAATAGCGTATACTAAACGATCAAGTGCTAAGCTAATGGATGGGTCATGTCAATCACATCATTCTCCTAATGATGTGATCCCATTTAATCAAATGACAACACATGTCTATGGTTAGGAAACATAACCATCTTTGATTAATGAGCTAGTCAAGTAGAGGCATACTAGTGACTATATGTTTGTCTATGTATTCACACATGTATCTTGTTTCCGGTTAATACAATTCTAGTATGAATAATAAACATTTATCATGATATGAGGAAATAAATAATAACTTTATTATTGCCTCTAGGCCATATTTCCTTCATGATCTAGTAACATGACTTCCAGATTAGGATTACCGTACCACTCTGGTGCAGATCTTATTCTGGTTGACCTACGAGGTTTGGTAGTAACTTGATCTGAAGTTTCATGATCAATATCATTAGCTTCCTCACTGATTGGTGTAGTTGTCATAGGAATCGGTTCTTGTGATGAACTACTTTCCAAGAAGGGAGTAGGTACAGTTACCTCATCAAGTTCTACTTTCCTCCCACTCACTTCTTTCGAGAGAAACTCCTTCTCTAGAAAGGATCCGAATTTAGCAACAAAAATCTTGCCCTCAGATCTGTGATAGAACGTGTACCCAATAGTCTCTTTTGGGTATCCTATGAAGACACATTTCTCCGATTTGGGTTCGAGCTTATTTGGTTGAAGTTTCTTCACATCAGCATCGCAGCCCCAAACTTTAAGAACATGACAGTTATATTATGAGTTTATGTATTTTGATGTACCGAAGGTTGTTCAGAGTCCCGGATGTGATCACGGACATGACGAGGAGTCTCGAAATGGTCGAGACATAAAGATTGATATATTGGACGGATATATTTGGACACCGGAAAGGTTCTGGGAGAGTTTGGGAATATACCAGAGCTCCGGGAGGTTACCGGAACCCCCCGGTAAGTATATGGGCCTTATTGGGCCCAAGTGGGAGGAAGGGAGAAGGAGCAAAGGAGGGGGGCGCGCCCCCCCAAGCCCAATCCGAATTGGGGAGGGGGGCCGGCCCCCCCTTTCCTTTCTCCTTCCCTCTTACTTCCTACTTCTAGTACTCCTTCCTTCCCTCCAACATGGATTAGAAAAGAGGGAAACCTACTTGAGTAGGTTTCTCCTCCTATGGCGCCCCTTTGGGCCGCCACCTCCTCCCTCCTCCTTATATACGGGGTAGGGGGCACCCTAGAACACACAAGTTGATCATTGATCGCCTTAGCCGTGTGCGGTGCCCCTCCACGATATTACACCTCGGTCATATTCTAGCGGTGCTTAGGCGAAGCCCCGCGACAGAGAACATCAAGATCGCTACCACGCCGTCAGGCCGACGGAACTACCCCTCGAGCCTCTACCGGATTGGAGATCGAGGGTGCATCATCGAGCTGTACGCTGTCAAGAACTCGGAGGTGCCGAGTAACGGTGCTTGGATCGGTCGGACCGAGGACGACGACTACTTCCTCTACGCCAGTCAACGCTCGCTTCGGGTCTCACGAGGGTACGAGACAACACTCTCCCCTCGTTGCTATATCATCACCATGATCTTGCGTGTGCTTAGGAATTTTTTTGAAATTACTACGTTCCCCAACAGATCATGGCGAACCTACGAACTATGAGGAAGCGATGATGAGCCCAGATTCCGCAAAATGGCTTGAGGCCATGAAATCTGAGATGGGATCCATGTATGAGAACAAAGTATGGACTTTGATTGACTTGTCCGATGATCAGCAAGCCATAGAGAATAAATGGATCTTCAAGAAGAAGTCTGACGCTGATGGTAATGTAACTATCTACAAAGCTCGACTTGTTGCGAAAGGTTTTTGACAAGTTCAAGGGGTTGACTACGATGAGACTTTCTCACCCGTAACGATGCTTTAGTCTGTCCGAATCATGTTAGCAATTGCTGCATTTTATGATTATGAAATATGGCAAATGGATGTCAAAACAGCATTCGTGAATGGATTTCTAGAAGAAGAGTTGTATATGATGCAACCAGAAGGTTTTGTTGATCCAAAAGGTGCTAACAAAGTGTGCAAGCTCCAGCGATCCATTTATGGACAGGTGCAAGCCTCTCAGAGTTGGAATAAACGCTTTGATAGTGTGATAAAAGCATATGGTTTTATACAGACTTTTGGAGAAGCCTGTATTTACAAGAAACTGAGTGGGAGCTCTGTAGCATTTCCGATATTATATGTAGATGACATATTATTAATTGGAAATGATATAGAATTTCTGGATAGCATAAAGGGATACTTGAATAAAAGTTTTTCGATGAAAGACCTCGTTGAAGCTGCTTACATATTGGGCATCAAGATCTATAGAGATAGATCAAGACGCTTAATTGACTTTCACAAAGCACATACCTTGATAAAGTTTTGAAAAGTTCAAAATGGATCGAGCAAAAAAGGCTTCTTGCCTCAGACATAAGGTGTGAAGTTGAGTTAGACTCAATGCCCGACCACGTAAGAAGATAGAGAGAAAATGAAAGATGTTCCCTACGCTCAGCCATACGCCTATCATGTATGCAATGCTTGTGTACCGACCGATGTATGCTTAGCAATAAGTTTGGCAGGAGGTACCAAAGTAATCCAGAGGGATCATCGACATCGGTCAAGAACATCCCGAAATACCGAAAAGGACTAAGGATATGTTTCTCGCTTATGGAGGTGACAAAGAGCTAGTCGTAAATGGTTACGTCGATGCAAGCTTTGACACTGATCCAGACGATTCTAGATCGCAAACCGGATATGTGTTTATATTGAACGGTGGAACTGTCAGTTGGTGCAGTTCTAAACAAAGCGTCGTGGCGGGATCTACATGCGAAGCGGACTACATAGCTGCTTCGGAAGCAGCAAATGAAGGAGTCTGGATAAAGGAGTTCATTTCCGATCTAGGTGTCATAACTAGTGCATCGGGACCAATGAAGATCTTCTGTGACAATACTGGTGCAATTGCCTTGGCAAAGGAATTCAGATTTCACAAGAGGACCAAGCACATCAAGAGACACTTCAATTCCATCCGGGACCAAGTCCAGGTGGGAGACATAGAGATTTGCAAGATACGTACAGATCTGAATGTTGCAGGCCCGTTGACTAAGCCTCTTCCACGAGCAAAACATGACCAGCACCAAGACTCCATGGGTGTTAGAATCATTACTGTGTAATCTAGATTATTGACTCTAGTGCAAGTGGGAGACTGAAGGAAATATGCCCTAGAGGCAATAATAAAGTTATTATTTATTTCCTCATACCATGATAAATGTTTATTATTCATGCTAGAATTGTATTAACCGGAAACATGATACATGTGTGAATACATAGACAAACTTAATGTCACTAGTATGCCTCAACTTGACTAGCTCCTTAATCAAAGATGGTTATGTTTCCTAACCATAGACATGAGTTGTCATTTGATTAACGGGATCACATCATTAGGAGAATGATGTGATTGACTTGACCCATTCCGTTAGCTTAGCACTTGATCATTTAGTATGTTGCTATTGCTTTGTTCATAATTTATACAAGTTCCTACAACTATGAGATTATGCAACTGCCGTTTCCTAGAGGAACACTTTGTGTGCTATCAAACGTCACAACGTAACTGGGTGATTATAAAGGGGCTCTACAGATGTCTCCAAAGGTACATGTTGGGTTGGCGTATTTCGAGATTAGGTTTGTCACTCCGATTGTCGGAGAGGTATCTCTGGGCCCTCTCGGTAATGCACATCACTATAAGCCTTGCAAGCAATGTAGCTAATGAGTTAGTTACGGAATGATGCACTAAGTAACGATTAAAGAGACTTCCCGATAACGAGATTGAACTAGGTATTGGATACCGACGATCGTATCTCGGGCAAGTAACATACCGATGACAAAGGGAACAATGTATGTTGTTATGCGGTTTGACCGATAAAGATCTTTGTCAGTGTCAAAACCGGCGGATCTCGGGTAGGGGGTCCCGAACTGTGCGTCTAGGCGGATGGTAACAGGAGACAAGGGACACGATGTTTTTACCCAGGTTCGGGCCCTCTCGATGGAGGTAAAACCCTACTCCTGCTTGATTGATATTGATGATATGGGTAGTACAAGAGTGGATCTACCACGAGATCAAGGAGGCTAAACCCTAGAAGCTAGCCTATGGTATGATTGTTGTAATGGTTGTGTGTCCTATGGACTAAAACCCTCCAGTTTATATAGACACCGGAGAGGGCTAGGGTTACACAGAGTCGGTTACAATGGTAGAAGATCTACATATCCGTATCGCCAAGCTTGCCTTCCACGCCAAGGAAAGTCCCATCCGGACACGGGACGAAGTCTTCAATCTTGTATCTTCATAGTCTTGGAGTCCGGCCGATTATGATAGTCCGGCTATCCGGACACCCCCTAGTCCAGGACTCCCTCAGTAGCCCCTTAACCAGGCTTCAATGACGATGAGTCCGGAGTGCATATTGTTCGGCATTGCAAGGCGGGTTCCTCCTCCGAATAATTCAAAGAAGATTGTGAACACCAGGATAGTATCTGGCTCTGCAAAATAAATTCCACATTCCACCGTAGTGAGAATAATATGTACACAAGTTCAATCTGCTGACGTATTTTGTGGCATGACGTCATACCACCACCAAGCCTTTACTTGAATCGTTTTTTATTGTACCACCTCAGCGTGTTTAGCGAAGCGGTTTCCTTGGCATGTCTTGTCGAAGCAGAGATTGTGTTCCCCTTATTCCGGGATTCCCATCAATACGGACGTGGGTAACCCAACCGCACCATTGATGGTGGCGCTTGGGAGATAAGCGACTTTTACCAAGCCGGTGGGGACGCATAGTCTTCATCCGCCCATATATAAGGGGATAAGGATCCACCTTTTTTACCTACGCCTTCTTCCTCCTTTTCTTATCCATCTCCGCAAGACTCGAGCTCCAAATACCCAATCCGCAAGATCTCATCTCAACCTTCTCCAGCCATGTCCGGAGCGGGAGGCAAGTGGATGGTCTCCTCCGTTACGGAGGGGCACATCGAAAAACTGCGCGGCGCCGGATACCTATCCAGCGACATCGTGCACCGGCTGCCTGACAAGGGGCAGCTCATCCCCACCCACAGGCCCCATGAGAGGGTCGTATTCCTTCCCCACTTCCTCCGCGGACTGGGCTTCCCACTTCATCCCTTCGTCCGGGGGCTCATGTACTACTACGGCCTGGACTTCCACGACCTGGCGCCAAATTTAGTCCTCAACATCTCAGCGTTTATCATCGTGTGCGAGGCCTTTCTCTGCATCTAGCCCCACTTCGGCTTGTGGCTAAAAACCTTCAATGTCAAGCCGAAGGTAGTGAAGGGTGTCCAAGCGGAGTGCGGAGGTGCCATGGTGGGAAAAATGCCCAACGTCCTCTGGCTCGAGGGCGCCTTCGTGGAAACCATCAAAGGGTGGCAATCGGTGTGGTTCTATATCACCGAGCCGCGGGACCCTAAATGGGCAGCGGCCCCCGAGTTCAGATCTGGTACCCCCATGCATCTCACCTCCTGGAAAGAGAAGGGCTTGCTATGGGGCAGTTCGAGGAGCTGACCGACTCCATCCCTGCTCTGCACCTTGGTGAACAAGAAGCTCAAGCTTGTCAACGTGATCCAGTCATGCTCGTCCGCCGGATTCTCCCCGCCAACAACGGGCCTTCAATCTGTGGAGTTCGATCCGGCACAAGACCGGACCCTTAGCGGGCTCTTCGACACAACGTATGAAGCTGCCTGGAGGGTGCTGTTCAAGGGGGGAGAAGCCCCCGCATCCGTGACTGAAGATCGCGGATTCAACATGAAACGCCCGGCCGGTGCGGTAAGATATGTTATCCTTTATGGGACATTTATTTCTTTCATAGTTTGACTCTATTGCGGGATCTAAAATTCCCAATGCCTTTAACAGATCGGCAAGGACGCCCGGACAGGTTAATCGTCCGCTCCTCCCCAAGACCCAGCGGATACCCGCTTAACGGGCTGCTAGTCCTCGCACTTTATGTGGTGCCGGAGAAGAAGGCCAAGAAGAAGGCCACGGGAACCCGGAGGAGTTCCCGGCGCCAGGTGGTATCGGACTCATCGTCCGATGGCTCCGAGGCGGACTCCTCCCCTGAAGACGAGGAGGAGAAAGAGGACTCTTCCCAGGAGGGGGGAGAGAGGAAGAGGAAAGCTTCCCCAACGGGGGAGGCCGAAGGGTCCAAGAGGGGAAGGACCCTTCCTCCGGACAGCTCCGCCAACGCCAACGACGGCGACGAGGAGTGGCCCTTAAGGGCCAAGCACCTGGCAAGATCGTAAGTATCCGGATTCCGGAGTGATTTGTAATTTCTATTTTGTGCCACGCAGTGTCCTTCTAATGCCGCACACTACCTGTAGCCCGGCCAAGGAGGATCTTCCCGCTTCATCCAGCGGGTCCTTGGCTCCGTCAGATGTAGATTCCATTCCGACCGCCTCCACCCCTCGCGATGCTGAGGACGCCGAGGTGGGATCCCGTGAGGGATCCACCAGAGGGGAGGCCCGAGGTGCCACAATGCAACCTCCCGGACTTCGTGCCGGACTCCGTGCCGGAACCCGCAGTGGTTCCGGAGTCCGGCAGGCGGCCCCTTCGTAAGAAGGGCAAGACCGTGACACCGACAGCCTCCGTCCAACCGGAGGCACCGGACAACTTGTTGGAGGCGCTCAACGGCGCTTCCATCGAGGAAGAACACCGCACTATTATGAGTGCGGTGATTCAGAAGGTTCAGCTCGCCAAAAGCAGGCTGACCGAAGCTTGTAGCAGCCTTCTAACAGGCTTTGAGGTAAGAAGTTTTAAAATATGTAATGTAATACCGCATAGACAGTAGCCCCTGATGCTTGGTTTGGTGTTCGGAAAGAAAAACCGGACTGAGGATCTAAAAAAGATATACGCAGGAGTTCTAAAAATTATGTCAATATGGGTTTGCAGGCTGCGCTGCTGACCTCTGCCGCACTGACTGCGGAGGTCGATGCTTTGAAGCAGAACCTCGAGCGGTCCGAGAACAAGCTCGGCCTTGCCAAGAAGTAGCTCGAGGAAAAAGAAGGTGAGTACCACCGTATTAAATTTGTACGTTACAGAAAAGGATTTTGGTTGCAATAGAAATAACAAGGATAACGTGGGTACTGCAGGGGCCACGAATGAGGTGGCGACCCTGAAGGAGGTCGTGTCCGCGGCCAAACGCAATGCGGCCGCGGAACGAGCGGAGCGAGAGAAGCAGGAGGTGCGGGTGGCAGAGGTGCGGCAAGAGCTCCAGGCTCTCATGGAAAAGCATGAGAGTTTGGAGCGCGACTTGAAGACTCGAGAGTCCGAGCTTGCCTCGGCTCTTGAAAGTGCCAAAGCCGTTAAGGCCGAGGCCCATAAGGCCCTCCAGGAGATTGAGGCGGTGAAGAAAATAGCGGCGGGTAAGGCATTTTTCATGCCAAGCAAGCATGTGAATGTGAATTACCTGTTACTTACCCAAATTCGGAGCTCTCCAGGAGCATTTACAGATCTGCCTCGTAGCGTGTCCGATGCCGCCGCATTCTACCGGGCCGAGGAGGGGAGCTCAATGGAGAAGGTCTTCGGTCTCAAGATATCGAGGCCGGACATCCGTGCCCCTAGCAACCAATCAAGCAGCTGGTCGAGCTCCACAAGGTAGCCGAGCAGGCCATGAAGGGCCTCATGGTCCGGCCAGGGCTCGAGGAGGCCATGCCTGGGCTACTTCGCCTCGGCGCGGCTGGTGCATGCGTGCCCTTGGGTGGAAGTCATCAAGCGCCTCCGCCGCATTGAAGGTGCCTGTCGGGCCTTGCCCGCGCAAAGGTGCACTAGGGCAGGCTGGATGCCGAGAGGCTTCGACGACGCGCCGCCCGGGCAAGGAGTATCGACGCCCAAAATGTATTATAAGAGTGTCTCAAGGGTGCCCGCAAGATTGCGGATGAGTGCCCCAAAATGTAATATTTGAGTAGACTCGCAATGTGTTATCCTGCGCGCTGAAAACTTTGTTCATATGCACTAAGCAACGCTTATTAATTTAAAATATTACCTTCAGGCGGCCGCTTATCAAATCGAGAGATGGCAAGTCATCGGCTTCAGCCCCCATGCCACGAGTGCTGGGGTGTTCGGGATAAACTTGAGCGCTCTTGTTCCCGTTTTTGGGTCCATCTAGGGAGGTGCTCAACACAACGAACATGGCAACCGGACTTATAATGCTTGAACACTCTCACTTAGCCATAGAATTCTATAATTTTAAATTTCGGCGAAGCCCCTAGTGTTCGGAAGATCGAGTTCGGGGCGCTATCCACGCCTGGGCCGGACGAAGCCGGTTCCTCGCTCTAAGCGGCATAAGTCTTTAGGGACTCGAAAAGACCTCTCAAACAGCGACCAGCTATCGCCTTATCATGACGGTCAGTTTTAGCTTTCTCCACTGAGGCGCTCGCCCAGCTCAACCGGGGCGCAATTGCATTGGTTCTCCCAGTGCTACCTTAGCCGATAGAACGGAACGTAAGGTACCAAAACATGGGAGCCAGGCAAACCCAACTATTGACCCAAGACATGATTCAGAGCCGATGCATATAGTGCTATAAGTTTGGGGTGCCGCACTTGTGAAAGTGTTCGGACTTGTCACACCATAATGCGGGAAACATAAGCCCCTGGTGTATTCGTCCGTACCAAAGTGTACGGATGCAACATGTCATAAATGAACATATATGTAAAAAAAGTAATGCAATTATAGGCAAAAAGTGCTGCATTGTTTATTCAAGGAATTCTGCTACGAGTGCAGAACGATACAAATAGTGCGGTAGGCAAGGGTTTGGACTATTAGAAATGTCTCCCTCCAGGGGTAGGCTGCGGAATGGTGTATTTAAACAGATTTAATGCTCATTATGGAGACCACCTGAGTATTCGTCGTAGCCTTTGTCCTTCCCTGGCTGTTGCATCGTGAGTTCGGCAGATTCACCGCCGGACAGGGTCTTTGGTGAACGGAGTCCTGTGGATAAAATAAAAAAATAATAATAATAAAAGGTGACATGCTTGGGAGCCCCTTGTGTGGTTGAGCCGCACTCTGGGCCTGTCGTGGTCGTGCCCCTCCCCCTATGCCCAAGGTATCTCCAGAGCGTAATGATGTACGCGGAGGGCTAGTCTTGCAATCATGCAAGGGCTGGGGTTGGGGCCGCATTGCTACGCTTGCTCGGAACGTGCCAGGTGGTCTTGATTTATTGTACCCCGGGCGCGTTTGGCCATGTCCGGTCGTTTAACGGCCGGATTCGAAAATTGCCTTAAGAGGCTGCTCAGATTGCCGAGAGCCGCTGTGTGTTCTCCGCTCGGAGGCAGCGCTGATGTTTCCGCTGACCGTGATGACTCCACGAGGGCCTGGCATCTTGAGCTTAAGGTATGCATAGTGCGGCACCGCATTGAACTTCATAAACGCGTTCGTCCGAAAGCAGAGCGTGATAGCCACCGCAGAACGGGACTATGTCGAAGATTAACTCTCGCCGGAAATTATCCGGGATCCGAAGACCACTTCCAGCAGGTGAGCCTGCATAATTGGCCTCAACACCTGGTATGACACCTTTGAAGGTCGCCTTTGTAGGTTTAATCCTTGAGGGTCTATGCCCATCTTGCGACCGTATCCCGATAAAGCAGGTTCAGTTGCTGCCGCCGCCCATCGTGACTCTAGTGAGGTGAAATCCATCGACGATTGGGTCTAAAACCAATGCGCGAATCCGCCATGGCGGATATCGGTGGGGTGGTCCTTCGATCGAAAGTGATCGGGCAAGAGGACCATGGATTGAACTTCGGGCGATCGGCTCCATCGCATATACGCCCCTAAGTGCGCACGCTCCCTCTTGGGTATGTGGGTTGCGATATCATGTTTACCATCCGCACTTGTGGGGGAAACCTTCGTCCTCTATTGTTCGGGCGGCCGGGTCTCTTCCTCGTCGTCGCTATGCAGCCCCTTGTCATTGTTTTCGGCAATTAGCTTGCCTGCCTGCTTGAATACCCAACAATCTCTGTTGGTGTGATTAGCTGGCTTTTCGGGGGTGCCATGTATCTGGCAAGAGCGGTCGAGTACTCGGTCCAAATTGGATGGACCCGCAGTAGTTCTTTTGAATGGCTTCTTCCACGACCGGTTTAGAGCCTCAGAATCCGGCGTTGACTACCGTATCCTCAGTGTTATCGCCGTTAACGCGGCGTTTGTCTTTGTTGTGACGCGACCTGCCATTGCGGTCCTTGCTGTCCGGACTGCCAGAATTTTTGTTGAGCTTGTTACTGCGAGCAAGCGAGCTTTCCTCTCCTGCACAGAAGCGGGTCATGAGTGATGTGAGGGCTGCCATGGATTTCGGGTTTTCCTGTCCTAGGTGCCAGGCCAGCCACTCGTCGCGGATGTTATGTTTGAAGGCTGCGAGGGCCTCTGCATCCGGACAGTCGACGATTTGATTTTTCTTTGTTAAGAACCGTTTCCAGAACTGTCTGGCCGATTCGTCTGGCTGCTGAATTATGTGGCTTAGGTCATCGGCGTCTGGTGGTCGCACATATGTGCCCTGGAAGTTGTCAAGGAATGCGGCTTCCAGGTCCTCCCAACACCCAATTGATTCCGCTGGCAAGTTGTTAAGCCAATGCCGAGCTGGTCCTTTAAGCTTGAGTGGGAGATATTTGATGGCATGGAGATCGTCACCACGGGCCATGTGGATGTGAAGGAGGTAGTCTTCGATCCAAACCGTGGGGTCTGTTGTGCCATCGTAGGATTCAATGTTCACGGGTTAAAACCCTTCAGGGATTTGATGATCCGTTACTTCATCTATGAAGCATAGTGGGTGTGCGGCGCCTCTATACTGGGCAATATCACGACGCAGCTCAAGAGAGCTTTGTCTAGTGTATTCAGCCCGGCCGGAGTTGCTGTATCCGGAGCGACGGTAGTCGTCGTGGATTGTGGGGTGCCCACGTGATCCAGAGATAGATCTTGATTGTTTTGTCTTGTCCTCCAATATGTCTCGCAAGTCCGGCGCATTCCCTCGTGGCTTCATACTTTTCGAGTGATGCCGGGGTACGGTCCTGATGGAGGGCCTAGATGCCTCTTTGTCGCGGCCACGGGGTGGTCGGTCTGCCGTGTTGTGCGCTGGTGATGAAGGTTTATATGCCTCCTCCTCTAATCGGGGGAGAAACTTGCGTTTTGGGTAGCTTTTGGAGGGGCCTTCGAGTTCATACTCTTCGGCCGCAAGGACTTCCGTCCATCTGTCGGCTAGCGTGGTCTTCATCGCCTTGAAGTCGCTGCTGCTTTTCTTTAGGCTGTTCGCCGTGACCATTAGCCTGCGCTTAAAACGCTCTTGTTCGATGGGATCTCGGGCACGATTTAATTGTCGTCGTGAGGCTTGCCTTGTCTCCGGAGGGAGGCATGTAATTTTCATCCTCCTCGTCTGCCGCTCTCTCTTGGGGGCTGGCTTCTCCGTCCTCCTGTGCCGAATCTTGCTGGAGAGGGTTGTCTTCGGCACTCTCTGGGGTGTTATTGTCTCCGGTGCCGGAATCTCCATTCTTGCTGTGGCGGGATTTAGAGCGGCGCCATTGACGTCGGCGCTTGGGCTGTTTCTTAGAGGAATTTGCCTCCGCTGCTTCTTCGCCGTCCCATCCTTTGGGGTGTCCACCATGTATATGTCGTATGACGAGGTGGTCTTCCAGTGCCCCGTAGGCACTGGTTCTTGATCGTCTCTGGCATCGTCGTCCATACTGTCGATGTCTTCGGAGTCGTAGTATAGCATGTCGGTTAGATCTTCCACAGTGGCTACAAAGTGGGTGGTGGGTGGGCTTTGACTTTCTTCGTCGTCCGCATCCCAACCATCCTGACCGCAGTCCGGCCAGGGCTCTCCTGATAACAAGAGATACTTTAGGAAATTCAAAATGTTGTCAAAGGGTGAGTGCTGAAAGATGTCCGCAGCGGTGAACTCCATGACCGGTGCCCAATCGGATTTGATTGGCAGGGGCGCAGGAGGTTCGGAGTCCGGCAAGGAGTGCGGCACCTCGGAGTCACGAGATTTGCAAGGGACAAGGTCAGTATTTGGCTCCATCACCATAGAAGTTGCAGCCCCCAAGGCGGTGTCCAGCCACCTGTCCTCGATCTGCGCGGTCAGCTCCGAACTATGGGTCGAGCGACTGTGCGGCTCTAGGGTACTGTCCGGCGGCAGAGCTAAGTCATGCCCGTCGTGACAGTGCGGCACGCTCGGCTGTGGCTCAAATCCATCGAAGATCAAGTCTCCGCGGATGTCAGCCGTGAAGTTTAGGCTTCCAAATCTGAACTGATGGCCAGGGGCGCAGCTTTTGATCTGCTCCAGATGGCCAAGTGAATTGGTCCGAAGTGCAAAGCCGCCGAACACGAAGATCTGTCCAGGGAGAAAAGTCTCACCCTGGACCGCGTTGTTGTTGATTGACGAAGCCATCAAGCCTATCGGTGATGACACAGAGGAACTCTCAATGAAAGCACCAATGTTGGTGTCAAAACCGGCGGATCTCGGGTAGGGGGTCCCGAATCGTGCGTCTAGGCGGATGGTAACAGGAGACAAGGGACACGATGTTTTTACCCAGGTTCGGGCCCTCTCGATGGAGGTAAAACCCTACTCCTGCTTGATTGATATGGATGATATGGGTAGTACAAGAGTGGATCTACCACGAGATCAAGGAGGCTAAACCCTAGAAGCTAGCCTATGGTATGATTGTTGTAATGGTTGTGTGTCCTACGGACTAAAACCCTCTGGTTTATATAGACACCGGAGAGGGCTAGGGTTACACAGAGTCGGTTACAATGGTAGGAGACCTAAATATCCGTATCGCCAAGCTTGCCTTCCACGCCAAGGAAAGTCCCATCCAGACACGGGACGAAGTCTTCAATCTTGTATCTTCATAGTCTTGGAGTCCGGCCGATTATGATAGTCCGGCTATCCGGACACCCCCTAGTCCAGGACTCCCTCAATCTTCGTAGAATATGTAGGAGCCAATATGAGCAACCAGTATCTGCTATTGGTTATTGACCGAAAACGTGTCTCAGTCATGTCTACATAGTTCTCGAACACGTAGGGTCCGCACGCTTAAGGTTTCGACGACAATTATATTATGAGTTTATCAGTTTTGATGTACCAAAGTTTGTTCGGAGTCCTGGATGAGATTACGGACATGACGAGGAGTCTCGAAATGGTCAAGACATGAAGATTGATATATTGAAAGCCTATATTTGGATATCGGAAGTGTACCAGGTGAAATCGGGATTTTACCGGAGTACCGGGAGGTTACCGGAACCCCCCTGGGGGCTTAATGGGCCTACATGGGCCTTAGTGGAGAAGAGGAGAGGAGGCAAGGTGTCACGCCCAATATGCGACCCTATCCAAAAGGAACTCGAAGGTCCCACCAGGGATAGACCCGCATATTGGAAAGCTTTTGCAAGGTGGATATCATTACATCAACATTACATAAATAGTTGGGGATACATACATAAGGCATACAATGCCACATAAATACAACATCACAATACATCAGAGCACCATCCGACTACGGATGTATCATAAACAGAAACTCAAACAATATCCACCCTGCTAGCCCAGGCTGCCGACCTGGAACCTATCCCCTGATCGAAGCAGCAGAAGAAGAACTCAATGCAAGCAAACATCGCTCTCGCGTCATGATCATCGCATAACATGTACCTGCAACTGTTGTTGTAGTAATCTGTGAGCCACGAGGACTCAGCAATCCCATTACCATGGGTATCAAGACTAGCAAAGCTTAATGGGAAAGGAAGGGGTAAAGTGGTGAGGTTGCAGCAGCGACTAAGCATGATATGGTGGCTAACATACGCAAATGAGAGCGAGAAGAGAAACAAGCTTAAACGGTCGTCAACTAGCAATGATCAAGAGGTGATCCCGAACACCTACTTACGCCAAACATAACCCGAAACCGTGTTCACTTCCGGACTCCGCCGAAGAGACCATCACGGCTACACACGCGATTGATGCGTTTTAATTCGGATCGGTGTCAAGTTATCTACAACCGACATTAACAAATTCCCATCTACCACATAACCGCAGGCACGGCTCTCGAAAGTTTATACCTGCAGGGGTGTCCCAACTTAGCCCATGACAAGCTCTCGCGATCAACGAAGGAATAGACCTTCTCCCAGAAGACCCGATCAGTCTCGAAATCCGGTTTACAAGACATTTCGACAATGGTAAAACAAGACCAGCAAAGCCTCCCGGCGTGCCGACATCCCGATAGTAGCCGCACAGATCTCGCCTCGAGCCGCCACCGGATGAGCAGTCCGTATAACTAAAACCAGACCTCAAGTTTCCTTGAGGTGGCGCCAAAAGCGCTCTAGTTTGGACCAACACTTAGACAAGCATTGGCCTGGGGGCTGAATAAAGATGACCCTTGGGTTAATTACTCCCAAGGGAAATATAGGTGGTGGTGAGGCAAATGGTAAAACCAAAGTTGGGCCTTGCTGGAGGAGTTTTATTCAAAGTGAACTGTCAGGGGGGTCACATAAATCACCCGACCGCGTAAGGAACACAAAATCCGGGAACATAACACCGGTATGACGGAAACTAGGGCGGCAAGAGTGGAACAAAACACCAGGCATAAGGCCGAGCCTTCCACCCTTTACCAAATATATAGATGCATTAATAATATAAGAGATATTGTGATATCCCAACATAAACCCTGTCCACCATGAAGAGATCTTCAACTTCACCTGCAACTAGCAACGTTATAAGAGGGGCTGAGCAAAGCGGTAACATAGCCAAACAACGGTTTGCTAGGAATGGTGTCAAAGGTTAGAGGTTCATGGAAATTTCGGAGGCTTGATAAACAGGTAATAGGTAGCGCAGCATAGTGATAGAACGAAGCAACTTGCATAGCAATGATAGTAGTGAGATCCAGGGTAGCGGTCATCTTGCCTGAAATCCCGCAAGGAAGAAGAACGAGTCCATGAAGAAGACGAACGGAAGACGCCGAACCAACCGTAGACGAACGAATCCTCACGATCGCAACGAAACAGGAACTAACAAGAAGAAGCACACAACATAGGTAAACACACCACACATGAACAAGGCATGATGCACAACAAGCATGATGCATGACCAAGCTACATGAAGCTACTCATGGCAAGAGATGATGCAAACAAGAACAACACATCAAGGCAATTTAAATGAGGCCGGGAACAACATATAACAATTCCGGTAAGTCCTAATATGCAAATTTCGAAATTGGTCCAGAACTGAATAAACCTTAAGTTGAAGTTGTTAAACAGCAATTTAAGATGCACCAAGATGATCTACACGAAATTCTAGTCAAGTTACATATAAAGTTCATTAGATTCGGAGCTACGGGCTAGAAGATATGAGCAAAACAAGTTAAACATGGCATTGATGCAAAATGCACCCAAACATCAAGCAAACACACCAAAACAAGGATGCAACATGATAATATGAAGCTACATGCAAAATCAAGCAAGTTTCATATAGAGCACGCTCAAAACGGCGCAACGGTTCCACACATGCACACTATACAAGTCATAGCAACAATCTGTCCATAACAGCAACTAGGCATCTTACAAGCATCAAAACAACATGCTACAGGACCTCAACATGAAAACAAAAGACATGGGCATGAAGTACTGGTAAATCATAACAAAACATGAACACTGAGCTATCTCCAGAAATCACTAGAACATGCTCAAAAACACATGGAGATATTGCAAATAATAACAGTTTCAGACTTTAGCAAAAATATCATCAGGTTGCAATGTTCAGAGCTATCAAACAACGTGTTACAAGAACATATCATGGCAAACAAAGGCATGTCATGATACTACTAAATGCATAGAACAACAGTCCCTTACTAACCATGAGCCAAAAAGGAACCGAAGATATGATGGCACCCAGGTAAACATGGCAAGTTATATTACAGATTTAAACATGGCAGGAACAACAATAAGTAGGCATGTTTGTGAGCTTGAACCACTCACCACAGAGCAATACATGGCATGGCAAGTCAACCAACAGCAAGAATACATGTTTATGAAGCTAAGTATGGCAAGAGCAAGTTCATAGGGTGCATGGATCACTAGCAAAACACATGGGAACAAGTGAACTTAATGTTAACAGGTTGACAGCAACATTTTCAAGCAACTTTGGAGCAAGATATGAACATGTTCCAGCAGGCTATAATTGCAACCAAGGGCATGAATGGATAGAGCATGACATGTAGATCAAAACATGTTTATAGAGCATCTCCAGATTATGCATAGAATGATTAGTAGAAGCATGTTAACATAGCAACAAAATATAATGTAATCTGCCAAGCAAAACAAAGAAAAAGAAGTGCCCTACTTAACAAGCTCAATGCACTCAGCACACAACTCACAAAAATACATGGTTGGCACCCTGGAAAGATGGCATGGCATAGATCAACATACATGTAGAGATCAACCTCATAGGATGCACACATCAATCATGGCAAAATGATAAATGAGCAAGTTATAACAGCCAAAGAGATTAACATCAACATGCACTCTTCCAACAGCATTTCGGCATCACGATGAGCTCACATGAAAATGATGCAATGGCATGAAATGATGTACTCATTGAGACGAACAATTTGACATATTAGACGACGTAAACGGAGCTACGGATGCAGAGATGTGATGCGATGAACATGGCATGTTTATGCAAGAAATCTGGGACTTAGCAGTTTTTGAAAAAAAATGAATGAGCGAGAATAGTTATCCGATGCACGGGCGGGATTTAGAGGGGTAGCTCACCATGGGCTTCGGCCCAGGCTGGTGGAGGACGAGGCGGGCCGGAGGGAGCAGCTGCGCTGGGCCGGCCCATGCAGCGGGAGCGAGGGGGCCGTGGCTCTCCCGATCCGATCTGGATCGAGACGAAGCGGGCGCGGCGGTGCTTGGTGCTCGGCGAGCCGGCGACGGTGGAGTCGAGCGGAGGATGGTGGAGGGACCGAACGGCGCCGAGGCCGGAGGGGCACGGAGGAGGCCAGCGAGCAAGCATGCGCTGTCGGGGTTCAAGGGTAAGGAGGAGGCCGTAGTCGGCGGCGACAAAGCGCGGTCGGGGCGCACGGGCGGCGGGCGAGGAGATCCGCGGCGGGGTGCGGCAATGGACGGCAGCAAGTGCCGGGCGCGCAAGGGCCGTGGCCGTGGCGGCGGAGGCGAGGAGGAGCGGCGGCGGCGGGCGGCAGGGAGCTCGGCGATGCGGCCGGCGAAACCGGCGAGGTTCTCGCGAAGGGGCGCGGCGACGGCACGACCGACCGGGCGGATCGGCCCCGCCAGGGTCTCGGAGCGGGCCGGAGATGGGCTCAAGGGGCCGGGCGGCGGCGTGGGCGCTGGGGACACGTGGCGGCGCGCGAGAGGCTGGGCGGCGGCGCTGGTGACGTGGCGTCCCCGGATTGGTCCGGGCGACGTGGAGGCTGGCGGTGGACGTGTCCGGCCGCCGGGCGGACATGTCCGGCGGCGCGAGGAGGGAGAGGGCTAGGGTTGGACCGGGAATTTCGGGGGAGGGGCTAGTTTTATAGGTAGAGGGAGCTAGGAGAGTCCAAATGAGGAGCGGTTTTTGGCCACGCGATCGTGATCGAACGACCGAGAGCATGGAGGAGAGTTAGATGGGTTTTGGGCCACTTTGGAAGGGGTGTTGGGCTGCAACTCAAAGAGGCCTTTGCGGTTACCCAGTTAACCGTTGGAGTATCAAACGACCTCCAAATGGCACGAAACTTGACAGGCGGTCTACCGGTGCTATACCAAGGCCGCTTGGCAAACCTCGGGCCATTCCGAGAAAGTTTAACACCCGCACAAGAGAAGAGGCAAAAAGGGGAACGCCGGAGGGCATAGGAGTGCCGGATTGCAAAATGGACAACGGGGAAAATGCTCGGATGCATGAGCCGAACACGTATGCAAAATGAAATGCACATGATGACATGATAAAAGCAGATGAAGACATGGCAAAGTGCAACACGCAAGCAAATGACATGGCAAAGGCGGCGAATAACTGGCAGACACCTGGCGCAATGGATCCGGGGCGTTACAACACTCCTCCACTAACAAGAGATCTCGTACCGAGATCTTAGGACCGAGACGGAAGGGAAAAGGGATGAGGTGAAACAAGAACTCAAGAGAAGAAGCAAAGAATCGAGAGCACTCGAGAAGAAGAGAGGACCGACAAGAATGACGTGAATCGAAAGCTCACGGAATCGGATAGACTATGAAACCACTCGTTCTAACCGGAGTGGCTAGAATGAGAAAAGAAACGAATATGACTGAAAGGATTTAGGCAGCACTTTGACTGAACATGGAAAGAATAGAACACGAGCTAGAGAGGATGGAATGATACTTGATGAACTCTTGAAAGAATGAATTAAATTATGAAGAACCCTCATGAAGAACTCCGGTGACAAAAGGATGATGAGACAAAATGAAGGATGAAAGAATAAGATGAGCCTTGCGGTGATTAGATGGAGGTTCCGACAAAAAGACCGAGGAAAATTTGAACTCCGGAAAAGAAAAGATGAAACACTTGGAACTAGAATTTATTCATCAAGAACAAACTCCGAAGGAAGGGGTTACTCACTTGGAACCTTGCTCTGATACCAACTTGTCACACCCAATATGCGACCCTATCCAAAAGGAACTCGAAGGTCCCACCAGGGATAGACCCGCATATTGGAACGCTTTTGCAAGGTGGATATCATTACATCAACATTACATAAATAGTTGGGGATACATACATAAGGCATACAATGCCACATAAATACAACATCACAATACATCAGAGCACCATCCGACTACGGATGTATCATAAAAAGAAACTCAAACAATATCCACCCTGCTAGCCCAGGCTGCCGACCTGAAACCTATCCCCTGATCGAAGCAGCAGAAGAAGAACTCAATGCAAGCAAACATCGCCTCGCCATGATCATCGTGATAACCTGTACTCGCAACTGTTGTTGTAGTAATCTATGAGCCACGAGGACTCAGCAATCCCATTACCATGGGTATCAAGACTAGCAAAGCTTAATGGGAAAGGAAGGGGTTGGTGAGGTTGCAGCAGCGACTAAGCATGATATGGTGGCTAACATACACAAATGAGAGCGAGAAGAGAAACAAGCGGAACAGTCGTCAACTAGCAATGATCAAGACATGATCCTGAACACCTACTTACGTCAAACATAACCCAGAAACCGTGTTCACTTCCCGGACTCCGCCGAGAAGAGACCATCACGGCTACACACGCAGTTGATGCGTTTTAATTCGGATCAGGTGTCAAGTTATCTACAGCCGGACATTAACAAATTCCCATCTGCCACATAACCACGGGCACGACTCTCGAAAGTTTATACCCTGCAGGGGTGTCCCAACTTAGCCCATGAAAGCTCTCGCGATCAACGAAGGAATAGACCTTCTCCGTGAAGACCCGATCGGTCTCGAATCCGGTTTACAAGACATTTCGATAATGGTAAAACAAGATCAGCAAAGCCTCCCGCGCGCCGACATCCCGATAGTAGCCGCACAGATCTCGCCTCGTGCCACGCACCGGATGAGCAGTCCGTATAACTAAAACCAGACCTCAAGTTTCCTTGAGGTGGCGCTGCAAAGCGCTCTAGTTTGGACCAACACTTAGACAAGCATTGGCCCGGGGAGCTGAATAAAGATGACCCTTGGGTTAATTACTCCCAAGGGAAATATAGGTGGTGGTGAGGCAAATGGTAAAACCAAAGTTGGGCCTTGCTGGAGGAGTTTTATTCAAAGCGAACTGTCAGGGGGGTCCCATAAATCACCCGACCGCGTAAGGAACGTAAAATCCGGGAACATAACACCGGTATGACGGAAACTAGGGTGGCAAGAGTGGAACAAAACACCAGGCATAAGGCCGAGCCTTCCACCCTTTACCAAATATATAGATGCATTAATAATATAAGAGATATTGTGATATCCCAACATAAACCCTGTCCACCATGAAGAGATCTTCAACTTCACCTACAACTAGCAACGCTATAAGAAGGGCTGAGCAAAGCGGTAACATAGCCAAACAACGGTTTGCTAGGAATGGTGTCAAAGGTTAGAGGTTCATGGCAATTTGGGAGGCTTGATAAACAGGTAATAGGTAGCGCAGCATAGCGATAGAACGAAGCAACTAGCATAGCAATGATAGTAGTGAGATCCAGGGTAGCGGTCATCTTGCCTGAAATCCCGCAAGGAAGAAGAACGAGTCCAGGAAGAAGACAAACGGAAGACGCCGAACCAACCGTAGACGAACGAATCCTCACGATCGCAACGAAACAAGAACTAACAAGAAGAAGCACACAACATAGGTAAACACACCACACATGAACAAGGCATGATGCACAACAAGCATGATGCATGACCAAGCTACATGAAGCTACTCATGGCAAGAGATGATGCAAACAAGAACAACACATCAAGGCAAGTTTAAATGAGGCCGGGAACAACATATAACAATTCCGGTAAGTCCTCATATGCAAATTTCGAAATTGGTACAGAACTGAATAAACCTTAAGTTGAAGTTGTTAAACAGCAAGTTAAGATGCACCAAGATGATCTACACGAAATTCTAGTCAAGTTACATATAAAGTTCATTAGATTCGGAGCTACGGGCTTGAAGATATGAGCAAAACAAGTTAAACATGGCATTGATGCAAAATGCACCCAAACATCAAGAAAACACACCAAAACAAGGATGCAACATGATAATATGAAGCTACATGCAAAATCAAGCAAGTTTCATATAGAGCACGCTCAAAACGGAGCAACGGTTCAACACATGCACACTATACAAGTCATAGCAACAATCTGTCCATAACAGCAACTAGGCATCTTACAAGCATCAAAACAACATGCTACACGACCTCAACATGAAAACAAAATACATGGGCATGAAGTACTGGTAAAGCATAACAAAACATGAACACTGAGCTATCTCCAGAAATCACTAGAACATGCTCAAAAACACATGGAGATATTGCAAATAATAACAGTTTCAGACTTTAGCAAAAATATCATCAGGTTGCAATGTTTAGAGCTATCAAACAACGTGTTACAAGAACATATCATGGAAAACAAAGGCATGGCATGATACTACTAAATGCATAGAACAACAGTCCCTTACCGACCATGAGCCAAAAAGGAACCGAAGATATGATGGCACCCAGGTAAACATGGCAAGTTATATTACAGATTTAAACATGGCAGGAACAACAATAAGTAGGCATGTTTGTGAGCTTGAACCACTCACCACAGAGCAATACATGGCATGGCAAGTCAACCAACAGCAAGAATACATGTTTATGAAGCTAAGTATGGCAAGAGCAAGTTCATAGGGTGCATGGATCACTAGCAAAACACATGGGAACAAGTGAACTTAATGTTAACAGGTTGACAGCAACATTTTCAAGCAACTTTGGAGCAAGATATGAACATGTTCCAGCAGGCTATAATTGCAACCAAGGGCATGAATGGATAAAGCATGACATGTAGATCAAAACATGTTTATAGAGCATCTCCAGATTATGCATAGAATGATTAGTAGAAGCATGTTAACATAGCAACAAAATATAACAGAATCTGCCAAGCAAAACAGCAACAGCAAGTGCCCTACTTAACAAGCTCAATGCACTCAGCACACAACTCACAAAAATACATGGTTGGCACCCCTGGAAAGATGGCATGGCATAGATCAACATACATGTAGAGATCAACCTCATAGGATGCACACATCAATCATGGCAAAAATGATAAATGAGCAAGTTATAACAGTTTCAGCAGATTAACATCAACATGCACTCTTCCAACAGCATTTCGGGCATCACGATGAGCTCACATGAAAATGATGCAATGGCATGAAATGATGTACTCATTGAGGCGAACAATTTGACATATTATACGCACGAAACGGAGCTACGGATGCAGAGATGTGATGCGATGAACATGGCATGTTTATGCAAGAAATCTGGGACTTAGCAGTTTTTTTGAAAAAAAATGAATGAGCGTAGAATAGCTATCTGATGCACGGGCGGGATTTAGAGGGGTAGCTCACCATGGGCTTCGGCCCAGGCTGGTGGAGGACGAGGCGGGCCGGAGGGAGCAGCTGCGCTGGGCCGGCCCATGCAGCGGGAGCGAGGGGGCCGTGGCTCTCCCGATCCGATCTGGATCGAGACGAGCGGCGGCGGCGCATCGGTGCTCCGGCGAGCCGGCGACGGTGGAGTCGAGCGGAGGATGGTGGAGGGGACCGGGAACGGCGCCGGAGGCCGGAGGGGCACGGAGGAGGCCGGCGGAGCAAGCATGCGCTGTCGGGGTTCGCGGAGGAAGGAGGAGGCCGGCAATGGCGGCGACAGCGCGGCGAAGGCGACCGCGACGGGCGAAGGAGATCCGGCGGTGGGGTGCGACGGCGGTCGGCAGTGAGCGCCGGGCGGCGTGGGGCCGCGCCGGTGGCGGCGGAGGCGAGGAGGCGCGCGTCGTCGTGGGCGGCGGGAGCTCGGCGATCGGCGGGCGAAGTCCGGCGAGGCTCGACAATGGCGCGGGCGACGGCAGCTGACCGGCGGATCGGGCCCGCCATGGCGGGAGCGGGCGGAGATGGGCTCCATGCCCGGCGGCGGCGGGCGCTGGAGAGACACGTGGCGGCGCGCGAGAGGCTGGGGAGGCGGCGCGGGTGACGTGGCGTCCCCGGATTGGTCCGGGCGACGTGGTGGCTGGCGGTGGACGTGTCCGGCCGCCGGGCGGACATGTCCGGCGGCGCGAGGAGGGAGAGGGCTATGGTTGGACCGGGAATTTCGGGGGAGGGGCTAGTTTTATAGGTAGAGGGAGCTAGGAGAGTCCAAATGAGGAGTGGTTTTCGGCCACGCGATCGTGATCGAACGACCGAGAGCATGGAGGAGAGTTAGATGTGTTTTGGGCCACTTTGTAAGGGGTGTTGGGCTGCAACTCAAAGAGGCCTTTGCGGTTACCCGGTTAACCGTTGGAGTATCAAACGACCTCCAAATTGCACGAAACTTGACAGGCGGTCTACCGGTGCTATACCAAGGCCGCTTGGCAAACCTCGGGCCATTCCGAGAAAGTTTAACACCCGCACAAGAGAAGAGGCAAAAAGGGGAACGCCGGAGGGCATAGGAGTGCCGGATTGCAAAACGGACAACGGGGAAAATGCTCGGATGCATGAGACGAACACGTATGCAAAATGTAATGCACATGATGACATGATAAAAGCAGATGAAGACATGGCAAAGTGCAACACGCAAGCAAATGACATGGCAAAGGCGGCGAATAACTGGCAGACACCTGGCGCAACGGATCCGGGGCGTTACACAAGGGCTGGGCCGCGCGCCCCTCCCCCTAGTACAAACAGGACAAGGAGAGGGGGCGGCGCCCCCCCCCCTTTCCTTCCTCTCCCTCCTCCTTCCCCCTTCTCCTAGTCCAACAAGGAAGGAGGGAGTCCTACTCCCGGTGGGAGTAGGACTCCCCTTGGCGCGCCCCCTTCTAGGCCGGCCGCCCCCTCCACCCTGGCTCCTTTATATACGGGGGTAGGGGGGCACCTCTAGACACAACAATTGATCTCTTGATCTCTTAGCCGTGTGCGGTGCCCCCCTCCACCATAGTCCTCCTCGATAATTTTGTAGCGGTGTTTAGGCGAAGCCCTGCGACGGTAGAAGATCAAGATCGTCAACATGCCGTCGTGCTGACGGAACTCTTCCATAAAATTCTGCTGGATTGGAGTACGGGGTTCGTCATCGAGCTGAACGTGTCCTAGAACTCGGAGGTGCCGTAGTTTCGGTGCTTGATCGGTCGGGCCATGAAGGCGTACGACTACATCAACTGCATTGTTCTAACGCTTCCGCTTTTGGTCTACGAGGGTACGTGGACAACACTCTCCCCTCTCGTTGCTATGCATCACCATGATCTTGCGTGTGCGTAGGAAATTTTTGAAATTACTATGTCCCCCAACACTCCGAACTACCTTCGGTACATCAAAACACAAAAACTCATAATACCGATTGTCACCGAACTTTAAGCGTGCGGACCCTACGGGTTCGAGAACTATGTAGACATGAACGAGACACATCTCCGATCAATAACCAATAGCGGAACCTGGATGCTCATATTGGCTCCTACATATTCTACGAAGATCTTTATCGGTCAAATCGCATAACAACATACGTTGTTCCCTTTGTCATCGGTATGTTACTTGTCCGAGATTCGATCGTCAGTATCTCAATACCTAGTTCAATCTTGTTACCAGCAAGTCTCTTTACTCGTTATGTAATGCATCATCCCGCAACTAACTCATTAGTCACATTGCTTGCAAGGCTTATAGTGATGTGCATTACCGAGAGGGCCCAGAGATACCTCTCCAACAATCCGAGTGACAAATCCTAATCTCGAAATACGCCAACTCAACAAGTACCTTCGGAGACACCTATAGAGCACCTTTATAATCACCCAATGACATTGTGACGTTTAGTAGCACACAAAGTGTTCCTCCGTAAACGGGAGTTGCATAATCTCATAGTCATAATAACATGTGTAAGTCATGAAGAAAGCAAGAGCAACATACTAAACGATCAAGTGCTAAGCTAACGGAATGGGTCAAGTCAATCACATCATTCTCCTAATGATGTGATCCCGTTAGTCAAATGACAACTCATGTCTATGGCTAGGAAACTTAACCATCTTTGATTCAACGAGCTAGTCAAGTAGAGGCATACTAGTGACAGTTTGTTTGTCTATGTATTCTCACATGTACTAAGTTTCCGGTTAATACAATTCTAGCATGAATAATAAACATTTATCATGAAATAAGGAAATAAATAATAACTTTATTATTGCCTCTAGGGCATATTTCCTTCAGTCTCCCACTTGCACTAGAGTCAATAATCTAGTTCACATCACCATGTGATTTAACACTAATATCCGCATCTGCATGTGATTAACACCCATAGTTCACATTGTCATGTGACCAACACCCAAAGGGTTTACTAGAGTCAATAATCTAGTTCACATCAATATGTGATTAACACCCAAAGTGTACTAAGGTGTGATCATGTTTTGCTCGTGAGAGAAGTTTAGTCAACGGGTTTGTCACATTCAGAGCCGTATGTATTTTGCAAATATTCTATTCTACAATGCTCTGCACGGAGCTACTCTAGCTAATTGCTCCCACTTTCAATATGTATCCAGACTGAGACTTAGAGTCATCTGGATCGGTGTAAAAGCTTGTACCGACGTAACTCTTTACGACGGGCTCTTTTATCACCTCCATAATCGAGAAATATTTCCTTAGTCCTTACTAAGGATAATCTTGACCGTTGTCCAGCGACCTACTCCTAGATCAAAATTATACTCCCTGGAAGCACCGCTGGGTGCCAGGCCTGCTACAGATGCAACTGACGATGTTAAGAACGTCTAACAGAGCAAAGCTGATGACTACTCGATAGTTCAGTGTGCCATGCTTTACGGTTTAGAACCGGGTCTTCAACGACGGTTTGAACGTCATGGAGCATATGAGATGTTCCAGGAGTTGAAGTTAATATTTCAAGAAAATGCCCGGATTGAGAGATATGAAGTCTCCAATAAGTTCTATAGCTGTAAAAAGGGAGGAGAATAGTTCTGTCAGTGAACATATACTCAAAATGTCTGGGTATAGTAATCACTTGATTCAACTGGGAGTTAATCTTCATGATGATAGTGTCACTGACAGAATTCTTCAATCACTGCCACCAAGCCACAAGAGCTTCATGATGAACTATAATTTGCAAGGGATGGACAAGACTATTCCCGAGCTCTTTGCAATGCTAAAGGCTGCGGAGGTAGAAATCAAGAAGGAGCATCAAGTGTTGATGGTCAATAAGACCACCGCCAAGAAAAAGGGTAAAGGGAAGAAGAAGGAACTACAAGAAGAACAGCAAGCAAGTTGCTGCTCAAGAGAAGAAACCAAACCTGGATCTAAGCCCGAGATCGAGTGCTTCTCCGCAAGCGGTCGACGCTGAAGCGGAACTGCCCCAAGTATTTGGCAGATAAGAAGGATGGCAAGGCGAACAAAGGTATATGTGATATACATGTTATTGATGTGTACCTTACTAATGGTCGCAGTAGCACCTGGGAATTTGATATTGGTTCTGTTGCTAATATTTGCAACTCGAAACAGGGACTATGGATTAAGCGAAGATTGGCTAAGGACGAGGTGACGATGTGCGTGGGAAATGGTTCCAAAGTCGATGTGATCGCGGTCGGCACGCTACCTCTACATCTACCTTCTGGATTAGTTTTAGACCTGAATAATTGTTATTCGGTGCCAGCGTTAAGCATGAACATTATATCTTGTTCTTGTTTGATGCGAGGCGTTTATTCATTTAAATCTGAGAATAATGGTTGTTCTATTTATATGGGTAATATCTTTTATGGTCATGCACCCTTGAAGAATGGTCTATTTTTATTAAATCTCAATAGTAGTGATACACATATTCATAATGTTTAAGCCAAAAGATGTAGAGTTGATAATGATAGTGCAACCTATTTGTGGCACTGCCGTTTAGGTCATATTGGTGTAAACGCATGAAGAAACTCCATACTGATGGACTTCTGGAATCACTTGATTATGAATCACTTGGTACTTGTGAACCATGCCTCATGGGCAAGATGACTAAAACGCCGTTCTCCGGAACTATGGAGCGAGCAACTGATTTTTTGGAAATCATACATACTGATGTATGTTGTCCGATGAATATTGAGGCCCGCGGCGGTATCGTTATTTTCTCACCTTCACAGATGATTTGAGCAGATATGGGTATATCTACTTGATGAAACACAAGTCTGAAATATTTGAAAAGTCAAAGAATTTCAGAGTGAAGTGGAAAATCATCGTAACAAGAAAATAAAGTTTCTACGATCTGATCGTGGAGGAGAATATTTGAGTTACGAGTTTGGTTTACATTTGAAGCAATGCGGAATAGTTTCGCGACTCACGCCACCCGGAACACCATAACGAAATGGTGTGTCCGAATGTCGTAATCATACTTTACTAGATATGGTGCGATCTATGATGTCTCTTACTGATTTACCACTATCGTTTTGGGGATATGCTTTACAGACGACCGCATTCACATTAAATAGGGCACCATCAAAATCCATTGAGACGACGCCTTATGAACTATGGTTTGGCAAGAAACCAAAGTTGTCATTTCTTTAAGTTTGGGGCTGCGATGCTTATGTGAAGAAACTTCAACCAGATAAGCTCGAACCCAAATCGGAGAAATGTGTTCATAGGATACCCAAAAGAGACTATTGGGTACACCTTCTATCACAGATCTGAGGGCAAGATTTTTGTTGCTAAATTTGGATCCTTTCTAGAGAAGGAGTTTCTCTCAAAAGAAGTGAGTGGGAGGAAAGTAGAACTTGATGAGGTAAATGTACCTACTCCCTTATTGGAAAGTTGTTCATCACAAGAACCGGTTCCTGTGACAAATACACCAATCAGTGAGGAAGCTAATGATATTGATCATGAAACTTCAGATCAAGTTACTACCGAACGTCGTAGGTCAACCAGAGTAAGATCTGCACCAGAGTGGTACGGTAATCCTATTCTGGAAGTCATGTTACTAGATCATGGCGAACCTACAAACTATGAGGAAGCGATGATGAGCCCAGATTCCACAAAATGGCTTGAGGCCATGAAATCTGAGATGGGATCCATGTATGAGAACAAAGTATGGACTTTGGTTGACTTGCCCGATGATCGGCAAGCCATCGATAATAAATGGATCTTCAAGAAGAAGACTGACGCTGATGGTAATGTAACTGTCTACAAAGCTCGACTTGTTGCGAAAGGTTTTTGACAAGTTCAAGTGGTTGACTACGATGAGACTTTCTCACCCGTAGCGATGCTTTAGTCTATCCGAATCATGTTAGCAATTGCCGCATTTTATGATTATGAAATATTGCAAATGGATGTCAAAACTGCATTCCTGAATGAATTTCTAGAAGAAGTGTTGTATATGATGCAATCAGAAGGTTTCGTTGATCCAAAAGGTGCTAACAAAGTGTGCAACCTCCAGCGATCCATTTATGGACTGGTGCAAGCCTCTCGGAGTTGGAATAAACGCTTTGATAGTGTGTTCAAAGCATATGGTTTTATACAGACTTTTGGAGAAGCCTCAGATTTACAAGAAAGTGAGTGGGAGCTCTGTAGCATTTCTGATATTATATGTAGATGACATATTATTAATTGGAAATGATATAGAATTTCTGGATAGCATAAAAGGGATACTTGAATAAAAGTTTTTTGATGAAAGACCTCGGTGAAGCTGCTTACATATTGGGCATCAAGATCTATAGAGATAGATCAAGACGCTTAATTGGACTTTCACAAAGCACATACCTTGATAAAGTTTTGAAAAAGTTCAAAATGGATCAGGCAAAAAAAGGGTTCTTGCCTGTATTACAAGGTGTGAAGTTGAGTCAGACTCAATGCCCGACCACAGCAGAAGATAGAGAGAAAATGAAAGATGTTCCCTATGCTTCAGCCATAGGCTCTATCATGTATGCAATGCTGTGTCCAGACCTGATGTATGCTTAGCAATAAGTTTGGCAGGGAGGTACCAAAGTAATCCAAGAGTGGATGACTGGACAGCGGTCAAGAACATCCTGAAATACGTGAAAAGGAATAAGGATATGTTTCTCGTTTATGGAGGGGACAAAGAGCTAGTCGTAAATGGTTACGTCAATGCAAGCTTTGACACTGATCCGGACGATTCTAAATCGCAAACCAGATACATGTTTATATTGAAAGGTGGAGCTGTCAGTTGGTGTAGTTCTAAACAAAGCGTCGTGGCGGGATCTACATGCGAAGCGGAGTACATAGCTGCTTCGGAAGCAGCAAATGAAGGAGTCTGGATGAAGGAGTTCATTTCCGATCTAGGTGTCATACCTAGTGCATCGGTACCAATGAAGATCTTCTGTGACAATACTGGTGCAATTGCCTTGGCAAAGGAATCCAGATTTCACAAGAGAACCCCAAGCACATCAAGAGACGCTTCAATTCCATCCGGGACCAAGTCCAGGTGGGAGACATAGAGATTTGCTAGATACATATGGATCTGAATGTTGCAGACCCGTTGGCTAAGACTCTTCCACGAGCAAAACATGATCAGCACCAAGACTCCATGGATGTTAGAATCATTACTGTGTAATCTAGATTATTGACTCTAGTGCAAGTGGGAGACTGAAGGAAATATGCCCTAGAGGCAATAATAAAGTTATTATTTATTTCCTCATATCATGATAAAATATTTTATTATTCATGCTAGAATTGTATTAACCGGAAACATGATACATGTGTGAATACATAGACAAACTTAATGTCACTAGTATGCCTCTACTTGACTAGCTCGTTAATCAAAGATGGTTATGTTTCCTAACCATAGACATGAGTTGTCATTTGATTAACGGGATCACATCATTAGGAGAATGATGTGATTGACTTGACCCATTCCGTTAGCTTAGCACTTGATCGTTTAGTATGCTGTTATTGCGTTCTTCATAACTTATACAATTTCCTACAACTATGAGATTATGCAACTCTCCTTTACTAGAGGAACACTTGTGTGCTACCAAATATCACAACATAACTGGGTGGTTATAAAGGAGCTCTATAGGTGTCTCCAAAGCTACATGTTAGGTTGGCGTATTTCGAGATTAGGCTTTGTCACTCCGATTGTCGGAGAGGTATCTCTGGGCCCTCTCGGTAATGCACATCACTATAAGCCTTGAAAGCAATGTAGCTAATGAGTTAGTTACGGAATGTTGCATTACGTAACGAGTAAAGAGACTTGCCGGTAATGAGATTGAACTAGGCATTGGATACCGACGATCGAATCTCGGGCAAGTAACATACCGATGACAAAGGGAACAATGTATGTTGTTATGCGGTTTAACCGATAAAGATCTTCGTAGATGTAGGAGCCAATATGAGGATCCAGGTTCCGCTACTGGTTATTTACCGGAAACTTGTCTCGGTCATGTCTACATAGTTCTCGAACCCGTAGGGTCCGCATGCTTAAGGTTTCGATGGCAGTTATATTATGAGTTTATGAGTTTTGATGTACCGAAGTTTGTTCGGAGTCCTGGATGAGATTACGGACAGGACGAGGAGTCTCTAAATGGTCGAGACATGAAGATTGATATATTGGAAGCCTATATTTGGATATCGGAAGTTTTCCGGGTGAAATCGGGATTTTACCGGAGTACCGGGAGGCTACCGAAACCCCCCCGGGGGCTTAATGGCCCTACATGGGCCTTAGTGGAGAAGAGGACAGGAGGCAAGGGCTGGGCCGCGCCCCTCCCCCCTAGTCCAAATAGGACAAGGAGAGGGGGGCGGCGCCCCCCCTTTCCTTCCTCTCTCCCTCCTCCTTCCCCCCTTCTCCTAGTCCAACAAGGAAGGAGGGAGTCCTACTCCCGGTGGGAGTAGGACTCCCCTTGGCGCGCCCCCTCCTAGGCCGGCCGCCCCCTCCCCCTGGCTCCTTTATATACGGGGGCAGAACAATTGATCTCTTGATCTCTTAGCCATGTGCGGTGCCCCCTCCACCATAGTCCTCCTCGATAATATTGTAGCGGTGCTTAGGCGAAGCCCTGCGATGGTAGCATCATCAACACC
Organism: Aegilops speltoides; assembly: GCA_021437245.1. NCBI lineage: Eukaryota > Viridiplantae > Streptophyta > Magnoliopsida > Poales > Poaceae > Aegilops > Aegilops speltoides. Next base: position 90,622,004 of record CM038145.1, on the reverse strand, counting down.
GTCACCACGCCGTCGTGGTGACGAAACTCTTCCCCAACATTCTGCTGGATCGGAGTACGGGGATCACCATCGAGATGAACGTGTGCTAGAACTCGGAGGTGCCGTAGTTTCGGTGCTTGATCGGCCGGGCCGTGAAGACGTACGACTACATCAACTGCGTTGTTCTAACGCTTCCGCTTTCGGTCTATGAGGGTACGTGGACAACACTCTCCCCTCTCGTTGCTATGCATCACCATGATCTTGCGTGTGCGTAGGAAATTTTTTGAAATTACTACGTTCCCCAACACTCTGAACTACCTTCGGTACATCAAAACACAAAAACTCATAATACTTTCGGCAAATGATGAAGCAATGGTTTTCTTGAATCCTTTAACACTAGACAACATGACATATAGAAGGGTAGATGAGATCAGGAAAAATATGGACCATTTTCTGCACATCCAGAATGGCGCCATCTTGTTAAATCCCATAAAGGTTAAGAGAATCCGAGCAGTCAAGGATTGGAACGAGCGTAGAGGGTCAAGGGTCGCTGAGGGGATGAGGGTCGAGGGTTGTAGAGGGGTCGAGGGTCGAGGATCGCCGAGGGGTCAACAGGGGGATGATGTCTACTACGCAACCTTCTCCTTGTAGACGTTGTTGGGCCTCCAAGTGCAGAGGTTTGTAGGATAGTAGAAAATTTCCCTCAAGTGCATGACCTAAGTTTTATCAATCCGTGGGAGGCGTAGGATGAAGATGGTCTCACTCAAACAACCCTGCAACCAAATAACAAAGAGTCTCTTGTGTCCCCAACACACCCAATACATTGGTAAATTGTATAGGTGCACTAGTTCGGCGAAGAGATGGTGATACAAGTGTAATATGGATGGTAGATATATGTTTTTGTAATCTGAAAATATAAAAACAGCAAGGTAACTAATGATAAAAGTGAGCGTAAATGGTATTGCAATGTTAGGAAACAAGGCCTAGGGTTCATACTTTCACTAGTGCAAGTTCTCTCAACAATAATAACATAATTGAATCATATAACTATCCCTCAACATGCAACAAAGAGTCACTCCAAAGTCACCAATAGCGGAGAACAAACAAAGAGATTATTGTAGGGTACGAAACCACCTCAAAGTTATCATTTCTGATCGATCTATTCAAGAGTTCGTAGTAAAATAATACGAACCTATTCTTTTCGTTCGATCTATCATAGAGTTTGTACTAGAATAACACCTTAAGACACAAATCAACCAAAACCCTAATGTCACCTAGATACTCCAATGTCACCTCAAGTATCCGTGGGCATGATTATACGATATGCATCACACAATCTCAGATTCATCTATTCAACCAACACAAAGTACTTCAAAGAGTGCCCCAAAGTTTCTACCAAAGAGTCAAGACGAAAATGTGTGCCAACCCCTATGCATAAGTTCACAAGGTCACTGAACCCGCAAGTTGTTCACCAAAACGTACATCAAGTAGATCACGTGAATGTCCCATTGTCACCACAGATAAGCACATGCAAGACATACATCAAGTGTTCTCAAATCCTTAAAGACTCAATCCGATAAGATAACTTCAAAGGGAAAACTCAATCCGCTACAAGAGAGTAGAGGGGGAGAAACATCATAAGATCCAACTATAATAGCAAAGCTCGCGATACATCAAGGTCGCATCACCTCAAGAACACGAGAGAGAGAGAGATAGAGAGAGAGAGAGAGAGAGATCAAACACATAGCTACTGGTACATACCCTCAGCCCTGAGGGTGCACTACTCCCTCCTCGTCATGGACAGCGCTGGGATGATGAAGATGGCCACTGGTGATGGATTCCCCCTCCGGTAGGGTGCCGGAACGGGCTCCCAAGAGGTTTTTTGTGGCTACAGAGGCTTGCGGCGGCGGAACTCTTGATCTAGGTTATTTTCTAGAGGTTTCAGTATTTATAGGAATTTCTGGCGTCGGGAACAAGTCAGGGGGGTCTCCGGGCTGTCCATGAGGCAGGGGGCGCGCCCAGGGGCGTGGGCTCGCCCCCACCCTCGTGGGCAGCCTGGGACTCTTCTGGCCCAACTCTTTCACTCCAGGGGCTTCTTTTGGTCCACAAAAAATCATCAAAAATTGGCACGTCAATTGGACTCCGTTTGGTATTCCTTCTCTGTAAAACTCAAAAACAAGGAAAAAAACAGAAACTGGCACTGGGCTCTAGGTTAATAGTTTAGTCCCAAAAATCATATAAAATAGCATATAAATGCATATAAAACATCCTAGATGGATAATATAATAGCGTGGAACAATCAAAAATTATAGATACATTGGAGACGTATCAAGCATCCCCAAGCTTAATTCCTGCTCATCCTCGAGTAGGTAAATGATAAAAACAAAAAATTTGATGTGGAATGCTACCTAACATATTTATCGATGTAATCTTCTCTATTGTGGCAAGAATATTCAGATCCATAAGATTCAAAACAAAAGTTTAATATTGACATAAAAATAATAATACTTCAAGCATACTAATAAAGCAATTATGTCTTCTCAAAATAGCATGGCCAAAGAAAGTTCATCCCTACAAAATAATATAGTTTGGCTATGCTCCATATTCGTCACACAAAATATCCAAATCATGCACAACCTCGGTTTCAGCCAAGCAATTGTTTCATGCTTTAGCCTTTTCAAACTTTTTCAACTTTCACGCAATACATGAGCATGAGCCATGGATATAGGACTATAGGTGGAAGAGGGTATGATGATGGAGGTTGTGTGGAGAAGACAAAAAAGGATAAAGTCTCACATTGACGCGGCTAATCAACGAGCTAGGGAGATGCCCATCAATTGATGTCAATGCAAGGAGTAGGGATTACCATGCAACGGATGCACTAGAGCTATAAATGTATGAAAGCTCAACAAAAGAAACTAAATGGGTGTGCATCCAACTTGCTTGCTCATGAAGACCTAGGGCATTTGAGGAGGCCCATTGTTGGAATATACAAGCCAAGTTCTATAACGAAAAATTCCCACTATTATATGAAAGTGACAACATAGGAGACTCTCTATCATGAAGATCATTGTGCTACTTTGAAGCACAAGTGTGGAAAAGGATAGTAACATTGTCACCCCTTTTTTGGGCCTTCCTTTTTTTATTTGGCCTTTCTCTTTTTTTGGCCTTTCCCTTTTTTTATTTGGCCTTTCTTTTCTTTTCTTTTTTTCAAGGGACAATGCTCTAATAATGATGATCATCACACTTCTATTTATTTACAACTCATAGATTACAACTCGATACTAGAACAAAATATGACTCTATATGAGTGCCTTCGGCGATGTACCGGGATGGGCAATGAATCAAGAGTGACATGTATGAAAGATTATGCATGGTGGCCTTGCCACAAATACGATGTCAACTACATGATCATGCAAGGCAATATGACAATGATGAAGCGTGTCATAATAAATGAAACGGTGGAAAGTTGCATGACAATATATCTCGGAATGGCTATGGAAATGCCATAATAGGTAGGTATGGTGGCTGTTTTGAGGAAGATATAAGGAGATTTATGTGTGATAGAGCGTATCATATCACGGGGTTTGTATGCACCGGCGAAGTTTGCACCAGCTCTCAAGGTGATAAAGGGCAATGCACTGTACCAAAGAGGCTAGCAATGATGGAAAGGTGAGAGTGCGTATAATCCATGCACTCAACATTAGTCATAAAGAACTCACATACTTATTGCAAAAATCTACAAGTCATCAAAACCAAGCACTACACGCATGCTCCTAGGGGAAGGGTTGGTAGGAGTTAACCATCGCGCGATCCCGACCTCCACACAAAGGATGACAATAAAAGAAATACCTCATGCTTCAAATTTGTTACACAACGGTTACCATACGTGCATGCTACGGGACTTGCAACCTCCAACACAAGTATTTATCAAATTCACAATTACTCAACTAGCATGACTCTAATATCACCATCCTAATGTCTCAAAACAATCATAAAGAATCAAACTTCTCATAGTATTCAATGCACTTTATATGAAAGTTTTTACTATATCCTTCTTGGATGCCCATCATATTAGGACTAATTTTATAACCAAAGAAAATTACCATGCTGTTTAAGACTCTCAAAATAATATAAGTGAATCATGAGAATTCATCTATTTCTTCAAAATAAAATCACCACCGTGCTCTAAAAAGATATAAGTGAAGCACTAGAGCAAATGACAAACTACTCCGAAAGATATAAGTGAAGATCAATGAGTAGTCGAATAATTATGCAACTATGTGAAGACTCTCTAACATTTAAGAATTTCAGATCTTGGGATATTATTCAAACAGCAAGCAAAACAAAATAAAACAAAATGACGCTCCAAGCAAAACACATATCGTGTGGTGAATAAAAATATAGCTCCAAGTAAGTTACCGATGAATGAAGACGAAAGAGAGGATGCCTTCCGGGGCATCCCCAAGCTTAGGCTCTTGGTTGTCCTTTAATTTTACCTTGGGGTGCCTTGGGCATCCCCAAGATTAGGTTCTTGCCACTCCTTATTCCATAGTCCATCGAATCTTTACCCAAAACTTGAAAACTTCACAACACAAAACTCAACAGAAAACTCGTAAGCTCCGTTAGTATAAGAAAATAAACCACCACTTAGGTACTGTTTTTAAATCATTATAAATTCATATTGGTGTAATATCTACTGTATTTCGACTTCTCTATGGTTCATACCCTCTGATACAACTCATAGAATCATCAAAATAAGCAAACAACACATAGAAAACAGAATCTATCAGAAACAGAACAGTCTGTAGTAATCTGTAACTCGAATACTTATGTAACTCCAAAAATACTACCAAATTAGGAAAACCTGATAAATTGGTGTACCAATCCAGATCAAAATGAATCATATCATAATAACGTTTTTGTGAATTATCAAAACTAATTTACTGGGCCAAAAGTTTCTGATTTTCAGCAGGATCAACACAACTATCACCGTAAGCTATCCTAAATGTCTTACTTGGCACTTCACTGAAACAAAAGCTATAAAACATGATTACTACAGTAGCATAATCATGTGGACACACAAAAACAGTAAGGGTAAATATTGGGTTGTCTCCCAACAAGCGCTTTTCTTTAATGCCTTTTAGCTAGGCATGATGATTTGAATGATGCTCGCATAAAAGATAAGAATGGAAACATAAAGAGAGCATCATGAAGAATACTACTAACACATCTAAGTCTAACCCACTTCCTATGCATAGGGATTTTGTGAGCAAACAAATTATGGGAACAATAATCAACTAGCGTAGGAAGGCAAAGCAAGCATAACTTTAAAACTTTAAGCACATAGAGAGGAAACTTGACATTATTGCAATTCCTACAAGCATATATTCCTCCCTCATGATAATATTCAGTAGCGTCATGAATGAATTCAACAATATAACCATCACATAAATCATTCTTTTCATGATCTACAAGCATAGAAAATTTACTACTCTCCACATAAGCAAATTTCTTCTCATGAATAGTGGGGGTATCATAAGAGACTCGAATACTATAAATTGTTTCCACATTAAAAGAGTAATGTTCATAAAAAGGGTAATCAAGATCATGACAAGTTTTATAAATATAATTATCACTACTTTTTATAGCATAAGTTTCATCACAATAATCATCATAAGTAGCAACTTTGTTCTCATCATAATCAATTGAAACCTCTTCCACAATAGTGGATTCATCACTAAATAAAGTCCTGACCTCTACAAGTCCACTTTCATAAATATTATAAGATTCAACACCCTCCAAAATAGTGGGATCATTACTTCCTAAAGTTGACACTCTTCCAAACCCACTTCCATCAATATAACTATCATAAATAGGAGGCATGCTATCATCATAATAAATTTGCTCATCAAAACTTGGGAGGCTAAAAATATCATCTTCATTAAACGTAGCGTCCCCAAGCTTATGGCTTTGCATATCATTAGCATCATAGGTATCAAGGAATTCATACTAACAACATTGCAATCATGCTCATCATTCAAAGATTTAGTTCAAAACATTCTATAGACTTCTTATTCCAGCACTTGAGCACAATTTTCCTTTCCATCATTCTCACGAAAGATATTAAAAGGATGAAGCATATGAGGCAAACTCAATTTCATTTTTTTGTGTAGTTTTATTTTATAAACTAAACTAGTGATAAAACAAGAAACTAAAAGATTCTATTGCAAGATCTAAAGATATACCTTCAAGCACTCACCTCCCCGGTAACGGCGCCAGAAAAGAGCTTGATGTCTACTACGCAACCTTCTCCTTGTAGACGTTGTTGGGCCTCCAAGTGCAGAGGTTTGTAGGACAGTAGCACATTTCCCTCAAGTGGATGACCTAAGGTCTATCAATCCGTGGGAGGCGTACGATGAAGATGGTCGCTCTCAAACAGCCCTGCAACCAAATAACAAAGAGTCTCTTTTGTCCCCAACACACCCAATACAATGGTAAATTGTATAGGTGCACTAGTTCGGCGAACAGATGGTGATACAAGTGCAATATGGATGGTGGATATAGGTTTTTGTAATCTGAAAATATAAAAACAGCAAGGTAACTAATGATAAAAGTGAGCGTAAACGGTATTGCAATGGTAGGAAACAAGGCCTAGGGTTCATACTTTCACTAGTGCAAGTTCTCTCAACAATAATAACATAATTGGATCATATAACTATCCCTCAACATGCAACAAAGAGTCACTCCAAAGTCACTAACAGCGGAGAACAAACAAAGAGATTATTGTAGGGTATGAAACCACCTCAAAGTTATCCTTTCTGATCGATCTATTCAAGAGTCCGTAGTAAAATAATACGAAGCTATTCTTTCCGTTCGATCTATCATAGAGTTCGTACTAGAATAACACCTTAAGACACAAATCAACCAAAACCCTAATGTCACCTCGATACTCCAATGTCACCTCAAGTATCCATGGGCATGATTATATGATATGCATCACACAATCTCAGATTCATCTATTCAACTAACACAAAGTACTTCAAAGAGTGCCCCAAAGTTTCTACCGAAGAGTCAAGACGAAAACGTGTGCCAACCCCTATGCATAAGTTCACAAGGTCACTGAACCCGCAAGTTGATCACCAAAACGTACTTCAAGTAGATTACATGAATATCCCATTGTTACCATAGATAAGCACATGCAAGACATACATCAAGTGTTCTCAAATCCTTAAAGACTCAAAACGATAAGATAACTTCAAAGGGAAAACTCAATCCATTACAAGAGAGTAGAGGTGGAGAAACATCATAATATCCAACTATAATAGCAAATCTCGCGATACATCAAGATCGTATCACCTCCAGAACACGAGAGGGAGAGAGAGAGAGATCAAACACATAGTTACTGGTACATACCCTCAGCCCCGAGGGTGAACTACTCCCTCCTTGTCATGGAGAGTGCCGGGATGATCAAGATGGCCACCAGTGATGGATTCCTCCTCCGGTAGGGTGCCGAAACGGGCTCCCGAGAGGTTTTTGGTGGCTACAGAGTCTTGTGGCGGCAGAACTCCCGATCTAGGTTATTTTCTGGAGGTTTCAGTATTTATAGGAATTTTTGGCGTCGGGAACATGTCAGGGGGTCTCCGGGCTGTCCACGAGGCAGGGGGGTGTGCCAGGGGGGTGGGCTCGCCCCCCACCCTCGTGGGCAGCCCGGGACTCTTCTGGCCCAACTCTTTCACTCCAGGGGCTTCTTTTGGTCCACAAAAAATCATCAAAAATTGGCACGTCAATTGGACTCCGTTTGGTATTCCTTTTCTATAAAACTCAAAAATAAGGAAAAAAAATAGAAACTGGCACTAGGCTCTAGGTTAATAGGTTAGTCCCAAAAATCATATAAAATAGCATATAAATGCATAGAAAACATCCTAGATGGATAATATAATAGCATGGAACAATCAAAAATTACAGATACGTTGGAGATGTATCAGGGGACGTCGATCAACCCCCTCTCGCTCGACCAACTCTCGAGGACACCCAAACCATAGAAACAAACGTTGTCAATCTCGTACCCCCTCCCGCCCCTACCCGACAAACTCTCTCGAGATTTATAAGAGATTTACCAAGAATGCCCCCATTATGGATGTGCATAATTAAGTTGATCCCTATTTTTTCTGATCTCATCTACCATTCTATATGTGCACATTCTCTTGTGTCAAAATATTGAATCCTTTGACACTAGACAACGTGACATATAGAAGGGTAGATGAGATCATGAAAAGTAGGGACCATTTTTTCTGCACATCGAGAATGGCACCATCTTGTTAAATCCCTTGTTTGACATTCATGAGAGAGGCGGTCCGTACGTTGGACATTCATGAGAGAGGCAGTCCGGCCAAACCCTAGAAGTGTTGCCGAGGCCACCCCAAACCCTAGAAGCGTCGAGGCCACCCAAATTTACCAAGTTAAAAGAGTGTTGTCGAGGCCACCCCAAACCCTAGAAGTGTTGTGATTAGCTAGCTAGGTTTGTGTTTGCCACTATTAATATATGAAGGAAATATGCCCTAGAGGTAATAATAAAGTTATTATTTATTTTCTTAATTCAAGATAAATGTTTATTATTCATGCTAGAATTGTATTAACCGGAAACTTAGTACATGTGTGAATACATAGACAAAAACTATAGTCCCTAGTATGCCTCTACTTGACTAGCTCGTTAATCAAAGATGGTTATGTTTCCTAACCATAAACATCTGTTGTCATTTGATGAACATGGTAACATCATTAGGAGAATGAAGTGATGGACATGACCCATCCATTAGCTTAGCATTACGATCGTGTTAGTTTCATTGCTACTGCTTTCTTCATGACTTATACAAGTTCCTCAGACTATGAGATTATGCAACTCCCGAATACCGGAGGAACACTTTGTGTGCTACCAAACGTCACAACGTAAAATGATGATTATAAAGGTGCTCTACATGTGTCTCCGAAGGTGTTTGTTGGGTTGGCATAGATCGAGATTAGGATTTGTTACTCCGTGTTTCGGAGAGGTATCTCTGGGCCCTCTCGGTAATACTCATCACTATAAGCCTTGCAAGCATTGTGACTAATGTGTTAGTTGCGGGATGAAGTATTACAAAACGAGTAAATAGACTTGCCGGTAACGATATTGAACTAGGTATTGAGATACCAACGATCGAATCTCGGTCAAGTAACATACCGATGATAAAGGGAACAACGTATGTTGCTATGTGGTTTGACCGATAAAGATCTTCGTACAATATGTAGGAACCAATATGAGCATCCATGTTCCGCTATTGGTTATTGACCGTAGACGTGTCTCGGTCATGTCTACATAGTTCTTGAACCCGTAGGGTCCGCACGCTTAAAGATCAATGACGACTGTATTATTAGTTTATGTTTTTTGATGTACCGAAGGTAGTTCGGAGTCCCGGATGTGATCACGGACATGACGAGGAGTCTCGAAATGGTCGATACATAAAGATTGATATATTGGACGGCTATATTCAGACACCCGAAGTGTTCCGGGTGATTTCGGGGAAAACCAGAGTGCCAGAGGGGTTACCGAAACCCCCCGGGGAAGTATTGGGCCTTAGTGGGCCTTAGGTGAGAGAGAGGGCAGCAGCCCAGGAGGTGCCCCCCCCCCCCCGCCCCAGGGGAGTCCGAATTGGACTAGGGGAGGGGGGGCGCAGCCCCTCTTTCCCTCTCTCTCTCCCTCTCCTTGCTTCCCCCTTCCCCCTCCTAGTTTGGACTAGGAAAGGAGGAGTCCTACTCCTACTAGGAGGAGGACTCCTCCCCTCCTTGGCGCACCCAAGGGCCGGCCGGCCTTCCCTCTTGGTCCTTTATATATGGGTGCAGGGAGGCACCCTAGGACACACAAGTTGACATTGTTTAGCCATGTGTGGTGCCTCCTCCACAGTTACACACCTTGGTTATATCGTCGTAGTGCTTAGGCGAAGCCCTGTGCCGGTAACTTCATCATTACCATCACCACCCTATCGTGCTGACGAAACTCTCCCTCGGCCTCAACTGGATCAAGAGTACGACGGACGTCCCCGAGCTGAACGTGTGATGATTGCGGAGGTGCCGTACATTCGGTCCTAAGATCGGCCGGATCATGAAGACGTATGACTACATCAACCGCGTTGTCATAACGCTTCCGCTTTCAGTCTATGAGGGTACATGGACACACTCTCCCCTCTCGTTGCTATGCATCACATAGATAGATCTTGCGTGATCATAGGAATTTTTTTGAAATTACTGTGTTCCCCAATAGTGGCATCCGAGCCAGGTCTATGCGTAAATGTTATATGCATGAGTAGAATACAAAGTGTTGTGGGAGATAATAGTCATACTGCTCACCAGCATGTCATACTATGATTCGACAGTATTGTTGGATGAAGCGGCTCAGACCGACATTACGCGTACGCTTACGCGAGACTGGTTCTACCGACGTGCGTTGCACATAGGTGGCTGGTGAGTGTCTGTTTCTCCAACTTTAGTTGAATCAAGTGTGGCTATGCCCAGTCCTTGTTGAAGGTTAAAACATCACACTTGATGAAAAATCGTTGTGGTTCTGATGCGTAGGTAAGAACGGTTCTTGCTAGAAGCCCGTAGCAGCCACGTAAAACTTTCAACAACAAAGTAGAGGATGTATAACTTGTTTTTGCAGGGCTTGCTGTGATGTGATATGGTCAAGCAAGATGTGATATAAATTGTTGTATGAGATGATCATGTTTTGTAACAAAGTTATTGGCAACTGGCAGGAGCCATATGGTTGTCGCTTTATTGTATGCAATGCAATCGCGATGTAATCTTTTTACTTTATTACTAAGCGGTAGTGATAGTCGTAGTAACAACTGGTAGCAAAACAAGAACGATGCTACGATGGAGATCAAGGTGGCGAGTCGGTGACGTTGGAGATCATGACGATGCTTTGGTGATGAAGATCATGAGCACAAGATGATGATGGCCATATCATGTCACATATTTTGATTGCATGTGATGTTTATTCTTTATGCATCTTATTTTGCTTAGAACGTCGGTAGCATTATAAGATGAACCGTTAGTAAATTTCAAGGCACAAGTGTTCTCCCTGAGTATGCATCGTTGCTACAGTTTGTCGTGCTGAGACACCACGTGATGATTGGGTGTGATAAGCTCTACGTTCACATACAACGGGTGCAAGCCAGTTTTGCACACGCAGAATACTCGGGTTAAACTTGACGAGCCTAGCATATGCAGATATGGCCTCGGAACACTGAGACCGAAAGGTCGAGCATGAATCATATAGTAGATATGATCAACATAGTGATGTTCACCATTGAAAACTACTCCATCTCACGTGATGATCGGACATGGTTTAATCGATTTGGATCATGTGATCACTTAGAAGAATAGAGGGATGTCTATCTAAGTGGGAGTTCTTTAGTAATACGATTAATTGAACTTTAATTTATCATGAACTTAGTACTTGATAGTATTTTGCATGTCTATGTTGTTGTAGATCGACGGCCCGTGCTACCGTTTCGTTGAATTTTAATGTGTTCCTAGAGAAAGCTAAGTTGAAAGATGATGGCAGCAACTACACGGACTTGGTCCGTTACTTGAGAATTATCCTCATTGTTGCACAGAAGAATTATGTCATGGTAGCACCGTTAGGTGCCAGGCCTGCTGTAGATGCTACTGATGACGTTAAGAACGTCTGGCAGAGCAAAGCTGATGACTACTCGATAGTTCAGTTTGCCATGCTTTACGGCTTAGAATCGGGACTTCAACGATGTTTTGAACGTCATGGAGCATATGAGATGTTCCAGGATTTGAAGTTAATATTTCAAGCAAATGCCCGAGTTGAGAGATATGAAGTCTCCAACAAGTTCTACAGCTGCAAAATGGAGGATAATAGTTCTGCCAGTGAACACATACTCAAAATGTCTAGGTATCATAATCACTTGACTTAGCTGGGAGTTGATCTTTCAGTTGATTGTGTCATCGACAGAGTTCGTCAATCACTGCCACCAAGCTATAAAGGCTTCGTAATGAACTATATTATGCAAGGGATGGGGAAGACTATTCCTGAGCTCTTTTGTGATGCTAAAGCCCGCAGAGGTAGAAATCAAAAAGGAGCATCAAGTGTTGATGGTCAATAAGACCACTAGTTTCAAGAAAAAGGGCAAAGTGAAGAAAGGGAGCTTCAAGAAGAACGGCAAAAAGGTTGCTGCTCAAGAGAAGAAACCCAAGTATGGACCTAAGCCAAAAACTAAGTGCTTCTACTGCAAAGGGACTGGTCACTGGAAGCGAAACTGCCCCAAGTATTTGGCGGATAAGAAGGATGGCAAAGTGAAAGGTATATTTGATATACATTTTATTGATGTGTATAACTAATGCTCGCAGTAGTGCTTGGGTATTTGATACTGGTTCTGTTGCTCATATTGGCAACTCGAAACAGGGGCTATGGATTAAGCGAAGATTGGCTAAGGACGAGGTGACGATGCGTGTGGGAAATGGTTACAAAGTCGATGTGATCGCGGTCGGCACGCAACCTCTACATCTACCTTCAAGATTAGTTTTGGACCTGAATAATTGTTATTTTTCGTGCCAGCGTTAAGCATGAACATTATATCTGGATCTTGTTTGATGTGAGACGGTTATTCATTTAAATCAGAGAATAATGGTTGTTATATTTATATGAGTAATACTTTTATGATCATGCACCCCTGCTGAGTGGTCTATTTTTGTTGAATCTCGATAGTAGTGATACACATATTCATAGTGTTGAAGCCAAAAGATTGAAGTATAATAATGATGGTGCAACTTATTTGTGGCACTGATGTTTGGGTCATATCGGTATCAAGCACATGATGAAACTCCATACTGTTGGACTTTTGGAATCACTTGATTATGAATCACTTGGTGCTTGCGAACCGTGTCTTATGGGCAAGATGACTAAAACTCTGTTCTTTGGAACAATGGAACGAGCTACTGACTTGTTGGAAATAATACATACCGATGTATGCGGTCCAATGAGTATTGATGCTCGTGGTGGGTATCGTTATTTTCTTACCTTCACAGATGATTTGAGCAGATATGGTTATATCTACTTAATGAAGCATAAGTCTGAAACATTTGAAAAGTTCAAAGAATTTCAGTGTGAAGTGGAAAATCATCGTAACATGAAAATAAAGTTTCTATGATCTGATCGTGGAGGAGAATATTTGAGTTACGAGTTTGGTCTTCATTTGAAACAACATGGGATAGTTTCACAATTAACGCCACCTGGAACACCACTGTGAAATGGTGTGTCCGAACGTCGTAACCATACTTTATAAGATATGGTGCGATCTATGATGTCTCTTACTAATTTACCGCTATCGTTTTGGGGTTATGCTCTAGAGACGGCTGCATTCACTTTAAATAGGGCACAATCAAAATCCGTTGAGACCACGCCTTATGAACTGTGGTTTGGCAAGAAACCAAAGTTGTCGTTTCTTAAAGTTTGGGGATGTGATGCTGATGTGAAAAAGCTTCAACCTGATAAGCTCAAACCCAAATTGGAGAAGTGCGTCTTCATAGGATACCGAAAAGAAACTGTTGGGTACACCTTCTATCACAGATCCGAAGGCAAAATCTTTGTTGCTAAGAATGGATCCTTTCTAGAGAAGGAGTTTCTCTCGAAAGAAGTGAGTGGGAGGAAAGTAGAACTTGATGAGGTAACTGTACCTGCTCCCTTATTGGAAAGTAGTTCATTGCAGAAATCAGTTCCTGTGATTCCTACACCAATTAGTGAGGAAGCTAATGATGATGATCATGAAGCTTCAGATCAAGTTACTACCAAACCTCGTAGGTCTTCCAGAGTAAGATCCGCACCAGAGTGGTACGGTAATCCAATTTTGGAAGTCATGTTACTAGACCATGATGAACCTACGAACTATGAGGAAGCGATGATGATCCCAGATTCCGCGAAATGGCTTGAGGCCATGAAATCTGAGATGGGGTCCATGTATGAGAACAAAGTGTGCACTTTGGTGGACTTGCCCGATGATCGGCAAGCCATTGAAAATATATGTATCTTTAAGAAGAAGACTAACGCAGACGGTAATGTTACTGCTTACAAAGCTCAACTTGTTGCGAAAGGTTTTCGACAAGTTCCAGAAGTTGACTACGATGAGACTTTCTCACCCGTAGCGATGCTGAAGTCTGTTCGAATCATGTTAGCAATTGCTGCATTTTATGATTATGAAATTTGGCAAATGGATGTCAAAACTGCATTCCTGAATGGATTTCTGGAAGAAGAGTTGTATATGATGCAGCCGGAAGGTTTTGTCGATCCAAAGGGTCCTATCAAAGTGTGCAAGCTCCAGCAATCCATTTATGGTCTGGTGGAAGCCTCTCGGAGTTGGAATAAATGTTTTGATAGTGTGATCAAAGCATATGGTTTTATACAGACTTTTGGAGAAGCCTGTATTTACAAGAAAGTGAGTAGGAGCTCTGTAGCATTTCTGATCTTATATGTAGATGACATATTGTTGATTGGAAATGATTTAGAATTTCTGGATAGCATAAAGGGATACTTGAATAAAAGTTTTTCTATGAAAGACCTTGAAGAAGCTACTTACATATTGGGCATCAAGATCTATAGAGATAGATCAAGACGCTTAATTGGACTTTCACAAAGCACATACCTTGATAAAGTTTTGAAGAAGTTCAAAATGGATCAGTCAAAGAAAGGGTTCTTGCCTGTGTTACAAGGTGTGAAGTTGAGTCGGACTCAAAGCCCGACCACCGTAGAAGATAGAGAGAAAATGAAAGTCATTCCCTATGCTTCAGCCATAGGTTCTATCATGTATGCAATGTTGTGTACCAGACCTGATGTACGTCTTGCTATAAGCATAATAGGGAGGTACCAAAGTAATCCCGGAGTGGAGCACTGGACAGGAGTCAAGAATATCCTAAAATACCTAAAAAGGGCTAAGGATATGTTTCTCGCTTATGGAGGTGAAAAAGAGCTCGTCGTAAATGGTTGCGTTGATGCAAGCTTTGACACTGATCCGGATGACTCTAAGTTGCAAAACGGGTACGTATTTTTATTGAATGGAGGAGCTGTCAGTTGGTGCAGTTCCAAGCAGAGCGTCTTGGCGGGATCTACATGTGAAACGGAGTACATTGCTGCTTTGGAAGCAGCGAATGGAGGAGTATGGATGAAGGAGTTCATATCCGATCTAGGTGTCATACCTAGTGCATCGAGTCCAATGAAAATCTTTTGTGACAATACCGGTGCAATTGCCTTGGCAAAGGAATCCATATTTCACAAGAGAACCAAGCACATCAAGAGACGCTTCGATTCCATCTGTCATCAAGTGTCGGAAGGGGACATAGAGTTTTGCAAGATACACACGTATCTGAATGTTGCAGGCCCGTTGACTAAGCCTCTCTCATGAGCAAAACATGGTCAGCACCAAAGCTCCATGGGTGTTAGAATCATTACTATGTAATCTAGATTACTGACTCTAGTGCAAGTGGGGGACTGAAGGAAATATGCCCTAGAGGCAATAATAAAGTTATTATTTATTTCCTTAATTCATGATAAATGTTTATTATTCATGCTAGAATTGTATTAACCGGAAACTTAGTACATGTGTGAATACATAGACAAAAACTATAGTCCCTAGTATGCCTCTACTTGACTAGCTCGTTAATCAAAGATGGTTATGTATCCTAACCATAGACATGTGTTGTCATTTGATGAATGGGATCACATCATTAGGAGAATGATGTGATGGACATGACCCATCCGTTAGCTTAGCATTATGATCGTGTTAGTTTCATTGCTACTACTTTATTCATGACTTATAAAAGTTCCTAAGACTGTGTGATTATGCAACTCCCGAATACCGGAGGAACACTTTGTGTGCTACCAAACGTGACAATGTAAAAGGGTGACTATAAACTTTCTCTACAGGTGTCTCTGAAGGTGTTTGTTGGGTTGGCATAGATCGAGATTATGATTTGTCACTCCGGGTTTCGAAGGGGTATCTCTGGGCCCTCTCGGTAATACTCATCACTATAAGCCTTGCAAGCATTGTGACTAATGAGTTAGTTGCGGGATGAAGTATTACGGAGCGAGTAAATAGACTTTCCGGTAACGAGATTGAACTAGGTATTGAGATACCGACGATCGAATCTTGGTCAGGTAACATATAGATGACAAAGGGAACAACGTATATTGTTATGCGGCTTGACCGATAAAGATCTTCGTAGAATATGTAGGAACCAATATGAGCATCCAGGTTTTCCTATTGGTTATTGACCAGAGACGTGTCTCGGTCATGTCTACATAGTTCTCGAACCCGTAGGGTCCACACGCTTAACGTTCGATGACGATTGGTATTATGAGTTTATGTGTTTTGATGTACCGAAGGTAGTTTGGAGTCCCGGATGTGATCACGGACATGATGAGGAGTCTCGAAATGGTCGAGACATGAAGATTGATATATTGGATGGATATATTCGGACACCAGAAGTGTTCTGGGTGATTTCTGAGAAAACCGGAGTGCCGGAGGGGTTACCGGAACCCCGAGGGGAAGTATTGGGCCTTAGTGGGCCTTAGGGGAGTGAGAGGGCAGCAGACCAGGAGGTGGCCCCCCCAGGGGAGTTCGAATTGGACTAGGGGAGGGGGGCGCAGCCCCTCTTTCCCTTTCCCTCTCCCTCTCCTTCCTTCCCCCTTCCCCCTCCTAGTTGGACTAGGAAAGGAGGAGTCCTACTCCTACTAGGAGGAGGACTCCTCCCCTACTTGGCGCGCCCAAGAGCCGGCCGGCCTCCCCCTTGCTCCTTTATATAGGGGGCAGGGGGTACCCTAGGACTCACAAGTTGACATTGTTTAGCTGTGTGTGGTGCCCCCCTCCACAGTTACACACCTCGGTCATATCGTCGTAGTGCTTAGGCGAAGCCCTGCGCCGGTAACTTCATCATCACTGTCACCCCGCCGTCGTGCTAACGAAACTCTCTGTCGGACTCAACTGGATCAAGAGTACTAGGGACGTCCCCGAGCTGAATGTGTGCTGATCGCGGAGGTGTCATACGTTCGGTGTTAATATCGGTCGGATCGTGAAGACGTACGACTACATCAACTGTGTTGTGATAACGCTTCTGCTTTCGGTCTACGAGGGTACATGGACACACTCTCCCCTCTCGTTGCTATGCATCACATAGATAGATCTTGCGTGATCGTAGGATTTTTTTTGAAATTACTGCGTTCCCCAACAATATATCCATCTCTCATGCTTGTATATTAATTGCATGTTGTAATATTTGCAGAAACTATGGATCTAGAAAGAGACTTCGAACAAGAAGAGATATTGGGGGACATTATCCGCGACGGACATGATGTCTTGTGGTTTCTCAACGACACCGATGGTTTGGAAGTAGAGGAAGCGCGCTACGGTGATCGAACAATGGAGGAGGAAAGTCATGATCATGATGGCTCCGGCGACCGTGATGATGGCTCCGGTGACCGAATGGAGTCAGGATCAGTTTTTGCAAAGTCCGGCGAGGTATATATATATATACATATATTAATTAAGTATGTGCTGACTAGCTAATTGATGCATTAATTGTTTTGGTATGTACATATATTAACTCTTCTTTCTTCTTTTATAGCCCTCCGGATCGAGCCAAACTTCGGAAACGAGACGAGGCCCAAAGAAAAGGTTGCGCCAGGATGAAAGGTTCACGATCACAAAAATCGCGGGCTATGGCCAACCGATTGAACCCCTCTGGACCAAGGAAGCATTTTCTGCTCAGTGCGGGGTTCTTGTTAGGGATATGATCTCGATCATCATCCACCAATGGTATAAGCCTAAGAAGGAAGACCCTCAAATTTCGTATGTCGAAAATAGGCAGAAAGATGATCTTTGGACCACACTGAAGGAAAATTTCACCCTACCGGCAGAGGAGGATCTGGATAAGCCACTTATAGAGCCATTGGTCAAGGCTCATGCTCTCAAGAAGATGGCAGATCTATTCAGGAGATGGAAGAATGAGTTGAAATCAACGTATGTCAACAAAAACAAGACTTCAGAATTCACCAGCCGATTTGAGAAGATAAGAGATCACCTGGCCGCATTTGTGGCCCACAAGACATCGGAGAAGAGTAAGAAGATGTCAGCTACAAACAAGATAAATGCTGCAAAGAAGGAGCATCACCATCGCACAGGGTCACGTGGCTACCTCAAAGCCCGGCCGTTGTGGGACAAGGCTGAGAGTGACCTGATTGCTAAAGGGGTTGAACTAGAGACATTGAACTAGCCAGACCGTTCACGGACTTGGTTCTTCAGGGTTGGGTGATCTTTGGACCCTGAAACAGGGAAGTGCTGTTGGACAGACGAGCAACTTGCAACACCCATCATGAAGCTTGAGGTAGCAATCAAGGCAGCGCAGGAAGGAACGTTCATTCCCGACAGAGAGAACGACGAGCTCACATAGGCCCTCGGGAATCCTGAGCACCCTAGACGAACACAAGGCATGCCAGGCTCCGTTGCGTGGAAGGATGGGTTTCCCAACGCAGGCGGTTACAACACCCAAAAGAGGAGGAGGAAAGTGGAGCTGAGCGAACTGCAGAACCTTCAGGCAAGGGTACGAAAGCTAGAGGAATGACAAGCTGTTGAGAACCAGCGAGATCCTGCCCAAGCTACCCCAGAAGCTACCCCGCCATCTCAGCGGAGAAGCAGCGTGGCTTGCACCGAGCTCGTTCAGCATCCTGACTTCACGTGTCCTAGCTACCCCGTGGATGCTATCACGGAGTCACACCAGTGCCAGCTTATGACGCAACGGCAGAACCTCAAAGTCAAGGTGGCTGTCGGCTCTGTGTTCCCTCCTGAACTCGACGCAACTTTTCACTACCTTCCGATTCCACAAGGCTATGCTGTTGTGATGGTGGATGAAATAACGGAGGGATTTGAGGAGCTCTAGCTTGACCACCCTACAGGTGAAGGGGAGAATCGGCTGGGTCTTGCTCTGAAGACTCCATGTCTATGGCGGAAGGAGCACATCAAGCTTTTGAACTTCACACCTCTGCCTCCTCCGACGATGACGATGAGTCAGCTGGGCACTCCGCCTCCTCTGCCTCCTCCTCCTCCTCCTCCAGCGAGTGATCAGGGCACTCCGCCTCCTGCTCCGGCGTGTGAGGGCGGCAGTACTCCGCCTCCTTCTCCGCCTGCTCCAGCGCATCCGAGCAACCCGCCTCCTCCTTCGCCTCATCGGCGACGGCGGAACACAGACGCCGCCGCTCCAGCGTGTCATAGCACTCTGCCTCCTTCTTCTCTGCCTCATAAGCAATGAAAGAAGAAAGTTGTAACCGCTCCAGCTGCTTAGGCGTCTAGCAGTACAGCAAGAGGTGGGAGGCAATACAGATTAGGTCCATCTCTCAAGCCTATAGAGAAGTTACCATACGAGATGACCATGGAGGAAAATGATCAGGTCGTTCAAGCCCAAGTGAAGTACTTCTTTGAAACGAAAAGAGCTATGAAAAATTCACCTCCGGAGGAGAAGATAGATCTGGTGAAAGCGAAGCACACTTTGGATGCCCTGAAGAGAGCACCACCGCATCCGCCGGAAACCAACTATGAGTGCATTATTGAAAGGACATAAAAGGAAGCAGAACGGCCGGGAAATACTTGTTGATATCGAAGGTTAGCAGAACAAATAAGTGGGAAAAAATCCCCAGATCGGCGAACAAGTGAAGCAATCGTGCCCCCCCACTCAAGGTGTCTAGCGATATCATCGCTAATCATCCAGGGATGGTGCCCGGTACCAATCCTGGAGATTACCTGCCCGACAATGCACCTTTTGATACAATGGAGGTGGACAAATTCAAATACCGGCATGGGAAGCCTCTCGTCAAACCTGTTCATCCTCCTCTAACAACGATGATGCGAAGATTCCATGATTGGTACATGGACATCTGCAGCAAGTCTGGGAGGGATACTTTAACGCTAAGAGTTAAAGAGGAGCACGATCTCGTTGGAATTGATCTGTTGTCTGTTCCATATGAGGAGTTCTTCCAATTTTTCAATCAAAAGGCCCTCAACAAAGTAATCATCACTTGCTACTATCTGTAAGTACTACTTCTATAATTAAGTCTCTGTATATAGCTCAGCTCTTTCATTGCATTTATATATAATTATCCTCACTATATTATGCAGATTGAAGATTGCCTAATGCAAGAAAAGGCAAATCAGTGATATTGGGTTCATTAACACAAATCTCATAGATGAATGGAATGTTAAACATGATGCCAAACAAACCGAGGCCAACTTGCTACGATCGTTACTTCAAAATCAAAACAAAGATATAATACTCTTTCCTTATGAATTCAAGTGAGTGTTACTGTCTTGTGCATATTCGGTTTTCCTTATTACTCGAGGTTATAGTAATGTAATTGATGAGTTATGCATGCGTGCCAGCTTCCACTTTATTCTGCTAGAGATTAAGCTTGAGCAGGGACTAGTAACCGTCATAGACTCGAGACGAAAAGATCCCGAGGAGTATGCGACCATGACTAAAATGCTCGAGAAGTAAGTTCAATCAATCATTATCGCATCATATCGGCAACATTGTTCATTTCCTGATATCAAGTAATTGTTTTCTTTGTCTGGTAGGGTTTGGAAAAAGTTCACTGCAGAAGCTCCGGGACTACCGGGGGAGCTGCGATTTAAACACCCGAAAGTAAATACTACTAGCTAGATCCGCGCATCTCCCATTGATTCTAGCTAGTTTCATCAATACCATTTAGCATGCTTGCTTATCAGTTTGACTGACCTCTATTTCTTGTAAAGTGGTTGTGGCAGGAACCCAGGAATAATGATTGTGGATACTACATTTTCGAGTTCATCCGCCACATGACCTGTGAGTGGGGCTACTCTAAAAAACAATATGAAGTGCGCAAGCAATAATATTCACAATTTTATTTTATTACCATCATTTGTGTTGAGTTTCATTCATATATATGTATTGGCCCCCTTCTTTCAAATTAGATGTTTCAGATGCGGGATGGACTCCTATCTCAAGATCGCATACGAGCAATTCAAGAGGAACTGGCGGGATTCTTTGTTGACCACGTCATCGATAAAAACGGAGAATACCATGTGGAACTTGAGCTCGGATGTTAGGGGATTGTAAGAGAACTTATATTGTATATATGTAGCTAGTAGCGTCGGATAGTTAAATGAAAACTTGTTGTTCCACTAATCTCTTGGAGAAGGAGAGGTCGGTCACTTCTCTCTGTATATGTTCATGACGATCTTCTGTACTTAATGGTTTCCTTCATTTGCTTACTAGCTAGCTAGCGTCTCGAGTCCTCTCTATACGTATAGTACATAGCGTCGACCAAGCACGGAGATAAGAGAGGACACTTCTCTCTATTAGCTAGCTAACAATATATGAAACCCCTAAATTAACCCTACAAAACCCCCAACCCCCCCCCCTTCGAAAAAACAAAATCCCCAACCCCTGAACTGCTGACGCGTGGATGCCTTTTGGTCCCGGTTGGTGCTACCAAACGGGACAAAAGGCCCTCCTGCCTGGGCAAGCCGCAGCGGCCACGTGGAGCCCCATCTGTCCCGGTTCGTAGGCGAACCAGGACTAATGGTACTGGGCATTAGTACCGACCCTTTAGTTTTGGTTCGGGAACCAGGACAAATGGGCCTTATGAACCGGGGAAAATGGGCCTTTTTTTTACTAGTGACCCAAGGACATAACGAGAGTTACAAAAGGAAGATCAGAAAATATAGGCTAGAACACAAAGAAAGGCCTATAGGACCAAAAAAAGAAACAAGGCACACAAAGAAAGAGGAAGAAGAGTGATTTAGTGTAACAGATTATGATTGAGTCTATATTTAAGCTAGAGCAAATCACTTATTTCCACACTCTAGTAGTTGTCCTTGTGGTGTTATGAGATGGTTGGTGTGGATATGGTCACTGTTGTAGTTCGTCGAACCTGAACACTAAAAAAGGGACACATCCGTGACATTATGATTCGAACGAAAAGTTTTTCTGTCATAGAAGTGACACTTCGATGACGATAATTTTGACAAAAACACGTGTAATATAGATATGGTGGCGATGGGGCCCCCAGGACAGGGTTTTTTAAAGCTTAAAGCAATAGAAGAGGCTCCTACCATGCTATATTAAAATAGATATCTATATCTATATCTATACCTAATAATAAATGGGCTATTGCTTCTTGTGGTACGTCACGGAAATTGCCCCCAAAGATGCAAAATATTACCCATCAATGCCACCTATAAGTGATAAAAAAACATTACAAACAGGGGAATCCCGCCTGGGCTGGACCATGAGGTAGGGACCTTCTATAATGCGCTTTGCACGCTGGAACAAGACGTAGCGCGCCCGCTTGGACCGGCGCATGTCCGAGCGGCCTGTTTATTACTCTTTCTTATTTTTTACTTTTTTCCTGTCTTTTATGTTTTATTTTTTATCCTTCAAATAATTAGGGACTTCAACAGATTTTTGTGGATTAAAAAATGATAAATTTGAAATACTTTTTAATGAATTATGAAATATGTGTGAAAATTCAAAAAATGCTCATGATTTTCAATAAATGTTTGCTTATTCAAAAAAGTTTAAAATATTGAAAAAGAGTGTTAGGGAAATAAAAAATGTACATGCTTTCTTTAAAGTTTGTGTATCAAAAAAATTAAATGAAAATAAAAAAATCAATTCAAAAAGATGTTCATGCATGGAAAGATATCCTAAAATTAAAAAACTATTCGTGACTTGCAAAATAGTTTATTCATTCATAAAATGTTCACTGATTTAAAAAGTTATCATGCATTTCGAAAAAATGTTAAGTCAAATAAATGTTTGTGAAATAAAAACAATGTTCGTAAATTTCAAAAATTGTTCCACCAATTTCTAAAAAAATATTGGTCTATTCTAGAAATGTCTGCCAATCAACAAGTGTTCACAAATTTGAAAAGCGTTCACGATTTCAAATATGTGCGCGAGTTTTACAAAAAGCTCATGATTTCACGAGATTGAGAGTGATAGTGTATCTCGGTGATGCAACAAAATGTGGTCATGTCCATTAGAGATTATGAGTTTTTTCTTTCTGTTGCAATGCACGGGCCCTTTTGCTAGTCGTTATATATAATCCATGGGGGGACACTTTGAGGACATAAGGAGAGTTGCAGAAGGAAGATCAGGAAATAGGTTAGAATACAAAGAAAGGTACATGGGACTAAAAGAAAGAAACAAGGCACACAAAGAAAGAGCAAGAAGAGTCGATAATTCAACCCAGAGCCTGAGCTTAGATGAGCCCGGTGAAAATCATGATTTTAAAAGGAAAAAAGTTTTAAAATCCAAAATAAATTGTGGTACAAGATGCTCATGTGCATGAACTCCGTGCAAAATTTTGTGTAGTTTGGACATTCGAGGAGGTCGCGGCAAAAAAGACAAAATCACACATGAATAGTGCGATTTTTCGAAAGTTTCTTAGACATCCAAAATTTGTCTCTTTTGCCACGAGCTCCTCAAATGTCCAAACTTCAGAAAATTTTGCACAGAGTTCACGCATAGGACCATCTTGCACCATAAGAAAATTCAAAAACTTTTGAACTTTTTTCCCTTTTAATTCATGGTACTATTCATGCCCGGGCTCATCTGAGCCCAGGAACCAAATCGCCGCTCTCAAGAAGAGATGTAGTCTCACAAATTATGGTTGAGCCTATATTTAAGCCAAAGCAAATCAGCCTATCCTTTCCTTCCATACTTTAGTAGTTGTCCTTGTGGCGTTATGAGATAGTTGATGCGGCTATGGTCACTATTGTAGTTTGTCGATCATGAATTTGATTGCTTTGTATTTTTTTTCTTGCTTAGACATAGCTTTGGTCTTAAATGAATTTGTTATTTTCCAGTTAGTTTTTATTGTGTGTGTGCGCTGGTATTGGTTGTGTGCATCCTAGCTATGTAGAGCCCAGGTATGTGCTCATTGTGTTTGGACCCTCTTAATGCTTCATTTTGAGTCAATAAAATCCACCCTTTGTCAGAAAAGAAATCCTATGTTCCAGGCCACAATGTCCACAATCTCAAAGAAAATATTACCAAAAAAGTTTTTCTTTGAAATTTGAATAGCCTCAAGCCCCATGTGATTCAAACTCCATTGAATGCCAAAACGTGCCCAACACACAATGCTAAAAGAGCAGCAAAATTCTACCAGAAGCATAGAGCACACATGGAAGAGCATTGCCAATATTAAAATGCCTTGCATTGATCAATGTTTATTGGAATGAGACAGGACTTATGAAAGTTAACCTTAAGACCAATGCAAAGCACATAATCATGTAGAATCTTTTCAAATTACGAAGCTAACCGGAGCATGGAGTACCAAAATAGTGTCGTCCACATAGTGAATAACCAGAAATTTTCCTTGCCTCGGAATAGAAAGATGAAGCCTACTCCTTGTTAGGGATGAAAATGGAGTGGAAAGTTTCCGCTTTTCTGGAGGAAAAATGGAAATGGAGAGGAAATATGAAAATGGAAATGGAAATTTGCAAAACAGAAATGGAAATGAATTTTTCATGCTAAAACGGAAACAAAAACTGAATGGTGCTTTCCGGTGGAACACTCGTGGAAACTGAACTTCCGGTTTCCGTTAATATGGAATTTTCGTTTCTACTATAGGCCCATGGCTGCTTTGTAGCCCAACTACCAAACAACATGCAATGGCACAATGAGTAGAATGAGCAAAATGTTTGATTTGAGTTCCAACTTTTACTACCACACACATACACAGCTAGATCCTATACGGAATTGTCATGTAGTACTACAATACTACCCTGTGTTACCAACACAACCATATTATTTTGTAGCCATGTTAACAATTCCATCAATTTGTTTGTTTTTTGTCTGTATTTCTACATGATTCAAGGGGGCTTTAAGTTCTGGTTAACACACAGTTTTGTTTCCGTGTCCGCTCTTTATTCGCTCCGCATTTGTTTTCAGTATTATCTGTTTCCGTATTCGTTTCCGGGGTTTCTGTATTTGTTTACGCTCGCAAAAAAATATGAAAACAAATATGGTAGCACCCAGTTCTGTCCGTTTTCGCGCCATTTTCATCCAGTATACTTCAATAGTTTAGTAGCTAAGAAAAAGACCAAAGGCCATGAGGGGTCGCCCTAGAAAACCCCGTGTCAACAATGCAAAGATTTTCCAGACATGCCACTAAGCCAACTCGCAGAGTTATCTGAAGAAATAATATCTTTGGTCCACTGAAAGTGCAAGTGGCACTTAAACTATATTTTGGTGTGATGACAATGTGGTTAGTTGAACTAATATCGGTTGCTAGATTAAATCTCAGGATATTGGTTCCAAGTGCTTCGTGATGGAGATGTGCGACCCCCCAATTCAGAAAGGACAAAGGCTTGGTCTACCGGCGAGTCGAAGGTTTTAGTTTTTGGTTTGCTTTGAGTTGTAGGAAAGACCGCACTATTAAGAGGGGTTTGTGTGGATGAAAGTTGTGTGGGAATGCCATTGTAAAACCATATACACTAGCCTCTTCCTACAACCTGAAATCTTAGTGTGTGTGCATGTGGTACTCAGAAAGCTTATAACAGAAAGTTATTGGGTACCCCATGCGCACGGGGTACTGCATAATTCTCTAGGTACCCCGTGCGCATGGGGTACTGCGTAGACTCTTTGAGTAACCCGTGTGCACGGGGTCTTTTGACCCCCGTGCGTACGGGGTGGTGTGAAAGTCTCTCAGTACCCCGTGTGCACGGGGCTGACTTAGCCCGTGTGCACGGGGTCCAACAGGCAGAAACAGCCACCCCGGGACAAACACTATAAAACTCCCCTTCTTCTTCCTTCATCCCTAACCCTAATGTCGTGTTGAGCTCCACCATTGCTACACCTCATTTTTCTCAATACTCTCTATCCCTCCACCCAAACTTGTTGAAACTTTGGGGATTGGAAGAGCAAGACCCGATCTACATCTTGACCAAACCAAATCGCGTTCCCCGCAACATTTCTTCCACATTGACTTGTTACTCTTGGAGCTTGGGCTCCTAGGCGTTAGAAGTTCCTTCGGAAGCTTCCTTGCTTGTCGTGTGCTCCGGAGAAGTTTTAAAGGTGTGTTGGTCGCCTTCAAGACCAACCCTGAGTGATTCAAGGCTCATCCATTGTGGGTGACTCGAAAGAGACTACGGTGAGCCTTCGTGGCGTTCCGCAAGCTTTGTCTCTGGCACCTCTCTAAACGGAGAGTAGCTCTTCCTCAAGGAAGAGTGAACTTCAGGATAAAATCCGTGTCCTCGCCACACTTGTGGTCAATCGTTTCCCGCACCTTACTTTGCCTTGTATGATAGTTGGCTTGCTAATTAGATTGTTTCCTAGCATATCTTGCTTTAAGTATGCTTGTCATATAGGTTGTGTTCACCTAGTTGCATATCTAGTGAATCCTATTTATTCGCTAAACCTTAAAATTGACAAGAAAGATTAAAATGTGTATTCCCCTATTCACCCCCCCCTCTAGTCGATAGTATCGATCCTTTCAATTGGTATCAGAGCCTCGTGCTCTAATATAAGGTTTTACAACCTTAGAGGATACGGTTGATCTAGGTAATGAGGGAGGTGGAGCACCCGTTGATAGAGTCCTAGACTAGGGGGTCCTCGGGCGTCCGGGCTATGTGATATGGGCCGGACTAATGGGCCGTGAAGATATGAGATCAAAGACCTTCCCCCGTGTCCGGATGGGACTCTCCTTTGCGTGGATGGCAAGCTTGGCGTCCGGATCATGCATCTTCCTTTCTCTGCAAACCAACTCTATACAACCCTATATAAACCAGAGGGTTTAGTCCATAGAGATAATCATAATCATACAAGCTAGACATCTAGGGTTTAGCTATTACGATCTCGAGGTAGATCAAATCTTGTAACCCCTATACTCATCAAAGTTAGTCAAGCAGGAAGTAGGGTATTACCTCCATCAAGAGGGCCCAACCTTGGGTAAACATTGTGTCCCCTGCCTCTTGTTACCTTCGATCCTTAGATGCATAGTTCGGGATGTAGGAGATATGCCCTAGAGGCAATAATAAATGCTATTACTCATCTCCATGTTCATAATTATGTTTATGTTCCATGCTATAACTTCTATGGTTCTCGAGTCTGCAATAACACGAGGCTCGAAGGAAGACTCATATGCACATGTGGAATAATAAACGTAAGAAGTATTCCTTGTCTGGCCTCTAGGACTAGGTCAAGTGTTGCATGATGATTCCATTTTCCTGGTCATGGGCATGTCTATGCTAGCAACTTTGAGGGCAAAATGTTAAGAGAACATTTGTGTTGAATCGACCCGAATTGATGTTATACTATGAGATTCATTCGTCACAAGTTTATGGTTGATAACACAGAGATGGTTAATGTTTGCATAATTCCTTCAACCATGAGAGTATTGAGTTTCTTCATACTTGCTTCATGAACTTTGGGGTTTGTTAAACGTCATCCGTAAATGGGTGGCTATTACGGCGGCTTACGGGTTCATGGAAAAGTGTGTCAAGTAACTTGATAGCTCAAGATTGGGATTTGCTCCTCCGACGATGGAGAGATATTCTCGGGCCCTCTCGGTGTTATGGTATCCATCATCGTCTGGCCAGACACAATGTGATTTGATCACAGGGATGCCGGAACACAGAAACGAGAAAAGCGAACAATACCGGTAACGAGGAAACTAGCATAGTGGACAAGTTATTGATCCACGGGAATGCCAACATGTCTCACCTCAGGTATTTGTAACATATCGTGAAGCAACAGGAATAGCACACGGCAATTGGAGGTTCACTCGAATATTCATTCGTGTGGGTATAGGGGTCAATATGGGTGTCCACGGCTCCGATGTTGATCATTGATTGGAAAGGGTTCTGGTCATGTCTATACTTCACCGAACCTATAGGGTCACATGCTTAAGGGTCATCTACATGTTGAATACTAGACAAGGAGTCTGAGAGAAAATCACCGGAAAAGTTTCGGACACCGGAAAAGTTTCGGACAGCGGAAAAGGTTCCGCAGAGAGAGGTCATCAGATGAGTTTCGGTGAAACTGAAAAGTTGTTTCAGGGGATACCATTAAGTAAAATTAGTTTCGGCACATGCCTGTAATTCTTGGAGGGTGCCAGAATCATTCTGGAAGCTTTCTGGAATTTTCTGGGATAATAACCGGATATGCTCCGGAGCTGCCGAAACCACTTGAGATGTTTTTCGCAGATGAAATTCACTGATCTGAAATTGTTTCAGAACAAATCCAAAATCATTTTAGAGGGTACTGGAATTATTCTAAGACTCACAGAAATATTTTCGGATTTAATGGACGTGAAAAATTGTCTTCATGAATAGTAAAAACGCATTCTTGTTTGCTTTGCGCAGATGAAAATCACTAAACCGAAATTGTTTCGGAACATGTTGAAAATTATTTTAGTGAGTACTAGAAATGTTCTGAGTCCACATAAATATTTTCAGTTCGAACGGACGCTGAAAAATTTCGTCATGAATAGTGAAAGTGCTTTTTGCTTGGCTTCTTGGAGAAGCCACCTTGAGGGCCTTTTTGGTATTATCCCCTTGGCTTCTTGGAGAAGCCACCCTTGGGCTTGGCCTATAAATAGGGGTGGAGGGGGCTGCCTAAAGAGACATCCCTTGCTCTCATACACATGCCATGCATTATCTGGCTTCTTCTTTCCCTCTCACGAAAAGAGTTTCGTAGAGCCGAAAGGCTGTCTGGGTTCCGGCAGGAACTAGTTCTGGACGGCGAAGCCCTACAGGATAGATGACATCGTATGTGTGCAAGTCTATAGAGAGATCATAGTTTCGGTCTTAGTTCGTGAGTGCCTCCCAAAGGGCTGTCCGTGTGACCATCCGAGTTTTGAAGGTCCTCCCGAAGGACTGTCCGAGTGACCGTTCGAGTTTCGAAGGTCCTCCCGAAGGGCTGTCCGCGATACTGTCCGGGGGGCTGTTTGACTGCCTCTCGGAGGGCTCTCTAAGGAGCAGATGAGGGTATACATCCTCGCGGTTGGGAGGTTGTAAATCCTAGCTGCGGGGATCTGCACCGCCGATCGTCATCGACTCTACTTCCCGCTGCGCTACGAGTCGGTAACGAAAAAGATCAAAACCATGTATGCAGTCTCCATAGTGGTCCTGGGCTGGTGCGTAGGTCAGAAATTTTTTATTTTCTGCTGCGTTACTCTACAGTGGCATCAAGAGTTGTGCTATGCGTAGATGCAGGTTACGATCTAGAATACATGGAGATGTATGGGTATTGCATAATATAATTTTGGAGTAGATGAGATCTATTGGTGAAAATTATTTATGCGGGTGACAGATGAAATCTATTACCTGGCATTCTTGTTGCTTCCATAGAATTTGCGTTTGCTCAATCTCGAGACAGCATGGTGGAATTTGACAAAGTTCTGGCAATCCGTGATCCTGATTGATCATGGAAGTGCTATCAGTTCTTTGGGTTCTGCCGTAGTCAAAAGAAAGATGAAATTCGCAGATGAAAGGGCATTGCAGATATGATCTGCACGGGGGTCATGTGTATGACGAAGTTTAGTATGGGGCTCGAGATTTAATTATCTCGTGTTTCATACACCCCGAGATGTTAATCTAGCAACTTGGATAATCATACTTGATGATAAAACGTTGGTAGCTACGGTTTAAGTCGAAACCTTAGAAGCCATGAAAAACAAGTTTTTGCATGAACCGGTTAGAAACGTCTAACTTGGTTTTGCAGGAGGGTTTGCATGTGCATGTGATGTCGTATAGCAATGCTCATATTCAATTTGATTATGTATGAGATGACTATATGATGTAATTAACATGACCTGCGTGTCATGATTTGGCATGATGGCTGGAGCCATATGATTGCACTTTAATGACCTAAGTGTCAACCTTAAGTAATGCATTTATTTTATCCGCTATGGAGATAGCGATATTATCTGGTGCATCGACAAGGTTGTGGCAATCTTCACGTAGGTGAACACCGACGCGAATGCCGAAGACGAAGAAATGAAAGACTTCTCTGTCAGAAAGGGCTATACCATATCATGCTATTATGAATTGCCTGAGATGTTTATCCCTTATGATGCACCCTTCTTGATTGCGCGGTAGCCGCTTTTTATTATGGTGATCTCTCACTAAAATATCAAGTAGTTAGTGTTCCCCCAAGTGTAGCACCGTCACGGCACCTATCTTTTCAGGGTGCGCCATGGATGCATGGGTACGAACGATTAGAGAAGTGTGAGGCGGGCGAGGTCAGACCTCGCAGCAAGATCACCTGGTTGTCTTGACGTTCATGGCAGGATCGTCCTAAGCTCGGAACACACGCATCGAAAGATGAGCAACAGTCATATAGAGATGTGATCGGCAAGTTGGCCTACCGATTAAAAATCCCGTTATGAGATGATGATTCTATGGCAATGAATTGAAGTCTGGATCTTGTATCACTCAAAATTAATTATGAGAGATATCGATTTGAGTGGGAGCGCACTGTTGAATTAACATGTTTAATTCTCAGGCAATTAATTATGAACACTGTTTAAGTGTTTCTTGCAAAATAGTTGTAGAATAATGGCTCGCATTTCCACCTTCCCTGTTAAAATTGAATAGCTGTTAAATATCTGGTTATACGATTGGTAACGTAATGTGAGGATTGTCCTCAAAAGTGCCGAGAAGGACTTTGTCCTATTGCATGCTTTCCGTATCCTCCCGCTAATGCTATGGATCATGTGACTCTTGTCCTTCAATCCAAAAGCTATAATTCTATTACGGTCAAGTGGAATATGTTTGCTTCCATGAAACCCAAACTTTGAAAGTTGGGATAGTTATATGATATTCATGGAACAGAAAATTATTTTCATATACAAACAAAGTAATGTTTGTTTGCAAGTATTAGTAAAAGTGTTTACTATGTATTTGAATGTTGGGAAAGGGATCCAGAAGAACGCCTGTCATATAATGAAAGGTGAATAAACAACAACTTAAAGAGAAAGGAAGTGTCCAAAGGGTGTTAGTATGACTTACACGCCTAGGAAGTCCAGGGCTAACGCTACTCTTAAGTTGGGTGCTTCTTTTGCGAGTAGGATAAATACTAAAAGTTAAACTGTTAGAAGTATAAAGGCAGAAAGAAAGATGACTGGAATATCCAGCTCATGTATGAATGTCATACAAGTTTTTGATGTATAGTAGGCTAGTCAAAGATATAGTTCTTGGGAATTATGGTTAAACATGTTAATCACTAATTCTTGGGTATTGTGAGTTAATAATAAAGATACCCGCTCGATTGCATTCTATTACGAATCAATGTAAGAGCTACTATGGCCTAAAAAGCTAGCCATAAATGAGGTTAAGGTATACACAGGGAACATAGTAAATGTTACTATACCTTCCATCGGTGTATTGCCGTCTATATTTATCTTCACAATTAATTTAGAGTTTTTCAAATCTAGCCCATTGGATAAGGTATCTTGCAAGAAGGTTGTTCATAAGAGAACTTTTTATGTTCGATGTTATGAATAACACAAGGGCCATACTTTCATTATGAATGAGATGTATGTTATGAATATTGATAATAATACAATACCTCTTGGTTTACTTTCATAATTCATTTTAGAATTTCATACACTCTAGCCCATTGCATAATATTTGTTGCAAAAGAATTTTTCATAAAAAGAACAATTGTTGTTAAGTATTATGAATAACATGAAGGGCCATGCTTCCATCCAAGATGGGATGTATTTATGAATATTGATGGTAATATGATACATCCATAACACTGACGCTAAATGTCGCAAGACTAAAAGAAGACCACACAAGTGTGGCACTACATTTGGTCACATTGGAGAAACCCGCATGGAAAATTCCAGTATGATGGATTTTGAAGTCTTTTTGATTTTGAATCATCTGACACTTGCAACTTTCCTCCGAAAAGTGAAGTGACTAAAATACCGTTGATAGGCCATAAGGAACGACCAACAAACTTATCAGTGATCATACATTTGATGTGTGTAGTCCGATAAGTGTTGTTAGTGGTGGATTTATTTATCTTCAGAAATGACTCAAGTAGATATATGGATATTTACTTGATGAGACGTAAGTCTGGATCTTTTGAAATCATTCGAAAGGTTTTCAAAAATGAAGTAGAAGTTATTGTAACAAGAAAATTATGTTTCTGCAATTTGATTGCACAAAGGAATATTTGAGTTTCATGTTTAGCGAATGTCTGATGAGTTGTGAAAGGGGTTTCATAACTTGCACCTCCCGGAACACCACTACAAGTGAAAATTCTGTGGAAATGTAACCTAACCATTTATGACATGGTAAGGTCAAAGATGACATAACTAAATTAGCCATTATCCCTTTTAAAGTGATGCTTTAGAGACTACGGCCTTTACACTGAAAAGAGCTACATCAGGTCTATTGAAATGAAGCCATGGCATGGTACGCCCAACCATGTTATAACTTTTCTTAACATTTGGAATATGGGGCTTGTGTAAAAGGTTACAAACCTATTCCAAATTAGACAAGTGATACTTTGTAGGTTATACCAAAATGTTGGGTATTCCTCCCTCACTATACCGAGCCAAATAGTTTTGCTGCAAAACGGTGTGCTTTTAAAAAGAATGGTTCTTTCAGAAAGGTGAGTGGGAGAATAGTGCAACTCGACGAGATAAACAGTATCTTCGTCATCGATCAAAGGAAATGAGACCTTGGAAGTAATTCGAGTTTCCCTCTGCGGTCGATCTGAAAGTCTCTACAATAAAATGTATGAACTTGGTCGAACTTGCGGTGAACCACGTGAGGCAAGGCTCATGCAAACCTCTCGGTCATAAGCGAGATATTGTTGTTAGACAACATTATACCTACGATACACAAGGAAGCGTTGATGGGCCACGACTCGAATTGGCTAAATGCCAATACAACCCGAGTTAGTTTCCATATAAGTGATCCAAGATTAAAACCTTGATACACCTTTCTAAGACTTAGAGTCTAACGAATATTTATGGAACTTAAAACTGATATGGATAAAAATGTTTTATCCATAAAGCTCGACTTGTTGAAATAACAAGTTCAAGAGTTGACTACGATGAGGTTGTTTTCATCGTAGCGATGCTTAAAGTCGGTTCGGGTTGAACTAGCAATTAATACATATTTCAATCATGAGATATGAAACATGGATGACAATAGGATTTCCATATGATGGAAATGAAACCAAGGACTTGCATGTGTTACAGTCCAAGGCATTTTGTCTATCCAGAGGATGCTAGTAAGGGTACAAACATCAGAGTTCCAGCGATGGACAGAAGAGAGCAAAATTGAGTTGGAATATTCGTGCTTCGATGAAATGGTCAAAGGGGTTTGACATCATCAATGGGTAACGGAGATGCTTGTAATTCAAGAAAGTAAGTGGGAGCGTAATAATATTTCTAAAAACCTTGTGTGCTTGACACATTGTTAATTGGAAATAAATTTCTTGACACGGATTAGGACTTCATTTGAAAATAGTTTTTTGATGAAGTGCCTAGGCTAAATAGCCTCAATATTAGGCATAATGATCTATGGAGATAGATTTACCTAATAGGGCTAAGCAATAAATACATATTGACAAGATGCTAAAACCGTTTAGCACTAAGAACGACAAGGAGTGATTCTTGCCGAAGTCACATGGAAAGTGTTTTTGCAAGAATCAGTGTCCCAAAACACTGATGAGCAAAATACATGATGCAGATTCCACAAACTTTTGTGTTTGGATTAATCATGTATTCCATGGTATGTAAAACAACCAGATATGTCCGATACTCCCAAGGTGTTGCGAGTATGGATACTAAAGTGATCAAAGTACTGATCATGGGACAACAGTGAAAGATGTCATTGAGTACTAGAGTAAGTACTCATGATATGTTTTCTCGCAAGCGGAGATCATGAAGAGTTCGTTGTAAAATGTTACATCGATACAGTCTTCATCTTTTTTCCATGCAATTTTCAATTTAAGTTAAGGGTTTTGTGTAATACACAATATGGTGGAACAGTAGTTGGAAATTGTTCCCAACAGGATACTATGGCGAATTCTATAACAAATGACTAAGTATGTTGACGCTTTAGAAGCGACAAACAAGATGTTGAATCATATAGTTCATTCATGAACTTAGTATGGTTCCAAGATGGCTTTTGTCAATGGGACACAACTGCAGGTAGTTTCTCCATAACTCAGTCTGAGGAATCCAGGTTCGACCTATGATTCACATACATAAAAGCCAAGTCCACACAAAATATGAATTTTGTGAAAGCGTGAAAACGTGAGGATATGCAAAGATACACACGAAGCTGAAGTCGTCAGATCCAATGGGCATCAGGCTATACCACATGCGAAGCATTTTTTACACCGGTGTGCCATAGGTGTAAAGTGCATTAGGATTAACTAGATTATTGACTCTAGTGCAAGTGGGAGTCTGTAGGAGATATGCCCTAGAGGCAATAATAAATACTATTACTTATCTCCATGTTCAGAATTATGTTTATGTTCCATGCTATAACTGCTATGGTTCTCGAGTCTGCAATAACGCGAGGCTCGGAGGAAGACTCATATGCACATGTGGAATAGTAAACGGTAAGAAGTATTCCTAGTATGGCCTCTAAGATTAGCTCAAGTGTCGCATGATGATTCCGTTTTCCTGGTCATGGGCATGTCTATGCTAGCAACTTTGAGGGCAAAATGTTAAGAGAACATTTGTGTTGATCGACCCGGATTGATGTTATACTATGAGATTCATTCGTCACAAGTTTATGGTTGATAACACAGAGATGGTTAATGTCACATCCCTAGTTCTGTCAATGCCTAGTGCATGCATTAGAGTGTTGCATCATGTTTAAATTTCATTTAAACTTGAAATGGGGATTGTTGAAACCCTAGCACCAAGTGAAATTTAACTAGGTTCAATAAAAATATTTTCAATAACCCAGAATGCCCTTTGGAAATGTTCATAATTTCTGTTAAAGGTGAAAGTCTCTTCCAAAAATGATGAACATATTTATAGGCTATTCCTGGATTTTTGAATTAAATTATATAGTATTTGCATTTGGGCATTTAATTGCTAATAATATTTTAGATGCCCAAATAATCCCAAACTGAAATGCTTACTGTAGGATATATTTCCAACAGTGGTGATGAGCAGTTGCATGATTTTTGGGATTGATCTAGTATTTCTAATAAATCCACAAATTTACGAATAATAGAAAATCAGAAGAAAAAGCGAAGCGAGAGAGAGAAGGAATCTCACATGGGCTTACCTGGCGGCCCAAGTGGCCGGCCCAGCCCACCACCACAGCCTCCCTGTCGTCTTCCTCCACAGACGTAGGATTTGCGCGTGCTCGCTGGCCACCACCACGCCTCGCCACCTCCTGCTTGCCGCTCCCCCTCGACGCCCTGGCCTTCTCTGGTGGTGCCACGCACCTCCCTGCCTCTCTCCCTCACTCTTCTTCGCTCCTCCCCCTCCTCTGTTTCTTCCTCCCGCGAACACCCGAGCGAGTTCGTCGCCGCCGTTCACCATAGCCGCGGCCACCGCCTCCCCCTCGACCCCTCGCCGTGCCTGCGAGCTCCGTCTCGACGTCCCCGACCTCCTCGACGACCCACGAGGCCCCGGACGCGCTGCAACGCCGCCACCGATGCTTTTCCCCTCCTCGGCTGCCGGAGATCGACCTCGCCGCCCCGCTCAGCTCCGGCCTTCCCCGAGCTCGCCGTCTGCACCTTTGCAACCGCCGTAAGCCTCTCCCTCGAACCCCCCTCTCTGTTGTCTCGTTTTCACGCCGTAGCTCCTAGTTCACTGACGACCGAAGCCGCCACCGCCATGGACGTTGAACCACGCGCCCCCGAGCTTCGCTTGCTCGCCCTGGTGGCACAGACGTGCTCCTGGTGATCCAACGACGCCGTCTATGCCCTGGTTGAGCTCCTCGTGCTCCGCCACGCCGCGCCCGTGCAAACCCGTAGCTGCGCCGCCGCCAAAACTCGTCGCCGGCGAAATTCCGGCAGCCCCGCGACCCCCTGTCTGGTCCATTGGATGCGCCCGAGCAAGGGCTTCTCCCCGGTGCGTTCTGCACGACAAACCGCGGCCCCTAGCGCTTTCCCGACGCACGTCCGCCGCGCCAAATGGTCGCCGGCGGCTGAACGCCGGCGGGCCGACGTGGCAACGTCGTTAACTGCTAATGACGGGGCTAACTAACTCCCCCTCTCACTGACTACTGGGCCCCACGCCCTTAACCAGCACCAGTTTAATTTCTGTTTAGTTTAAGTTAACCACGGTGGCCCCACACGTCGGAGTTGACCTAGCAGATGTGGACGTTGACCGGTCCCACCTGTCATCCACCGAAACCAGCCTGAGACACTGACGCATGGGTCCCACAGGTCAGGTTTGACCTGGACCGCACCCGTTGACCGCTGACATCACAGTGACGTCATGCTGACGCAATAAGCTATTTTCGGATTTATCTTAATACGGAAATTCGAAAAATACCCTAAACTTCTAAAAATCATAGAAATTAATCTGTAACTCCAAATGAAATAAGTTATATATGAAAAATGATCAGCAAAATCCAATCTATCCATCTACACTGGTTTCATGCATGTTAAAGCAACTTAAACCTGCTGTTTATATCAAAACTTGATAATGCACTTTATTAAGTCATAGTTTCAATTTGAACTTGAACCTTGGGTTCAAACTAACTCAAATTCATCTGGTTGTAGTTGCATTAGCCCAAAACACATTCATATTGCCAATGTCATAGCATGAATCATATTGTGCATTGCATTGATCGTGTTTCTTCTCTGTTTGCCGGTATTGTTCCCCCTCGGTAGACGTTGTACCGACGTTGTGATCGTTGACACTGATGAAGACTCAATGCTATCTTCAGAAGTGCCAGGCAAGCAAAACCTCCTTGTTCATTCCGATACAATCCCACTCTCTCGCTCCTACTCTCTTTTACTGCATTAGGACAACAACGATTCATTTGTTACTTGCTGCGGTAGTTGAACCCCTTTATCCTCTGCATGACCTGTCATTCCACAGTAAATAGATGAAACCCACTAGCATGAGTAGGAGTTATTTGAGCCCTGTTGTGCCTACTCATTCATGTTTGTTTGTCATGCCTGCTATTGCTTAGAGTTGAGTCATGTCGATTCTTGGGAATGAATCGAGGTGCGTGAACATGTCCTCTCGAGTGTGAGCTAAGTGTGTGAACACGATTTGGTAAAGGTAGCGGTGAGAGGCCATGTAGGAGTACATGGTGGGTTGTCTCATTGAAGCCGTCCTTAGGAACTGAGTTACGTGTTTGTGATCCATGATCTGACTACTACCATGCATTGGGCCTGAAATATGACCCGCCGACTTCTTATTCACCCTTGTCCTCTGTCCGGGAGTTGCAAGTAGTTTACGTGTTTGTAGTATCTTTGGAGGCCATGCTTGATCTTGACCGTGGGGGTGGGCTGTGATCACGGTAGGCACGTGGCAGGTAAACCGGGCGCCTGCTTGGTGTCACGGAACCTGTTCACATCGTTTGGGGCTGTGAGCGAAACTTGGCCGAACTCCTCATAGATGGAACCCAAATAGGCGATAAACCCGGACTAGAGACTTGAGTGTTTAGGTAGGTCGTGGTCTACACCCACGTCGGCTTTTGCTTGAAGTCTGCCGAGCACATGTCATGTCTGACGCTAAGTGGTGGAAACATGTATGAAGAAGTACACCCTGCAGGTTAATATGATCTATTCAATAGCCGTGTCATGAAAAGGACTTCGGGTTGCTTATATCAGTTCATAGACAAGTGAAAGTGGATACTCTAAAATACGCAAGATAAGCGTGAGTGCTATGGATGGCGTTCTCGTGGGAGGCGGAGCGGATCCATAGTGGTGTATTGATATGGTGAATATGTGGACTCGTGTGCGCCACCTCAAAGAGTTACTTGCGATCGTAGTTTAGGATAGCCACCGAGTCAAAGCTGGCTTGTCATTTAAACTCCACCATCCCCTTTGTTGATAATGATGCATATGTAGTTAGTTCGATGTAAGTCTTCTGGGTACATTTGTACTCACGTTTGCCTATTTTATGTTTTTGCGAGAGACTTGGTCTCGCTAGTAGTTCCACGTGGACTTGACGTTTAGCTTGTTACCTCAGCTACGATCTTGTGCCCTCGGCAGATCTCGGTAGATAGTCGCTTCTTAGCCTTTTTCATTTATAGATGTCGTACTCGGACATGTTAAGCTTCCGCTTGTGCTTTGATTTGTATGCTCTGAATGTTGGGTCATGAGACCCCTGTTTGTAATATCTCGCTCCTCGGAGCCTAATGAATGAATACTTGAGTCGTAGAGTCATGTTGTGATGCCATGTTGTATTTGCACATATCGGGCATATTGTGTGTATGTTATTGAAATGCTTGGTATGTGTGGGATCGACTATCTAGTTGTTTATCTTTAGTAGCCTCTCTTACGGAAATGTCTCCTAGTGTTTCCACCGAGCCATGGTAGCTTGCTACGCTCCGAACGCTTAGGCTGGCCAGCATGTGTCCTTCTTCGTTCTCGTGTACTGTCCCTTGGGAAATGTCACGCTGAATCTACCGAGTCCTGTTAGCCCTTCTGACCGGTTTACGAGTCTGCTAGCCCAGTGCTACAGCCCGAACTTACTCGCTGATGACCGACACGTTCGATCTTTGGGTCATGGATGCTGTCCTGTAAGTTTGTGCCACTTGGGGTTTACGACTAGCCATGTCAGCCGGGCTCCTTATCATATGGGTGCTAGCGACACTATCATATCGTGTGCCAAAAGGCATAAACGGTCCCGGCAAAGGTAAGGCGACACCGTGGGAATACCGTGCGTGAGGCCGCAAAGTGATATGAGGTGTTACATGCTAGATCGATGTGGCATTGAGTCGGGTCTGACAGCTTTGGTATCGAGCTTTGATCGCAGTAGGATTACCAAGCCAAACTGGTGAAGTTGTGTCTAGAAATGCTTTAGTTATATGTAGGGAATTGATTGTGGGATGGAGCGTAAGGCTCTTTTTACTCCTTATACCTCATGGCCTTCGATCCGAGTCATCCTCTTCTCTTCTACGGGATTAAGAACTAGGCCTTCTCATCTATCTATCGAGGATGACGTGTTACTAATCCATAGACTTATGCAATTGTTAGCTCCAAATCTCAGCTCAGTTTTACTACTTCCGTATGTTCATAATCTGTTGATCTCAAAACCTTGATATTGTGCTTGAGTGGCTATGCCATCATTTTTGTAGCATGTCTCCAATCTTTTGAGCATTTACACCGTTATCTTTGTCCGAGTTATCGAGTGTTTCTAAATAGTCGATGCACTTGCAAATCCTTTCCCTCTGGTTTTGATGCTCCTTGAGCGAGTTTAATCACACTAAATGCTGAGTTGAGGTATTCTATTGCCTCGACATATACGTTGGAATTATTATTATGACCCTAGGTGTCTTAGGGGGTCATCTAGTAAACTAGCCATGATTTGTGTTTCCCCATGTGATGATCCTGGCCTTCATTCTCGGAAGCATCCCGTGATGCCATTTGGTAGTAGGTATTCTACTCCTGGGTTTTGAACCCGATATTCACCCTACTCAATTCATGTTGATAGTGTTTACTCGTTCCTTTAGGTTATTAGTAACCTTTGCGATAGTCCTCGAGCTTCGTGGTATATCATTCTTCCAAATACCATGAACTACTTATGGCAGCAGTTCCTCGTTGAACCAAAAGATCACAACAAAAGTGCTCTCGATGAATTATCGATTCTATGTTGTGACTCTGCCAGTTCTACCTTTCTGCATGGGTTATCTGGAAGAAATATGTTGAACTTGGTTCGACATACTAATCTATGCATCCACAACTCAGAAAATCGTATGTCCTTTTGGGTTGTCCCTCTTTAGTTGTATTCTGACCCCCGTCTATCATTTGATAGTCAAGATTATGCGTGCGATTGCTCATCGATACCTATTACTCTTGTGGTCCGTCAAGCCATTCTATTCTGGAATGACTAGGAGAAACAAACTCCAGTACCTCATCCATTTCTAGGATTGGGTCAAAGCAGTTGTATTCCACAGATCAAAATGCCAGTCCAGCTTTTGTTCTGTTCTACCTTGGAGTATTACCATCTTTTATATCGGGATTACTATAGGAATTACACACCATCCTATGAACTCTTGGTACAGTGATACTTCCTGCCATCATTGATCATTCCTTGGTTTCCGTGTTATTGTAACCGGAATGCCGACAAGTGAATCGTGGTGTGTGAAATCAATACTGCTAGTAACTCCGTTGCTTGGTAGTTAATGGACAATATTCTCATTCTTAGCATGTTGGTTATTAAATCATCATCCTAAGATTGATCGTGCTACCTAGTCCTTATTTTTGGTGCACTCCTCGATCAATGAGTTAGGATTATCCAGTCCCTTGCTTATTTGATCATATCGTCTTGCTCTGGAAGGCAAGATTGTTCTCGGGCTTAGTAACATACCGGTGGTTCGTGATTTTCTGAATATCTTCTTGGAAGTATCACCAGGTCGTCACCTGACCGCTATGTTGAGTTCGTGATCAAGTTGGTTTATTCCTGTAAACCACCCTTTCTCCAAGAATCCATGTTGGATACCCCTGAGCTAGTTGGTTAAGCTAAACAACAACTTGGAGAGTTGGAAGATAAAAGCTTGTCTGACTTGGTTCATGTTAAGGGATATCTTGTGTGTGTGTTGAAGAACGATGATATCTTCATCAACTGATCCTCGAGACCAGTTGTTGGACCTATTGTCTTGCCAAAACTTTGATTTGAGGGTGGGCTATTCTCAAATCAAATCAGAACCAACGATGTTCGTAATGTTGTCTTACTCGTGAATTTTTCTCGAGCATACACCATTATATCTTTTGTTCTGACCAATGCTATCACCGTGTTCACATAACTGTGGAATTCCATTTATATGGAAACTGGATGAACTGTTGTTGAGCCCATCGACAACATCTTTATCTTCTCCATAATCCTGTTGAACATTAAGCTAGTATTGGGAACTTTTGAAAGCATTTCTTCGTGCTAACTCATGAAGCATATGCTCGAAGAAAGAAGTGACTTCCTCTAATTCATGTGCATTTGATGCAAGTTGCGCCGTGAATTCGATAAAGTCAATGTTGCTTCCTTGGAATCATCCCAAGTTAGTCACACATGTGCAAAGTATACTATGGTTTGGTAGATTAATTACCTCCACTCCATATGTATTCTCAGAGCACACCAAGCCACCGATTGATTTGTTCAAGGAGAAGAAGCTCCTTCTTAAGAGTATACCCTATGCAAGGACTTGATATCCTCGATGATGGTTTCCTCCTGAACTCGCTAGTGTTTTATTATAAGACTACTATGTGGTCATGCTTGTCTTGGACAGCGTGTTCACAGGTTTGTAGCGAACCAGCTCATGTTTTGGAGCTTGCTATCGTAGTTCATTTCCGAGAATCTCGCAACGTCATCTCGCCGATTTGTGTTGCAAACTTTCATTTTCTTTCTAGACTCGATGAGTCTGGATTATTCGACACCAACCAGATCTGAATCTCGTGCAGATATGATGGTTGGAACATTTCCCAAGAACTATAATATTGGTCTCGCGATAACCGGTAAAGTGGATGTCATGGCCAACACACCCCGCCGGAAGACCTGCTATTGTAGTATCTTGATTGAGAAAGTTGGCCACCTCCCCATAAGAACTTCGTAGGATTTACTCCCTAGTTGTGCCTTATGATTTTTGTGTTCCCGAAGTCCGACCTTTTACTTGATGTTCTAGATATCAAACCATATCTATGAATGGGATACACTAGTACATCAAGGAGAACATTAGAAGCGGAGTGCTAAATGTCTCTCGGTCGATCATCCAGATTTTGTTTCCTTGGCTTCGCTAAGGTGAAATCTGAGAAAGTGTTATCTTTCTTTGCATCTGCATTGTCCATCGCTATTCATCATGGTAGTATGTTGTGTTGTCAGCACCCTTGACACGGATGTTGGTAAAACCTTGATGAATATGGAAATGCTCAAGTTCTTGAGAGCACGCACAAGCACTATGTATTATCACCAGTACTAACTGGAATCACTCTCTACTGTTGAGCTCCTCCCCAGTTACTAAAAATCATCCTTTGTGTTGTCTTCAACAAGGTAATCCACATCATCCAACCTGACCCGAGAATGTCATTCTCTCGGACTCCTTCAAATGATCGACTGTGAATTGCCTTAGGCTGGTATAAAGAGTTTCAATGATCTTTGAATCAAATGTAATTCTTTTTGCCACTTAAGGGGATATTTCTATGAGTCACCTCTCCCAAGGTGCCCCGTTATGGGATCATAGTAATTGTTTCCTCGCTACTTTGAAACCTCGTCAAATTATGTCTTCTATCCTTCCTGAAGCATGTTTTGCCTCTCAGCTCCAGAGATGTTCTATGTCTCAGTCCGTGAATTGATCTTATGATCCTCAAGATGATCCTAAGTTGCCCGAACCTCAAGAAGATCGATTCCTCCAAGATCCTTCCCTTCTTCTCATTGTCATGTTGGATGTAGTTCTCAAAGCAAGACGTCAAGATCAATTTGAAGCAATGAATCAACATCTTCGAAGAATGCAATGGATCATGAAGACTGTGTCAGTTCCGTGTCCCCTCTGTCTTCTTACCTCACGTCTTGAATCTCGGGACGAGATTCTTGTTTAGTGGGGGTGAGTTGTCACATCCCTAGTTCTGACAATGCCTAGTGCATGCATTAGAGTGTTGCATCATGTTTAAATTTCATTTAAACTTGAAATGGGGATTGTTGAAACCCTAGCACCAAGTGAAATTTAACTAGGTTCAATAAAAATATTTTCAATAACCCAGAATGCCCTTTGGAAATGTTCATAATTTCTGTTAAAGGTGAAAGTCTCTTCCAAAAATGATGAACATATTTATAGGCTATTCCTGGATTTTTGAATTAAATTATATAGTATTTGCATTTGGGCATTTAATTGCTAATAATATTTTAGATGCCCAAATAATCCCAAACTGAAATGCTTACTGTAGGATATATTTCCAACAGTGGTGATGAGCGTTGCATGATTTTTGGGATTGATCTAGTATTTCTAATAAATCCACAAATTTACAGAATAATAGAAAACTGTAAGAAAAACAGAAAGCAGAGAGAGAGAGAAGGAATCTCACCTGGGCTTACCTGGCGGCCCAAGTGGCCGGCCCAGCCCACCACCACAGCCTCCCTGTCGTCTTCCTCCCTGGACAGAAGGACGAGCGCGTGCTCGCCGCGCGCTGGCCATGCGCCTCGCCACCTCCTGCTTGCCGCTCCCCCTCGACGCCCTGGCCTTCTCTGGTGGTGCCACGCACCTCCCTGCCTCTCTCCCTCACTCTTCTTCGCTCCTCCCCCTCCTCTGTTTCTTCCTCCCGCGAACACCCGAGCGAGTTCATTGCCGCCATTCACCATAGCCGCGGCCACCGCCTCCCCCTCGACCCCTCGCCGTGCCTGCGAGCTCCGTCCCGACGTCCCCGACCTCCTCGACGACCCACGAGGCCCCGGACGCGCTGCAACGCCGCCACCGATGCTTTTCCCCTCCTCGGCTGCCGGAGATCGACCTCACCGCCCCGCTCAGCTCCGGCCTTCCCCGAGCTCGCCGTCTGCACCTTTGCAACCGCCGTAAGCCTCTCCCTCGAACCCCCCTCTCTGTTGTCTCGTTTTCACGCCGTAGCTCCTAGTTCACTGACGACCGAAGCCGCCACCGCCATGGACGTTGAACCACGCGCCCCCGAGCTTCGTTTGCTTGCCCTGGTGGCACAGACGTGCTCCTGGTGATCCAACGACGCCGTCTATGCCCTGGTTGAGCTCCTCGTGCTCCGCCACGCCGCGCCCGTGCAAACCCGTAGCTGCGCCGCCGCCAAAACTCGTCGCCGGCGAAATTCCGGCAGCCCCGCGACCCCCTGTCTGGTCCATTGGATGCGCCCGAGCAAGGGCTTCTCCCCGGTGCGTTCTGCACGACAAACCGCGGCCCCTAGCGCTTTCCCAATGCACGTCCGCCGCGCCAAATGGTCGCCGGCGGCTGAACGCCGGCGGGCCGACGTGGCAACGTCGTTAACTGCTAATGACGGGGCTAACTAACTCCCCCTCTCACTGACTACTGGGCCCCACGCCCTTAACCAGCACCAGTTTAATTTTTGTTTTGTTTAAGTTAACCACAGTGGGCCCACGCGTCGGAGTTGACCTAGCAGATGTGGCCGTTGACCGGTCCCACCGTCATCCACGAAACCAGCTCGAGACAACGACGATGGGTCCCACAGGTCAGGTTTGACCTGGACCGCACCCGTTGACCGCTGACATCACAGTGACGTCATGCTGACGCAATAAGCTATTTTCTGGATTTATCTTAATACAGGAAATTCCAGAAAATGCCCTAAACTTCTAAAAATCATAGAAATTAATCTGTAACTCCAAATGAAATAAGTTATATATGAAAAATGATCAGCAAAATCCAATCTATCCATCTACACTGGTTTCATGCATGTTAAAGCAACTTAAACCTGCTGTTTATATCAAAACTTGATAATGCACTTTATTAAGTCATAGTTTCAATTTGAACTTGAACCTTGGGTTCAAACTAACTCAAATTCATCTGGTTGTAGTTGCATTAGCCCAAAACACATTCATATTGCCAATGTCATAGCATGCATCATATTGTGCATTGCATTGATCGTGTTTCTTCTCTGTTTGCCGGTATTGTTCCCCCTCGGTAGACGTTGTACCGACGTTGTGATCGTTGACACTGATGAAGACT
Source organism: Aegilops speltoides (assembly GCA_021437245.1). Taxonomy (NCBI): domain Eukaryota; kingdom Viridiplantae; phylum Streptophyta; class Magnoliopsida; order Poales; family Poaceae; genus Aegilops; species Aegilops speltoides. The sequence continues at coordinate 90,577,134 of CM038145.1, read as the reverse complement.
CAATGCTATCTTCAGAAGTGCCAGGCAAGCAAAACCACCTTGTTCATTCCGATACAATCCCACTCTCTCGCTCCTGCTCTCTTTTACTGCATTAGGACAACAACGATTCATTTGTTACTTGCTGCGGTAGTTGAACCCCTTTATCCTCTGCATGACCTGTCATTCCACAGTAAATAGATGAAACCCACTAGCATGAGTAGGAGTTATTTGAGCCCTGTTGTGCCTACTCATTCATGTTTGTTTGTCATGCCCGCTATTGCTTAGAGTTGAGTCAGTCCGATTCTTCGAATGAATCGGAGGTGCGTGAACATGTCCCATCGAGTGTGAGCTAAGTGTGTGAACACGATTTGGTAAAGGTAGCGGTGAGAGGCCATGTAGGAGTACATGGTGGGTTGTCTCATTGAAGCCGTCCTTAGGAACCGAAGTTACGTGTTTGTGATCCATGATCTGCTACTACCATGCATTGGGCCTGAAATATGACCCCGCCGACTTCTTATTCACCCTTGTCCTCTGTCCGGGAGTTGCAAGTAGTTTCGGTGTTTGTAGTATCTTTGGAGGCCGTCAAAGGATCTTGACCGTAGGGGTGGGCTGTGATCGGTAGGCACGCGTGGTCGGTAAACCGGCGCCCGCTTGGTGTCACGGAACCTGTTCACATCGTTTGGGGCTGTGAGCGAAACTTGGCCGAACTCCTCATAGATGGAACCCAAATAGGCGATAAACCTGGACTAGAGACTTGAGTGTTTAGGTAGGTCGTGGTCTACACCCACGTCGGCTTTCGCTTGAAGTCTGCCGAGCACATGTCATGTGCAGACGCTAAGTGGTGGAAACATGTATGAAGAAGTACACCCCTGCAGGGTTAATATGATCTATTCGAATAGCCGTGTCCACGGAAAAGGACTTCTGGGTTGCTTATATCAGTTCATAGACAAGTGAAAGTGGATACTCTAAAATACGCAAGATAAGCGTGAGTGCTATGGATGGCGTTCTCGTAGGGAGACGGGAGCGGATCCATAGTGGTGTATTGATATGGTGAATATGTGGACTCGTCTGCGCCACCTCAAAGAGTTACTTGCGATGTAGTTTAGGATAGCCACCGAGTCAAAGCTGGCTTGTTTTTGTTAAACTCCACCATCCCCTTTGTTGATAATGATGCATATGTAGTTAGTTACGATGTAAGTCTTGCTGGGTACATTTGTACTCACGTTTGCCTATTTTATGTTTTTGCGAGAGACTTGGTCTCGCTAGTAGTTCCACGTGGACTTCGACGTTTAGCTTGTTACCTCAGCTACGATCTTGTGCCCTCGGCAGGATCTGGTAGATAGTCAGGCTTCTTAGCCTTTTTCATTTATAGATGTCTGTACTCAGACATGTTAAGCTTCCGCTTGTGCTTTGATTTGTATGCTCTGAATGTTGGGTCATGAGACCCCTGTTTGTAATATCTCGCTCCTCGGAGCCTAATGAATGAATACTTGAGTCGTAGAGTCATGTTGTGATGCCATGTTGTATTTGCACATATCGGGCATATTGTGTGTATGTTATTGAAATGCTTGGTATGTGTGGGATCTGACTATCTAGTTGTTTATCTTTAGTAGCCTCTCTTACCGGGAAATGTCTCCTAGTGTTTCCACCGAGCCATGGTAGCTTGCTACTGCTCCTCGAACGCTTAGGCTGGCCAGCATGTGTCCTTCTTCGTTCTGTGTACATCCCTTCGGGAAATGTCACGCTGAGTACCGAGTCTGTTAGCCCGCTTCTGCCCGGTTTACGAATCTGCTAGCCAGTGCTACAGCCCGAACTTACTCGCGATGACCGACACGTTCGATCTTTGGGTCATGGATGCTGTCCTGTAAGTTTGTGCCACTTGGGGTTTACGACTAGCCATGTCAGCCCGGGCTCCTTATCATATGGGTACTAGCGACACTATCATATACGTGTGCCAAAAGGCGCAAACAGTCCCGGGCAAAGGTAAGGCGACACCCGTGGGAATACCGTGCGTGAGGCCGCAAAGTGATATGAGGTGTTACATGCTAGATCGATGTGGCATTGAGTCGGGGTCCTGACAGTTAAAGTTTGCATAATTCCTTCAACCATGAGAGTATTGAGTTTCTTCATACTTGCTTCATGAACTTTGGGGTTTGTTAAACGTCATCCGTAAATGGGTGGCTATTACGGCGGCTTACGGGTTCAAGGAGAAGTGTGTCAAGTAATTTGATAGCTCAAGATTGGGATTTGCTCCTCCGACATTGGAGAGATATTATCGGGCTCTCTCGGTGTTACGGTATCCATCATCGTCTGGCCAGACACAATGTGATTTGATCACAGGGATGCCGAAACACGGAAACGAGAAAAGAGAACAATACCGGTAATGAGGAAACTAGCATAGTGGACAAGTTGTTGATCCACTGGAATGCAAACATGTCTCACCTCGGGTATTTGTAAAATATCGCGAAGCAACAGGAATAGCACACGTCAACTGGAGGTTCACTCGAATATTCATTCGTGTGGGTATAGGGGACAATATGGGTGTCCACGGCTCCGATGTTGATCATTGATTGGAAAGGGTTCTGGTCATGTCTATACTTCACCGAACCTATAGGGTCACACCCTTAAGGGCCATGTATCTGTTGAATACTAGACAAAGAGTCTGAGAGAAAATCACCGGAAAAGTTTCGGACACCGGAAAAGTTTCGGACAGCGGAAAAGGTTCCGCAGAGAGAGGTCATCAGATGAGTTTCGGTGAAACTGAAAAGTTGTTTCAGGGAATACCGTTAAGTCAAATTGGTTTCGGCACATACCTAATAATTCTTGGAGGGTGCCAGAATCATTCTGGAAGCTTTCTGGAATTTTCCGGGATAATAACCGGATATGCTCCGGAGCTGCCGGAACCACTTCAGATGTTTTCGTAGATGAAATTCACTGATCTGAAATTGTTTCAGAACACATCCAAAATCATTTTATTGGGCACTGGAATTATTCTAAGACTCATAGAAATATTTTAGGATTTAATGGACGCGAAAAATTGTCTTCATGAATAGTAAAAACGCATTCTTGTTTGCTTTGCGCAGATGAAAATCACTAAACCGAAATTGTTTCGGAACATGTTGAAATTTATTTTAGTGGGTACAAGAAATGTTCTGAGCCCATATAAATATTTTCAGTTCGAACGGATGCTGAAAAATGTCGTCATGAATAGTGAAAGTGATTTTGCTTGGCTTCTTGGAGAAGCCACCTTGAGGGCCTTTTTGGTACTATCCAATTGGCTTCTTGGAGAAGCCACCCTTGGGCTTGGCCTATAAATAGGGGTGGAGGGGGCTGCCTAAAGAGACATACCTTGCTCTCATACACATGCCATGCATTATCTGGCTTCTTCTCTCCCTCCCTCGAAATGAGTTTCGTAGAGCCGAAAGGCTGTCTGGGTTCCGGCAGGAAATAGTTCTGGACGGCAAAGCCCTGCTGGATAGATGACACTGTATGTGTGCAACTCTGTAGAGAGATTGTAGTTTTGGTCTTAGTTCATGAGTGCCTCCCGAAGGGCTGTCCGTGTGACCGTCCGAGTTTTGAAGGTCCTCCCGAAGGGCTGTCCGAGTGACCGTTCGAGTTTCGAAGGTCCTCCCGAAGGGCTGTCCGCGACACCGTCCGGGGGGCTGTTCGACCGCCTCCCGGAGAGCTGTCTGAGGAGCAAATGAGGGTATACATCCTCGCGGTTGGGAGGTTGTAAATCCTAGCTGCAGGGATCTGCACCGCCGATTGTCATCGACTCTACTTCCCGCTGTGCTATGAGTCGGTAACGAAAAAGATCAAAACCATGTATGCAGTCTCCATAGTGGTCCTGGGCTGGTGCGTAGGTCGGAAATTTTTTGTTTTCTGCTGCGTTACCCTACATGGGACCCCCTACCTGAGATCTGCCGGTTTTGACACTGACATTGGTGCTTTCATTGAGAGTTCCACTATGTTGTCGCTAGAAGGCTCGATGGCTCCGTGATACGTCAATTTTGCATCATGCTTTTATATCGATATTTATTGCATTATGGGCTATTATTACACGTTATGTCACAATACTTATGCCTATTCTCTCTTATTTTACAAGGTTTACATTAAGAGGGAGAATACCGGCAGCTGGGAGCAAATATTATAGACCTATTCTGCGCAACTCCAAAAGTGCTGAAACTCCACGAAAGTCATTTTTAGAATTAATAAAAAATACTGAGCGGAAGAAATACCAGAGGGGGCCACCCACTGTCCATGAGAGTGAGGGCGCGCCCTAACCCCCTGGGCGCGCACCCTGCCTCGTGGGCCCCTGGCAGCCCTCCGGTAACCATCTTCTACTATATGAAGTCTTTTACCCTGGAAAAAATCATAAGCAAGCTTTAGGGACGAAACTCTGCCGCCACGAGGCGGAACCTTGACGGAACCAATCTAGGGCTCCGGCGGAGCTGTTCTGCCGGGGAAACATCCCTCCGGGAGGGGGAAATCATCACCATCGTCATCACCATCGATCCTCTCATCGGGAGGGGGTCAATCTCCATCAACATCTTCACCAGCACCATCTCCTCTCAAACCCTAGTTCATCTCTTGTATCCAATCTTTGTATCAAAAATTCAGATTGGTACCTGTGGGTCACTAGTAGTGTTGATTACTCCTTGTAGTTGATGCTAGTTGGTTTATTTGGTGGAAGATCATATGTTCAGATCCTTTATGCATATTAATACTTCTCTGATTATGAACATGAATATGATTTGTGAGTAGTTACGTGTGTTCCTGGGGACATGGGAGAAGTCTTGCTATTAGTAGTCATGTGAATTTTGTAATTGTTCGATATTTTGATGAGATGTATGTTGTCTCTCCTCTAGTGGTGTTATGTGAATGTCGACTACATGACACTTCACCATTGTTTGGGCCTAGAGGAAGGCATTGGGAAGTAATAAGTAGATGATGGGTTGCTAGAGTGACAGAAGCTTAAACCCTAGTTTATGCGTTGCTTTGTAAGGGGCTGATTTGGATCCATATGTTTCATGCTATGGTTAGGTTTACCTTAACACTTCTTTTGTAGTTGTGGAGCTTGCAATAGGGGTTAATCATAACTGGGATGCTTGTCCAAGAAAGGGCAGTGTCGGTGTTCTGGGAACGGGGATACCCAGACTTGCCTGCCTGCAGCCTATGGCGTGGCTCAAGGAGTGGTCCAGTACGGCCCATCTTCCTCAACACATGCTCAAGACCCTCGCGAGGGGCCAAGCCTCGCGGGGCGGACGACAGGAGGCTTCCTCAGGCACGGCCTCATCAGGCAGGCTCGTGAGGAGGCGGAGAGATCAAGGCGGGGTACCTCACGAGGTGCCCGTGACGCAAGCCATGACGACCAAAGCTAGGCGGGCGCCAGGCGGGCGCTGGCCTGCGCAGAGTCCTTGTTTCCTCTTTGGTGCAAAGGGGCAAGCGCAGGTGAGGGTATCAAGCAAAGGCAACCATTTCGGTGCAACAAGACCAAGACCAGCAGGACAGCGAGGACCAACTTTAGTCAGGATAAGTGTACTAGATGTTCCCCTTCAAAATGGCCAATTGTTGGTGCCCTTCCCGCTCAATATTTGGGAAGAGGCCCGGGGCCTTTGCCTATAAATAGGACTAGCCACCCACAGGGTAGAAGGAGGAAAAAAAGGATCGAGAGAACAAGGATAGAACGACAGAGAGAGAGAGAGAGAAGCGACCGAACTCCCCCTAGCAGTTCATCGCACCAGCCAAGAACAGACCCTCGCGAGGCTGTTCTTCCCCTGTACTGTTCCTCGTTAGCCCCAGAGGCAATCCACCACACCACAAACTGGAGTAGGGTATTACACCACAATGGTGGCCTGAACCAGTATAAATCTCGTGTCCCTTGTGTTGTTCTTTGTGTAGTTTTAGATCCTGGCGAGGCGATGACACATGGGTAGGCTGGAGGTGTGATCTCCGCGCGCACCCCAGTGTTCGAACCTTGAGGGTCTGCCGGAACCCTAAATCCGACATTTGGCGCGCCAGGTAGAGGTGCGCCGGAATATGCCTTCCATCGCCTCGTGTTTCGCCGCCCGTCGCATCATCGTCATCATGTCCAGCGACCCAATGGGCAATCCTGATCCCTGGGCGACCTTGCCCGCCCACGCAGAGACGCTTGCCCAGGGCGACCTCAACCCCGTGCCCCAGGCAGCCCGCGGTCCACAAGGCACTGCAGGCCGCGGGCGACGCGGTCAGGCGACACCAGCTCTCACACCACGGCAGGTGCGGTCGACAGCCAGGGCCTCGAGCCACGCCACGGCCATGGCTCCGTACTCACGGCGAGAGCAGGCGAACTCAAGGGCTACGCTCATGGTAGCTCAAGAACTACTGCAATGCAGGATGCTAGAGGGCAGCCGCGAAGTGCTACTGGAGCAGGTGGCAGAGCTCCTGGGCTCCGCTGCCTCGGGGGCTTACCCCTTCTGCACCCAGCTGCTGCCTCAGGCCCAAGGCGGATCGCATGGAGGCCCCACACGCGTCCGCACAGCTCCAAGCTGAGTCCAGGGCCACTCCAACACCAACTTGGCCGTCAGCGCCTGGCCACCAACGGTGCCGCCTCCGCCTCCGGCCAGCGAAGGGGGCTCCACTACAGCCCACGGTCCCGGTGAGCCGCCGCGCTACCACTCCCAGGTTGGCACCATGAGCAGAGCTGCGTGGGGTATGGGGCACTATGGCGAGGCATTCGGGGCGGCGGCCCCAAAGGCGTATGTGCCCCAGATGATGGATCAAGGGCACGCGCAGGAGGAAGACCATGGCCAGTTCCTCGGCCCAGGCTGGGGAGAAGAAACGCCCAAGGCTAAGCTCTTTCAAGAGCCCAGGGAAGGCCCCGTCGACTGCGCCGGAGGCAGCAACTATCGGGTACCACTCATCCCTCAGGAACACGCATACGCTAACCATGGATCACAGGAGGTACAGGTCATCGCAGCGGGTGGCTGCCCCAATCCAGCAGCTCTCCACCCCTTAGGAGGAGGGCACCGGGGGCTGCAGGAGAGGGGCCGAGATCCGGCCTCGCCCACGCAGCGCTCGGAGCAAGGCGTCCTCAGGAGGTAGGCCCTCTGCCGGGGAGGTGCCCCAGGGCCTACCCCCGGCAGAGTATGTTGCTGTTATAAGAATGATCATGATGCCCTCATGTCCGTATTTTATTTTATCGACACCTCTATCTCTAAACATGTGGACATATTTTTCGATTACGGCTTCCGCTTGAGGACAAGCGAGGTCTAAGCTTGGGGGAGTTGATACGTCCATTTTGCATCATGCTTTTATATCAATATCTATTGCATTATGGGATGTTATTACACTTTATGTCACAATACTTATGCCTATTCTCTCTTATTTGACAAGGTTTACATGACGAGGGAGAATGCCGGCAGCTGGGATTCTAGGCTGGAAAAGGAGCAAATATTAGAGACCTATTCTGCACAACTCCAAAAGTCCTGAAACTCCACGAAAGACATTTTTGGAATTAATAAAAAATATTGAGTGGAAGAAATAACAGAGGGGGGCCACCCACTATCCACGAGGGTGGGGGCCGCACCCCCTGCCTTGTGGGCCCCTTGGCAGCCCTCCGGTGAACATCTTCTGCTATATGAAGTCTTTTACCCTCGAAGAATCATAAGCAAGCTTTTGGGACGAAACTCTGCCGCCACGAGGCAGAACCTTGGCGGAAGCAATCTAGGGCTCCGGCGGGGCTGTTCTGTCGGGGAAACATCCCTCAATCTCCATCAACATATTCACCAGCACCATCTCCTCTCAAACCCTAGTTCATCTATTGTATCCAATCTTTGTATCAAAACCTCAGATTGGTACCTGTGGGTCACTAGTAGTGTTGATTACTCCTTGTAGTTGATGCTAGTTGGTTTATTTGGTGGAAGATCATATGTTCAGGTCCTTTGTGCATATTAATAACCCTCTGATTATGAACATGAATATGATTTGTGAGTAGTTACGTTTGTTCCTGAGGACATGGGAGAAGTCTTGCTATTACTAGTCATGTGAATTTGGTATTCGTTCGATATTTTGATGAGATGTATGTTGTCTCTCCTCTAGTGGTGTTATGTGAACGTCGACTACATGACACTTCACCATTATTTGGGCCTAGAGGAAGGCATTGGGAAGTAATAAGTAGATGATGGGTTGCTAGAGTGACAGAAGCTTAAACCCTAGTTTATGCGTTGCTTCATAAGGGGATAATTTGGATCCATATGTTTCATGCTATGGTCAGGTTTATCTTAATACTTCTTTTGTAGTTGCGGATGCTTGCAATAGGGGTTAATCATAAGTGGGATGCTTGTCCAAGAAATGGTAGTACCCAAGCACCGGTCCACCCACATATCAAATTATCAAAGTAACTAACGCGAATCATATGAGCGTGATGAAAACTAGCTTGATGATAATTCCCATGTGTCCTCGGGAGCGCTTTTCTCTATATAAGAACTTTTCCAGGCTTGTCCTTTGCTACAAAAAGGAATGGGCCATCTTGTTGCACCTTATTTACTTTCATTTCTTGTTACCCATTACAAATTACCTTATCACAAAACTATCTGTTACCGATAATTTCAGTGCTTGCAGACAATACCTTACTGAAAACCGCTTGTCATTTCCTTCTGCTCCTCGTTGGGTTCGACACTCTTACTTATCGAAAGGACTACGATAGATCCCCTACACTTGTGGGTCATCACTCTGTCAATCATCCACAACAATACTGCCTTGAGGAAGACTATTCTCCCCGGCCAAATCTTCGTATTCTGCAGCTTCCCACTGCGTGCCAATTCGATTGGCCATCTGGAGCAGATCAACAGCTACGCCCCTGGTCATTAGATCAGTTTTGGAAATCTGAACTATGTCACTGATATTTGAGGAGACTTGATCTTCCAAGGGTTCGCGGCCCCAACCACCGCTCTGACCTTAGATCCGGAGCGCATCACCAGGTCCGAAGATGGGAGTTTAGAGCCCGCCGAACTCTAGCTATAGAGCCTGACACCGGAAAACCGGATGAGATTGCATCTCCGATAGGCCCGGAGTCACGTCAGGCTCCCTCTTTCACCATGAAGCCGGACTCCCCTCTGGACACTAGCTCCAAACTCTCGAGGTCTGCATCATGTGAGCTTGGCCAGGGAACTTCTGTCCCACCCGACTCTACGGACTCTCGCTTCCCCATCCAAACATTGCTCTTAAACGAGGCCTTGGACCGAATGCGATCTCTCGCCATTTTAGAAGAATCACTACCGAACTACGCCCATCCCATACTAGGGGCCGAGAGCAGGGAATTTCACATCCTACCCACCACCCACTTCATAGTCACTGTCGAGGACTTAACCGATATGCTCGACTACGCCTCCAAAGACATCGATGGCATGGACGACCACTTCCTCATATGACATGTACACGGTGGACACCCCCAAAGAGAATGACGGCAACGGTGGGAAGAATCTAGAGGTCAAGCCTGTTGAAGCACCTCCGAAGCGTCAACGTCAGCAGTGCCAATCACAATCGCGTCGCGAAAAAGATAGCAATACCAGCACCGGAGACAATAATACTTTAGAGAATGCCGAAGACCAAGAAGCCACTATCGAGCCAACATCCGAACAAGATGATTGGGAGGATGGGCAAGTCAACCCCAACGATCCTGCCAGAAACGAGGGCTCGGAGGATAGTAACTACCTACTGATCTCTGAGGAGGACGAGAGCCTCGGCGACGAAGATTTCATCATGCCAGAGGAACCCCTCAAACAAGAGCGCTTTAAGCGCCGGCTAATAGCCACTGCAAGAAGTGTGAAAAAGAAGCGGCAGCAACTTTAAGCTGATGAGGATTTACTCAATGATAGATGGACTAATGTCCTAGCAGCCGAGGAATACGGCCTTGAGCACCCAACTAAGAGTTACCCAAAGCGCAGGCTGCTATCCCAATTCGATGATGAGGTCCTATAACCTATACCGATAGCACCTGACGCTGCTGACGGACCTGATCAACCACCTGGTGGTCGGGATAGAGCGGCAACTCAAGCCGAACACCAGACGCACCACCTCGCCCCAGAGGCAGAGAGACAGCGGCTGCAGGATACACGTACGACCTGCGACAGGACCTGGACAATAGAGCCGGTCATACCAGATCAATCTATGGATCAAGGGGCGTGCACCAGCGTGAGAATACGGCCATCAGGCCTGGCGTGACAAGTGCAACCTCACCCGGGCCGAAAACCGCATACGTACTTCATCCGAACTGCGTCATGACATCGCCCGATACAGAGGCGCCGCACACCCCTTATGCTTCACCGATGAGGTAATGGAGCACCAGTTCCCAGAAGGGTTTAAACCCGTGAACATTGAATCATACGATGGCACAACAGATCCCGCAGTATTGATTGAAGATTTTATTCTCCACATCCACATGACCCGCGGTGATGATTTATATGCCATCAAGTACCTCCCCCTAAAACCTAAGGGACCAGCACGGCACTGGCTGAACAGCCTCCCAAAAAACTCTATTGGTAGCTGGGAAGACTTGGAGGATGCCTTCAAAGAAAACTTCCAAGGTACCTAGGTTTGGCCCCCAGACGCCTATGACCTTAGTCACATTATCCAGCAACCCGGCGAATCATCCCGGAAGCTCTGGACCAGGTTCTTAATCAAAAAGAACCATATTGTGGATTGTCCGGACACCGAAGCCCTCACGGCCTTCAAACACAGCGTCTGAGATGAGTGGCTCGCCCGACACCTCGGGCAAGAGAAGCTGAAGTCCATGGCAGGCTTTACCGCACTTATGACCCACTTTTGCGCCGGAGAAGATAGCTGGCTAGCTCGTAGAAGCAATAGCACCAGCGACCCAGGCACCTCTGAAGCCAGGGACGGCAATGGCAAGCCATGACGCGACAAGCACAAGCGTCGAAACAATAATGAAGACACGACGGTCAACGCTGGATTCAGTAGCTCCAAATCCGATCAACGGAAGAAGCCATTCAAAGGAAACAAAGATGGTCCATCCATTTTGGACAGAATACTTAATTAACCTTGCCAGATTCATGGCACCCCCAATAAACCTTCCAATCACACAAACAGAAACTGCTGGGTCTTTAAACAGGCCAGCAAGCTTGATAATCCACAAGTGTAGGGGATCACAACAGCTTCCGAGGGTAAAGTATTCAACCCAAATTTATTGATTCGACACAAGGGGAGCCAAAGAATATTATTGAGTATTAGCAGTTGAGTTGTAAATTCAACCACACCTGGATAACTTAGTATCTGCAGCAAAGTATTTAGTAGCAAAGTAGTATGATAATAAAGGTAACAGTGGCAAAAGTAAAGATAATAGTTTTGTAGTAATTGTAACAATAGCAACGGTAAAGTAAATAAGCGAAGCACAAGATGTGAAAAGCTCGTAGGCATTGGATCAGTGATGGATAATTATGTCGGATGCGATTCCTCATGTAATAGCTATAACATAGGGTGACACAGAACTAGCTCCAGTTCATCAATGTAATGTAGGCATGTATTCCGAATATAGTCATACGTGCTTATGGAAAAGAACTTGCATGACATCTTTTGTCCTACCCTCCCGTGGCAGCGGGTCCTAGCGAAACTAAGGGATATTAAGGCCTCCTTTTAATAGAGAACGGACCAAAGCATTAACACATAGTGAATACATGAACTCCTCAAACTACGGTCATCACCGAGAAGTATCCCGATTATTGTCACTTGGGGTTGTCGGATCATAACACATAATAGGTGACTATAGACTTGCAAGATAGGATCAAGAACACACATATATTCATGAAAACATAATAGGTTCAGATCTGAAATCATGGCACTCGGGCCCTAGTGACAAGCATTAAGCATAGCAAAGTCATAGCAACATCAATCTCAGAACATAGTGGATACTAGGGATCAAACCCTAACAAAACTAACTTGATTACATGGTAAACCTCATCCAACCCATCACCGTCCAGCAAGCCTACGATGGAATTACTCACACACGGCGGTGAGAATCATGAAATTGGTGATGGAGGATGGTTGATGATGACGACGGCGACGAATCCCCCTTTCCAGAGCCCCAAACGGACTCCAGATCAGCCCTCCCAAAAGAGATTAGGGCTTGGCGGCGGCTCCGTATCGTAAAACGCGATAAAATTTTCTCTCTGATTTTTTTCTCCGTGACACGGAATATATGGAGTTGGAGTTGAGGTCGGTGGAGCCTCAGGGGGCCCACAAGACAGGGGGTGCGTGATACGTCTCCGTCGTATCTATAATTTTTTATTGTTCCATGCCAATATTCTTCAACTTTCATATACTTTTGGCAACTTTTTATACTATTTTTGGGACTAACATATCGATCCAGTGCCCGGTGCCAGTTCCTATTTGTTGCATGTTTTATGATTCGCAGAAACCGAATATCAAATGGAATCCAAATGGAATAAAAACGGACGAAGAATTATTTTGGAATATTTGGGATTTTCCAGAGAAAGAATCAACGTGAAACGGTGCCCGAGGTGGCCAGGAGATAGGGGCGCGCCCACCCCCCATGGCCGCGCCTGGCACTCTCCTGGGCCACCCGGAAGGCGGCTGACGCTCTTCTTTTGCCCAAGAAAGCTAATTTTACGAGAAAAATCTGGGCAAAAGATTCACCCCAATCGGAGTTACGGATCTCCGGATATAAAAGAAATGGTGAAGGGGAAGGATCTGAGAACGTAGAAACAGAGAGATAGATCCAATCTCGGAGGGGCTCTCGCCCCTCCCAAGCCATGGGAGACAAGGACTAGAGGGGAAACCCTTCTCCCATCTAGGGAGGAGGTCAAGGAAGAAGAAGAAGAACGGGGGCCCTCTCCCACTTGCTTCCGGTGGCGCCGGAGCGTTGCCGGGGGCCATCATCATCACCGCGATCTTCACCAACACCTCCGCCATCTTCACCAACATCTCCATCACCTTCCCCCATCTATATTCAGCGGTCCACTCTCCCGCAACCCGCTGTACCCTCTACTTGAACATGGTGCTTTATGCTTCATATTATTATCCAATGATGTGGTGCCATCCTATGATGTCTGAGTAGATTTTCGTTGTCCGATCGGTGATTGATGAATTGCTATGATTGGTTTGATTTGCATGTTTTATTATTGGTGCTGTCCTATGGTGCCCTCCATGTCGCGCAAGCATGAGGGATTCCCGCTGTAGGGTGTTGCAAGGCGTTCATGATTCGCTTATAGTGGGTTGCGTGAGTGACTGAAACACAAACCCGAGTAAGGGGATTGTTGCGTATGGGATAAAGGGGACTTAATACTTTAATGCTATGGTTGGGTTTTACCTTAATGATATTTAGTAGTTGCGGATGCTTGCTAGAGTTCCATTCATAAGTGCATATGATCCAAGTAGAGAAATTATGTTAGCTTATGCCTCTCCCTCAAATAGAATTGCAATAGTGATTACTGGTCAAGTAATGTAGTCAATTGCTTAGGGACAATTTCACAACTCCTACCACCACTTTTCCACACTCGCTATATTTACTTTATTGCTTCTTGATCTAAACAGCCCCTACCTTTTATTTATGTGTTCTTTATTATCTTGCAAACCTATCCTATCACACCTACAAAGTACTTCTAGTTTCATACTTGTTCTAGGTAAAGCGAACGTTAAGCATGCGTAGAGTCGTATCAGTGGCCGATAGGACTTGAGAGAGTATTTGTTCTACCTTTAGCTCCTCATTTGGTTCGACACTCTTATCGAAAGAGGCTACAACTATCCCGTATACTTGCGGGTTATCAAGACCTTTTTCTGGCGCTGTTGCCAGGGAGTCATAGCGTGGGGTGAATATTCTCGTGTGTGCTTGTTTGCTTTATCACTAAGTAATTTTTATTTGCTGTCCTTAGTTGTTTTGTATCTTTTGTTATGGATATGGAACACTAAATACTAAAAAAATTAGGTGTACTTGCTACTCATGGAGATGAGGAACCTCTTAAAACCCTCGATGCTCATTATGTTCAAAATATTATGTACTACTTTGATAATCCTGAGAAAACCCAACTCAACTTTATAATGGGAGTAACGTTGGATCAACATGAATACTTTAGGGATTACCGCTTGACACAAAAAGGGAAACTATTATGGGATCAAATTCAAATGTTGAAGTGGTATGCTAGGCAACTATGCTTGATACATGATTATACTTGCTGCTCTAGGATGAAGGCTCCACACCTTCCCTTTTCATGCAAATTTAATGATAATGAAACCTTATCTTCTTATGCTAATGGTATCTATGATTACTATGATGTGGAACAAATATAAGAATTTGTTGCTTTTATGGGTGCTCATGAGATTGAATCTATGTTTAAAGTGTTTCACGATTTTGATGATTCAGTTTATAGACCAGGAAATTTAGCTATACTTAGATATTGCTATGAAAATTATGAATACAATTACAATATTAATGCATTTATTGAGAAAGTCTCCGCTGTCCAAGAAGAGACTAATATTTTGCAGGAAGCTATGGAAGAAGAAATTGATGAAACTGTGAGCTCATTGGATGAAAAAGATGATGAGGAGAGCGAAGAACAAAAGGAGGAAGAGCGGATTGATCACCCGTGCCCACCTTCTAATGAGAGTAACTCTTCAACTCATACATTGTTTAATTCCCCTTCGTGCTTACCGAAGGATGATTGCTATGATGATTGTTATGATCCCGTTGATTCTCTTGAAATATCCCTTTTTATTGATGCTTGTGGCCAAGATGCCAATATGAATTATGCTTATGGAGATGAACTTGCTATAGTTCCTTATGTTAAACATGAAATTGTTGATATTGCACCCACGCATGATAGTCCTATTATCTTTTTGAATTCTCCAAACTACACTATATCGGAGAAGTTTGTGCTTACTAAGGATTATATTGATGGGTTGCCTTTTACCGTTGCACATGATGATTTTGATGAATGTAATATGCATGTGCTTGCTGCTCCTACTTGCAATTATTATGAGAGAGGAACTATATCTCCGCCTCTTTATGTTTTCAATATGATAGAATTGCAAGAAACTGCTTATACTATGCATTGGCCTTTACTTGGTGTGCATGAATTGTTCTTTTACGACATGCCGATGCATAGGAAGACAGTTAGACTTCGTCATTGCTTGATATATGTTACTTTGTTCTCACTACTAAATTATAAATCATTGTTAATTAAAATTGGCTTTGATATACCTTGGGATCCGGGTGGATTCATTACTTGAGCACTAAATGCCTAGCTTAATGGTTTTAAAGAAAGCGCTGCCAGGGAGACAACCCGGAAGTTTTAGAGAGTCATTTATTTCTATTGAGTGATTTTATATAGTTTAAAAACAAAAAATAAAGAGGGGAACCTAAAAACTTTTCCGAAAGGAAAGTGAAAGTAAGAAAGACAAGCATTGTTGAAGTGGGAGAGCACCTTGAACTTTGTTCATGCTCACGGAAACTTTGTGAATCTTAATTACAGAAAATTTTCATCAAGAATAATTATCCCCTTGTACAATTCCATTGTATTATAAAAATAATGTGCCAAGGTTGGCCTTTAGGATGTTTACAATGCTTGTTGGTTTGTACGGTGCAGGACAGAAACTTTGTCTGTAGTGCGCGATTTTACATTTTTAACTGGAACGTCAAATGGTTCTGATTCTTTTTGCACTGTCTTTCTGTACAACCTTTTTATTTTTCATAATTTTTGGGGTACCAGAAGTATGGTGAATGTTCAGATTGCTACAGACTGTTCTGTTTTTGACATATTCTGTTTTTGATGCATAGTTTGCTTGTTTTGATGAATCTATCAATTTATATCAGTGGATTAAGCCATGAAAAAGTTATATTACAGTAGACACAATGCAAAAACAAAATATGAATTGGTTTGCTATAGTACTTAGAGTAGTGATTTGCTTTATTATACTAACCGATCTTACCGAGTTTTCTGTTGAAGTTTTGTGTGGATGAAGTGTCTAATCGAGGAGGTCTCGATATGAGGAAAAGGAAGAGAGGCAAGAGCTCAAGCTTGGGGATGCCCAAGGCACCCCAAGTAAATATTCAAGGAGACTCAAGCGTCTAAGCTTGGGTATGCCCCGGAAGGCATCCCCTCTTTCTTCAACAAGTATCGCTATGTTTTCGTATTTGTTTTGTTCATGCGATATGTGCAAGTCTTGGAGCGTCTTTTGCATTTAGTTTTCATTTTTCTTTTATGCACCATGATGGTATGAGATAGTCCTTGGTTTATTTTATTTATAGAATGCTCATTTCACTTCACTTAAATCTTTTGAGTATGGCTTTATAGAATGCTTCATGTGCTTCACTTATATCATTTGAAGTTTGGATTGCCTCTTTCTCTTCACATAGAAAACCCCCATTTGTAGAATGCTCTTTTGCTTCACTTATATTTGTTAGAGCGTGGGCATATCTTTTGTAGAAAGAATTAAACCCTCTTGCTTCACTTATATCTATTTAGAGAGATGACAGGAATTGGTCATTCACATGCTTAGTCATAAAATCCTACATAAACTTGTAGATCGCTGAATATGATATGTTTGATTCCTTGCAATAGTTTTGCGATATAAAGATGGTGATATTAGAGTCATGCTAGTGGGTGGTTGTGGATTGTAGAGACACTTGTGTTGAGGTTTGCAAGTCCCATAGCATGCACGTATGGTAACCATTGTGTGACAACTTTGAAGCATGGGGTGTTTCTTTGATTGTCTTCCTTATGAGTGGCGGTCGGGGACGAGCGATGGTCTTTTCCTACCAATCTATCCCCCTAGGGGCATGCGTAGTAGTACTTTGCTTCGAGGGCTAATAAACTTTTGCAATAAGTATATGAGTTCTTTATGACTAATGTGAGTCCATGGATTATACGCACTTTTACCTTTCCATCATTGCTAGCCTCTTGATGCAGTGCATTGCCCTTTCTCACCTTGAGAGTTGGTGCAAACTTAGCGGTGCATCCAAACCCGTGATACGATCGCTCTATCACACATAAGCCTCATTATATCTTCCTCAAAACAGCCACCATACCTACCTATCATGGCATTTCCATAGCCATTCCGAGATATATTGCCATGCAACTTCCATCATCATCATATACATGACTTGAGCATTCATTGTCATATTGCTTTGCATGATCGTAAGATAGCTAGCATGATATTTTCATGGCTTGCCCGTTTTTTGATGTCATTGCTATGCTAGATCACTGCACATCCCGGTACACCGCTGGAGGCATTCATATAGAGTCATATCTTTGTTCTAGTATCGAGTTGTAATATTGAGTTGTAAGTAAATAAAAGTGTGATGATCATTATTATAGAGCATTGCCCCATGAAAAAAATAAAAAATAAAAAAAAGGAAAGGCCAAAGATGCCAAAATAAAAAAGGGGGGCCAAAGAAGCCCACCCAAAAAAAGAAAAAAAAGAAAAATAGAAAAGGGGCAATGTTACTATCCTTTTTCCACACTTGTGCTTCAAAGTAGCACCATGTTCTTCATATAGAGAGTCTCCTATGTTATCACTTTCATATACTAGTGGGAATTTTCATTATAGAACTTGGCTTGTATATTCCAACGATGGGCTTTCTCAAATGCCCTAGGTCTTCATGAGCAAGCAAGTTGGATGCACACCCACTTAGTTTCTTTTGTTGAGCTTTCACACACTTATAGCTCTTAGTGCATCCGTTGCATGGCAATCCCTACTCCTCGCATTGACATCAATTGATGGGCATCTCCTTAGCCCATTGATTAGACGCGTCGATGTGAGACTTTCTCCCTTTTTTGTCTTCTCCATATAAATCTCCACCATCATATTCTATTCTACCTGTAGTGCTATATCCATGGCTTGCGCTCATGTATTGCGTGAGGGTTGAAAAAGCTGAAGCGCGTTAAAAAGTATGAACAAATTGCTCGGCTTGCATCGGGGTTGTGCATGATGGGAGCATTTTGTGTGATGAAAATGAAGCATGGCCAAACTATATGATTTTGTAGGGATAAGGTTGCTTTGGCCTTGTTGTTTTGAAAAGACATGATTGCTTTATTAGTACGCTCGAAGTATTATTGTTTTTTATGTCAAATGATAGACTATTGCTTTGAATTACTCGTGTCTTAATATTCATGCCATGATTAGACATATGATCAAGATTATGCTAGGTAGCATTCCACATCAAAATTATCTTTTTTATCATTTACCTACTCAAGGACGAGCAGGAACTAAGCTTGGGGATGCTGATACGTCTCCGTCGTATCTACAATTTTTTATTGTCCCATGCCAATATTCTTCAACTTTCATATACTATTGGCAACTTTTTATACTATTTTTGGGACTAACATATTGACCCAGTGCCCAGTGCCAGTTCCTGTTTGTTGCATGTTTTATGTTTCGCAAAAACCCAATATCAAACGGAATCCAAACGGAATAAAAACGGACGGAGAATTATTTTGGAATATTTGGGATTTTCCAAAGTAAGAATCAACGCGAAACGGTGCCCGAGGTGGCCGGGAGATATGGGGGCGCACCCACCCCCTCTGGGCGTGCCTAGCACTCTCCTGGGCCACCCGTAAGGCGGTTGACCCTCTTCTTTTGCCGCAAGAAAGCTAATTTTACGAGAAAAATCTGGGCGAAAGATTCACCCAAATCGGAGTTATGGATCTCCGGATATAAAAGAAACGGTGCAAGGGAAGGATCTGAGAACGCAGAAACGGAGAGATAGATCCAATCTCGGAGGGGCTCTCGCCCCTTCCACACCATGGGAGCCAAGGATCAGAGGGGAAACCCTTCTCCCATCTAGGGAGGAGGTCAAGGAAGAAGAAGAAGAAGGGGGGCCCTCTCCCCGTTGCTTCCGGTGGCGCCAAAGCGCTGCCGGGGGCCATCATCATCACCGTGATCTTCACCAACACCTCCGCCATCTTCACCAACATCTCCATCTATATTCAGCAGTCCACTCTCCCACAACCCGTTGTACCCTCTACTTGAACATGGTGCTTTATGCTTCATATTATTATCCAATGATGTGTTGCCATCATATGATGTCTGAGTAGATTTTCGTTGTCCTATCGGTGATTGATGAATTGCTATGATTGCTTTGAGTTGCATGTTTTATTATTGGTGCTGTCCTATGGTGCCCTCCGTGTCGCGCAAGCGTGAGGGATTCCCGCTATAGGGTGTTGCAATGCGTTCATGATTCGCTTATAGTGGGTTGTATGAGTGACTGAAACACAAACCCGAGTAAGGGGATTGTTTTGTATGGGATAAAGGGGACTTAATACTTTAATGATATGGTTGGGTTTTACCTTAATGATCTTTAGTTGTTGCGAATGCTTGCTAGAGTTCCAATCATAAGTGCATATGATCCAAGTAGAGAAAGTATGTTAGCTTATGTCTCTCCCTCAAATATAATTGCAATAGTGATTACCGGTCTAGTAACATAGTCAATTGCTTAGGGACAATTTCACAACTCCTACCACCACTTTTCCACACTCGCTATATTTACTTTATTGCTTCTTTATCTAAACATCCCCTACCTTTTATTTACGTGCTCTTTATTATCTTGCAAACCTATCCTATCACACCTACAAAGTACTTCTAGTTTCATACTTGTTCTAGGTAAAGCGAATGTTAAGTGTGCGTAGAGTTGTATCAGTGGCCGATAGGACTTGAGAGAGTATTTGTTCTACCTTTAGCTCCTCGTTGGGTTCGACACTCTTATTGAAAAAGGATACAACTATCCCGTATACTTGCGGGTTATCAGCGCGCCCAGGGGGGTGGGCGCGCCCCCCACCCTCGTGGACAGGGTGTTGGCCCCCTGGTCTTGATTCTTTCGCTAGTATTTTTATATTTTCCAAAATGTGCCTCCGTGGATTTTCAGGTCATTCCAAGAACTTTTGTTTTCTACTCATAAAACAACATCATGGTAGTTCTGCTGAAAACAGTGTTAGTCCGGGTTAGTTTCATTCAAGTCATGCAAGTTAGAGTCCAAAACAAGGGCAAAAGTGTTTGGAAAAGTAGGTACATTGGAGACGTATCAACTCCCCCAAGCTTAAACATTTGCTTGTCCTCAAGCAATTCAGTTGATAAACTGAAAGTGATAAAGAAAAACTTTTACAAACTCTGTTTGCTCTTGCTGTTGTAAACATGTAAAGCCAGCATTCAGGTTTCAGCAAATATTATGAACTAACCATACTCACAATAACACCTTGGTCTCACAATTACTCATATCAATGGCATAATCAGCTAGCGAGCGATAATAATAAAACTCGGATGACAACAACTTCTCAAAACAATCATAACATGATATAACAAAATGGTATCTCGCTAGCCCTTTCTGAGACCGCAAAACATAAATGCAGAGCACCTTTAAAGATCAAGGACTGACTAGACATTGTAATTCATGGTAAAAGAGATCCAGTCAAGTCATACCCAATATAAACCAATAATAATGAATGCAAATGACAGTGTGCTCTCCAGCGGGTGCTTTTTAATAAGAGGGATGATGACTCAAGATAAAAGTAAATAGATAGGCCCTTCGCAGAGGGAAGCAGGGATTTGTAGAGGTGCCAAAGCTCGATTTTAAAATAGAGATTGAATAGCATTTTGAGCAGCATTCTTTCACTGTCAACTCAACAACTATGAGATGGCTATATCTTCCATACTACATGCATTATAGGCAGTTCCCAAACAGAATGGTAAAAGTTTATACTCCCCCACCACCAACAAGCATCAATCCATGGCTTGCTCAAAACAACGAGTGCCTCCAACTAACAACAGCCCTAGGGGAATTTTGTTTAATTATTTTGATTTTCTTTGATCTTTTTTATCATGGGACTGGGCATCCCGGTTACTGGCCCTTTCTCGTGAATGAGGAGCGGAGTCCATTCCTCTTGAGAATAACCCACCTAGCATGGAAGATATAGGCAGCCCTAGTTGAAACATGAGCTGCTCGAGCATACAAAACAGAATTTCATTTGAAGGTTTGGAGTTTGCCACATACAAATTTACTTGGAACGGCAGGTAAATACCGCATATAGGAAGGTATAGTGGGCTCATATGGAATAACTTTGGGGTTTAAGGAGTTTGGATGCACAAGCAGTATTCTCGCTTAGTACAGGTGAAGGCTAGCAAAAGACTAGGAAGCGACCAACTGAGAGAGCGACAACAGTCATGAACATGCATCGAAATTAATTCACACCGAGTAAAAGCATGAGTAGGATATAATCCACCATGAAGATAAATATCATAAAGGCTATGTTGATTTGTTTCAACTACATGCGTAAACATGTGCGAAGTCGAGTCACTCAATTCATTCAGAGGAGGATACCATCCCATCATACCACATCATAATCATTCTAATAGTATGTTGGCACGCAAGGTCAACCATTATAACTCATAGCCAATCAAGCATGGCACAACAACTATAATCTCTAAATGTCATTGCAAATATGTTTACTTCATAATAAGCTAAATCAGGAACGATGAACTCATCATATTTACAAAAACAACAGAGGTCGAGTTCATACCAGCTTCTCTCATCTCAGTCAGTCCATCATATATCGTCATTATTGCCTTTCACTTGCACGACCGAACGATGTGTATAATAATAATAGTGCACGTGCATTGGACTAAGCTGGAATCTGCAGGCATTCAACTCAAGAGAGAAGACAAAGTAATATGGGCTCTAAGTTAAATAAACAATCATGCATATGAGAGCCACTAAACATTTTCAATATGGTCTTCTACTCTCGACCCCCAAAGGAAAGAAAACAAAAACTATTTACACGGGAAAGCTCCAAACAAGTAAGAAGAAGAATGAGAAATCTTTTTGGGTTTTCATTTTAATTTCTACTACAAGTATGGAAATTAAACTAACTAATTTTTTTGGTTTTTCTTAAGATTCATCAAACTCACAAGAAGAAAGCGAGAAAAAGAAAATTAAACTAGCATGGATAATACAATGAAAGAGTATGAGCACCGACGACTAGAATAGTGTGTAAACATGAATGTAAAGTCGGTGAGAAATATGTACTCCCCCAAGCTTAGGCTTTTGGCCTAAGTTGGTTTATTGCCAAGGACCACTGCTACTCTCCCCGGTGTACTGGGAGGTGTAATCAGGATACCACTGGCTGGCCATCTCCGGACCCCACTGGTAAGATGATGCACGATAAGGGTCCAGTGCAGGTTCCGGCTCAGGCTCAAGTTCTGGAGTGGATCCTTGGCCTCGATGAGCGTACACCGCTTCCGGCGTGACAAGAAAATTATCTGCAATCAAATCAAACAACAGAGGCGCAGGCAAAATAATAGTCTCATTGTGTTTCTTATTAAATCTCAGGTTCTACAAGAGCATCTTATCTTTGTTGTCAACAATGAACTCGTGTGCTACCATGCTCTTGTAATCTAAAATGTAAGGAGGCAATTTTGTCTCCTCTTTCTCATGGTGCGTAATAGGTATCTCAAAATGTCTAGCAAGACGTGCAGCATAGATACCTCCAAAGATGAGGCCTTTTGTACGATTTAGGCTTAGCCGTTTAGCAATGACGGCACCCATACTAAAACTATTATCTCCAAACAAGGCATGGTGAAGAATGATAATATCAGGAACATTCAAGTTTCCACTATTTCCACGACCAATCAAGCATCTACTAGCAAATATGGCAAAGTAGCGTAAAACAGGAAAGTGTATGCTAGAGATTCTCGCATCAAAACCCTTCTTTGGATCCCCTACAGTGATAGTGTTAACAAAGCCATCCACATCTCTACGATGTGGTTCCTCTAATTTCCCCTCAAAGGGTATCCTACATACCGCGCAAAAATTACGTAAAGACATTTCCCTGAATTCATCATATAAATGAAATGATACTGAAGGTGGTGACTTCTTAGGATAATAATAAAAGTTTTGCACGAAAGTATTGGTGAGTAAGAGATACTGATCGATCCGGTCGTGGAGGAAATCGGTGAGGCCTGCATTCTCTATCAAAGAATAAAAATCTTCATAAATTCCAGCTTCTCTCAAGAAATTCTCGCATGGCCATTCACACGGCCGTACTTCTGCTATGCGAGGAAGATTATACTTGGCCTTTTCCTTCTCTTTAGCTTGTTTTTCCTGGGAGCCTTGGCTAGAGGAGCCCCTCAAAAATCTCCTTAACATTTTCTGAAAATTTCTGAAATTTTAGTAACTTCAAAATAAAAGTGAATAAAACTAAACAAGATTGATAGCAACTACTCCTACAAGTGCCTAGAGCCTATATCATGCATTAGAATTACTCGGGACCTCCTAAATTTGACGTGCAAGCTCAAGAACAGGGTCACCTATGCAGCAAAAATTTGCAATGAATAAAGCACTAGAATAAAAACTAATTGGACCAATGGAGGAGTCACATACCAAGCAACAATCTCCCAAAGCAGTTTTGTGAATGGAGCTTTGAGCAAGGAGATCGAAACCGTAGCAAAATGAGCTAGAACTCGTGCTTGAGCTGGATGGGAATTTTTTTGGAAGAAGATGGAGTGTGTGGGTGCTGGCATAAGTGGAGTGGGTCCACCAGGGGCCCACGAGACAGGGGGCGCACCCAGGGGGTGTGGGCATGCCCTCCACTCTCGTGGCCTGGTGCTTGCCCCTCCTGCAGTGATTTTAGTGCCTAAAATCCTCAAATATTCCATAAAAATCATACTAAATTTGCAGGGCATTTGGAGCACTTTCATTTTCGGTATATTTTTTATTGCACGGATAATTCAGAAAACAGGCGGATAATACTATTTTTGCTTTATTTATTCTAAAAAAACAGAAAGTAAAAAGAGGGTACAGAAGGTTGTGCCTTCTAGTTTCATCCATCTCGTGATCATCAAAATGAATCCACTAACAAAGTTGATCAAGTCTTGTTAACAACTCATTCCGAATAACACGAAACCGGAGAAATTTCGAATAACACTAAGTTACCTCAATGGGGATATGAACATCCCCAATAATAAGAATAGCATACTTTTTCTTGACAGTAGGGAGAGGAAATTCAAAACCTCCAATAATGATAGTTGGAACTTTTCCAATAGAATTGATGCTATGAACTTGAGATTGTTTCCTTGGAAAGTGTACCGTATGCTCATTACCATTAATATGAAAAGTGACATTGCCTTTGTTGCAATCAATAACAGCCCCTGCAGTATTCAAAAAGGGTCTACCAAGGATAATCGACATACTATCGTCCTCGGGAATATCAAGAATAACAAATTCCGTTAAGATAGTGACATTTGCAACCACAACAGACACATCCTCACAAATACCGACAGGTATAGCAGTTGATTTATCAGCCATTTGCAAAGATATTTCAGTAGGTGTCAACTTATTCAATTCAAGTCTACGATATAAAGAGAGAGGCATAGCACTAACACCGGCTCCAAGATCACATAAATTAGTTCTAACATAGTTTCTTTTAATGGAGCATGGTATAGTTGGTACTCCCGGATCTCCAAGTTTCTTTGGTATTCCACCCTTAAAAGTGTAATTAGCAAGCATCATGGAAATTTCAGCTTCTGGTATCTTTCTTTTGTTTGTAATGATATCCTTCATATATTTAGCATAAGGATTCACTTTAAGCATATCAGTTAAGCGCATACGTAAGAAGATAGGTCTAATCATTTCAGCAAAGTGCTCAAAATCCTCATCATCCTTTGTCTTGGATGGTTTAGGAGGAGAGGGCATGGGTTTCTGAACCCATGGTTCTCTTTCTCTACCGTGCTTCCTAGCAACAAAATCTCTCTTATCATAATGTTGATTCTTTGATTGTGGGTTATCAAGATCAACAGCAGGTTCAATCTCTATATCATTATTTTTGCTAGGTTGAGCATCAACATGAACATTATCATTAACATTATCACTAGGTTCATGTTCATCACCTGATTGTGTTTCAGCATCAGAGATAGAAATCTCATTGGGATTCTCAGGTGTGTCTACAACAGATTCACTAGAAGCATGCAAAGTCCTATCGTTTTTCTTTTTCTTCTTTTTAGAAGAACTAGGTGCCTCTAAATTGTTTCTCTGAGAATCCTGCTTGGTTCTCTTAGGGTGGCCTTCAGGATACAAAGGTTCCTGAGTCATTTTACCAGTTCTAGTAGACACTCTAACAGCGAAGTCATGTTTATTATTTAATTCATCAAGCAAATCATTTTGAGCTTTAAGTACTTGCTCAGCTTGAGTAGCAACCATAGAAGCATATTTGCTAATGAGTTTAAGTTCACCTTTAACTCTAGCCATATAATCACTCAAGCGTCCTGTCTCGAAAGCATTATTCTTTAATTCTCTACCAACATAAGCATTGAAACTTTCTTATCTAGCCATAAAGCCATCAAATTAATCTAAGCATGGGCTATGAAATTTAGTAGAGGGAATTTCAACTTTATCATATCTATAGAGAGAATTTACCTTTACTACCTGTGTCGAGTTATCAAGACAATGTGGTTCTTCAACAGGCGGTATATTAAGACCATGTATTTCTTCAATCAGTGGTAAATTCTTAACATCTTCAGCTTTAATACCTTTTTCTTTCATTGATTTCTTTGCCTCTTGCATATCTTCAGGACTGAGAAATAAAACACCTCTCTTCTTTGGAGTGGGTTTAGAAATAGGCTCAGAAGTTGGCTCAATTGGTTCAGGAATTGCCTCAGGAATTGGCTCAGGGAGAGTCCAATTATTTTCATTAGTCAACATATTATTCAATATTAATTCAGCTACATCGATTGTTCTTTCCCTAAAAACACAACCAGCACAACTATCCAAGTAGTCCTTGGAAGCATCTGTTAGTCCATTATAAAAGATATCAAGTATTTCATTTTTCTTAAGAGGATGATCAGGCAAAGCATTAAGTAATCGTAGAAGCCTCCCCCAAGCTTGTGGGAGACTCTCTTCTTTGATTTGCACAAAATTATATATTTCCCGCAAGGCAGCTTGTTTCTTATGAGCAGGAAAATATTTAGCAGAGAAGTAATAAATCATATCCTGGGGACTACGCACACAACCAGGATCAAGAGAATTAAACCAAGTCTTAGCATCACCCTTTAATGAGAACGGAAATATCTTAAGGATATAATAATAGCGAGACTTCTCATCATTAGTAAACAGGGTGGCTATATCATTTAACTTGGTAAGATGTGCCACAACAGTTTCAGATTCAAGGCCATAAAAATGATCAGATTCAACCAAAGTAATTATTTCAGGATCAACAGAGAATTCATAATCCTTATTGGTAACACAGATAGGTGAAGTAGCAAAAGCAGGGTCAGGTTTCATTCTAGCATTAAGAGATTGCTGCTTCCATTTAGCTAATAATTTATTAAGATCATATCTATCTTTACAAGCGAGCTCTAGCAGCTTCCTCTTCCATAACATAAACCTCAGGAACAATAGGTAATTCATAATCAGGGGGAGAACTTTCATCATCACTATCATCAATAATAGCACATCTTCAATAATTTCATTCTCTCTAGCCCTAGCAAGTTGTTCATCAAGAAATTCACCTAATGGCAAAGTACTATCACGCACAGAACTAGTTTCATCATAAGTATCATGCATAGCAGAAGTGGCATCATCAATAACATGCAACATATCAGAATTCATAGTAGTAGCAGGTTTAGGTGTCGCAAGCTTACTAATAACAGAAGGAGAATCTAGTGCAGAGCTAGATGGCAGTTCCTTACCTCCCCTCGTAGTTGAGGGCTAAATCTTGGTTCTTTCATATTTGAAGTTCCCATAGTGATCAACAGATATAAATCCCAAGTGACTCAGAGAATAGAGCTATGCTCCCCGGCAACGGCGCCAGAAATTAGTCTTGATAACCCACAAGTGTAGGGGATCGCAACAGCTTTCGAGGGTAAAGTATTCAACCCAAATTTGTTGATTCGACACAAGGGGAGCCAAATAATATTATTGAGTATTAGCAGCTGAGTTGTCAGTTCAACCACACCTGGATAACTTAGTATCTGCAGCAAAGTACTTAGTAGCAAAGTAGTATGATAATAAAGGTAATAGTGGCAAAAGTAAAGATAATAGTTTTGTAGTAATTGAAATAGTAGCAACAGAAAAGTAAATAAGTGAAGCACAAGATGTGAAAAGCTCATAGGCATTGGATCAGTGATGGATAATTATGTCGGATGCGATTCCTCATGTAATAGCTATAACATAGGGTGACACAGACCTAGCTCCAGTTCATCAATGTAATGTAGGCATGTATTCCGAATATAGTCATACGCGCTTATGGAAAAGAACTTGCATGGCATCTTTTGTCCTACCCTCCCGTGGCAGCGGGGTCCTACCGGAAACTTAGGGATATTAAGGCATCCTTTTAACAGAGAACCGGACCAAAGCATTAACACATAGTGAATACATGAACTCCTGAAACTACGGTCATCACCGAGAAGTATCCCGATTATTGTTACTTCGGGGTTGTCGGATCATAACACATAATAGGTGACTATAGACTTGCAAGATAGGATCAAGAACACACATATATTCATGAAAACATAATAGGTTCAGATCTGAAATCATGGCACTCGGGCCCTAGTGACAAGCATTAAGCATAGCAAAGTCATAGCAACATCAATCTCAGAACATAGTGGATACTAGGGATCAAACCCTAACAAAACTAACTTGATTACATGGTAAATCTCATCCAACCCATCACCGTCCAGCAAGCCTACGATGGAATTACTAACGCACGGCGGTGAGCATCATGAAATTGGTGATGGAGGATGGTTGATGATGACGACGGTGACGAATCCCCCTCTCCGAAGCCCCGAACGGACTCCAGACCAGCCCTCCCGAGAGAGATTAGGGCTTGGCGGCGGCTCTATATCGTAAAACGCGATGAAAATTTTTCTCTGATTTTTTTCTCCGCGAAACGGAATATATGGAGTTGGAGTTGAGGTCGGTGGAGCCTCAGGGGGGCCACGAGACAGGGGGGCGCCCAGGGGGTGGGCGCGCCCCCACCCTCGTGGACAGGGTGTGGGCCCCCTGGTCTTGATTCTTTTTCCAGTATTTTTTATATTTTCCAAAATGTGCCTCCGTGGATTTTCAGGTTATTCCGAGAACTTTTGTTTTCTACACATAAAACAACATCATGGCAGTTTTGCTGAAAACAATGTTAGTCCGGGTTAGTTTCATTCAAATCATGCAAGTTAGAGTCCAAAACAAGGGCAAAAGTGTTTGGAAAAGTAGATACGTTGGAGACGTATCAAAGCTCAACGCCGAACACAAGGGGAAAAGGCCGCCCAGTGAGGAAGACGATGAAGAGCCTCGCCCAACGAACAGAGGGGGACAAAAGAAATTTACCCCTGAGGTCAAAACGGTGAATATGATCTACATCACCCACATCCCCAAGCGGGAGCGCAAGCAGGCACTAAGGGACATGTACTCCGTAGAGTCGGTCGCCCCAAAATTCAACCCATGGTCGGATTGTCCAATCACCTTCGATCGAAAGGACCACCCGACCAATATCCGTCATGGAGGTTCGGCGGCTTTGGTCCTCGACCCAATCATTGACGGATTCCACTTCACGTGAGTCCTCATGGACGGTGGCAGTAGTCTTAACCTGCTTTACCATGAAACTATCCACAGAATGGGTATTGATCCGTCAAGAATGAAGCCCACTAAAACTACCTTCAAAGGAGTAATACCTGGTGAAGAAGCCCGTTGCTCGGGCTCAATAACATTGGAGGTCATCTTTGGCTCGCCAGACAACTTCCGCAGTGAAGACTTGATCTTCGATATCGTCCCGTTCCGAAGTGGCTATCACGCACTGCTCGGACGGACCGCTTTCGCTCGATTCAACGCGGTCCCACACTAGGCGTATTTAAAGCTCAAGATGCCCAGCCCACGTGGCGTCATAATAGTCAATGGAAACATGGAACACTCCCTCCGTACTCAGGAGCACACCGCGGCCCTCACAGCCGAAGTATAGAGTGGCCCTATCAAGCCGCACACCTCATTGGCCATCAAACCACCAGACATGGTTAAATGAGTTCGGTCAGTTCTGCATGATGACAGTTCGGTTCTTCCAGAGCTCGACTAGCAATTTCACATCCGTAGATCGCCGCACACACCTGCGGGGTTCGTGCCGTGCATGCATAATTATGCACTCAAAATACCTTGGGCGTCAACAGAGGCACAATACGGACATGTCTGTAGTACGGTTTGACCCTATATGCCCCTCCACCTTTTTTCTTCAATTATTTTTTCTTCTACCACAGGTGCATTCAAACCTATATATCCTACAGGCTTACAAGGACTCTTTTTCGAGCCCAGTCTCGTACGGATAGCCGAAGACCATTCCTCTTAAGGAACTTCTCTCTACAAGGCGAACGCGGCGCAGACGTGCGGCAGGATGTCCAAAGGATTCTCAGACCAAACTTTAGTCAAGGACCTGTATCAAGCTTTCGTCCTTATTCTCAGACCCCGAGCATGTAAAATGGCTTTGCTGCTTATGGTGCCATCTGTAAGATCACGTTTTGACGTATCAATCAGATTCTAGTGAAGACAATTTTTTTGGTCTCGACTTTATTCATAAAACTGTATTCCGTCTCCCCAGTTGTCTCACTCACACACCTTGGCATCCATTGTCAGGGGCTCTATGTGGACACATGCGTGTCGACAAACAAAAGCCCGAGTAGCTTTATAGCACACTTTGGCATCCCAAAGTTGGCATTATATTCATCGGCTCTGAATCATGTCTTTGGTTAATAGTTGGGTTGTGCGGCTCCTGTGTTTGCTACCTTATGTTCCATCTATTCGGCTAGGGTAGTAAAAGGAGAACTACTGCGATTGTGTTTCTGGCTCATCCAGTCAAGCACCTTGGTAGAGAAAGCCGAAAACTGACTGTCGTGATGCTGTGAGAGCTGGTCAGCCACTCGGCGACTTACTAAATCTTTAATGATTTTTTCCATATTACACGAAGGACCCTTTTTTCGGTCACATACATAACGCACCTGCATCCGGATAGCCACATACATACCAGGGGCTATCTCATAGCCCCATCATCAAACTCCTATGGCAAAGTGAGAGTGTTAAAGCCATATAGTCCGATTGCCTGGGTCACCACACTGACACCTCCTTTACGAACCAAGACACTGGATCAAGTGTGCTCATGTGCCATTCCGAACACCCCCGTAGTATCTACATGGGGGCCGAAGCCGATGACTAGAAATTCTCAGGAATACAAAAACAGCCGCACAGGAGGAAAGAACTTTCAGACAATGGCACAAATATATCACAAAGCCTTCATATAGATAATAAACACGTCCGGGTCGTTCGGATAAATTCATTCAAATATAATGTCCTTTGAGCATTAACCCTCTATCAAGCGAGCACCCTCTAGGACGTCTTCTAAATAGCGCTCCGACGTGCGGTGGTCATTGCCTCTGGAGGACAATCAACCACGATAACGGTGGCTTTCATCTTCGCCCAGTGCATCTTGACGCGGGCGAAGGCCATCCGTGCACATTCTATGCACATTGACCACTTGATTGCATCAATTCGGGGCACGGCATCGATGAGTCACCGCACTAGGCCAAAATACCTGCTCGGAACAGGTTCGGCTGGCCACAGCCGGACTATGACCTCCTTCATGGCTGCTCCGGACATCTTATGCAGCTCGGCCCACTGCACCATTTGGTCGTTCAGCTGCAGCGCCGAGCGCTCCTGCATCACGAACTGCGACCAAAACAGCTTCTCCATCGCATGCCCCTCCTGGGCTCTGTAGAATTGTGCAGCGTCGGCGGCGCTCTTCGGAAGATACACAAAGGCGTCTGGAGAACTCCATAGTCGATTAAGAAAGGCATACCTCCGATCGACAAACGTAGACTATAAAAGAAAGGGCTTACTAGCCGCTATCTATCTGGCCTGTCGGATCTCCTCGTGGGCCGCTTGGGATTCGGACCTTGCCTCTTGGGCTTCTTGAAGGGTCTTGGCGAGTTCGGTTGCCTTACCTTTATTCTCCTCTTTGAGGAGCTCGCACTTATGAGTGGCGTCCTTGAGCTCTTGCTCAATCTTGGATACCCACTCCTCGAACTGGCGCCGGGCGGCCTATTCGGCCTTTAAATCTGCAGCCGTTTTCTCAGCGGCTGCATTACTCACCCTTGCCTGCTCCTTTGCCCAGGCAAGGTCACCCCTGAGGGTCTCGACCTCAGCAGCGCCATCTGCAATTATGCATATAGCAGCGCGTAAGCTTCAACTTGGCATTTGCAAACTAACACAATCATGTACGGAGTACTTGAAACATACCCTATGCCTCGTCGAGCCGCTTGTTAATACGGATATTGTCCTCGTCGACCAACTCCAGTTTCCGCTTCAGTTCGGAAACTTCGGCGGCCTGAGCAGTCGCCGCTAATAGTGAAGCCTGTTTTTTATCAAAAAGATAGGTATGTTATTTCCTGCGGATGTCTATAGATCCTGTGTTCGCCCTCCTTCTATGGGCCAAAGTGAGTCTCAAGGTCTACTATCTATATACAGGCAGATTTTTCATATGGAAAGCGGCTAAAGACATTACATCGCATACCTCGAAGCTTGTTAGTAGGCTCATGAAGGCTTCATTCAGCCTGCTTTTAGCGGACCAAATCTTCTCAACCACCATACCCATCAAGGTATGGTGCTCCTCCAAGACGGACGCACTTTGTAGAGCATCCATCAGCATGTTCGGTGCCTCCGCATTAGTAGAGGTCGCCGCTGGAATAGCCGTCTCCCCCTCCCTTGGAGGGGGCTGCTGATTCGATACTGGAGCCATTTGTGTCTCCGGAACAGTATCCGGCCGGGGTTCGGATGATCTAGGACCCCAATCGCCGGTCTCCATGAGGGTTGCGCCCCTCATGTTCTCAGCAGCCAAGGCATTATCCTCTGGTGCCGTCTTGGTCCCCTCCCACACTTCTCCGAAGCATGGAGAGATTCTTTGGGATGTCACCTTGGTGTCATCCACCCTAGGAGGCGGGGAAGCTTGTGGAGGCTTCTCGCTCTCCATCATCTCCGGCAGAAGATCCCCCGATGACGATGATTCTTGAGGGATATCACGGGCCGGACTGAAACACGTAATTTGATATTATTCTTACAATTTATAAAAATATTGGATTAATGTAAGGCATCCTAAGGTACTTACGATTCGTTAAGGGGCTTGGCTCGGGGGCGGTGCTTGGGGACGGCTTCGTGCCCGAATCTGAATCATCCGAGAGGGATATCTTTCCCCTCTTGGACGCCCCCTCCTCCGGATCTACGGAGGCTGCTCTCTTTTTCCCTTTGAGAGGAGCGTTCTCTTCTTCTTCCTCCTCCTCCTCCTCCTCCTCCTCGTCTTCGTCTCCCTCGTGAGAGGAAGGAGCCTCGGTTCCTCCGGACATAGCGCCCGAAGTATCTTCATGATGGAGGCCACCTTCGGCCTCCTTGCTCTTCTTCTTATTGTCCTTCTTCACTAGCGCCTGGTAGGGCGTCGGGACCAGCATCCTCATCAACAGAGGCTCGGCTAGGTTTTCGGGGAGCAGGGCCGGACACTTAATCTCCTTCGCCTTCTTTATCCAGCCCTATTCAGGAGATGGAATTTTCAGTACCCCTCCCTAACATTGACGAGCTAAGTAATGTTCGGAAATATGATACTTACTGGGGATGCCAGATTGTTGCAGTCGAGACCGGTGTTGTCAGATGTCCTTGGCCATGTCTTCTGCTTCTTGAAGAGCAGCTTCCAGATCTCTTTATGTGTCGTGCCAAAGAATCGCTGCAGGGTCCATGGCCCTTCCAGATGAAACTCCCACATTTTGAGAGGTCGTCATTGCCAGGGAAGAGCTCGGCGGATAAGCATCACCTGGATCACATCAGCAAGGGTGATGTCCTTTGCTATCATGCTCTTGATGCGCTTTTGCGGCATCGATACTTCGTGGGGGTATCCCCAGTATAGACCCTTGTTGGTCCAGGATGCGAGCCGTTGCGGAGGTCCAGATCTGAAAGCAGGAGCGGCCGCCCACTTGGTGCCGCGGGGTTCGGTGATGTAAAACCACTCCTGCTGCCATACCTTGACAGTGTCCATGGATTTCCCTTTGGGCCAAGTGATATGGTTGATCTTGCTCACCATGGCGCTGCCACTGTCGGTGTCAAAACCGGTGGATCTCGGGTAGGGGGTCCTGAACTGTGCGTCTAGGCGGATGGTAACAGGAGACAAGGGACACGATGTTTTTACCCAGGTCCGGGCCCTCTCGATGGAGGTAAAACCCTACTCCTGCTTGATTAATATTGATGATATGGGTAGTACAAGAGTGGATCTACCACGAGATCAAGGAGGCTAAACCCTAGAAGCTAGCCTATGGTATGATTGTTGTAATGGTTGTGTGTCCTCTGGACTAAAACCCTCCGGTTTATATAGACCTTTGGAGAGGGCTAGGGTTACCAGTAGTCGGTTACAATGGTAGGAGATCTACATATCTGTATCGCCAAGCTTGCCTTCCACGCCAAGGAAAGTCCCATCCGGACACGGGGCGAAGTCTTCAATCTTGTATCTTCATAGTCTTGGAGTCCGGCCGATGATGATAGTCCGACTATCCGGACACCCCTAGTCGAGACTCCTCGGTAGCCCTGAACCAGGCTTCAATGACGATGAGTCCGGCGCATATTGTTCGGCATTGCAAGGCGGGTTCCTCCTCCGAATAATTCATAGAAGATCGTGAACACCAGGATAGTGTCCGGCTCTGCAAAATAAATTGCACATTCCACCGTAGAGAGAATAATATGTACACAAGTTCAATTTGCTGACGTATTTTGTGGCATGACGTCATACCACCACCAAGCCTTTACTTGAATCGTTTTTTATTGTACCACCTCAGTGCGTTTAGCGGCGGTTTCCTTGGCACGTCTTGTCGAGCGGATCGTGTTCCCCTTATTCCGGGATTCCCATCAATATGGACGTGGGTAACCCAACCGCGCCATTGATGGTGGCGCTTGGGAGATAAGCGACTTTTACCAAGCCGGTGGGGACGCATAGTCTTCGTCCGCCCATATATAAGGGGATAAGGATCCACCTTTTTTACCTACGCCTTCTTCCTCCTTTGCTTATCCATCTCCACGCACTCGAGCTCCAGCGCCCAAGTCCGCGCATCTCGTCTCAACCTTCTCCAGCCATGTCCGGAGCGGGAGGCAAGTGGATGGTCTCCTCCGTTACGGAGGGGCACATCGAAAAACAGCATGGCGCCGGATACCTGTCCAGCGACATCACGCACAGGCTGCCTGACAAGGGGCAGCTCATCCCCACCCCCAGGCCCCATGAGAGGGTCGTATTCCTTCCCCACTTCCTCCGCGGACTAGGCTTCCCACTTCATCCCTTCGTCCGGGGGCTCATGTACTACTACGGCCTGGACTTCCACGACCTGGCGCCAAACTTCGTCCTCAACATCTCGGCGTTTATCGTCGTGTGCGAGGCCTTTCTCTGCATCCAGCCCCACTTCGGCTTGTGGCTAAAAACCTTCAATGTCAAGCCGAAGGTAGTGAAAGGCGTCCAAGGGGAGTGCGGAGGCGCCATGGTGAGAAAAATGCCCAACGTCCTCTGGCTCGAGGGCGCCTTCGTGGAAACCATCAAAGGGTGGCAATCGGGGTGGTTCTATATCACCGAGCCGCGGGACCCTAAATGGGCAGCGGCCCCCGAGTTCAGATCTGGTACCCCCATGCAGCTCACCTCCTGGAAAGAGAAGGGCTTGCTATGGAGCAGTTCGGAGGAGCCGACCGACTCGATCTGTCTCTGCACCTTGGTGAACAAGAAGCTCAAGCTTGTCAACGTGATCCAGGTCATGCTCGTTCGTCGGATTCTCCCCTGCCAACAACGGGCCTTCAATCTGTGGGAGTTCGATCCGACACAGCACCGGACCCTTAGCGGGCTCTTCGACACAACGTACAAAGCTGCCTGGAGGGTGTTGTTCAAGGGGGAGAAGCCCCCGCATCCGCGACTGAAGATCGCGGATTCAGCCTGCTTGCCCGCCGGTGCGGTAAGATATGTTATCCTTTATGGGACATTTATTTCTTTCATAGTTTGACTCTATTGCGGGATCTAAAATTCCCAATGCCTTTAACAGGACTGGCAAAGGACGTCCGGACAGGTTAACTGTCCGGCTCCCCTCCCCGAAGACCCAGCGGATACCCGTTTAACGGGGCTGCTAGTCCCGGCACTTTATGTGGTGCCGGAGAAGAAGGCCAAGAAGAAGGCCACGGGAACCCGGAGGAGTTCCCGGCGCCAGGTGGTATCGGACTCATCGTCCGATGGCTCCGAGGCGGACTCCTCCCCTGAAGACGAGGAGGAGAAAGAGGACTCTCCCCAGGAGGGGGAGAGAGGAAGAGGAAGGCTTCCCCAACGGGGGAGGCCGAAGGGTCCAAGAGGGGAAGTACCCTTCCTCCGGACAGCTCCGCCAACGCCAATGACGGCGACGAGGAGTGGCCCTCAAGGGCCAAGCCCCTGGCAAGATCGTAAGTATACGGATTCCTGAGTGATTTGTAATTTCTCTTTTGTGCCACGTAGTGTCCTTCTAAAGCCGCACACTACCTGTAGCCCGGCCGAGGAGGATCTTCCCGCTTCATTCAGCGGGTCCTTGGCTCTGTCTGATGTAGATTCCATTCCGACCGCCTCCACCCCTCGCGATGCTAAGGATGCCGAGGTGGGATCCCAGGAGGGGACCCGCCAGGAGGGGGAGGCTCCAGAGGTGCCACAAGGCAACCTCCCGGACTTCGTGCCTTACTCTGTGCCGGAACCCGCAGTGGTTCCGGAGTCCGGCAGGCGGCCCCTTCGTAAGAAGGGCAAGACCGTGACACCGGCAGCCTCCGTCCAACCGGAGGCGCCGGACAATTTGTTGGAGGTGCTCAACGGCGCTTCCATTGAGGAAGAACACCGCACTATTATGAGTGCGGTGATTCAGAAGGTTCAGCTCGCCAAAAGCGGGCTGACCGAAGCTTGCAGCAGCCTTCTAACAGGCTTTGAGGTAAGAAGTTTTAAAATATGTAATGTAATACCACATAGACAGTAGCCCCTGATGCTTGGTTTGGTGTTCGGAAAGAAAAAACGGACTAAGGATCTAAAAAAGATATACGCAGTTCTAAAAATTATGTCAATATGGGTTTGCAGGCTGCGTTGCTGACCTCTGCCGCACTGACTGCGGAGGTCGATGCTTTGAAGCAGAACCTCGAGCGGTACGAGAACGAGCTCGGCCTTTCCAAGAAGGAGCTCGAGGACAAAGAAGGTGAGTACCACCATATTAAATTTGTACCTTACAAAAAAGAATTTTGGTTGCAATAGAAATAACAAGGATAACGTGGGTACTGCAGGGGCCACGAACGAGGTGGCGACCCTGAAGGAGGCCGTGTCCGCGGCCGAACACAATCTTGACATGCGAACAAGCGGAGCGAGAGAAGCAGGAGGCGCGAGTGGCGGAGGTGCGGCAAGAGCTCCAGGCTCTCATGGAAAAGCATGAGAGTTTGGAGCGCGACTCGAAGACTCGAGAGGCCGAGCTTGCCTCGGCTCTTGAAAGTGCCAAAGCCACTAAGGCCGAGGCCCATAAGGCCCTCCAGGAGATTGAGGCGGTGAAGAAAATAGCGGCGGGTAAGGCATTTTTCATGCCAAGCAAGAATGTGAATGTGAATTACTTGTTACTTACCCGAATTCGGAGCTCTCCAGGAGCGTTTGCAGCTCTGCCTCGCAGCGTGTCCGATGCCGCCGCATTCTACCAGGCCGAGGAGGGGAGCTCAACGGAGAAGGTCTTCGGTCTCGGTGTCACGAGGCGGACATCCGGTGCCCCTAGCGACCAGGTGAAGCAGTGGTCGAGCTCCACAAGGTAGCCGAGCAGGCCATGAAGGGCCTCATAGTCAGGCTGTGGCTTTGAGGAGGCCATGCACAGGAGCTACTTCGCCTCGTCTTGGCGGCTGGTGGAAGCGTGCCCTTGGGTGGAAGTCATCAAGCGCTCCGCTTTGCATTGAAGGTGCCTGTCGGGCCTTGCCCGCAAAAAGGTGCACTGGGCAGGCTGGATCTTGAGAGGCTTGACAGACGCGCCCGGCGGGCAAGGAGTATCGACGCCGAAATATATTATAAGAGTGTCTGAAGGGTGCCCGCAAGATTGCGGATGAGTGCCCCAAAAATGTAATATTTGAGTAGACTCGCAATGTGTTATCCTGTGCGCTGAAAACTTTGTTCATATGCGCTAAGCAACGCTTATTAATTTAAAATATTACCTTCTGTTTGGCCGTTTATCAAATATGAGAGATGGCAAGTCATCGGCTTTAGCCCCCATGCCACGAGTGCTGGGGTGTTCGGGATAAACTTGAGCGCTCTTGTTCCCATTTTTGGGTCCATCTAGGGAGGCGCTCAACACAACGAATAAGGCAACCGGACTTATAATGCTTGAACACTCTCACTTAGCCATAGAATTCTATAATTTTAAATTTTGGCGAAGCCCCTAGTGTTCGGAAGACCGAGTTCGAGGCGCTATCCATGCCTGGGCCGGACGAAGCCGGTTCCTCGCTCTAAGCGGCATAAGTCTTTAGGGACTCGAAAAGACCTCTCGAACAGCGACCAACTCTTGCCTTATCATGACGGTCAGTTTAGCTTTCCATCCAGGCGCTCGCCCAACTCAACCGGGCGCAATCGCGATGGTTCTCCCGATCTACCTTAGCCGATAGAGCGGGCGTAAGGTACCAAAACATGGGAGCCGGGCAAACCCAACTATTGACCTAAGACATGATTCGGAGCCGATGCATATAGTGCTATAAGTTCGGGGCGCCGCACTTGTGAAAGTGTTCGGACTTGTCACACCATAATGCGGGAAATATAAGCCCCTGGTGTATTCGGCCGTACCAAAGTGTACAGATGCAAGATGTCATAAATGAACATATATGTAAAAAAAGGAATGCAATTATAGGCAAAAAAGTGTTGCATTGTTTATTCAAGGAATTCTGCTACGAGTGCAGAACGATACAAATAGTGCGGTAGGCAAGGGTTTGGACTATTAGAAATGTCTCCCTCCAGGGGTAGGCTGCAGAATGGTGTATTTAAACAGATTTAATGCTCATTATGGAGACCACCTGAGTATTCGTCGTTGCCTTTGTCTTTCCCTGGCTGTTGCATCGTGAGTTCGGCAGATTCACCGCCGGACAGGGTCTCTGGTGAACGGAGTCCTGTGGATAAAAAAAGGTGACACACTTTGGGAGCCCCTTGTGTGGTTGAGCCGCACTCTGGGCCTGTCGTGGTCGTGCCCCTCCCCCTATGCCCAAGGTATCTCCAGAGCGTAATGATGTACGCGGAGGGCTAGTCTTGCAATCATGCAAGGGCTGGGGTTGGGGCCGCATTGCTACGCTTGCTCGGAACGTGCCAGGTGGTCTTGATTTATTGTACTCTGGGCGCGTTTGGCCATGTCCAGTTGTTTAACGGCCGGATTCAAAAATTGCCTTAAGAGGCTGCTCTGTACTTCTGCCGTGAAAGCCGCTGTGTGTTCCTCCGTTCGGAGGGAGCGTTCAGTGTTTCCGTTGACCGTGATGACTCCACGAGGGCCTGGCATCTTGAGCTTAGGGTATGCATAGTGCGGCACGCGTTGAACTTTGCAAGCGCGGTTCGTCCGAGCAGAGCGTGATAGCCATCGCGAGCGGGACTATGTCAAGATTAACTCCTCGCTTGGAAATTATCCGGGATCCGAAGACCACTTCGGTGTGGTGAGCTGTATAATTGGCCTCAACACCTGGTATGACACCTTTGAAGGTCGTCTTTGTAGGTTTAATCCTTGAGGGGTCTATGCCCATCTTGCGCACTGTATCCTGATAAAGCAGGTTCAGGCTGCTGCCGCCGTCCATCAAGACTCTAGTGAGGTGAAATCCATTGACGATTGGGCCTAAAACCAATTCGGCGAATCCGCCATGGCGGATACTGGTGGGGTGGTCCCTTCGATCGAAAGTGATCGGGCAAGAGGACCATGGATTGAACTTCGGGGCGACTGGCTCCATCGCATATACGTCCCTAAGTGCACGCTTCCGCTCCCTCTTGGGTATGTGGGTTGCGTATATCATGTTTACCGTCCACACTTGTGGGGAGAAACCCTTCTAACCTCTATTGTTCGGCGGCCGGGTCTCTTCCTCGTCGTCGCTATGCAGCCCCTTGTCATTGTTTTCGGCAATTAGCTTGCCTGCCTGCTTGAATACCCAACAATCTCTGTTGGTGTGATTAGCTGGCTTTTCGGGGGTGCCATGTATCTGGCAAGAGCGGTCGAGTATTCGGTCCAAATTGGACGGACCCGGAGTGGTTCTTTTGAATGGCTTCTTCCGCTGACCGGGTTTAGAGCCTCTGAATCCGGCGTTGACTGCCGTTTCCTCAGTGTTATCGCCGTTAACGCGGCGTTTATTTTTATTGCGACGCGACCTGTCATTGCGGTCCTTGATGTCCGGACTGCGAATTTTTCTTTGAGGTTATTCTTTGAAGCTAGCCAGCTGTCCTCTCCTGCACAGAAGCGGGTCATGAGTGATGTGAGGGCTGCCATGGATTTCGGCTTTTCCTGTCCTAGTTGCTGGGCCAGCCACTCATCGCGGATGTTATGTTTGAAGGCTGCGAGGGCCTCTGCATCCGGCAGTCGACGATTTGATTTTACTTTGTTAAGAACCGTGTCCAGAACTGTCTGGCCGATTCGTCTGGCTGCTGAATTATGTGGCTTAGGTCATCGGCGTTTGGTGGTTGCACATATGTGCCCAGGAAGTTGTCAAGGAATGCAGCTTCCAGGTCCTCCCAACACCCAATTGATTCTGCTGGCAAGCTGTTAATCCAATGTCGAGATGGTCCTTTAAGCTTGAGTGGGAGATATTTGATGGCGTGGAGATCGTCACCACGGGCCATGTGGATGTGAAGGAGGTAGTCTTCGATCCAAACCGCGGGGTCTGTTGTGCCATCGTAGGATTCAATGTTCACGGGTTTAAACCCTTCAGGGATTTGATGATCCATTACTTCATCTGTGAAGCATAGTGGGTGTGCGGCGCCTCTATACTGGGCAATATCGCGACGCAGCTCAAGAGAGCTTTGTCTAGTGTATTCAGCCCGGCCGGAGTTGATGTATCCGGAGTGACGGTAGTCGTCGTGGATTGTGGGGCGCCCACGTGATCCATAGATAGATCTTGATTGTTTTGCCTTGTCCTCCAATATGTCTCGCAAGTCCGGCACATTCCCTCATGGCTTCGTACTTTTCGAGCGATGCCGGGGTACGGTCCTGATGGAGAGCCTAGATGCCTCTCTGTCGCAGCCACGGGGTGGTCGGTCTGCCGTGTTGTGCGCTGGTGATGAAGGTTTACATGCCTCCTCCTCTAATCAGGGGAGCAACTTGCGTTTTGGGTAGCTTTTGGAGGGGCATTTGAGTTCATACTCTTCGGCCGCAAGGACTTCCGTCCATCTGTCGGCTAGCAGGTCTTGATCAGCTTGAAGCTGTTGCTGCTTTTTCTTTAGGCTATTCGCCGTGGCCATTAGCCTGCGTTTAAAACGCTCTTGTTTGACGGGATCCTCGGGCACGATGAATTCGTCGTCGTTGAGGCTTGCCTCGTCTCCGGAGGGAGGCATGTAATTTTCATCCTCCTCGTCTGCCGCTCTCTCTCTTGGGGCTGGCTTCTCCATCCTCCTGTGCTGAATCTTGCTGGAGGAGGTTGTCTTCGGCACTCTCTGGGGTGTTATTGTCTCCGGTGCCGGAATCTCCATTCTTGCTGTGGCGGGATTTAGAGCGGCGCCGCTGACGTCGGCGCTTGGGATGTTTCTTAGAGGAATTTGCCTCTGCTGCTTCTTCGCCGTCCCCATCCTTTGGGGTGTCCACCATGTATATGTAGTATGACGAGGTGGTCTTCTAGTGCCCCGTAGGCGCTGGCTCTTGATCGTCTCCGGCATCATCGTCCATACCGTCGATTTCTTTGGAGTCGTAGTCTAGCATGTCGGTTAGATCGTCGACAGTGGCTACAAAGTGGGTGGTGGGTGGGCTTTGAATTTCTTCGTCGTCCGCATACCAACCATCCTGACCGCAGTCCGGCCAGGGCTCTCCTGATAACGAGAGATACTTTAGCGAATTTAAAATGTCGCCAAAGGGTGAGTGCTGAAAGATGTCCGCAGCGGTGAACTCCATGACCGGCGCCCAATCGGATTCGATTGGCAGGGGCGCAGGAGGTTCGGAGTCCGGCAAGGAGTCCGGCACCTCGGAGTCACGGGCTTTATAAGGGACAAGGTCGGTATTCGGCTCCATCACCGTAGAAGTTGCAGCTCCCGAGGCGGTGTCCAGCCACCTATCCTCGATCTGCGCGATCGGCTCCGAATTATGGGTCACAGCGGACTCTTGTGCGGCCTCGTGTCTTGTCCGTGGCGAGCTAAATCATGCCCATCGTGATAAAGTCGGCGCTCGGCTGTGGCTCGAATCCATCGAAGATCAAGTCTCCGCGGATGTCGGCCGTGAAGTTTAGGCTTCCAAATCTGACCTGATGGCCAGGGGCGTAGCTTTCGATCTGCTCCAGACGGCCAAGTGAATTGGCCCGCAGTGCAAAGCCGCCGAACACGAAGATCTGTCCGGGGAGAAAATTCTCACCCTGGACTGCGTTGTTGTTGATTGATGAAGCCATCAAGCCTATCGGTGATGACATAGAGGAACTCTCAATGAAAGCACCAATGTCGGTGTCAAAACCGGCGGATCTCGGGTAGGGGCTCCCGAACTGTGCATCTAGGCGGATGGTAACAGGAGACAAGGGACACGATGTTTTTACCCAGGTTCGGGCCCTCTCGATGGAGGTAAAACCCTACTCCTGCTTGATTGATATTGATGATATGGGTAGTACAAGAGTGGATCTACCACGAGATCAAGGAGGCTAAACCCTAGAAGCTAGCCTATGGTATGATTGTTGTAATCGTTGTGTGTCCTACGGACTAAAACCCTCCGGTTTATATAGACACTGGAGAGGGCTAGGGTTACACAGAGTCGGTTACAATGGTAGGAGATCTACATATCCGTATCGCCAAGCTTGCCTTCCACGCCAAGGAAAGTCCCATCCGGACATGGGACGAAGTCTTCAATCTTGTATCTTCATAGTCTTGGAGTCCGGACGATGATGATAGTCCGGCTATCCGGACACCCCCTAGTCCAGGACTACCTCAGCCGCACTCGGCGTGTTGACCATCGAGCACCTTTGGCTTCACATTAAAAACCTTGAGCCACAAGCCGAAGTGTGGGGGGCCCGCAGAAAAATGCCTTGCACATGATGATGAACGCCGAGATGTGGAGGAAGGAATTCGGGGCCAGATCATGGAAATACAGCCCGTAGTAGAACATGAGACCTCGGACGACGGGATGGAGGGCTAACCCAAGTCCTTGGAGGAAGTGGGGGATAAATACCACCCTCTCACCGGGCTCCGAGGTGGGGATGACCTGCCCCGGGGTAGGAAGCTTGTGTTTAATCTCTGCCGTCAGGTACCTCGCCTCACGTAGATCTTTGATGTCCTTCTCCGTTGTGGAGGAGGCCATCCACTTGCACTGGAAACCGCATCCGGCCATTGCTGGAGAAGTTGGGGCGAAGGGATAGTTTAGAACTTGGGCGCTGGAGCTCGGGGCGGAAGGGCAGAGGAAGAAGAAGGCTTGAGGTGAACAGATGGGTCCTTGTCCTCTTATAGAGGCAATGAATATCAAGTGCCCCCTCATAAGCCTTAAACCTCGCCTATTCCCAAGGAGACGTGCGAATGGCATGGTTGGATTACCCAAACCCTCATTGATGAGGATCCCGTGATAAGGGGACACGATCTCTGCTTTGACAAGATGTGTCGATGGCCGTACCTTGAAACGCGAAGCGGGGGGTTGTAAAATGGTTCAGAACAATAACATGGCCAGAACATAACGCCTCGCCGAAAAATTTGCCCGTGGACGTGACTTATTTTAAGTGTTGTTGTCTTTACAGCTTAGGGTTGTAAGTGTTAAGAAGGGCCGGATACAGCTCTTATGTGTGGAAGACTGCTTTGGAGTATTCAGAGAAGGAACCCGCCTTGCAATGCCGAAGACAATCTGCACGTCAGATACATCATCATTGAAGCCCACTTCAGGGGCTACTGAGGGAGTCCTGGACTAGGGGGTCCTCGGGCGTCCGGGCTACATGATATGGGCCGGACTAATGGGCCGTGAAGATATGAGATCAAAGACCTTCCCCCGTGTCCGGACGGGACTCTCCTTTGCGTGGATGGCAATCTTGGCGTTCGGATCATACATCTTCCTTTCTCTGCAAAACGACTCTATACAACCCTAAGTCCCTTCGGTGTCTATATAAACCAGGGGGTTTAGTCCGTATAGATAATCATAATCATACAAGCTAGACATCTAGGGTTTAGCTATTACGATCTCGAGGTAGATCAACTCTTGTAACCCCTATACTCATCAAAGTCAATCAAGCAGGAAGTAGGGGATTACCTCCATCAAGAGGGCCCGAACCTGGGTAAACATCGTGTCCCCTGCCTCTTGTTACCTTTGATCCTTAGATGCACAGTTCGGGACCCCCTACCCAAGATCTATCGGTTTTGACACCGACACCCCTTGCGGAGGATGGTCATAACCTACCCCCACCACGCATGAGGCACTTGATGCCCCGGTCGTTGCTCCTGCCGCTCCTGTTAACTCGGGTGTTCCTTTGACCCCGGCCAATATTCTTTCAATGTTTGCGGACCTCAAAGCCTCTATGTTGAAAGAAGTTCGTTCCTCGGTCAAGGAGGAAATTGATGCTTGCTTAAAGCCCTCGACATCCGCATCAAACTCATTTGATCCAAATGCCATTCATGATGCGGATGACTCGAGAGAACCTCTTGCATCTCCGGCTTGTACTCAAGTTCCCAAGTACAATGTCGTGGAACCCTTTTAACCCTTGCATCATCCTCGCATTAATCCTATTGGGCCTCCGCCCCCTTTGAAAGCTAATGCGTTTGCTACGTGGAAGCTAGATATGGTGTCTTACATGCGCAGTGCTTCAACTGAACTGTGGTGGATTGTGGTCAATGGATTCAACCCCAATGACCCAATCAATCTCACTCCAAGAGAAGTAGATGATGATCAACTCAATGCAACCGCCCACAACATGTTGTGCACCATGGTGACAGAAGACTATAGCGACTCCATTGCTCTCCTTAAGACCGCCAAGGAAATTTGGGATTGCCTTGAGGAGGCTCTCGAAGGAGATGAAGCAATTCGAAGATCTCGATTGTCTTTGCTCAAGCAAGAAGTCAATC
The DNA here is from genome assembly GCA_021437245.1 of Aegilops speltoides. Classification (NCBI taxonomy): domain Eukaryota; kingdom Viridiplantae; phylum Streptophyta; class Magnoliopsida; order Poales; family Poaceae; genus Aegilops; species Aegilops speltoides. The sequence goes on along the minus strand of CM038145.1, from coordinate 90,532,924 downwards.
TCTTTGTGAGGAATGAGGGTGAGTCCGCGGAAGAGGTTTACCGAAGGTTAATGTCCCTTGTGCTCAACTTGAGAACCTTTGAGTGCACTTGGGAAAATGATGACTTCATCAAGGACAAGTTCATAGATGCTATGGTCCTCATCGAACATACCATGCTCATGATGATACATCAACATCCGGATTATCACAAGTTGACCGTGGCTCAAGTTGTTTCCACTTTTGTTGTTTGGAGACCAAGTCCAAGAAGACCTTTGCAATTGCTCAAGCAACCAAGAACTCCAATCTTGCCTTGAAGGCCAATAAAGTGATAAGCCAACTCTCAAGGGATGAAGAAGTGGGTGAAGAGATATGTGAGAAAGATGTTGACACCTCATGCCCGACAAATGACTTTGCGGAAGACTTGGCCCTTTTAGTCAAACAGTACTCCAGGACCATGGCAAACAAAGGGAAGGATCTTCAAGGAAGATCATTTGGACGAAGGAAATTCTGCAATTGTGATATCCCAAGACACTTTGTACATGATTGTCTGTATGAGAGACGTAAAGACAAATCCGAGAAGCTTGTGCTCAAGAAGAAGAATTCACCAAGTTTGCAAAGAGGAAGGATGACAAGGCTCTTGTTCATGAATAATACATGTCTCAAGATGAAGATGACAGTGATGATGATCAAGTGGGTACGGCCGCCATTGCCATGCATGCCACTACCTCCTCCTCCACCACCAGCCTCTTTGACTCTCCAAACGAGGACAAGCCTTTCACTCATCGATGCCTTATGGCCAAAGAGGTAAAAACGAAGTCCAAATCAAAAAGAACCGCCATCTACACTCCCAATGTCTCATGTGAGATAGTGGAGGATAAGTTTGATGAGAGCATGGATAATGATGAGGAATCCTTAAAGGCTTGAAAATTCTTCATGGTGAAGCCCGTGCTCATTTTGGCGATCTCCTTAAGTCACTCGCCGAACGCGATGACTTCATTGAGAACGTTGAAAACCTCCTCATAGAGGAAAAAGGGAGATTCGATCTCCTCGAGCATGAACTAAATGAAGAGAGTGTCATGAGAGCATCACTTGAAGAAGCCTTGTCGGCTCATCAAATTGACTTTCTTGAAACCAATGATGCTTTGCAACTTGCTCTTGAGAACAAATATGCTCTTAATGTTAGAGTTGAAAAGCTTCTAGTTGATCACACGAGACTTGTTGAGGAACATGAGTTCCTTGTGACTAGTTCCAAGGTTGCCAAAGGTGACCTCATTTCCCTCACCGAGTCTTATGCTCAACTTAAATATACAACCATTAAGTCTCTCACTTCTGTACCTCATATGGATTTAAATGGTGATTCTTGTACGGCTAACTTTGTTCATCATTGCACCTCTCTCCAAGAGGAGAATAAGAAGTTGAAGACCCAATTTGATAAAGGGCTTGTATCATGCATCCAAGGGGAGAAAAACCTTAATGACCTCTTGAGTAACCAAAAGTAGTGTGTTGCCAAGGAGAAAATTGGGTTTGATCCCGCACCAAGAATGGTAAGAACAAGAAGAAGATCGGTCTGACACCTTCCCCTCCCCAAAAGGTAGTGTTTGTAAAAGAAGGGCAAGGAGAAGGAGAAGTAAAAAGGGGTTGTTGGGAGTGGCAAGATCACTAGGGACAAGGCCATTCCCAAGAATTTTGCGGCAAGAACAATCCATCTTATGTCCTCATGAGAGGAGATGATGGCTATACATTTACAAAATTTGTTGGCACTAACTATGATGATTATGCTTGGACTATTTGGGTCCCCAAGACCCTTGTTTCTAACTCTCCAGGACCCATTGCAAAATGGGTACCTATAACCAAAGCTTGATTCTTGTAGGACTATATCTCCGATGGAAAACAATGAGTGATCGATAGTGGATGCACCAATCATATGACCAGAGAAAGGGAGATGCTTGTAGAGTTCGTTGATTCACTCAAGGCCTCTTTGTAACGCCCCGGATTCGTTGCGCCAGGTGTTCGTCAGTTATTTGCTGTTGTTGCCATGTCATTTCCTTGCGTGTTGCACTTTGCCATGTCATCTTCTGCATTTCATATCATGTCATCATGTGCATTTCATTTTGCATACATGTTCGCCTCATGCATCCGAGCATTTTCCCCGTTGTCCGTTTTGCAATCCGGCGCTCCTATCTCACCCGGCGTCCCCTTCTTGTCTCCTTCCGTGTGCGGGTGTTAAACATTCTCGGAATGGACCGAGGTTTGCCAAGCGGCCTTGGTATAGCACCGGTAGACCACCTGTAAAGTTTCGTGCCATTTGGAGGTCATTTGATACTCCAACGGTTAACCGGGTAACCGTAAAGCCCTCTTTGAGTTGCAGCCCAACACCCCTTCCAAAGTGACACAAAACCCACCAAACTCCCCTCCATGCTCTCAGTCGTTCGATCACGATCGCGTGGCCGAAAACAGCACCTCATTTGGACTCTCCTAGCTCCCTCTATGCCTATATATGCCCTCCCCCTCCAAATTCGCGGTCTAATCCCCCGAAACCCTAGCAGTTTTCCTCCTCGCGCCGCCGGACGCGTCCGCCCGCGCCGGACACGTCCGCCGGCCACGTCGCCCCGGCGAATCAGGAGCCGCCACGTCGTCGCTTCGCCACTCCCGTCCAACCCGCGGATGCCACGTGGCCCTCGCGCGCCGCCGCCCGCCGCGCCCGCATGGGCCGTCCGCCGCCGGCCGCTGGTCCGCGCCGCCCGCGCTCGGCGCCCGACCCGCCCGCCCGCATCCCAGCCCGGCCTTCGCCGGCGCCGGCTCCCGGCAGCGCCTCGCCGGAGCTCCGCGCCCGGCCGCGCGCCCGCGCCGCCGATCAAGCCCTCTGTTCGCCGCGTCGCCTCCTCCGCGCCAGCCCGCCCCGCCGCCGCCTGCTGCCCGCCGTTAGTCGCCTCCGCCATGTGCCGCCACCTTGCCGCTGGCGACCCGCGCCCTCCGCCACTCCGCGCCTCCTGCCGCGCCGCCCGCGCCCAGCCGCCCCGCTCTCCGCCGGCCTCCTCCGAGCCCAGATCAGGTCGGGCCGGACCGGATCCGGCAGGCCCCGAGCTCCTCCGGCCTTCTCCCTCCTCTCCGGCAGCCTCTCCGGCGATATCCGGCCTGCCTCGTTTTCCGTGCATCAGGTTGACCTTCCCCCCTCCGAAATCCACTAAGTCCCCAAGTAATTCAGTAATTTTCATGCCATCACATCTCTGCATCCGTAGCTCCGTTTCGTGCGTGTAATATGTCAAATTGTTCGTCTCGACGAGTACATCATTTCATTCCATTGCATCATTTTCATTTGAGCTCATCTTGATGCCCGAAATGCTGTTGGAAGAGTGCATGTTGATGTTAATCTGCTGAAAATGTTATAACTTGCTCTTTTATCATTTTTGCCATGATTGATGTGTGCATCCTATGAGGTTGATGTCTACATGAATGTTGATCTATGCCATGCCATCTTTCCAGGGGTGCCAACCATGTATTTTTGTGAGTTGTGTGCTGAGTGTATCGAGCTTGTTAAGTAGAGTACTTGCTGTTGTTGTTTTCCTGACAGATTCTATTTTATTTTGTTGCTATGTTAACATGCTTCCACTAGTCATTCTATGCATAATCTGGAGATGTTCTATAAACATGTTTTGATCTACATGTCATGCTCTATCCATTCTTGCCCTTGGTTGCAATTATACCCTGCTGGAACATGTTGTTATCTTGCTCCAAAGTTGCTTGAAAATGTTGATGTCAACCTGTTAACATTAAGTTCACTTGTTCCCATGTGTTTTCCTAGTGATCTATGCACCCTATGACCTTGATCTTGCCATGCTTAGCTTCATAAACATGTATTCTTACTGTTGGTTGCCTTGCCATGCCATGTATTGCTCTGTGGTGAGTGATTCAAGCTCACGAACATGCCTACTTATTGTTGTTCCTGCCATGTATGAATCTGTAATATAACTTGCCATGTTTACATGGGTGCCATCATATTTTCTGATCCTTTTTGGCTCATGGTCAATAAGAGACTTTTGATCTATGCTATTAGTAGATTCATGCCATGCCTTTGCTTGCCATGATATGTTCCTGTAACATGTTGTTTGATAGCTCTGAACATTGCAACCTGATGTTATTTCCTGATAAGTCTGAAACTGTTATTATTTGCAATATCTCCATGTCATTTTGAGCATGTTCTAGTCTTTTCTGGAGTTAGCTCAGTGTTCATGTTTTGTTATGCTTTACCAGTACTTCATGCCCATGCCTTTTTTTATTATGTTGGGGTGCTGTAGCTTGTTGTTTTGATGCTTGCAATATGCCTAGTTGCTGTTTTGGACAGATTGTTGTTATGACTTGTATAGTGTGCATGTGTTGAACCGTTGCTCCGTTTTGAGTGTGCTCTATATGAAACTTGCTTGATTTTGCATGTAGTTTCATATTACCATGTTGCATCCTTGTTTTGGTGTGTTTGCTTGATGTTTGGGTGCATTTTGCATCAATGCCATGTTTAACTTGTTTTGCTCATATCTTCTAGGCCGTAGCCCCGAATCTAATGAACTTTATATGTAACTTGACTAGAATTTCGTGTAGATCATCTTGGTGCATCTTAACTTGCTATTTAACAACTTCAACATAATGTTTGTTCAGTTCTGGACCAATTTCGAAATTTGCATATGAGGACTTACCGGAATTGTTATATGTGGTTTCCGGCCTCATTTAAACTTGCCTTGATGTGTTGTTCTTGTTTGCATCATCTCTTGCCATGAGTAGATTCATGTAGCTTGGTCATGCATCATGCTTGTTGTGCATCATGCCTTGTTCATGTGTGGTGTGTTTACCATGTTGTGTGCTTCTTCTCGATAGTTCCCGTTTCGTTGCGATCGTGAGGATTCGTTCGTCTACGTGTGGTTCGTCTTCGTGGCTTCATCTTCTTCATGGACTCGTTATCCTTCCTTGCGGGATTTCAGGCAAGATGACCGCTACCCTGGATCTCACTACTATCATTGCTATGCTAGTTGCTTCGTTCTATCGCTATGCTGCGCTACCTATTACCAGTTTATCAAGCCATCCCAAATTGCCATGAACCTCTAACCTTTGACACCATTCCTAGCAAACCATTGATTGGCTATGTTACCGCTTTTGCTCAGCCCCTCTTATAGCATTGCTAGCTGCAGGTGAAGTTGAAGATTGCTCCATGGTGGACAGGGTTTATGTTGGGATATCACAATATCTCTTATATTATTAATGCGTCTATATATTTGGTAAACGGTGGAAGGCTCGGCCTTATGCCTGGTGTTTTGTTCCAATCTTGCCGCCCTAGTTTCCGTCATACCGGTGTTATGTTCCCGGATTTTGCGTTCCTAACGCGGTCGGGTGATTTATGGGAACCCCCTGACAGTTCGCTTTGAATAAAACTTGTCCAAGAAGGCCCAACCTTGGTTTTACCATTTTCCTCACCACCACCTATACCTTTCCCTTGGGTCGGCCAACCCGAGGGTCATCTTTATTTTAGCCCCGGGCGATGCTTGTCTAAGTCTTGGTCCGAACCGAAGCGATGTCGGGCGCCCTGGCAACCAGGTCTATGCCAACCAGACGTCTGGCTCATCCGGTGTGCCACGAGAACGAGATATGTGCAGCTCCTATTGGGATTTGTCGGCTGCATGGGAGGCTTTGCTGGTCTTGTTTTACCATTGTCGAAATGTCTTGTAAACCGGGATTCCGAGACTGATCGGGTCTTCCTGGGAGAAGGTCTATTCCTTCGTTGATCGCGAGAGCTTGTAATGGGCTAAGTTGGGACACCCCTGCAGGGTATAAACTTTCGAGAGCCGTGCCCGCGGTTATGTGGCAGATGGGAATTTGTTAATGTCCGGTTGTAGATAACTTGACACCTGATCCGAATTAAAACGCATCAACCGAGTGTGTAGCCGTGATGGTCTCTTCTCGGCGGAGTCCGGGAAGTGAACATGGTTTCTGTGTTATGTTTGACGTAAGTAGGTGTTCAGGATCACCTCTTGATCATTGCTAGCTTCACGACCGTTCCGCTTGTTTCTCTTCTCGCTCTCTTTTGCGTATGTTAGCCACCATATCATGCTTAGTCGCTGCTGCAACCTCACCACTTTACCCCTTCCTTTCCCATTAAGCTTTGCTAGTCTTGATACCCATGGTAATGGGATTGCTGAGTCCTCGTGGCTCACAGATTACTACAACAACAGTTGCAGGTACAGGTTGCGATGATCATGACGCGAGAGCGATGTTTGCTTGCGTTGAGTTCTTCTTACGCTTCTTGATCGGGGATAGGTTCTAGGTCGGCAGCCTGGGCTAGCGAGGTGGATATTGTTTGAGTTTCTGTTTATGATTCATCCGTAGTCGGATGTTGTTCTTGTATGATGTATTGTTGTATTCGTGTGGCATTGTATGCCTCTTGTATGTATCCCCACTATTATGTAATGTTAATGTAATGATATCCACCTTGCGAAAGCGCCTCAATATGCGGGTCTATCCTTGGTGGGACCTTCGAGTTCCTTTTGGATAGGGTCGCATATTAGGCGTGATCAAGTTGGTATCGAGCCTCGACCGACCCTAGGGCCCCTTGATTGATCGTGTAGTTTGGCGATGTTGAGTCTAGAAGAAAACTGTTTTCGGAGTCTAGTTATATCGGAGAGTAGGAATTCTTTTTACTCCTCAGCCCCTTCATCGCTCTGGTGAGGAATCTTGACGTAGGTGTTTTGAATTACTCCTCTTCCCATTCAAATTTTTCTTTAGGATCACGCAGTTGGTTTTCCGATCGTTGTTCCCCAGCTCTATTATCCGGTGCATTCCTCGTCAAGCTGATTCGAACCTCTCTCTCTTTGGGAGATCAATCCTCAGCTCTTTTCGATCGATGTTGTTTCCCTGTCCGAAGTTGCCCTTGTTTTTCCCACCCACCCACCTTTTTTTTTCTTCTTCTTGAATCCAGAGTCCGTAATCGAGTAGCTTTCCTACTCGTGCGAAGTCTTTGCTTTCTTTCTTCAATGATTTTCAACCAGTGTTTTCTCTTCAAGATATTCGTCGGGTTCCCCTTCCAAGTTGCCTTTGTTTTCCCGCCCTCCCACCCTTTTCTTCTCGGAGTATGACTCTCTCTCGACCATCTATTTCATTCGTACGGAGTCCCTTCAGTCTTTCCTCAATTATTTCAACCGGTGAATTCTCGTCTCGTTTGACATTCTTCATCTCTTTTTCTTTTCCAGTGCACTCAATTCAAGTTTTTCGGGTTGATCATATTCTTTCTCTTGGCTCAAGTATTTCCCTTTGCTCGTTTGCCTCTCGCCATTTTATCCTTCCGGAGTATGATGCACCGGAACAATTCAAATATTTCAATCATCCCGGTGAATCATCTACCTCTTCATCAATCCTTTCCAACGGCGTTATCTCTTCAGTGGGCCCATAACCCACAGGTCTTTTTCCAGGATCTTACCTGACTCTTTTATTTATTCCGGAGCCATTCCAATTTTATTTCGGAGTTTGACGTTAGTATGAATTTCATCAGTCAGATGCCTTTCTAAGATCGATTTCAAATCATTTCATTGTTGGCTCAACCTTTTCGGTTTTTATTCTCCCGGAGTATCTCAGTAATTTTGGTGGTGTTTCTCGTCGTCATTTGAAGATCGAAGAAGAGTTTTTCCTCTAAATCTTGTCCGTTCTTCCAAAGTTTCGTGGTTCTAGTTTCATATCCTATCAAATTGTTTCAAGTCATGCAAATTCTTTTCACCCATCCGGAGCATTTCAGGAGTTGCTTTCTCTCTCGATCATCCGGAGGTCATCTTTTCGAAAGATTTCTTCGTTCTAAGTTTTTCAAATTCGTTCTCCAATTATTCTATATCCGTGCCCCTTCGTTCATCTCAGTATTCTTCCCGTTGATTCATTCTCTTTCATCAGTCATTTTGAATTCTTCCGGTGGTTCGTTCAAGATTCTTTTTCCTTGATTATCGTTTTTATTCATTCATTCCTTCAATCCTATCGGTGATTCATGAAGACCTTCTCAAGTTTGCGATATGTCACTTCTCAATCCTTTTCAAGAAGAATAAGTAGTATGCAAAATCCATTGCGTGTCATCAATTTAATTTGATGAAGGATAAGCATACAATAAATCTTATTCTTATTTCATCCAAGTGAGTAATCCCTTCCTTCGGAGTTTGTTCTTGATGAATAAATTCTAGTTCCAAGTGTTCTCATCTTTTTTTTCCGGAGTTCAATTTCCTCGACCATCTCGTCGGAACCTCCATCTAAATCATCGCAACGCTCTTCTATTCTTTCATCCTTCATTCTATCTCATCATCCTTTTTGTCAACGGAGTTCTTCATGGTGGATCTTCATGATTTAATTCATTCTTCAAGAGTTCATCAAGTACCATTCCATCCTCTCAAACTCGTGTTCTATTCTTTCCATGTTCAGCCGGAGTGCTGCCTAAATCCTTTCAGTCTTATCCGTTTCTTTTCTCATTCTAACCACTCCGGTTAGAACGAGTGATTTCATAGTCTATCTGATTCAGTGAGCTTTCGATTCTCGTCATTCTCGTTGTTCCTCTCTTCTTCTCGAGTGTCCTTGATTCTTTGCTTCTTCTCGTGAGTTCTTGTTTCACCTAATTCCTTTTTCTCTTCCGTCTCGGTCCTAAGATCTCGGGACGAGATCTCTTGTTAGTGGAGGAGTGTTGTAACGCCCCGGATTCGTTGCGCCAGGTGTCCGTCAGTTATTTGCCGTTGTTGCCATGTCATTTGCTTGCGTGTTGCACTTTGCCATGTCATCTTCTGCATTTCATATCATGTCATCATGTGCATTTCATTTTGCATACATGTTTGCCTCATGCATCCGAGCATTTTCCCCGTTGTCCGTTTTGCAATCCGGCGCTCCTATCTCACCCGGCGTCCCCTTCTTGTCTCCTTCCATGTGCGGGTGTTAAACGTTCTCGGAATGGACCGAGGTTTGCCAAGAGGCCTTGGTATAGCACCGGTAGACCGCCTGTCAAGTTTCGTGCCATTTGGAGGTCGTTTGATACTCCAACGGTTAACCGGGTAACCGCAAAGACCTCTTTGAGTTGCAGCCCAACACCCCTTCCAAAGTGGCCCAAAACCCACCAAACTCCCCTCCATGCTCTCGGTCGTTCGATCACGATCGCGTGGCTGAAAACCGCACCTCATTTGGACTCTCCTAGCTCCCTCTATGCCTATATATGCCCTCCCCCTCCAAATTCGCGGTCTAATCCCCCGAAACCCTAGCAGTTTTCCTCCTCGCGCCGCCGGATGCGTCCGCCCGCGCCGGACACGTCCGCTGGCCACGTCGCCCCGGCGAATCAGGAGCCGCCACGTCGTCGCCGCCGCTCCCGTCCAACCCACGGATGCCACGTGGCCCTCGCGCGCCGCCACCGCCGAGGCCCGCCCGGGCCCATCAGCGGACCAGCGAGGGCCCGTCCGCCGCCGGCCGCTGGTCCCGCGCCCCCACGCCTCGACGCCCGACCCCACTGGCATCCCGCGCCCGCGCCCGCTTCGCCAGCGCCGGCTCCGGCAGCGCCTGCCGAACTCCGCGCCCGACCGCGCGCCGCGCCGCAGCCGCGCCCTCTGTTCCGCCGCGTCCTCCTCCTCCGCGCCAGCCAGCCCCGCCCGCCGCGCCTTCCCGCCGCGGTCGCCGCCGCCGCCAGTGCCGCCACCTCGCTGCCGCAACCCGCGCCCTCCACTCTCCGCCTCCCTGCCGCGCCCGGCCGCGCCCGCCCGCGCCCAACGCCCGCTTCGCCGCCCGGCCTCCTCTGAGCCCAGATCAGGTCGGGCCGGACTGGATCCGGCCGGCCCCGAGCTCCTCCGGCCTTCTCCCTCCTCTCCGGCAGCCTCTCCGGCGAGATCCGGCCTGCCTCGTTTTCCGTGCATCAGGTTGACCTTCCCCCCTCTGAAATCCACCAAGTCCCCGAGTAATTCAGTAATTTTCATGCCATGTTCATGCCATCACATCTCTGCATCCGTAGCTCCGTTTCATGCGTGTAATATGTCAAATTGTTCGTCTCGACGAGTACATCATTTCATTCCATTGCATTATTTTCATTTGAGCTCATCTTGATGCCCGAAATGCTGTTGTAAGAGTGCATGTTGATGTTAATCTGCTGAAACTGTTATAACTTGCTCTTTTATCATTTTTGCCATGATTGATGTGTGCATCCTATGAGGTTGATGTCTACATGAATGTTGATCTATGCCATGCCATCTTTCCAGGGGTGCCAACCATGTATTTTTGTGAGTTGTGTGCTGAGTGTATCGAGCTTCTTAAGTAGAGTACTTGCTGTTGTTGTTTTCCTGACAGATTCTGTTATATTTTGTTGCTATGTTAACATGCTTCCACTAGTCATTCTATGCATAGTCTGGAGATGTTCTATAAACATGTTTTGATCTACATGTCATTCTCTATCCATTATTGCCCTTGGTTGCAATTATAGCCTGCTGGAACATGTTGTTATCTTGCTCCAAAGTTGCTTGAAAATGTTGCTGTCAACCTGTTAACATTAAGTTCACTTGTTCCCATGTGTTTTCCTAGTGATCTATGCACCCTATGACCTTGATCTTGCCATGCTTAGCTTCATAAACATGTCTTCTTACTGTTGGTTGCCTTGCCATGCCATGTATTGCTCTGTGGTGAGTGATTCAAGCTCACGAACAAGCCTACTTATTGTTGTTCATGCCATGTATGAATCTGTAATATAACTTGCCATGTTTACATGGGTGCCATCATATTTTCTGATCCTTTTTGGCTCCTAGTCAGTAAGGGACTTTTGATCTACGCTATTAGTAGATTCATGCCATGCCTTTGTTTTCCATGATATGTTCGTGTAACATGTTGTTTGATAGCTCTAAACATTGCAACCTGATGTTATTTCCTGATAAGTCTGAAACTGTTATTATTTGCAATATCTCCATGTCATTTTGAGCATGTTCTAGTCTTTTCTGGAGTTAGCTCAGTGTTCATGTTTTGTTATGCTTTACCAGTACTTCATGCCCATGCCTTTTGTTATTATGTTGGGGTGCTGTAGCTTGTTGTTTTGATGCTTGCAATATGCCTAGTTGCTGTTTTGGACAGATTGTTGTTATGACTTGTATAGTGTGCATGTGTTGAACCGTTGCTCCGTTTTGAGTGTGCTCTATATGAAACTTGCTTGATTTTGCATGTAGTTTCATATTACCATGTTGCATCCTTGTTTTGGTGTGTTTGCTTGATGTTTGGGTGCATTTTGCATCAATGCCATGTTTAACTTGTTTTGCTCATATCTTCTAGGCCGTAGCCCCGAATCTAATGAACTTTATATGTAACTTGACTAGAATTTCGTGTAGATCATCTTAGTACATCTTAACTTGCTGTTTAACAACTTCAACATAATGTTTGTTCAGTTCTGGACCAATTTCGAAATTTGCATATGAGGACTTACCGGAATTGTTATATGTGGTTTCCGGCCTCATTTAAACTTGCCTTGATGTGTTGTTCTTGTTTGCATCATCTCTTGCCATGAGTAGCTTCATGTAGCTTGGTCATGCATCATGCTTGTTGTGCATCATGCCTTGTTCATGTGTGGTGTGTTTACCATGTTGTGTGCTTCTTCTCGATAGTTCCCGTTTCGTTGCGATCGTGAGGATTCGTTCGTCTACGTGTGGTTCGTCTTCGTGGCTTCATCTTCTTCATGGACTCGTTCTCCTTCCTTGCGGGATTTCAGGCAAGATGACCGCTACCCTGGATCTCACTACTATCATTGCTATGCTAGTTGCTTCGTTCTATCGCTATGCTGCGCTACCTATTACCAGTTTATCAAGCCATCCCAAATTGCCATGAACCTCTAACCTTTGACACCATTCCTAGCAAACCATTGATTGGCTATGTTACCGCTTTTGCTCAGCCCCTCTTATAGCGTTGCTAGCTGCAGGTGAAGTTGAAGATTGCTCCATGGTGGACAGGGTTTATGTTGGGATATCACAATATCTCTTATATTATTAATGCATCTATATATTTGGTAAAGGGTGTTTTGTTCCACTCTTGCCGCCCTAGTTTCCGTCATACCGGTGTTATGTTTCCGCATTTTGCGTTCCTAACGCGGTCGGGTGATTTATGGGACCCCCCTGATAGTTCGCTTTGAATAAAACTTGTCCAGCAAGGCCCAACCTTGGTTTTACCATTTGCCTCACCACCACCTATACCTTTCCCTTGGGTCAGCCAACCCGAGGGTCATCTTTATTTTAGCCCCCGGCGATGCTTGTCTAAGTGCTTGGTCCGAACAGCGATGTCCGGCGCCCCACAGGCAACCAGGTCTATGCCAACCCGACGTCTGGCTCATCCAATGTGCCCTGAGAACGAGATATGTGCAGCTCCTTTCGGGATTTGTCGGCACAGCGGGAGGCTTTGCTGGTCTTGTTTTACCATTGTCGAAATGTCTTGTAAACCAGGATTCCGAGATTGATCGGGTCTTCCTGGGAGAAGGTCTGTTCCTTCGTTGATCGTGAGAGCTTGTCATGGGCTAAGTTGGGACACCCCTGCAGGGTATAAACTTTCGAGAGCCGTGCCCGCGGTTATGTGTAAGATGGGAATTTGTTAATGTCCGGTTGTAGATAACTTGACACCTGATCCGAATTAAAACGCATCAACCGAGTGTGTAGCCGTGATGGTCTCTTCTCGGCGGAGTACGGGAAGTGAACACGGTTTCTGTGTTATGTTTGACATAAGTAGGTGTTCAGGATCACCTCTTGATCATTGCTAGCTTCACGACCGTTCCGCTTGTTTCTCTTCTCGCTCTCTTTTGCGTATGTTAGCCACCATATCATGCTTAGTCACTGCTGCAACCTCACCACTTTACCCCTTCCTTTCCCATTAAGCTTTGCTAGTCTTGATACCCATGGTAATGGGATTGCTGAGTCCTCGTGGCTCACAGATTACTACAACAACAGTTGCAGGTACAGGTTGCGATGATCATGACTCGAGAGCGATGTTTGCTTGCGTTGAGTTCTTCTTCTGCTTCTTCGATCAGGGGATAGGTTCTAGGTCGGCAGCCTGGGCTAGTAGGGTGGATATTGTTTGAGTTTCTGTTTATGATTCATCCGTAGTCGGATGTTGTTCTTGTATGATGTATTGTTGTATTCGTGTGGCATTGTATGCCTCTTGTATGTATCCCCACTATTATGTAATGTTGATGTAATGATATCCACCTTGCGAAAGCGTCTCAATATGCGGGTCTATCCTTGTTGGGACCTTTGAGTTCCTTTTGGATAGGGTCGCATATTGGGCGTGACACTCTTCGAACTTCTCTTTTGGTGACAATAGCAAGGACAAGGTATTGGGTTTGGGTAAGGTGGTAATCTCTAATTATTCCTCACTTTCAAATGTCATGCTTGTCCAATCCCTTCACTACAATTTACTTTCAACTATTCAATTGGCACGTGCCGGTTATGATTTGCATTTTGGTGAATTCCATGTGACCGTCTTTAAGAGAAGCAATATCAAAGTGGCTTTGTTGGGCATGTTGAATACAACCTTTACGTGGTTGATTTCTCAAAAGAGGAAACTCATCTTGCAACATGCCTAATGGCCAAGGCTGATGTGAGGTGTCCTATGGCAACGTCGGCTAGCCCACGTTGGAATGAGAAATTGATAAGCTCTCTTAAAGGGGGAGCACATCCTTGGACTAACCAATGTGTCTTTTGCCAAATATCATCCTTGTAGTGCTTGCATTGCCAGAAAGCTTCATAAAAAACTCATGAAGTGAAGACTAGCATCACCACCTTGAGGCCCCTTGAGCTAATCCATTTGGATCTTTTTGGGCCTCCAACTTATGATAGTTTGGGAGGGAGGAGGTATTGCCTTGTCATTGTTGATGATTTCACAATATATACTTGGGTGTTCTTTCCCAAGACCAAAGATGAAACTTAAGAAACCTTCATCAACTTTGCCAAAGAAGCTCAACGTCAACATAATTGTGAGATCAAGGCAATTCGAAGTGACAATGGCACCGAGTTCAAGAACTACATGATGGATGAATTCTTGGGTGAAGAGGGGATAAAGCATCAATATGCCGCACCATATACTCCCCAACAAATGGTGTTGTAGAGAGGAAGGATCGGACTCTTATTGAGATGGCTAGAACCATGCTTGACGAGTACAAATCTCCATACAAGCTTTGGGCTGAAGCCATCAACACCGTGTGTCATGCTTCAAACCGGCTTTATCTTCGCAAGCTCAAGAACAAGGCGCCATATGAGCTCCTAATCGGGAGAAATCCTAACATCAAATACTTTCGGGTATTCAGTTGTAAGTGTTTCATTCTAAACAAGAAATCTCGGTTAGCTAAGTTTGAGCCAAGAACTTATGAGGACATATTTGTTGGATATGTATCAAACTCTCATGCTCACCGAGTTCTCAATAAATCCAACGGATGCATTGAGGAAACGGTAAATGTGGAGTTTGATGAAGATAACGGCTCCCGAGTGAAGAAAATTGTTCCTAGTGTTGTAGGTGATTAGGCTCCTTCACAAGCTATAAGGACGATGGAGATAGGCCACATTCTTCCACAAGAAAAACCCCAAGTCCAAGGAGAAGAAGAATGAGTAAGAGCCCCTCTTATGGAGTCTCCACAAGGGAAGTCATCACTGGCACCTCTTGTACAAGATGCTACGGGAGATCATGAACCTATCCAAGAACAAGATCAAGTCCCTCATATTCCCGGGCAAGATCAAGGGCAAGCTTATTCAAATGGTGAAGAACCAATTATTGAGGCTCAAGATCAATATCAAGTTCGTGATCAAGATCAAGATCAACCCCAACCGCAAGTGTCTTCATCATCATCATCTGATACGTCTCCAACGTATGTATAATTTTTTATTGTTCCATGCTATTATATTACCTGTTTTGGATGTTTATGGGCTTTACTATACACTTTTATATCATTTTTGGGACTAACCTATTAACCGGAGGCCCAGCCCAAATTGCTGTTTTTTTTCCTACTTCAGTGTTTCGCAGAAAAGGAATATCAAACGGAGTCCAAACGGAATGAAACTTTGGAAGCGATCTTTTTGGAACAAACGCAATCCAGGATACTTGGAGTGGATGTCAAGAAGCAGCCGAGGCAGCCACGAGGCAGGAGGGCGTGCCCTAGGGGGTGGGCGCGCCCCCCACCCTCGTGGGCCCCTCGTGGCTCCCCTGACTGACCTCCTTCACCTATATATATCTACGTACCCCGAAAACATCCAGGAGCAGCACGAAACCCTATTTCCACTGCTGCAACCTTCTGTACCCGTGAGATCCCATCTTGGGGCCTTTTCTGGCGCTCCGCCGGAAGGGGAATCGATCACGGAGGGCTTCTACATCAACACCATAGCCTCTCCGATGAGTTGGTAGTAGTTTACCACAGACCTTCAGGGCCATAGTTATTAGCTAGATGACTTCTTCTCTCTCTTGGAATCTCAATATAGTGCTCTCTTTGATCTTCTTGGAGATCTATTCGATGTAACTCTTTTTGCGATATAAGTGAAGCGCTTGTTGGGAGGCAACCCAATTTTATTTTTGTTCCTGCTTAGTAATAAATAAATCATCTAGCTTCTGTTTAGATGTGGTTTTATGTTTTAATTAGTGTTTGTGCCAAGTAGAACCTATAGGATCATCTTGGGTGATAGTTAATTTGATCTTGCTGAAAAACAGAAACTTTTGCGCGCATGAGAATAATTTTAATAAATCACAGAAACGTGATTTTTAGTTGATTATTTTTGCAGTAGATAAACAGAAAAATTGCCTAGGACTTCCTTTTTTGGTAGGATTTTTAGAGTTCTAGAAGTATTCAAAAGTTACAGATTACTACAGACTGTTCTGTTTTTGACAGATTCTGTTTTTCGTGTGTTGTTTGCTTATTTTGATGAATCTATGGCTAGTATCGGGGGGTATGAACCATAGAGAAGTTGGAATACAGTAGGTTTAACACCAATATAAATAAATAATGAGTTCATTACAGTACCTTAAGTGGTGGTTTTTCTTTCTTGCACTAACGGAGCTCATGAGATTTCCTGTTGAGTTTTGTGTTGTGAAGTTTTCAAGTTTTGGGTAAAGATTTGATGGACTATGGAATAAGGAGTGGCAAGAGCCTAAGATTGGGGATGCCCATGGAACCCCAAGGTAATTCAAGGACAACCAAAAGCCTAAGCTTGGGGATGCCCCGGAAGGCATCCCCTCTTTCGTCTTCGTCTATCGGTAACTTTACTTGGAGCTATATTTTTATTCACCACATGATATGTGTTTTGCTTGGAGCGTCTTGTATGATATGAGTCTTTGCTTTATAGTTTACCACAATAATCCTTGCTGTACACACCTTTTGGGAGAGACACACATGATTCGGAATTTATTAGAATACTCTATGTGCTTCACTTATATCTTTTGAGCCGGGCAATTTTGCTCTAGTGCTTCACTTATATCTTTTTAGAGCACGGTGGTGGTTTTATTTTGTAGAAATTATTGATATCTCATGCTTCACTTATATTATTTTGAGAGTCTTTTAGAACATCATGGTATTTTCTATGGTTATGAAATTGGTCCTAGAATGATGGGAATCCAAGTTGGGTATAATAAAAACTATCATAGAAAGTGCATTGGATGCTATGATCAATTTGATACTTGATAATTGTTTTGAGATATGGAGGTGGTAATGTTAGAGTCATGCTAGTTGGGTAGTTATGAAATTGAGACATACTTGTGTTGAAGTTGGCAAGTCCTGTAGTATGCACGTATGGTAAAAGTTGTGTAACAAATTTGTAGCATGGGGTGCTCTTTTGATTGCCTTCCTTGTGAGTGGAGGTCAAGATCGCGTGATGGTTAAATCCTACCAAACCTTACCCTAGGAGCATGCGTAGTACTACTTTGCTTCGAGGGCTAATAAACTTTTGCAATAAGTATATGAGTTCTTTATGAGTAATGTGAGTCCATGGATTATACGCACTCTTACCCTTCCATCATTGCTAGCCTCTACGGTACGGCGCATTGCCCTTTCTCACCTTGAGATTTGGTGCAAACTTTGCCGGTGCATCCAAACCCCATGATACGATACGCTGTATCACACATAAACCTCCTTATATCTTCCTCAAAATAGCCACCATACCTACCTATTATGGCATTTCCATAGCCATTCCGAGATATATTGCCATGCAACTTTCCACCGTTTCATTTATTATGACATGTTTCATCATTGTCATTGTCGGTGTCAAAACCGGCGGATCTTGGGTAGGGGGTCCCGAACTGTGCGTCTAGGCGGATGGTAATAGGAGACAAGGGACACGATGTTTTTACTCAGGTTCGGGCCCTCTCGATGGAGGTAAAACCCTACTCCTGCTTGATTGATATTGATGATATGGGTAGTACAAGAGTGGATCTACCACGAGATCAAGGAGGCTAAACCCTAGAAGCTAGCCTATGGTATGATTGTTGTAATGGTTGTGCATCCTCTGGACTAAAACCCTCCGGTTTATATAGACACCGGAGAGGGTAGGGTTACACAGAGTCGGTTACAATGGTAGGAGATCTACATATCCGTATCACCAAGCTTGCCTTCCACGCCAAGGAAAGTCCCATCCGGACACGGGACGAAGTCTTCAATCTTGTATCTTCATAGTCTTGGAGTCCGGCCGATGATGATAATCCGGCTACCCGGACACCCCATAGTCCAGGACTCCCTCAGTAGCCCCTGAACCAGGCTTCAATGACGATGAGTCCGGCGCGCATATTGTTCGGCATTGCAAGGCGGGTTCCTCCTCCGAATAATTCATAGAAGATTGTGAACACCAGGATAGTGTCCGGCTCTACAAAATAAATTCCACATACCATCGTAGAGAGAATAATATGTACACAAGTTCAATCTGCTGACGTATTTTGTGGCATGACGTCACACCACCACCAAACCTTTACTTGAATCGTTTTTATTATACCACCTCAGCGCGTTTAGCAAAGCGGTTTCCTTGGCACGTCTTGTCGAAGCAGAGATCGTGTTCCCCTTAAACCGAGATTCCCATCAATACGGACGTGGGTAACCCAACCGCGCCATTGATTGTGGCGCTTGGGAGATAAGCGAGGTTTACCAGGCCGGTGGGGACGCATAGTCTTCGTCCGCCCATATATAAGGGGATAAGGATCCGCCTTTTTTACCTACGCCTTCTTCCTCCTTTGCTTATCCATCTCCACGCACTCAAGCTCTAGCGCCCAAGTCCGCACATCTCGCCTCAACCTTCTCCTGCCATGTCCGGAGCGGGAGGCAAGTGGATGGCCTCCTCCATTACGGAGGGGCACATCGAGAAGCTGCGCGGCGCCGGATACCTATCTAGCGACATCGCGCACCGGCTGCCCGACGAGGGGCAGCTCATCGCCACCCCCAGGCCTCATGAGAGGGTCGTATTTCTTCCCCATTTCCTCCGTGGACTGGGCTTCCCACTCCATCCCTTCGTCTGGGGGCTCATGTACTACTACGGCCTGGACTTCCACGATCTAGCGCCAAACTTCATCCTCAACATCTCGGCGTTTATTGTCGTGTGCGAGGCCTTCCTTTGCATCCAGCCCCACTTCGGCTTGTGGCTAAAAACCTTCAATGTCAAGCCGAAGGTGGTGAAGGGCGTCCAAGCGGAGTGCGGAGGCTCCATGGTGGGAAAAATGCCCAACGTCATCTGGCTCGAGGGTGCCTTCATGGAGTCCGTCAAAGGGTGGCAATCGGGGTGGTTCTACATCACCGAGCCGCGTGACCCTAAATGGGCAGCGGCCCCCGAGTTCAGATCGGGTATCCCCATGTAGCTCACCTCCTGGAAAGAGAAGGACTTGCTATGGGGTAGTTCGAGGAGCGAGGACTCGATCCTGTCTCCGGACCACTAGTGAACAAGAAGCTTAAGCTTGTCAGCGTGATCCAGTCATGCTCGTCGTCATGGATTCTCCCCGCCAAAGAACGGGCCTTCAATTTGTGGGACTTTGATCGGCACAGCACGGACCTGGCGGGCTCTTGACCACGATGTCTGAAGCTGCACGAGGGTGCTGTTGAAGGGCGGAGAAGCCCCCGCATCCGCAACTGAAGATCGCGGATTCAGCACGAAGCGCCCGGCCGGCGAGGTAAGCTTTGTTATCCTTTACGGGACACTTATTTCCTTCATAGTTTGACTCTATGTGGGATCTAAAACTCCCAATGCCTTTAACAGGACTGGCAGAAGACGTCCGGACAGGTTAACTGTCCGGCTCCCCTTCCCGAAGACCCAGCGGACACCCGTTTGACGGGGCTGCTGGTTCCGGCCCTTTACGTGGTGCCGGAGAAGAAGGCCAATAAGAAGGCCGCGGGAACCCGAAGGAGTTCCCGGCGCCGAGTGGTATCGGACTCATCGTTCGATGGCTCGGCGGACTCCTCCCGAGCGAGGAGAAGAAGAGGACTCTCCCGGAGAGAGAAGAAGAGGAAGGCTTCCCCAGCGAGGGAGGCGAAGGGTCAAGAGGGAAGGACCCTTCCTCCGGACAGCTCCGCCAACACCGGCGAGCGGCGGCGGGGTGGCCCTCAAGGCCAAGCCCCGGCAAGATCGTAAGTATCCGGATTCTGAATGATTTATAATTTCTCTTTTTTTGCCACATGGTGTCCTTCTAATGCCGCGCCACAACCTGCAGTCCGGCCGAGGGCGATCTTCCCGCTTCTTGGCGGGTCCTTGGCTCCGTCGGATGTGGATTCCATTCCGACCACCTCCACCCTCGTGGCGCTGAGGGGCCGAGGTGGGATCCCGAGGAGGACCCGCCCGGGGGGAGGCTCGGGAGGTGCCACAGGCAACCTCCGGACTACGCACCGGACTCCGCACCGGAACTCGCAGTGCTTCCGGAGTCCGGCAGGCGGCCCCTTCGTAAGAAGGGCAAGACCGTGACACCGGCAGCCTCCGTCCAACCGGAGGCACCGGACAACTTGTTGGAGGCGCTCAATGGCGCTTCCATCGAGGAAGAACACCGCACTGTCATGAGTGCGGTGATTCAGAAGGTTCAGCTTGCCAAGAGCGGGCTGACCGAAGCCTGTAGCAGCCTTCTAACAGGCTTTGAGGAAAGAAATTTTAAAATATGTAATGTAATACCACATAGACTGTAGCCCGTGATGCTCGGTTCGGTGTTCGGAAAGAAAAGCCGGACTGAGGATCTAAAAGATATCTGTGAGGAGTTCTAAAATTATGTCAATATGGGATTGCAGGCTGCGCTGCTGACCTCTGCCGCACTGACTGCGGAGGTCGATGCTTTGAAGCAGGACCTTAAGCGGTCCGAGAACGAGCTCGTCCTTTCCAAGAGGCAGCTCGAGGACAAAGAAGGTGAGTAACACCGTATTAAATTTGTACCTTACAAAAAAGGATTTTGGTTGCAAGAGAAATGACAAGGATAATGTGGGCACTGCAGGGGCCACGAACGAGGTGGTGACCCTGAAGGAGGCCGTGTCCGTGGCCGGCGTGTCTGCCATGAGCAGCGGAGCGAGAGAAGCGGAGGCGGGTGGCGGAGGTGCAGCAAGAGCTCGAGGCTCTCATGAAAAAGCATGAGAGTTTGGGCGCGACTCAAGACTCGAGTCAAGCTTGCCTCGGCTCTTGAGAGTGCCAAAGCCGCTAAGGCCGAGGCCCATAAGGCCCTCCGGAGATTGAGGCGGTGAATAAAATAGCGGCGGGTAAGGCATTTTTCATGCAAAGCAAGCATGTTAAAGTGAATTACATTATTTACCCGATTCGGAGCTCTCCAGAGGCGTTTGCAGATCTTCCTTGCAGCGTGTCCGATCTTTGCCGCATGCTCTGGGGCGAGGAGGGAGCTCAGCGGAGAAGGTCTTCTAGTCTCGGTATCTTTGAGGCGGACATCCGGTGCCCTTAGCGACCAGTGAAGCAGCTGGTCGAGCTCCTAAGGTAGCCGAGCAGGCCATGAAGGGCCTAATAGTCCGGCCAGGCTGAAGAGGCCATGCACAGGAGCTACTTCGGCTGGTCTGCGGCGGCTGGTGGATCGTGTCCACGGGTGGAAGTCATCAAAGCGCTCGCTTGCATTGAAGGTGCCGTCGGGCCTTGCCCGCGAAAGGTGCATTGGGCAGGCTGGATCTTGAGAAGCTTCGACGGACGCGCGCGGCGGGCAAGGAGTATCACATGCCGAAATGTATTATAAGAGTGTCCTGAAGGGTGCCCGCAAGATTGCGGATGAGTGCTCCAAAGATGTAATATTTGAGTAGACTCGCAATGTGTTATCCTGTGAGCTGAAAACTTTGTTCATATGCGCTAAGCAACGCTTATTAATTTAAAATATTATCTTCTGTGCGTCCGTTTATCAAATCTAAGAGATGGAAAGTCATCGGCTTCTGCCCCCATGCCACGAGTGCTGAGGTGTTCGGGATAAACTTGAGCGCTCTTGTTCCCATTTTTGGGTCCATCTAGGGAGGCGCTCAACACGACGAACAAGGCAACCAGACTTATAGTGCTTGAACACTCTCACTTAGCCATAGAGTTCTATAATTTTAAATTTCAGCGAAGCCCCTAGTGTTCGGAAGACCGAGCTCGGGGCGCTATCCACGCCTGGGCCGGACAAAGCCGGTTCCTCGCTCTAAGTGGCATAAGTCTTTAGGGACTCGAAAGGACCTCTCGAACAGCGACCAGCTCTCGCGTTATCATGACGGTCAGTTTCAGCTTTCTCCACTCAGGCGCTCGCCCAGCTCAGCCGGGCGCAATCGCGATGGTTCTCCAGTGCTACCTTAGCCGATAGAGCGGGCGTAAGGTACCAAAACATGGGGCCGGCAAACCCAACTATTGACCCAAGACATGATTGAACCGATGCATATAGTGCTATAAGTTGAGGTGCCGCACTTGTGAAAGTGTTGGACTTATCACACCATAATCACGGGGAACATAAGCCCTGGTGTATTCGGCCGTACCAAAGTGTACGGATGAAAAACGTCATAAATGAACATATATGTAAGAAAGGAATGCAATTATAAGCGAAAAGTGATGCATTTGTTTATTCAAGGAATTCTGCCATGAGTGCAGAACGATACAAATAGTGCGGTAAGCAAGGGCTTGGACTATTAGAAATGTCTCCCTCCAGGGGTAGGCTGCGGAAGGTGTATTAAATAGATTTAATGCTCATAATGGAGACCACCTGAGTATTCGTCGTAGCCTTCGTCCTTCCCTGGCTATTGCATCGTGAGTTTGGCGATCCGAGTGCGGACGGGGCCTCACGGTGAGCGGAGGCTGCGGATAATAAAAAGAAAAAAAGCGACACACTTGGGGCCCCCGTGTGGTTGAGCCGCACTTTGGGCTGTCGTGGTCGTGCCCCTCCCCTATGCCCATGGTATCTCGGGCGTAATGATGTACGTGAAGGGCTAGTCTTGCAATCATGCGGGGCTGGGGTTGGGGCCGCATTACTCTGGCGATGCTCGAAGCGTGCGGTGATCTTGATGTATGTTACTCGGGCGCGTTTGGCCATGTCCGGTCGTCTAACGGCGGACTCGAAATGCCTTAAGAGGCTGCTCAGTATTACGCGAGAGCGTGTGTGTGTTCCTCCGTTCGGAGGGCGTTGATGTTTCCGTTGACCGTGATGACTCCATGAGGGCACGATATCTTGAGCTTAAGGTATGCATAATGCGGCACGCGTTGAACTTTGCAAACGCGGTTCGTCCGAAAGCGAGCATGATAGCCCGCTGCGGAGCGAGACTATGTCGAAGATTAACTCCTCACTTCGAAATTATCAGGGATCCGAAGACCACTTCGGTGTGGTGAGCACAGCATAACTGGCCTCTACACATGGTATGACGCCTTTGAAGGTCGTCTTTGTAGGTTTAATCCTTGAGGGGTCTATGCCCATCTTGCAAACTGTATCCTGATAAAGCAGGTTCAGGCTGCTGCCGCCGTCCATTAGGACTCTGGTGAGGTGAAATCCATTGACAATTGGGTCTAAAACCAATGCGGTGAATCCGCCATGGCGGATACTGGTGGGGTGGTCCCTTCGATCGAAAGTGATCGGGCAAGAGGACCATGGATTGAACTTCGGGGCGACTGGCTCCATCGCATATACGTCCCTAAGTGCACGCTTCCGCTCCCTCTTGGGTATGTGGGTTGCGTATATCATGTTTACCGTCCGCACTTGTGGGGGAAAACCCTTCTATCCTCTACTGTTCGGCGGCCGGGTCTCTTCCTCGTCATCGCTATGCAGCCCCTTGTCATTGTTTTCGGCAATTAACTTGCTGCTTGAACACCCAACAATCCTGTTGGTGTGATTAGCTGACTTTTCGGGGGTGCCATGTATCTGGCAAGAGCGGTCGAGTATTCGGTCCAAATTGGACGGACCTGGAGTAGTTTGTTTAAATGGCTTTTTCCGCTGACCGAATTTAGAGCCTCTGAATCCGGCGTTGACTGCCGTATCCTCAGTGTTATCGCCGTTAACGTGGCGTTTGTTTTTGTTATGACGCGACCTGCCATTGTGGTCCTTGTTGTCCGGACTGCCAGAATTTTTGCTGAGGTTGTTACTGCGGGCTAGCCAGCTGTCCTCCCCTGCACAGAAGCGGGTCATGAGTGATGTGAGGGCTGCCATGGATTTCGGCTTTTCCTGTCCTAGGTGCCGGGCCAGCCACTCGTCGCGGATGTTATGTTTGAAGGCTGCGAGGGCCTCTGCATCCGGACAGTCGACGATTTGATTTTTCTTTGTTAGGAACCGTGTCGAAACTGTCGCCGATTCGTCAGCTGCTGAATTATGTGGCTTAGGTCATCGGCGTCGGGTGGTCGCACATATGTGCCTGGAAGTTGTCGATCATGCGGCTTCGGGTCCTCCCAACACCCAATTGACTTTGCTGGCAAGCTGTTAAGCCAATGCCGAGCTGGTCCTTTAAGCTTGAGTGGGAGATACTTGATGGCGTGGAGATCATCACCGCGGGCCATATGGATATGAAGAAGATAATCTTTGATCCAAACCGCGGGGTCTGTTGTGCCGTCGTAGGACTCAATGTTCACGGGTTTAAACACTTCAGGGATTTGATGATCCATTACTTCATCTGTGTAGCATAGTGGGTGTGCGGCGCCTCTATACTGGGCAATGTCACGACGTAGCTCAAGAGAGCTTTGTCTGCTGTGTTCGGCCCGGCCGGAGTTGTTGTATCCGGCGCGATGGTAGTCGTCGTGGATCGTGGGGCGCCCACGTGATCCGTAGATAGATCTTGATTGTTTTGCCTTGTCC